>OX422215.1:334696900-335896900 GCA_949130495.1 Sambucus nigra
AACTAACAAATGCTTTTCACTGAGAAGGCTCATTAACATGCATATCAAGAAAGGGGATATTCAAATGCCCTAAGCTAATGTCAATGGTGATCCATTATCGGTACACAGGGAAAATATGACTAGTGCTTTTGATAAGGAGGTGGAGCAGTTGATGAAAGAATAATGGATCTTCGAAGAAACTTTTGAGGAGTCTCTGGAAGAGTGCGTGTTTGAGATAGCTCAGTTAAAGCTAAAGGATGAGAAGAGGGATGATTGGAGCTCAATCGATGATTTGAGCATGAAGATGGAAGCTTATTCTTTAGGCAATGAATGCTGTGATAGCCTACGATGTGTCTGCTTACACAAATGTGGAGAAATTTTATAATCTAGATGAAAACCAAGTTGATCCTTTAGTGGAGTGTGCCATAGTAGCATGCTCACAGAAGTTTAATTAGTTCTTTGATTAGGTGGGGATGGCAAAAAATGCTAGACTGGAGGTTACTCGAGTTAATTTGCTAAAAATAGCATGACTCTAAACTTGCGATGGAAAGGTCCCATGGTCAAGCTAGTGATGAGGTTCCTCTCATAGATCACTTTATTTGAAGGTTCGATCAGGTATCCTCATAAAAACTCATTTTGTATTACAACTAGTGTCAATGGGTGTAGTTTTAAACTTGTTTTATTGGATGGAGGAGCTTCCATCAACATCATGCCCATCATATCTTTTTATGCCTATATTATTACTGAGACAAGGATAGTGAAAAATCCTTTGTTAATCTAAGGGTATGACAACCAATATTCCAAATCCATTGGTTACGTTAATGTGGTAATTACTATGGGGAATATCACTTCCCACATAAAGTTCCACATAATAGAATATGAACCGTCAAAGTTGTTGGTAAAAAGAATGTGGATTCATAATCATGGGTTGTTATTGTTCACCTACCATCAATATTCCAATGCAAATATCAAGGGGATCCAAGAAACCGTTTGCACGAGAGGAAGCACACTCGATGGACATAACTTTTTATATAGAGACAGCACAAGAGGTTGTGGTACTCACCTAATACACTGGAGGCACAATAATTCCTAGTAGTGGGGAAAGAGTTCGTGCGCCAATTCAACCAGTGGTTGCTTTCAAAAATAAGGAGATAGATCGAGAAGAAGTGAGACCTCCAAGCCTGTGTAGACAACTACCTAATTGAACGACACCACATATTGACCTAATCGAACACTAGGTTCAACAATAGAGTGTTCTCAGTAAGTTCTCAATGAGATAGTTGGAAAAAAACAACCGAAATAGGACGCGAACGGAGGAAAACTCTAGGCAATGTAAAAATGCAGTGTTTACCAACGACAAAATTATTTACAGGTTGTGAAGGTGTGAGCGAGCAGCCGAAGGTTTGGATGATGAAGCTGGCCCAGTTTATGAGTGCTTCTTGGTGGAAAATCAAAGTCAATATCTTATGATTGGTAACTCCAACATCCAAGAGTTTGCGGAAGGAGTGTAAGAGGATCTTGAGTACATGAAAGACAAGCCAAAGACTTAGATATATGATCTAGAAGAGATTGTTTGGGTAGAGGAAGGTGATGATACTGGGCCAATATTCATCTCGAAAGACCTTGATGGTGTTTCGAATGAGGCTTGAACTACTGTGAGAGTTCAAATATGTTTTTTCCAGGAATAAATGGAGATGCCAAGTGTTGATAAGGAGGTGAGATGCCACAAGTTGAATGTGATGCCTCATCAATCCTAGTTTAGCAAACTACTCGAACGTACAAGGCATAGCTAGATCTAAAAATAAAGAAGGAGGTTCAGAGGTTGCTCACCGCAATCTTAATTATCCTTATACAACACCCTATTTGGTTATCTAGCATTGTGTCAATTGGAAAGAAAGATAAAAACCAAATTAGGATTTATGTGGACTTTAGGGACTTGAACATGGCCTATCCAATAGACTAATTCCTATTGCCTTCTAGTGATAGCTTTATGGATGCGACTGTAGGGCATGATATGTGTTGCTACCAAAATTAGTATGATGATATAAACGAATCACTAGAAGACACATGTCGATCTACGTGGCACAATAACAATGAGGAAGTCTATTTCCCCAACCAAGTCAGACTCACGTCGAGCAACAAGTATACTCCGAGGAACTCCAGCTCTCCGAGGAACTCTAGCGCTCCGAGGAACTCTTGAATGACGAGCAACTAAGGCGGTTCGAGCTGCATCTCGACCACATCATTGATTGCCAGATAATCAACAGTTCAACTATTCATTGAATGCTTATCATCTTAACGCACATGCCTGAAGAGCATTAAATGAATTACCCTTTCATATGTATATCATTTAATGTATCACCCTTTCAGATTATAGCCTCAAGGCTATAAATACATTGTATTACCCTCATTCAAATTGATTGGAATTTCTTGATAGAAATACATATCGAGAACTCCAAAACACTTGGCAATAACAGAAATAGTGGACGTAGGCCATTCTTATAAGGCTGAACCACTTTAAAATTCGTTGTCTCATTTATATTTATCTGTGACTAAAAAATTAGAAGCAATCTAATTTTTTACATCAACAGATTGGCGCCGTCTGTGGGAACGACTGTTGTTATCGTTTTTCACCAAAAATCACTCATCATCAATGGCAGATAATCCGGAATCCAGCAATCGAAACGCTGGAAATGCTGGAAATCCTTCAAATCCCTCTGCACCTCCAGATCTGGCTGGGATTATGACGAATCTGGCTCAAGGACAAATCGCCATGCAAGAAATAATGCGGCAACTCATACATACCCTTCATGGCGGTGCACCTGCACATTCGGGACAGCGAAGCGGTCATAGGAAAACCTATTTACTTTCTTCACGATCCAGGCATACTGAGTCATATCGTAATGAAGAATCTGATGATTTCTCTTATCAACCTGGGCGAACTTCGTCAATAAGGGCTACAGATACTGATCAACGTATCACTCTATCTCCAGAGAGACCCAGTGCCTTGGAAAGATTGAGTAGGGTGTCTCCTTTCATTCGATTAGGCCCTAGGAAGAATAGGAGTCCACCTAAGACCATGTCGAGGAGTTTTCGACAACCATCATATCCAAGAGAAGGATCAGCACAATCACGACCAGTTGCTCTTCAAGATAGATCTCAGGAGGCCACATCAGAGCAATCACTAGCTCGAACTAACAAGCCCGAGGAGGGAAATGATGCGTGGAAGGGTTCCATTCAGCGGTTGGAGGACAGATTGGGAGAAATGGCTAAGGCAAAGAATCCCCTACAACGAACTTTTGTTCAAGGGACACCTTTTGTCCAGGCCATTGTGGATTTCCCTACCCCGTCAAAATTTAAAGCACCTGTAGTGACCCCCAAGTATGATGGAAAGACAGATCCTGTTCTACACATAGAGCAATATCAAGCTGCTGCCGACATCTATGCCGTCCCTGACGAGATGAGATGCAGAGCATTCTCAGGAACTCTTACTGGATCTGCCCAGATATGGTACAACAATCTTCCTCGGGGTAAGATTTCAACTTTTTTTCAGTTAGCCGAGTTGTTCATTGGCAATTTCTATTTTGGAGCAAAGCCAGTAAAAAGAGTAGCACACTTGTTAAGTGTTAGACAAAAATCTGGTGAGAGTACTAGAGATTACATAACTCGTTTCAATAACGAGAAGCTGTAAGTCATAGATTATGAAGAAAAGACAACAATCACCGCCTTGATGAGTGGGTTGTTGCCTAACAAGTTGTATTACACTTTGGCCAAAGATCCACCTACAACTATGTCAGAGTTGATGGCAAAAGCGGCCAAAATCATGAATGCCGAGGAGGTTATGGCTGCGAAGAAGAATATGGATAAAGAAACCAAGGCGGAATACGACAAATCCAAGAAGAAAGAGCATAAGGGCAATGGCGGTGACAAGCATTCCAAGAATAATAAATCGTCATGGGAAGTCCTGAAGAAATTAGATAATTATACTCCTTTGAAAATGGGTATTAATCATGTCTTGGAAGAAATCAAGAATAACGAGGAAGTAAAGTGGCCAAAGAAACTGAGGTCAGACCCTGACATGAGGAGTAGGGAGAAATATTGTGAGTTCCATAAGGATCACGGCCATATGACCAAAAATGGCATAGCTATTCAGAACGAGATTGAAACACTCATCCGAAGAGGGAAGCTAGCAAAGTATGTTGATCAGGGAGGCGAAAGAAGAAATAATGACCGAACTAGAGAAAGGTCTAGGTCTCCTCATCGAGCAGAGGAGAAGAAGAAGAGGGATCATGAAGATGATGCAGAGGATGACCCCGATCTTCCCAAGAAACCAAGGCAGCCAGAACGAGAGGTATTTTCAATACGCTTTGGGTCATTTGATTGTAATGTCATTACAGGAGGAGATGCAGGAGGAGAAGACCTTACGGCAGAAAGAAAAGCTTACCTCGGTGAGGCTCAGTCTTGCTCATACATTCAACGGATAAATTTGGCTGAAGAGGATCGCCCGAGGAAGGTAAACAAAGAGAAGCTGGTCATCAGTTTTTCAAAAAATGACCTTGTAGGTGTTCTTTACCCTCACGACGACCCTTTGGTGATCAAAATGAGGATGAAAGAAGTAGTGATTTTAAGGGTTTTGGTAGATAATGGTAGTTCGGCGGACATCATGTACTACTCATGCTTTGATAGTTTAAATTTGAAATTATCTCAATTGGAACCTTATCACAGACCTCTCCTGGGTTTTGCTGGCGAGAAAGTTTTTCCACTTGGGACGATCAAGTTGGATATATTCATTGGAACTTGGCCTGCTTGTCGAACAGAGAGAATACGCTTCTTTGTGATGGATAAGAATGTGCAGTCAGCTTACAACATCATCATGGGAAGAGTTGGTTTGAAGAAGTTCGAAGCAGTCCCATCTACAGTACATCAGTGCTTAAAATTCCCAACAAATTTCGAAGTAGGAGTTGTGAAAGGTGATCCGAAAGTAGATCGGGAATGCTATTATTCGTCTGCCAAGCAAGAGGAGCTTGAAGAGTCAAGGAAAAAGACTACTACCTACCAGGTGGATGAAGGTACAGAAATTGAAACACTGGATCCCAGAGACGAATCCCAACTTGTAAAAGGACAGGTGGTGGAATCTACAGAAAATGTTATTCAGGACGATGAGCATCCTGAACGAATAACCCAGATAGGTTCGACGTTGGATGCTTCAATAAAATAGGAGTTGATAACTTTCTTAAGAAACAGAAAGAAAACTTTTGCATGGAGTCATGAAGACATGCCAGGAATAGATCCCAACTTCTTATGCCATGAGCTCAATGCGAATAAGGAGACCAAGCCTGTAAAGCAGAGAAGAAGAGTGTTTAGTCCCGAGAAGAATCAAGCCATACAAGAGGAGGTCGAGAAGCTCCAGAAAGCCCAATTCATTGAAGATGTGAAATATCCAGACTAGTTAGAAAATGTGGTGATGGTAAAGAAGAAAAAAAATAAATGGAGAATGTGTGTTGATTTCACCGATCTCAACAAGGCATGCCCAAAGGATCACTTTCCATTGCCCAAAATTGATCAACTAGTAGATGCTACCTCGGGACACGAGCTGCTCAGCTTCATGGATGCTTACTTTGGTTACAATCAGATCAAAATGAAACCTGAAGACATGGAAAGTACTTCTTTTATTACCCCTAGGGGAACTTATTGTTATAATGTTATGACTTTTGGTTTGAAAAATGCAGGAGCGACATACCAGCGGCTGATGAATAAGGTTTTTGCCAAACAAATCAGTTGCAATATGGAAGTCTATGTCGATGATATGCTGATAAAAAGAAAAAAAGCTGCTGATCATCTAGTTGATTTAGGTCAGACCTTTGATCAACTGGATAAATACCAAATGAAGCTCAACCCGACGAAGTGAACCTTTGGAGTACGAGAAGGAATGTTCCTCAGATACATCGTCAACCAGCGAGGCATTGAGGCAAATCCAGAAAAGATCAAAGCTCTTTTAGGGTTGCGATCACCAACAACGAAGAAAGAAGTGCAGAGTCTTACAGGACGAGTTACAGCGCTCAACATATTTGTATCCCGAGCAACAGATAGATGCCTCCCATTCTTTAAAACACTTCGAAAAACTTTCGAGTGGAATGATGAATGTGAGAAGGCCTTTCAAGACTTGAAGAAATATTTGGGAACACCTCCACTGTTGTCCAGGCCAGTAATGGGAGAAAAGTTGTACTTGTACCTGGAAGTATCGGAGAATGCAGTCAGCTCAGCATTAATCAGAATGGAGAACGGAGTCTAGAAGCCAATTTATTACACAAGTAAGGCTTTCCGAGGTGCAGAGATCAAGTACCCAAAGCTGGAAAAATTGGCATTGGGATTAGTTGAGGCAAGTAGAAGAATGAGGCCATATTTCCAGGCCCATACCATCGTCGTGTATACCGACATGCCATTGAGACAAGCCCTTCAGAAGCCAGAAAAATCAGGGAGACTGATGTATTGGGCAATAGAGCTCGGTGAATATGATATTGTGTATGAACCCAGATCATCACTAAAAGGACAGGCTGTAGCAGACTTTATAGCAGAATTTACATATCCTGATACCCCCGAGGAACAAAAGTTGCTCGCTGATCAACCTGTGGATGTTACAAGATCAACAGACATAAGTCCAGACCAACTCCGGTTGGTAAAAAGGCTTGTGGATGTAGAAGGATCATCAAATTCGAGCTCAGACCAACTCCGGTTGGTAAAAGGGCGAGAAGAGATGATCGACGAGGAGCGAAAAATATTAGGGGAGGATGAAAGAAAACAGCAAATATTTCACCGAGGAACTCTGTCAGATAAGAAATTTAAAGACGAGTTACCTACTTGGAGATTGTATGTAGACGGGTCATCTTGCACAACAGGTTGTGGAGCAGGGATTGTTTTGAATACCCCAGACGAGATTGACATGGAATATACCTTGCGATTCCAATTCAAAGACTCCAATAATGAGGCTGAGTATGAAGCCTTGATAGCAGGTCTTAATTTAGCAAAGATTATGGAAGCGCAACAAGTGATGGTATTCAGTGATTCTCAATTAATTGTGAATCAGATGATGGGAACATATGCAGTTAAAGGAGAATTAATGGTCAAGTATCATGCAAAGGCGATGGAGTTGTTGGTAGAATTTGATGCCATTCAGTTGATCATAATACCAAGAATGGATAATGCACTAGCAGACGCGCTGGCCCGACTAGCATCAGCTAATCGTACCGAGCTGCGAAGCACGATACCAATTAAAGTATTAGAAAGTCGGAGCATAGAGGAAGACTTGACGATGAATGTTATTACCCTTGATTCAGGACCATCTTGGATGGATCCCATCAGGGCATATATTGAGGAGGGAGAATTGCCGGAGGATAAGCTCTCTGCAAAGAAATTGAAGTTTAAAGCTGCTCGGTATGTACTAACTAATGGTGTTTTGTATAGACGAGAAATTATGGTAGGTTTGCAGAGATGTGTACATCCCTCCGAGGTGAAAGAATTGATTAAAGAGATCCATGAAGGGTCTTGTGGAGCCCATGTAGCAGGTCGGACACTTTTGCAAAGGGTGATGACACAAGGATACTACTGGCCAACGATGAGGGCTGATTGTATAGCCTATGCTAAGAGATGTGATAAATGCCAACGTTTTTCCTCCATCCGACGAACTCCACAAGCATTGTTGACACCCATAACTTCCCCTTGGCCATTTGCCATGTGGGGAATGGATTTGGTTGGACCACTGCCAATGACCCGAGGAAGATTCAAGTACCTTGTCGTCGCAGTGGATTATTTTACTAAGTGGGTAGAAGCTGAGCCACTTATTGATATGACATACGAGAAGGTATACTAGTTCGTTTGGAAGAACATAATCTGCCGATATGGTCTCCCTCATGCTTTCATCACAGACCATGGAACATAATTCGATAATGAGGAGTTTGCCGCCTATTGTCATCAGTCAAACATTTTGAAGATTCATTCAGCACTAGGCCATCCTCAAAGCAATGGACAGACTGAAGTGACGAACTGAACATTACTAAATGGTTTGAAGAAGAGGCTAAGTGAGGCTAAAGCTAATTGGATTAATGAGCTACAATCAGTATTGTGGGCTTACCGAACAACCCCCCGAGCAGTAACTGGAGAATCACCATATATGCTGGCATTTGGAAGTGAGGCCGTAATACCTGCCGAGTTGGGTCTTCCAACACATAGAGTGCTGAATTTCAATTCCCCAGTCAGCGATTTAATGAGAAGATTGGATTTGAATATGCTCGAGGAGGTTAGAGAAGAGGCAGCCATTAGGAATGTTGCTTACCAACAACGAACAGCTCTGTTCTACAACAAGAGGGTGGAGAAATGAGACTTAAAAGAAGGAGATTACGTGCTAAAGAAGGTCGTTCAGAAGCATAATAAGTTGGAAGCAAACTGGCATGGACCTTACCGAGTTACAGAAGTTGTTCGACCATGAACTTACCGAATAGCAACTCTAGAAAGAGAGGAATTTAAGAATGCATGGAATGCTGAACACCTACGCAAGTATTATCAGTGATGTAAAATGTAAAGCAGTTCCATCAATATGAATAAAACGATGATATTTCACAATCTTCTCTCCTTTTATTGAAAGTTTTTTGGGGAATACTAGTGTTTAAAACTACGCTGCTCGGCACACAATGCTGCTCGGCAGTAAAAAGAAGGCGATAGTTCGAACCCAGACCAACTCCGGTTGGTAAAAGGGCGAGAATACCCCATACTCTTTTGGTTAGGAGGCGTACATTAGCTCAGACCAACTCTGGTTGGTAAAAGAGTTAGTGGACATGATAGTTCGAACTCAGACCAACTCCGGTTGGTAAAAGAGCGAGAACACGATAGTTCGAACCCAGACCAACTCCGGTTGGTAAAAGGCAGAGAACACCCCATAATCCTTTGGTTAGGAGGCGTACACTAGCTCAGACCAACTCCGGTTGGTAAAAGAGTTAATGGACATGATAGTTCTAACTCAGACTAGCTCCGGTTGGTAAAAGAGCGAGAACACGATAGTTCGAACTCAGACCAACTCCGGTTGGTAAAAGAGCGAGAACACGAGATGATCGACGAAAGGCCAATCTCGGTTGGTTAGGAAACAAGATATACTCTCAAATGCCAACTTATGTTGGTCGGGAAGTAAGTTTATTACATAAAAGTTCCTTGAAGAACAAAATATTCCAAACTGAATCAAGTATGGTTGGTCGGAGATAAAAACCCATTAACTATAATTGGTCGACGAGCACAATTTAACAACCTTGGTTGGTTGGAAGAATTTTTAAACATTTTTATACTCATTACTTTATTATTAAGTGATCGAGCAATATTACTAATACTTGAAATTTTTTTATTACTAAGTTGGTCGATGAACCACACAATATTGTTATGCAAGCACAAATATAAAGTGTTTGACAAAGACAATAGCAATACAAATTTGCAAACAAAAATGAAACTCTTTCATTAAATTCAAAATGAATTACACAAGTTTATTACATTGATATTAAATTGTGTACTAATCATTACATCAGAATTTCCTATTCTATTGGGTTTTTTCCTTCAGCTTTTGATATAGTCTCCTCGCCAGCAGGAGGATCTTCCAGGCAAAGGGGAGAATTAATGAAGTTAATATCTCGAAGCATTCTGACGTTCATTATTGAAGGTGTGTCCAGTAGATGCTCGGGACGAGATACCTCGATCTGTGAATGAAGATTGTAGTCACCGAGGTATTTTTCAATTAAGCTCCGAGGAATGGCACGAGCTGGGATCCATTCCATGTCCAATTTATAAGGTGGCACATG
Source organism: Sambucus nigra (assembly GCA_949130495.1). NCBI lineage: Eukaryota > Viridiplantae > Streptophyta > Magnoliopsida > Dipsacales > Adoxaceae > Sambucus > Sambucus nigra. Next base: position 334,706,713 of record OX422215.1, read on the forward strand.
CAAGTCTAGTACCCCAGGATCATAATAGTCCCACAGGTAGTGTCCTTGTTCGAGCTTCAGCACGCCCAAGGCATTCAGCCAACCTTGCTTGTAGCCCTCATTATTGGCATTCTGGATACGATCATCTAAATGGAATAGAGATTCGTTGTATCCAGCCATCCAGAACTCCCTGGGGTGTTTATTAAATTGAAAGGTCAACCTTGCAATCTTCTCATTAAGACTCTGGATGAAAAGTTCATTAGTCTTCAATACTGATTCCTTTGAAGAGAGTTATTGTTCCAATTCCCTAACTTTCTTGGACAGCTCAGACAAGGCTTGGTTCTTAGCCATTAATTGGAATGCTTGGTTTTCCAACGCTGATTGAGTACGAGCTTCTTCAACAGTACGACGAAGACCTCTGGATCCTCCCCGAGCAGGTCGAGAACTTGGTTCCTCGGCAACAACTCTTCCTCGTCCACGAGAACCTCTTCCTCGTCCCCGAGTAGCAGTAGAAGGCCCAGCTCTTCTCAAAGTCTCCAACTCTTCTCGCAACTTGGCATTTTCCACTTCTAAAAATGAGAATCCGTCATCGGTGACCAGTACCAAGGCAGTAGAAGATGAAGCAGCAGACCTCAGTTGAGCTAGTTCTTTTTACAGATTATTGTTTTCCTGCTCCAATAGCTCAGCGATTTGCCTATGCCGTTCTGCATCTGCTTTCAATGTTCTCTCTCTCACTTCATAGCTAGCAAGCATCTTGTCATAGCCTTTTTCACCAAGTTGTTTGAGTTTCTTCTCATACCCTTCATGCAAAAGAGCTGAAGACTCTTTATACTGCTGCTGAAGATCATCAAGAGTATCCTGCAAGTCTTCAATCATTTCATAATAAGCCACATTATTGGCCACAGCTCGGTCAAGTAAGCATTTCAGATACTGATAAGCTTCGATTGCCTGCTCTGAAGCATCCTGACCAAGGATGTCGGCAACCTCTGATAGACTCAGGTTTGTATGACCAGCATTATAATATTCATGGCATTGCTTCATCAGCTTTGTATCGTTAGGGATAGCAGATCCATCCTGGCCAGAAACTAGCAGAGAAAGAAAAAGTAATCATCAAAAAGAAGATTAAGATACAGAAGAGAAAAGAGACAATCATATGGAAGAAAATAACTCAAATTTTATTAGATCATAGTTCAGAGTTACAAAGATCTTGGTTACACTTGAAAAAGAAGAAAAATAAAAAGAGAATACCGAACAACTTCACACCTTTTCCTTGTCTCGCAAGACTTTCTCGGGAGGCTGGGATGAGGAGCTCGGTTGCTCGGTGGGAACAACGAGTTGGTCGGCTGGAGCTGGAACTTGTTCAGTAAGAGCAGGCAGAGATGAAAGCTCCTCGTCAGCAGGCTGGGTAAGGATGAGATCACCCACTACCATTGAAGATTCTTCGGAGGCAGCTTCATCCTCTTCTTCATCTTCAATAACTGGGGCAGGATCAGGGAGATGTTGTTGAAACAGTTCTGAGTCCTCATTAACTTTCAATTCTTGTAGGGCAGCAACCCAACCATCTCGGAAGTATTTCAAACTCCCATACTTGACCTGGGTCATCATTGCTTCCACCCCCCTGTCCCATCCTTTGTCCCAACCAGTACGAAAAGATTTTTTAACCATCATTTATCTTTTTATTTTCTCCGAGGAGAGCTTCTCGGATAGAAGATCCTCGGTGGCCTTCAACTTAGCATCTACCTCCTCCTTCTGGCGATTTACTTCTCGCAGAAGGGTTAGCTCTTCATCGGCCAATTTCAACTTATTTTCAAGCTCCCCAAAGTTCGTGAGCTTCTCGGCGTACTTCTTTTTCTCCTCCTCCAAGTCTTTCACTTTATTTTACAACTGCACCTTTTCTGCTTCAACGGCAGTCAACTTCTTCTCCTATTCAACTCTATCCTTGTCATACTTCTGACGAGAATCCTTCAAAGATTTGGTTAACCCCAACAAAGCATCCTCCACTCCGAACGAGGAGCTAGAAGCCTTGATAGCTTCATCTTTCTTCACAATGGTGTTGAAGCAACTCACCAGCTGAAAAAAGGAGATAATAATAAGTCAGCATAGAGATACATGTATTGATGGAAAGAAAGAAAATTCAAAATATGAGAAACTTACTGAAGCAATGTGACGAGTAACCAAGGATGTAAGCATATCCCTAGACATACTCTCCTCGATTCCTTGGACTTCAGGAATAGTCCAAGTCTTTACCGAGCTCATTGCAGAGCTCGGGGGAATGATAGTTGGAACACCAGCTCCACTAACTTGGAGCTGGGAATATTTTCAGCCAAATTGACCGAGGAGGATTTCTTCAGTCTCCTCGGTGGCATTTCAGCAGTTTCAACCAAAGAACTTTTGGTGGGGGAGATGGTGATCACTTTCACAAAAGCACTTTTCTTGCTCGGAGCCACTGGGGGATTCTCGGCAGCGTTCTGAGGAGCAACAGAAGGGGTAACATCTACTTTCTTTGTCCCCTTTGGGAAATCAACCTTGTTCCTTTTTCCATCTCCAGCAGAGGTAGTCTCCTCAAAGAGAGCAGTAACTCTTCTTTTGCCCATTTTATGACTTAGAGGAATGTGAGATTCTGGAGAAGAGTCCTCAGGAATTGATGCTGGTTCACTGGTGCTGACTACAGGATGAGCAATAAAGGATGTTGTATAACTCCTATACTACAACAAATATGAAGCAGACCTGATGTGCTCGTCTGCAACTCTTCGATGCAAATTCCAGATATGTTTCAAATGTTTAATATTTACTTCTAATTCTTTTGGAGTTTTTCTCTTACTGTCAACTGCAAACAAATACATAGTGAAATATCAGTCATACATTTTGTCAAACACAATGAAATCGTAATTTCAAAAATAAAATAAGATGAAAATAACCTATCCCATTTCCATATGGGGGGCATCTGGGACCTTGATATACTTCATCTCCAACCAAAGGGGTATGTTGCTAATTTTTGATAACTACCCCATGTTCAAAATAATCCCTATTCGCATCAGGGAGGTTGACTACCAAAGCCCTATTCAAAAATCTAGTTTTTAAATAATAAACATTGTCTAGAACATCCCATCTATAACAGTACATAATCTCAGGAATTCCTATATGGGTTCCATGAGTTTGATTTAACCTATACACCCCATTAACTATCCTCCATGTGTTGGGGGCTATTTTTGCAGGGACAACATCGAAATACTGACAGAACTCTAAACACAAAGGGTTTGGTGGAAAAGAAAATCCACATTCAGCAATAAAGAGGCTAGGGAACCAATGTCCCTCAGCCAAATTAAAATAATTTGAAGGCTCAGAAAGATTCTCCAGAGTTACCCAAGATGGAATAGAAAAATCAGAATGGAATTTCTCGAGAGATTCGATAACATAAACCATGGTGAATAAAAGAAATGAAGAAGAAGGAAGAAGATCTTACAGGAAAAAGGGAGATCTGTTGACAACGAACGAAAACAAGGATGAACGCACAAGAGAAAGAAAGACTATGGAAAACTCGAAAGCAGAAATTGGAAAAGGTAGAAGACGGTGATATTGTCTATGAAGTTTAAATACTTTGCCTTGGGAAACGGAGAAAGAAATGATTACAAAAAGGAAACTATTACGCTACCGGCGGCTAAAAGGACAAAAAGTACACGAAGATCGAAGCGCTTATAAAAATGCAAAGAGGCGGATTCTGCGAATTTGGAAGGAAATTCAAATACGAAGAAATGTTCCTAAAAACCAGGAAGATCATTTAATATTGCCATATACTGAGAAAGAATGTTCCATACTCCTCAAAGTTCGAAATATGAAACATTGGGGCTTCTGTTGATACCAAAATTAGTATGCTGATATAAACGAATCACAAGAAGACACATGTCGATCTACGTGGCACAATAACAATGAGGAAGTCTATTTCCCCGACCAAGTCAGACTCACGTCGAGCAATAAGTATGCTCCGAGGAACTCCAGCGCTCCGAGGAACTCTTGAACGACGAGAAACTAAGGCGGTTCGAGCTGCATCTCGACCACAGCATTGATTGCCAGATAATCAAGAGTTCAACTATTCATTGAATGCTTATCATCTTGACGCACACGTTTGAAGAGAATTAAATGAATTACCCTTTCATATGTGTATCATTTAATGTATCACCCTTTCAGATTATAGCCTCAAGGCTATAAATACATTGTATTACCCTCATTCAAATTGATTAGAATTTCTTGATAGAACTACATATCGAGAACTCCAAAACACTTGGCAATAACAGAAATAGTGGACGTAGGCCATTCTTATAAGGCTGAACCACTTTAAAATTCTTTGTCTCATTTATATTTATCTGTGATTAAAAAATTAGAAGCAGTCTAATTTTTTACATCAACAATATGTATAGCTTTATGGATAGCTATGTGGGGTACAACCAAATAAAGGTGGATTCAAAAGATGCTGAGAAGACTACCTTTCGCACTCCATCAGGTAACTTCATGTACATAGTTATGACTTTTGGATTAAAGAATATAAATGATACCTACCTGAGGACTATGCTGGCTATATTCCATGTTCTCTTCCATGAGATTGTGGAATTTTATGTGGATTATCTGGTAATAAAATCCAAAATGGAGGTTGCCCATTTGGCAAACTTGAGGAGGGTGTTCACGAGATTTAGAGAAGTTGAAGATGAATCCTCTCAAGTGTGCCTTTGGGGTAATAAGTGTGAAGTTTCTTAGGTTTTTAGTGAACATGTAGGGCATCCACATGGACCTAGGTAAGAAAAAGTCCATCCTCAACGGGCCATGACTTAAATCAGCAAAAGTACTAAAGAGCATTTGGGGGGGGGGGGGGGGGAAGTCTCTTACTTAAGAATATTCATACCTAGGCTTTGCTGAGGCCACTCATCCATTGACAGAGCTGCTGAGAAAGGTGATAAAGTTTATGTGAGAGGATCCACATCAGGAAGCTCTAGAAAGGCTGAAGAAGATCCTCATATCTCCCCAAATCATGATTCCTCCAAAGGTAGGTATTCCTTTGCAACTCTACCTCACTTCCACAGAGAGGTTAATCGGAGCATTGCTAGATCATGAGGAAGATGGTGTAGAAAAACCTGTATATTTCCTAAATTGCATTATACATGGGCCCAAGGCCAGTTATACTAATATTGAGGGGCACTGTTTACCCCTTATATTTGTTGCATAGAAATTTGGGCACTACACGTTGTCTGTTACAGTTCATATTGTAACTAGGTGTGACCCTATAAAGTTTTTACTTGCAAAAACTATACTAATTGGCAGGGAAAATAGATCATTTTTAATACTTCCATAGTATGATCTTAAATATGTGGTTCTTCGAGTAATCAAAAGCAAACCTTATGAAAATTTATTAGCCATATTCCCATATGAGACCTTCGAGACATCACATGAGGAACTTCCAAGAAATGATCTTCAAGACATTTACCTTGAAGACATCTTGGAAGGATGGAGTATGGAGCTTGATGGTTCCTCGGCCGCAGACAAATGAGGAGTATGAGTTATATTGAGAAAATGGGGTGAAGAATTTTGACTATCCTTCAAGTTGGACTTTAGTTGTTCAAATAATGAAGTTGAGTATGAGGCTCTAGTACTGGGATATTGTAAGATCTGAGAAGGTTCATCCAGATACTTATAATAAAAAAATATTCCACCTTGGTAGTGAAGAAAGTGAACGACGAGTATTCTCTAAAGCACATGAGTTTGGCACCCTACCGAACAATCATCTAGAGGATGCTCGGTCAATTCCATGAGGTGAAAATAAAGAGACATCCCTAAATAATGAAAAAACATGTTGATGCCTATGCCATAATTGCCCAAAAGATTGCCATCGAAGGCAATTCAATGGTGATTTAAATCACCAAGAGGATAACTCCATACATAATAACTGAAATGTTACCCACATATGATAGCAATGACTAGAGAGGCAAGATAAGGAAGCATCTTGATACGGGGGAAGGACCACTGAGTTTGGTTGAACTTGCACAATATTTTTCCACTATTAGAAACTTGTATTATAAAAATGAAAGGGGGAGACTTAGGCCTGTAAACGGATCAGATTCGGAGCGGGTTAGGCAAATCCAAATCCATAACCGTTTATGTTAAACGGATTTGGATCAGATTCATTTATAAATCGAATCAGATCAAGCAAATCCAAATCCATATCCGTTTATGTTAAACGGATTCAGATCCGAACCGATTCTTCATTTATGTTAAACTTGATTTGCAACATTTTTATTTTCAACTCTTATTTCAAAAATTTATTTTGTAAATGTTCCAAAAAATAGATAATGAAATAAAGAACTATTATAATATACATTTAAAATATTATTAAATACAATATATATTAATTAAAAATATATTATATAATTTATATATATATATATATATATATATATATATATATTAAAATATTAATTGGATCGGATTATTAACGGATCGGAATATATGAATCCAAATCCGTTCGATTTAATAAACGGGTAATCGAAAAATCGGATTTTAGGCATGATCCATATCTGCTTAAATGGATCGGAATCGAATTTGGATTTGAATAAAATCTAATCCACTGACAGGACTAGGAAGACTGTCAAGGTGTGTGGACCCTGAGGAATTAAAGGAGATTTAAGGGGGCTGATGAAGATAGCTTGGAGACCATAGAAATTCCTTTATACCAAAATATCTAAAGAGAAGGTTACTTTTGGCCTACAATGAGGCAAGATACTGCGATGGAACAAAGAAGTTGTAGCAAATGCTAGTTGTACTATTCAAATAACCATCTGACTGGAGGTAGCCATACATTGACATGCTGGAAGATGAGGTCATTCCAACAGACAAAGATGATTCCACTAGGCTCAAGAGGAGAATTTCCAGATACTATACGCAGAACGACCGACTCTATCGAAGGGACCATGATAGGCCTTTGAGATGCATCAGGTTGGAGGAAGAATAAGAGGTTTTGAAGCAAGTTCATGAGCCGGGACACATTGATGGAGCAAAGATTTACGATCAACTCATGACCATAGGATACTTTGGGCTAACTATGGAGAAAGACTTTGGAGAGTTTGTTTAATTATGCATGGAATGCCATGGGAATACGATCCACACCCCCTCCATGGACTTTCACTCCCTCTCCCCTCCTTTTCCTTTTCATACTTGGGCATTTGATTTGGTAAGGGAAATTAGTCCCTCCTCTAGGGGAAAAATCTGGATCCTTTTTTCCACTGAGTGTTTTACTGAGTGGGAAAAAGCCATACCACTGAAAAAGTCCACAGTAATGGTGGTTTCTTGCTTACTAAAAGATTACATCATTTGTCGATTTGGCAGTCCAAAGGTCTTACTCTTAGACAATAGCATCCCATTCATGAGCAATGAGGTGAGCTTTCTTAAAGAAAAGGACTTCATCATTCACCACAAGTCAACTGTGGAATACCCAAAGTGCAACGAGCAGGCGGAGGCTACCAATAATATTTCGGTAAATATTCTAGCAAAAATGCTGAAGAATTTTCTAGGGAATTGGGATGACAAGATACCATAGGTTCTATGGGCTTACAAAATAACAAAAAGGAAGCCTGTAATCTTTATTCCTTTTTCCTTAGTATTTGGAGAGGAAGAAATCCTACCAGTCGAGTTATAAATACCTTCTGCCCGATATAATTTAAGTAGTGCAATTGTAAAAGGTAAAAATCTGAGCTAAAGCTCTGATACCAATTTGAAGATGCGAGATATAGATTACTTATTTAATTCGCGAATTTTAAATTTTAAACTTATTTAATTAGAGTCAATCTTCATTCCAAATTAATTAAACCCTAATCATGCATCTATGTGATATAAATTAAATATGCTACTCTAATAATCATAAATCGAGGTTCAGGAAAACCCCCTTTAGGGTAAAACCTTTATTTCACTATATAATGCAAATCGCAACTTACGATTACACAATAAAATTTGCAATGAATCTTTCATAGAAAACTCACATAGACTGTCACCTAATAACCAGCAAAGATCCCCTTGAGAAGCTCATTGACCGCAGTCATCAGTAAGCAGCTCTAGCAAGAACTACCAATCCAGAAGTAGAGATGGAACTCCACAAAGATAAACTTTCGAGAATTATTTGGGTTCCACAAATGATTCATAAAATAATTGGGATGTTTGTTGAAAAAAAAAAACTAAGTTTTTCACCTTAAAAGATGAAGACAAAAGGTATCCAGAAAAGCAGTTTTCGTGTATAAAAAGTCTTAATGAAAAGGTGTCCAAAACAGATATTTATAGATAAAAAAAAACTTTTGGCGACGCATGACGTTGGAAGTTGTTCGAACGAAATTGCTATGTCATTTGAATAACTTTAGATGTCGTTACTAACGACCAAAGAAATGAACTTTAAAAACACAAAACAGTATGTGGTCATTTGAAGCAAACAAGAAATAACCCTTCACGCGATCCTTCAAACGACTTGTGATGTCATTAGAAGCAATCATTTGAATGACATGTCAATGTCATTTGAGCCATATTGCCTTGTCGTTTGAACGACGGGAGCGAAAACATATTATTTTAAAAAGCTCGGCTACAATTCTTAAAAAAATAATTTTAACTTAGAAAAAATACCTCAGTTTGATAAAAATAGTTTTGAAAACTATCCCAATACTAAAGTAAGCATTTACGAATCTCAAACATATTATATGCGAAATTATACCTCGTGTCACGCATATGTTGAAGATACTTGAAATTCGGATCCGTTGTCTTGAATAATGAACGTGAACTTCTCTGATGGTTGTATCGGTATACGACATACTCTATGTAAACTATGGACTATGGAAAATATGTCCTTATAAATCTCCCCCTATGTCTATACCGGTACAAAATAAAAATATCCAAATTATCAATAAAAATGCCTATACGATTCTAATACCCTCCCATGAACCCAAAAGTGAAAAGGTACTAAAAATGCAAGTCTTCAAAAATCTTCAACTTTGAATTCTCTTCGCATTTTGCTTTCCTTGCACTTCTTTTTATATGCTTTCCAAACGATCATCAAAGTCCTACACACAATAAACAAAGCAAATGCCTTTGTGAAGTATCGATTTTGAAATGAGATAGAATAAATCAAATATCAAATAAATCAATCAAAGATCAAATCTCAAATCTCCCCCATAACTCAAACTCTCACTCCCTCATAATTCATAATTTTTTTTTCACCTTTTTATTTATCAGAAAGAATAAAGGAAAAAAATAAATAAAAATAAGCACGGAGTGTCACGATAATCATAGAAAATCATCACGATTAAATCAACTACGCCCATTCAAGGATAAACTCAAAATGTTCCACAATCTCTTTTTGATTTTTCAATTTTTTTTTGAAGCGAAGATAATTTTACAAAAACAACACACGCCATGAATTTAAACAAAGATAGCCAAATCGTGAAAACGGAATGAATAAGTGTGACAAACAACACACACCATGAATTTACACAACGATAACCAAATCGTGGAAATGTAATGAATAGGTGTGATCATATTCGATAGAAAAATCAACTCAAAGATTCATAACAAATGTGCATGATAAATATGGAGACTCCTAACGAATGAGCTCAAAATCATCCTTAGGTGTAAAAATTGTTGAATTCAAATGTTATCAACTCAATTTGATCAACAAATCAAAGTTTAAAATAATTTCCACACCAATAATGTCTAAAACTATGTAATGCTTTTTCAAGACTTTGTCAGGACGTGCAAACCCGTTGATATATTTCCAACCAAACTCCCTCATATATAAAAGTGATAATATTTTCTTATTGTTTTACTTTCTTTGGAATGATCATATAAACTAAACTAGTTTGGCCTTGGATACTTTTTTTAATGCCACAGGTTTTTGGCTCTTTTCAAACGGTGGTTTTCACGCAAAGATTATTTTCTCCTTTCGTAACCCTTTTCCCGTGTTCACATAATTTTTTATATTAAACAAACTCCACGTGGGAAACGGTTCTTGCATGAACTACTTTCATCGTCAGTCTTTATCACATTTGGTTTGTTTTAAAGACATGATTGAGATGAAAACACTCGACCAACATGCAATAGACAAGCACAATAATTAAATAAATTCGTGCAAGTGTGCATTAAAGGAAATCATGAGTCAAACATGTAGAAAGTAATATCAAATCTCATCGTAATGACTCCAAACATTATTATGCCCATGGATTAAATGATGTATCGTCTCAAAACACTATCAAATAGTCACATTGATATGGAATGATGTTATGACTTGATCATCCTAAATGTCCGTCCATAAACAGTGTAAAATGAAACATAAAAATCTTTTTATCTTTTTTTCAAAAAATTTATCAAAATAAAATATTTTTGGCTTTTTCATATTTTTTCCTTTAAAAAATAGAAAATCTTTTCTATTTTTCCCAAAATTTTCAAAAACAAAAATCTTTTTGGGTTTTTCGAAAAAAATATCAAAATGGAAAAAATAAATACAAAAGTGGTACACATTAGCAATAGTCATAAAGTATCATTATGAAAATCATCATATGCTAGAAAACAAGTCTAAACCTTAAGCATTAGGTGCGGAGGAGTTTTCTAAAGGTGGTGACATTTTATGTAAAATATCCATCAAATCATGTAAACTTTTAACTAAAAACTCAACCAGCTCTCAAATGTGCGCAAACTCTCTCATGTGATGTGCACGATCATGCAAAGTATCATGTGTGGGTGCATGTGTGGGAACACGTGGTAAAAATCTATATGACACACTACCCAACTTAAAACATAATTCGCTAAGGTGTCCTCTCTTATTACAATGGGAATAAACATACACAGACCTAGGAACAACTTTTTAAAATTTCTAGGACACACTCCCCTTATCGGGTAACGGACGCTTTGGTGGGTTAGGTTGAGATCTATATGGTTCTATCACAAACTCGAAAACCGGCATGGGTGCGACATGGGAAGTGGACACACCGTCATAACCTATTCCTAGTCTCTCAACATTACCCAAAGTAGGATCGAGAAGCATCTTACCTACCTTCTTAGATGTATCCTCTATAGCAACCTTCACCTCCCATGAACATTCGAGATCTCTCTCGAGTTGGGACACACAATATTCAAGTTCACTCTTTTCCCGACCTATGACGATCAACTGCTCACTTAAAGAAACCTTCACCTTCTCGAGTTGACTCGCCGACGCCTCAAATTCCCTCAAAACTTATATATCTCTCTCTCCAAATTTAACATCTCAATACCTAACTCGTTATTCAACTTATTCATTTTTAAGGTCTCGGCGAATAAATCTCTAAACTCTTTTCGGAGATTTATTTCACCCTCACTTTAAATCTCACTCTCACACTCACTGAAACACTTAAATCAAAATCAAGGCACTCGTGTAAACAAGTGTCCTCATCGTCTTGGGATAAACAAGGTGTGCTCACATGACTAGCCAAAAATGCAACACACATACCATGTGATGATTTATCCCCCGAATCATTCACTTCATTGTCACTATTGCGAAGAGTAGTTGGCATAACAATTTTCCTTACCTTTATCTTTAGCATAGTAGGACATTAAAAAAAAATTGTGCCCTTTTCCCTCGCACTTAAAACATCTCGCTTCTTCCTCTTTCTCTTTCTCACCGCTCTCATTGGCCTCTTCTTTCTTCTCACTTTTGTCAAACATATTTTTATTGGAAGAATTTTCTTTGGAAAGTTTGAGAATTTTTAAAAAATTCTTAGCTAACATGGCCACATCATTAAAATCAAACTCTCCCTCAGATTTGGACTCACAAACTCTCTCTTTCTTGTTCTTCTCTTTCTTCCTATACACTTCCTCACCTTTTCTAGATTGTGCCTTAAGTGAAATCCCTCTAACCTTAGGCTTAAAGATTTTGGTAAATATGTCGATCTCGTAAGTTTTAAGGTCTCCTACAAGTTCTTCTAACCAAGTGTATCTAATATTCAAAATGCATTTAAAACAGTGACCTTGGGAACAAAACAGGATGGGAGTGACCTCAAAATCTTTTTAACAACCCGAGTGTCCTCAATTTTCTCACCCAAATTAAAACTTGTGTTAACTATGTCCGACAATCTAGCATAATACTCATAAAAACACTCGGACTCTGACATGGTTATAGTCTAAAACTAGGTGGTCAAGTTTTGTAACTTAGACACCCTAACCGGTTTGGTACCCTCATGTGTCAAGTGGAGGATATCCCATGCCTCTTTAGATATGGTGCACGTCATAATACGCCAGAACTCGTCAGGGGTGATGGCACCAAAAATAGCATTAAGGCCATGGGAGTTATAGATACCCCATTTAAAGTCATCATTAGTCCAGTTAGACACATGTTTAGTATTGGTGACATTTTCAATGGGGACAGTGGTAGAATCCAACCTCTTTCATAAATAATCCAAACGAGTAAAAACAGATTTGTAAACGGTATAAACCGATATCACGCATTGAAAGCCCGTATGAAATCTGGTTTGCACAATATACCTTTAAACCAAATTTAAAGGTATATTACATATTTGGTTTGTAAAATATACCTTTCAAATATATCACTGATTAGGTATAAATTCTTCCAAATTTATCCCTTTAATTTAGTTACTTTTAGCACCTCGAATAACGTAATCAATTGGATTTTATCTCATAATCTTGCTACTGGCTTATCCTAACGAGTACACCGAGTTTCTGGTATTTTGTACTAATTTTGCAGGTATTTAATGTCAATAACGAAAGAAAGAAATCGGAAGAATCAAGAAAGAAAAGAAGGGAAAGTCAAAAGGGCAAAAGTGTAATTTTTACCCAAAATTCGGATGAGGCATCTGAAGAAAAGTTGAAGAGCCTTCAATTACGAGTATAAAGGAAGAAACGACACCTCATTCGAAGTTCCGGTGTGAATGTTATGAACAGCCAAAGTTGGAGAAAAGAAATTCAAAGGTAGGCCGATCCGCAGGAGGACTGAACCGGTCCGCAATACCACATTCCAAAGAACCTCGAACCGAAGACGGATCGAAACAGAAGAAAAATAAAAGAACTGGTCCGCACCGGACCGATCTGTGTGACACCCCGCCTAATTAAACCTTGGGTGATCAAGCCTTATTTTAATATAAACAGGTTTCTTTAATGGTTCATTCTTAGCATCACTGTCGAACGCCTTTAAAAAATTTACTAATCACCTAAGTGAAATTAAAACGGATGCCAAATTTTAACTTTCTTAAATAAACAAATAATCCAAACCACACATTACCAAAACTAGATATGACTATGCAGTAAGCAAAAGAAATCTGAAAGCAGTTAAAGTTTTGCCGTAAACCACGGCCCAAAAGACAACTACAAATCCATAACTAGAATAAACTGTAATAGAAAAGGTGGAACGACATGTTCCAACAAGGAATGATAAAACTGAGATCCTGCACTATAACTAAAAAGAAAGAAGCGTCTAAGCAATCCCTGCAACCTCCACACTGGCTGCAGCTCCCAAATCTCTGACAGGAAATCAAACTGGGTGTCCTTGTGGCTGGGCACCTAAAAGGTTTTTAAAATTTTACATAGCAAGAGTTAGTACTCAAAACATTTGAAAATATTTTGCAAGCGGTTATCACAATTAAGTTATTGATACACATTTTAAGGTTTCGCACGCTCCTTGGAACCTCCTCACCTCTCTTACATAGCATGTAACTATCGAGGAAACTAAGTCTACCTAGTCATACTAACCATAACTGAAGTTAACTCATTTACCGTTCATTACCTTATTCTCGTAATAATTTCAACATGCTATAAATTATTACCAGGACATTTACTTATCATAATTTTGTCTACTATTCTCAATTGGTAGATTTAGCACGTATAACATTTATTCCCCAACAATGTATATAATATATGTTACCACTAATATATCCTTTTATTACACACAAAGGACTCTTGGCTCGGAATAATTCATCGACTCCAAGTGAAAGTTGGTTCGGAATGTCACATCGACCCCAACTATATATAATTATAAATATATACACATATTCTGGTTCGGAACTCTTTCATCGCGGCACCAGTACAAATTTGGTTCGGCATTTATCATCGACCCCAAATTTAATATAACTTTATGTTAGTTCGGAATGTCGCATCGACCCTAACATAATTCATTTAGGTAGTGTTCTCTTTACCCAATATCATTTATATAAATTTAGTAGGTACGCACCCGACCTAATCATTCATACCCGTACGTAATATTTCTTTTCTTATATTCTCCGTACTTATTAATTACAATATAACTCACTATTGTATTTATTTGAGTATTCGCGTAACTCTAAGGGACCTAGTTACCCCTCCCTTAATTCAGTAGTTAAGTAAAAGTTTAACCTACTGGTATTTTCTTTCCGGAAATCAAGTCTCACTTTAACCGAAATTAGATTAACCATCTCAACTCACGGCGAATTCAATCGTTCTTTAGTCATTCCACTTCTCCAACATTTCTACTCAATCATAGGTGGAGGAACCCTATGGTACACCTACTGGTAATTTTCAAGTCTCCTTATAGGAAAAATATCCTTTCTAAGGTTCCCATTAAGTAACGGCAATTAAAGAAGTTTATACACAAATTCTCTATAATTCAGACAGGGTCGATCGATTGAAGGAAGAGGATCGATCGATCGACTGCTTCGATAGATCGACATTCAATGGTCGATCGATCGATCGAGCAGTGACAGACCCAGTTCGTCTTCTTCCTACGGGTTTCACCATTTTTACATCTCTAGCTTTCATGATAGGCCATCAAAATCACAACCAACAATTTCTAATCATACCTACATGTTCTGGGATGATTACTAACGATTTAAAACATCAAAATCAATATAATTCTTGGCTAAATTCACTGAAAATCTCTATAATATCCAAGAACCCTAAAAACTGCATTCTTTATCTTTTTCATCAACGTTCAGATTTTCATACGAATTTCTCATCAAGTTTTCTATGATATAAACATACTTAGGAATTCAAAAAAAAACGTTCTACATGCAAATCCTAATCAATCATGGATTT
This sequence comes from Sambucus nigra, assembly GCA_949130495.1. Lineage (NCBI taxonomy): Eukaryota > Viridiplantae > Streptophyta > Magnoliopsida > Dipsacales > Adoxaceae > Sambucus > Sambucus nigra. The sequence continues at coordinate 334,721,758 of OX422215.1, forward strand.
TTCTAAACAGTTTATTTCCAAGAATATCATAAAAATCATGTTCTTCCTTAATCTTAAACATGGGCATTAGAACTCAATTATTTCTGCAATTAACCACTTGCCTTAAGGTTTGTAGGGTCTGAATTCGTGGTTGTTGATGATGATTGATGATGTTGGTGCCTCAATCCTTCCTCCCAACAATCTTTTGATGAAATCTTCCTAAGATGATTTCTCCCTCCTTCTTGCCTAAGGGATTTGCCTCTCTCTCTCTCTCTCTCTCTAATGGCTATGGTGTAACCCTAAGTGTCTAACCCTAGCCACCATTCTTATAATCAGATTTAGGGTTACAAAAATTCGTAGGTCATCTTTCCCTAAATTGCAAAGTGACCAAAATGCCCCCGAATGGTCCCGGCTTAGCCCAAAAATGACCCGGCACTCAACTAGTACCCCCGGGTATACTATTTTGACTAATTCGACCCTTTCAGACTCAACCGTGGACTCTAAATTATCATTTGAGTCTCGTAAATATTTTTCTACTCTCAATCTTAAATTTTGTCGAGCTACATCCGGTACGTCCGTATAGTCACTAAACCGAACATATCGTCATTGAAAATTTATATTCACCCTAATAAATTTTCTATAACACATTTTCATTTTATTAACATAATATCTATTTAAATTACTCTACTCACGTATTTTAAATCAATCATATTAAATTACATTAAGTTATTCTACTTACGTAATTTAATTAAAGCGTAATTAAATCCCATTAAATTACTCTACTTGCGTAAATTAAAATTAAGCAGAATTTCGGGGTGTTACATACTTCCCCCCTTACAAAAGGAATTTCGTCCTCGAAATTAGGAAAAATACCTGCAATGAATAGTTCTGGATATTGTTCGCGCATATCCTCTTCCCGTTCCCAAGTGGACTCATCCATATTGTGATGTCTCCACTGTACTCGCACTAAGGGTACCACTTTGGATCTTAGTTTGCGCTCACTATAATCCAGGATAGTCACGGGTCTTTCTTCATACGAGATATCTGGCTGCAAATCGATCTCCTCCAGTGGAATGTGCCAGAAGGCTCTCTCGCTCCTCTTGTATTTCTTCAGCGACGCTACATGGAACACATCGTGTATTCGCTGAAGATGCTCAGGGAGTCCCAATCTGTAAGCCACCGGTCCCACTCTCTCAATGATAGGAAACGGCCCTACATATCTTGGCGCCAACTTCCCCTTTTTGCCAAACCTCGTAACCCCTTTCATAGGAGATACTCGAATCAATACCTGATCTCCCACATCTAACTCCACATGTCTCCTGCCGGCGTCAGCATAACTCTTCTGCCTATCCTGGGCTATTCGAATACGTCCTCGAATCAACTCTATTTTGGAGGAAGTCTCCTGTATCATTTCTGGCCCTAAAAGCTTGTTATCCCCCACTTCTAACCAACAAGCGGGTGAACGACAAGGTCTCCCGTAAAGCGCCTCGAATGGAGCCATACCAATAGTGAATTGGTAAGAGTTGTTATACGCAAACTCTACCAAAGGAAGGTACGGTTCCCAATTTCCCCCAAAATCTAGAATACACATTCTCAGCATGTCCTCTAGCATCTGGTTTACTCTCTCTGTCTGGCCGTCTGTCTGTGGGTGATACGCCGTACTTAACCGTAAGTCGGTGCCCATGGCCTCCTGAAAACTCTGCCAAAAGTGCGACACGAATATCTTATCTCGGTCCGATACGATATTAATGGGAACTCCGTGCAGCTTAACAATCTCTGAAATAAAAAGTTGCGCGTACCGCATAGTATCATAATCCGTACGAACCGGTAAGAAATGTGCGACTTTAGTCAAACGATCCACTATCACCCAAATGGAATCGTGGCCCTTCTGCGAGGTTGGTAACCCGGTAATAAAATCCATAGAGATACTTTCCCACTTCCACACGGGAATCTCTAGTGGTTGTAGCATTCCTGAAGGCCTCTGATGGTCAACCTTTATGAGTTGGCATGTAGCACACTTCGAGACAAATTCTGCAATATCTCGTTTCATACCTGACCACCAATATACTCGTCGCATATCCTGATACATTTTGTCCCCACCTGGGTGTACTGAGAATTTTGACCCGTGCGACTCTGTCATAACGGCATGTCTCAATTCATCATCCTCGGGTACTATCAGTCTACCGTTGAAACGTAGTCCACCTTCCGAACTGATGGAGTAGCATTCTGCCCCCTTGGCCAGTAACTTTCGTACTTTATCCTGACAAAATGGGTCTTCTTCTTGTGCCCTCACTATCCGCATAACGTTCTCGGAAGTGATAGCTAGAACTGCCATACATGCTCTTGCCATATCATCCTCGTGTCGGAGCTCACTCCACTTTGCCTTCCAAACCTCAGCTAACTCTCCGATGGGTCTTCTGCTTAATGCATCTGCTACCACGTTAGCCTTACCAGGATGATACTGTATATCAAATTGGTAGTCCTTCACGAATTCAAGCCACCTTCTCTGCCTCATGTTCAGGTCCTTCTGAGTGAACAGATATTGCAATGACTTATGATCCGTGAATAGCGTAAACTGCTCGCCCAGAAGATAGTGTCTCCAAATCCTCAAAGCAAAAACAATCGCTGCCAACTCGAGGTCATGGGTGGGGTAGTTCTTCTCATGTGGCTTAAGTTTTCGTGACGCATAAGCTATAGCCTTTTCCTCCTGCAGTAACACACCCCCAAGTCCTTGTAAGGACGCATCAGTATAGACTCGGTATTCTATTCCGCTCTTCGGCAAGGTAAGAACGGGGGCTGATGTCAACTTGTCTTTCAATTCATCAAAAGCTAACTGGCAACTATCACTCCATACGAAGGGAATTCCCTTCCGAGTTAGATTCGTCAACGGTCCGGCAATTTTTGAGAATCCCTTGATGAAGCGACGATAATAACCAGCCAAGCCCAAGAAACTGCGAATTTCTGTCGGTGTCGTGGGCCGTCCCCACTCCCTCACCGCCAATACCTTACTTGGGTCAACTGCAATGCCCCTGCTAGATACGACGTGGCCTAGGAACTGAACCTCCCGGAGCCAAAATCCGCACTTCTCAAATTTGGCGTATAACTGATGGTTCCGCAATGTCTGTAGGACCAATCGTAAGTGTTCTGCGTGCTCTTCCTCCGTACGGGAGTAAATCAGAATGTCGTCTATGAACACAATCACAAACTGATCCAAAAACTCCCGGAATACCCTGTTCATGAGGTCCATGAATACTGCCGGTGCATTAGTAAGCCCAAAAGGCATCACTCTGAACTCATAAGACCCGTACCGCGACAGGAAAGCGGTCTTAGGTACATCCTCTTCACGAATGCGCAATTGGTGGTATCCCGATCTCAAATCGATCTTTGAGAAGTATGCAGCCCCTCTCAATTGATCAAACAAGTCGTCAATCCTTGGTAACGGATACTTATTACGTATCGTTACTTTGTTCAGCTCTTTGTAATCTACACACAGACGAAGTGAACCATCCCTTTTTTTCACAAACAGTACTGGCGCACCCCATGGCGATGTACTCCGTCGAATAAAACCCTGTCCTAACAGTTGCTGGATTTGCTCTCTCAGTTCTCGCATTTCTGAAGGAGCCATGCGATAAGGTGCTTTGGCAATCGGCCTCGTCCCCGGTGTTAGATCAATTACGAACTCTATCTCTCTGCTAGGTGGTAACCCTGGTATCTCCTGAAAGACATCCTCAAAATCCCTCACAACTGGGATTGAGTCCAGAGAAATGGCCACCCCATGTGAGGTCTCCTCCTCAATATAATATAAGTGAGTTCGTGATCCTCCTTCGGGAAGTGGCATAGCCACAATGAACATCTCCTGCCCCAGAATAGAGAACACGATGGTCCTCTCATAATAATCCACCATTGCCCTATTATGTGCCAACCAATTCATGCCTAAGATGACGTCATATCCTTCCATATCCAGCACTAGAAGGTCTGCCGCCAGGCTCAGTCTCCCGACCATAATGTCCACACCCTTACAAATCGAGTGTATGAGGGACCCACTACCCATCAGTGATTCCACACACATAAGATGAGTGTCTGCTGTCGCTAATAGGCCGGCTGCCCGTGCAAATCTAGTGGAAATAAATGAATGCGTTGCCCCGGTGTCAAACAAAATATTCCCCTCAAGCCCATGAATAGGAAACATACCCGCAACTGCCGGCGGTGCTGGCGGTGCCGGCTGAAATGGAATGTCTCGTATGTTGAACACACGCCCGTACTGCATCTGTCCTGGCTGTGGGGCCTGTACTGCTGCTGGGGCTAATGGTGCCTGTTGCCCCTGTTGGGCACCCTGCTGTTGTGCCCGGTCTTGATGTGGACAATTTCTGCTCTTGTGACCCTGTTGACCACAAGTGAAGCACTGTCCCTAGAACTGTCTTTGTCCTTGGCCCTGTTGGCCCTGACGTTGACCCTGTCGTCCTTGGCCTTGTTGTCCCCCATTTGGATTTCCCTGGCCCTGTCGTCCCTGAGGGACTGGTTGCTGAGGACCCTGCTGACCCTGTCGGTCGAAGCGATACTTCCCGTGCTTAAACTTCTTGGCAGGGTTCCCCTGTCTAGAATCCTGTCCCAACTGCCCTGCTGCCTGCTGTTGTGTAGTGCTGCTGCCACCACCTCCATCTACCTTTCCTGGTTGGCTAGGTTCACCCCTCTTACTTCCCTTAGTATGAAAACGGTGATCCTGACAGTGTAGTAGAGCGGCATTGATGACATCTGTGTAGGTTACCAATGTCGGATTACCAATTAAGTGTTGCCTGATTCTCCAGGCTAGGCCCTCCATAAATTTGGACTTCTTCCTTTCCTCATTGCTCACCTCGTTTGGCACAAAATTAGCCAAGCGGGTAAACTCCTCCTCGTAGTCTGCAACCGAGCGTTCACCCTGGACCACTTCGCTGAACTTCTTTCTCATCTCTGACTCTACTGCTGGAGGGAAATACTTGCGGTCAAACCGCACCCAGAACTCAGAAATAGTCAAAGTATCTCTCTCCTCGATGGTGGTAACTGACTCCCACCACTGAAGGGCCGCTCCTGACAGACGGAAAGTGGCTAGCATCTGTTCCTGCACTCCGGTGCACTCTAGCATGCGCAAGTGGCGCTGGATATTCTTCTTCCAGTTGCACGCTTCCACTACATCAGTACTGCCCTGAAACTCGGGTGGATGCCCCTTCTGAAATGCCTCCCTGACTCGTTGCCAAGTAGATAGTACTGCCGGGACTTGTGCTACCGGTGCCACAGGGGGAGGTACTTGGGGCTGAGGAAAGTGGGCTGCCATTGCCCTCATCGCTGTCTCAACTGCCTGAGCCACTATCACTGCGACCTGAGTAGTGGAGATTAGCTCGGGTGGGGGTGGTGGTATCGGTACCTGTGGCTCTTGCTGAGCCTCCCTCACCTCCTCTCTAGCTTCAGCCCTCTCTGCTCTCATTCTCCTTAGCGGCATCTGAAATAAGATTCAAATTGTATAAGTACACAATTTATACAAAATTTAAGAGCAGAAGTACGATATCGCAACAGTGGAATTTAAATCAACAGTCCTAATAGTAGGGCTCTATTATAAACAAACGTAACGCTGAATCGTAGTAAGCCGTACAGATCCTATGGACACTAGAACCTGATGCTCTGATACCATCTGTGACACCCGGCCTAATTAAACCTTGGGTGATCAAGCCTTATTTTAATATAAACAGGTTTCTTTAATGGTTCATTCTTAGCATCACTGTCGAACGCCTTTAAAAAATTTACTAATCACCTAAGTGAAATTAAAACGGATGCCAAATTTTAACTTTCTTAAATAAACAAATAATCCAAACCACACATTACCAAAACTAGATATGACTATGCAGTAAGCAAAAGAAATTTGAAAGCAGTTAAAGTTTTGCCGTAAACCACGGCCCAAAAGACAACTACAAATCCATAACTAGAATAAACTGTAATAGAAAAGGTGGAACGACATGTTCCAACAAGGAATGATAAAACTGAGATCCTGCACTAGAACTGAAAAGAAAGAAGCGTCTAAGCAATCCCTGCAACCTCCACACTGGCTGCAGCTCCCAAATCTCTGACAGGAAATCAAACTGGGTGTCCTTGTGGCTGGGCACCTAAAAGGTTTTTAAAATTTTACATAGCAAGAGTTAGTACTCAAAACATTTGAAAATATTTTGCAAGCGGTTATCATAATTAAGTTATTGATACACATTTTAAGGTTTCGCACGCTCCTTGGAACCTCCTCACCTCTCTTACATAGCATGTAACTATCGAGGAAACTAAGTCTACCTAGTCATACTAACCATAACTGAAGTTAACTCATTTACCGTTCATTACCTTATTCTCGTAATAATTTCAACATGCTATAAATTATTACCAGGACATTTACTTATCATAATTTGTCTACTATTCTCAATTGGTAGATTTAGCACGTATAACAATTATTCCCCAACAATGTATATAATATATGTTACCACTAATATATCCTTTTATTACACACAAAGGACTCTTGGCTCGGAATAATTCATCGAATCCAAGTGAAAGTTGGTTCGGAATGTCACATCGACCCCAACTATATATAATTATAAATATATACACATATTCTGGTTCGGAACTCTTTCATCGCGGCACCAGTACAAATTTGGTTCGGCATTTATCATCGACCCCAAATTTAATATAACTTTATGTTAGTTCGGAATGGCGCATCGACCCTAACATAATTCATTTAGGTAGTGTTCTCTTTACCCAATATCATTTATATAAATTTAGTAGGTATGCACCCGACCTAATCATTCATACCCGTACGTACTATTTCTTTTCTTATATTCTCCGTACTTATTAATTACAATATAACTCACTATTGTATTTATTTGAGTATTCGCGTAACTCTAAGGGACCTAGTTACCCCTCCCTTAATTCAGTAGTTAAGTAAAAGTTTAACCTACTGGTATTTTCTTTCCGGAAATCAAGTCTCACTTTAACCGAAATTAGATTAACCATCTCAACTCACGGCGAATTCAATCGTTCTTTAGTCATTCCACTTCTCCAACATTTCTACTCAATCATAGGTGGAGGAACCCTATGGTACACCTACTGGTAATTTTCAAGTCTCCTTATAGGAAAAATATCCTTTCTAAGGTTCCCATTAAGTAACGGCAATTAAAGAAGTTTATACACAAATTCTCTATAATTCAGATAGGGTCGATCGATCGAAGGAAGAGGATCGATCGATCGACTGCTTCGATAGATCGACATTCAATGGTCGATCGATCGATCGAGCAGTGACAGACCCAATTCGTCTTCTTCCTACGGGTTTCACCATTTTTACATCTCTAGCTTTCATGATAGGCCATCAAAATCACAACCAACAATTTCTAATCATACCTACATGTTCTGGGATGATTACTAACGATTTAAAACATCAAAATCAATATAATTCTTGGCTAAATTCACTGAAAATCTCTATAATATCCAAGAACCCTAAAAACTGCATTCTTTATCTTTTTCATCAACGTTCAGATTTTCATACGAATTTCTCATCAAGTTTTCTATGATATAAACATACTTAGGAATTAAAAAAAAAACGTTCTACATGCAAATCCTAATCAATCATGGATTTTTCTAAACAGTTTATTTCCAAGAATATCATAAAAATCATGTTCTTCCTTAATCTTAAACATGGGCATTATAACTCAATTATTTCTGCAATTAACCACTTGCCTTAAGGTTTGTAGGGTCTGAATTCGTGGTTGTTGATGATGATTGATGATGTTGGTGCCTCAATCCTTCCTCCCAACAATCTTTTGATGAAATCTTCCTAAGATGATTTCTCCCTCCTTCTTGCCTAAGGGATTTGCCTCTCTCTCTCTCTCTCTCTCTCTCTCTCTCTCTCTAATGGCTATGGTGTAACCCTAAGTGTCTAACCCTAGCCACCATTCTTATAATCAGATTTAGGGTTACAAAAATTCGTAGGTCATCTTTCCCTAAATTGCAAAGTGACCAAAATGCCCCCGAATGGTCCCGGCTTAGCCCAAAAATGACCCGGCACTCAACTAGTACCCCCGGGTATACTATTTTGACTAATTCGACCCTTTCGGACTCAACCGTGGACTCTAAATTATCATTTGAGTCTCGTAAATATTTTTCTACTCTCAATCTTAAATTTTGTCGAGCTACATCCGGTACGTCCGTATAGTCACTAAACTGAACATATCGTCATTGAAAATTTATATTCACCCTAATAAATTTTCTATAACACATTTTCATTTTATTAACATAATATCTATTTAAATTACTCTACTCACGTAATTTAAATCAATCATATTGAATTACATTAAGTTATTCTACTTACATAATTTAATTAAAGCGTAATTAAATCCCATTAAATTACTCTACTTGCGTAAATTAAAATTAAGCAGAATTTCGGGGTGTTACAATCTGCCCAAGAAATAAAAGAACCGATCCGAATTTTAGGCAGACCGATCCGCAGTATGACCCCTATGGCCCTGACACGCCCAGCTCTTCCCAACCCCTACCCTAGTGAAGCTGTATTTGGGTGTGGTAGTTTTTATTTGTTTTCCCTGTTTCACATGGTTGTATGTTTTTCCCTGTTATTGTACCACAATCCTGTTTTATAAAAATCTGCATTTTCTCTATTTGTTTGTTTTATTTATTGCACTTCTTATTTTGCCTTGTTTAGCTTTTAGTCCTTTTTGATTGAGGACAATGCAAACGTCTAAGTTAGGGGGGGTCACAAGTGTGTATTTCTAAAACTCCACAAAATTTCAAAAATGCCCAGAAATTTTAAAAAAAATCATAAAATTTTGAAAAACCCAAAAATATTTTTGTTCAAAATAAATAAAAATTGGAATTCAAATTTTTGAAAAATATCATTAAAAGTCAGATTGAAGTCTCAAGTTGTAAAATTCAAATACACAAAGCCAAAATTGACCGAAGATGGAAATTGAGTGAAAATTGACGACTTAACGAATAAGTGTGGAGATTAACAAACCCGGTGAGATTCGAGCCTATCACTTTTTGCAAGTTTTTAAATCAATCTGGGTTAATTGTTAGCTCAAAGTTCTTTTCAGCGCCTAAAAAATCGTCGAAGATATCAATCCTTTCATTTTGATCGGCTATGAAAAATGTGTGTGATATTGCTTTGAACAACGTGCCAAAATTGATCTCTAAACTTAAATTCATCTCGAAACGCATATGGTAACGCAATTGGTATTTTGGACAATGAAGTGGGCCCTCCTTTGTCACCAAAAAATATTGGCCAGAAAAGTAGCGAAAAAGTATCCCTTTTGTAACCCCAATTGAACCAAATAAATTGCCCCTTTCGTTTGACAACCCGAAAAACCCAAGTAGCCCGGAATTGCAAAAAATGGAAAAATTCAGAAGTTAAATCCGAAAAGTGCATATAAAGGGGCAAGAAAAAAATAGATATGCTCAATAAAAATAGAAAGAAAAGAAAAGAAGTGAAAAACAGAAAAAAATAGAGAAAATGAAGAAAAAAATTAGCAATAGCCCGGAAAAAGCACAAATGGACATCAAAAATGACTTTTTCAATTCCAATCCTCCCTACCATTTTCATTTTACCCCATATACCTTAAAACCCAAAAAGTCCTAACCAAATCTAAATTGTGAAACTGGTTACCGCGTGGAGAGATAAGACACCAAAAGATAATAAAAGAGATTGAATGCGTGAATAAGAGATAATGTTCCCATTTAAAAAAAATCGTATTCCAGTAATGAGATCCTATCACTATAAAATTTATGTCTTTCAACTTGTATGCGTGACTTTGCGTCCATTATATTTAGTCTTTATATCACGCATACCGAGAGATTAGCCACATTACGAGTGATTCGTTTGAGAGAGCATTCCGTGAGAAATTGAATCAAAACGAATTTTTGGATAAGTAATGTAATGGTCAATCGGTGGAAATATGCGGTTAAATTTCTGGCTTCGCACACGCGCACTATGATTTGAGACTATTGAGAATGACTTGATGATGACTATTTTCTGGGAAAGTTTGAATTAGATAATTTTTGCATATTTTGAATCTTCTTTGAGTCGAATTTTGTGGGTATATTCTCTGCAAACCCTCACGAGACACAACTCGTCCTACTAGGGTGACCTAGGGGTTTAAAGGCTTGTTGCATACGCTAAATGCAATCGCTTGCCCACGAAAAAGGTAGTCTATCCCAATAAAATGTTTTTCAAGAGTTGAGCCTTTCTAGGATTCTTTTACATTGCTCGGGACGTAAAAAATTTTAAGTTAGGGGGATTTGATTAGGCATAAATTCTTCCAAATTTATCCCTTTAATTTAGTTACTTTTAGCACCTCGAATAATGTAATCGATTGGATTTTATCTCATAATCTTGATACTGACTTATCCTAATGAGTACACCAAGTTTCTGGTATTTCGTACTAATTTTGCAGGTATTTAATGTCAATAATGAAAGAAAAAACTGGAAGAATCAAAAAAGAAAAGAAGGAAAAGTCAAAAGGGCAAAAGTGTAATTTTTACCCAGAATTCGGATGAGGCATCTAAAGAAAAGTTGAATAGCCTTCAATTACGAGTACAAAGAAGAAACGACACCTCATTCGGAGTTCCAGTGTGAAAGTTATGAACAGTCAAAGTTGGAGAAAAGAAAGTCAAAGGCAGACCGATCCGCCAGAGGACTGGACCGGTCCGCAATACCACATTCCAGAGAACCCTAGACCGAAGACGGAACAAAACTGAAGAAAAATAAAAGAACCGGTCCACACCGAACCGATCCACCCAAGAAATAAAAGAACCGATTCGGATTCCAGGCAGACCGATCCACAGGAGGACCGGACCGGTTCGACTGTCGAGATTTGAATTTTTTTATCTTTCTTTAATGGAGAGTCCTAGTGCAACTAAAACTCTTGGAATTTGGTAGGGTATTTAAACCCGAGTTATTATCGTTTTTAGTACGAAGAATTAATATAATTTTCCATTTTTTCTGTAAAACCCTAGTTTTGAAGGTAGATTCCAATTTTAATTTCAAGAGTGAAGATTATTCAGATTTCTGTGATTACAAGTGTTTTAAATTGCTTCTTTTACTGCTTTGGTAAGATTAGTAGTTAATTTCTTTCGTCCAAATTTCTTTCTACGTCATTCTACAAATTTTCCTTAGTTCAATCATGGTTTTCTGCAATTCAAAAATTATTTTCATTAGTTTCAGCATGTTAGGCTAGATTTTCTAAGGTCGGGGTATATGAACCCAGTCTGATGTGATAGTTGCATGTGTACAACATTAATCCTCTAAATTGAGTGATTCATTACGACCGTATTGCGTAGGAACATGACAATTGTAGATCTTTGGATCTCATTTTCTTCAGGGCAATCGGGATGCTTTAGAATGCAATTCGAGTGTAACTATCGCACTATCGATTTAATCCTCCTCTGACTAAGTATGGTGCGGGCTTGAACCTCATAAACGTAATGCTTGGGAGTACTAAATTATGGGTCTAATTAATCATTTAAATTTACGATTAGTATTATACATGCAATTCACTAGGGTTGGGGGATTGTATTCCCGTCCTGTTTTTCTCATTATATAGTTTAAAGTTTCAAATAATTCTTCATCAGTATTTTAGGTAATTTAGTATAAGTGCATCTTTTCATAATTTCATAAATTGCATCTAGTGTAGTTATTCCACAAATCAAGTCATTTTTCTTTTTCCTTTAGAGTCAGAGTTAAGATTTCCTTGTCTATCCAACGTCGTCACAATTTCATTGTCCTATTTCGCTGAGGATACGATCTCGACTTACCGGGTTTATTACTAACGCGACAGGCTTTCACTTGAGCCTAGAGAGAACACACATTAGAGACACTTTTTGAGTCGCGTCAATCACCAATCATATTGTGAAATAGCGCAAAGGCCATGGGAGTTATATGTACTCTCTTTAAAGTTATCATCAGTCCAGTTAGACACATGTTTGGGATTGGTGACATTTTCAACGGTAACAGTGGTAGGAGTTCAACCTCTTTCACAACTAATCCAGACGCGGTCATTATTTTTTATGAAAGAGGTTGGACACCTACCACTGTCACTGTTGAAAATGTCACCAATCCCAAACCAGATGCGTGATATTAATTATTTGTAAACGACTTTTACAAATATGGTTTTACTCGTGAATACGGGCTTTAAATGCTTGATATCGATTTATACCTTTTACAAATCTGGTTTGTAAAATTAACTTAAAGTTATTTTACAAACCAGATTTGTAATATACCTTCAAACTAGATTTATGTCGATTTATACCTTTTATAAATCTGGTTTGTAAAATATACCTTTCAAATATACCATCGAACCAGATTTGTAAAATATATCTTGAAACCAAATTTCATACGGGCTTTAAAATAGGCATAATTCGTGCCATCAAAAGACGAGTAGCCGATTATATAAGTTCTCCACCGAAAAAATTGCAAAGGTTTTCAAAATTAGATTTTTCAAAAAAAATCGATATAAAAAAAAACTTTGCGTAAAAAGAATCACTCGATAAATTAAATCAACCGGCTCTGATACCAATTTGTAAAAGGTAAAAATCCAAGATAAAGCTCTGATACCAATTTGTAGATGCGTGATATCGATTATTTATTTAAGTCACAAATTTCTAATTTTAAACTTATTTAATTAGAGTTTGTCATCAATCCAAATTAATTAAACCCTAATCATGCATTTATGTGATATAAATAAAATATGCAATTCAAACAATCACAAATCGAGGTTCAGGAAAAAACCAATTTTGGGTAAAACCTTTATTTCACTATATAATGCAGATCACAACTTACAATTACACAATGAAATCTGTAATGAATCTTCTGTAGAAAACTCAGATAGACCGCAGCCTAGTAACCATTAAAGATCCCCCCGATAATCTTAATGACCGCAGTCTTCAGCAAGCAGCTCCCGCAAGAACTACCAATCTAGCAGTAAAGATGGTACCCCATTAAGATAAACTTCCAAGAAGTATTTGGGTTCCATAAATATTTGATAAAAGAATTGGGATGTTTTGGTGAATCAAAAAACTAGATTTTTCATCTTAAAAGATGAAGACTAAAGGTCTGCAAAAAAATAGTTTTCGTGTATCAAAACTCTTAATGAAAAATGTCTCCAAAATAGGTATTTATAACTCAACAAAAATCTTAAGGCGGTGCATGTCGTTAGAAGTTGTTCGAACTACATTGTCATTTGAATGAGATTAGATTTCGTTACTAACGACCTAAGAAACGAACTTTAAAATCACAAAACAATATGTGGTTGCTGGAAGCAAATAAGAAACAACCCTTCACACGACCCTTCAAATGACTTGTGATGTCGTTAGAAACAATCATTTCAATGATGTGTCAATGTCATTTAAACGACATTGCCTTATCGTTTGAATGACATGACCGAAAAATATTATTTTAAAGAGCTCACCTGTGCGTCTTAAAATTTTATTTTGACTTTGAAAAATGCCTCGGTTTGATAAAAACAGATTCTAAAATTATCCCAATACTAGAGTAAAACATTTACGAAACATAAACACATTCTATACGAAATTATACCTCATGTCGAGCATATGTTGAAGATACTTAAAATTTGGATACATCATCTTGAATAATGAACGTGAACTTCTTCGACAATTATAGTGGTATATGACGTGCTCTATGTAAACTATGAACTATGGAAAATATGCCCTTACAGTAATGCTCCATTAAAGTAGACATGTGCAACTCAAGGCACTATATAAGCACAAAGATCATACAAGGAGGCACTTCGAGATGCATAAAAGGTAGTTGTGCATGTCCTTAGATCAAATGGTGAGACCCAGGAAGTTCAAGGAAGGGGATTTGGTTTAAAAGGCTTGCACATGGCATATACGAGGTCTTTTACTACCTAATTTTGAAGCTAATTGGGAAGGCGTATATATCGTGAGAAAGGCACAAGACTTAGGCTATTGTGAGATATCAACGATTGAAAATGAGGTGAGATTAAATCCCAATAACAAGTGGCTCAAAATCTATTATGTTTGAAACATTTTGCTCTCTATCCTTAGATTTTCTTTACGTTGTACTCTTTTGTTCATGTTCATGATAATCATAGTTGGTCGAGAGGTTATTCTCATAATTTGGTGAAACATATGATTGTTTATAACCAAAAAGAAAGTTAAGTTACAAATTATTCATTTTATTTTTATTTTTATGAGCACGAATTTAAAGGACACGCAAGAGAAGATAGAAGCAGTAGTTTCATTCAAAACATTAAATTCAAATACATAACATAGGAGGTTCCGCTGCCTCAGGGTAAAAAATAACAAAAGGAAGGTGCAAAATCATAATAGTCGCTCGGGTAATACATTATAAGCCATGGGTTGGTAGAATCAATCAACCTATGATGATAATTTGGTAAAATAGACTCCAAAGAAGCCTGCTCACTCGCCAAATCAGACATATTCTTTTCACGACCCTCCATCTATTGTTGTAACTCTTCCAATGCTACCTCAAGTTGGGCCAAGGCTTCTGTGGCAGACACCACTTGATCTTCTTCTTTGATAACTTTCAGACCAAGACCTCCCACCTCTTGAGTAATAGCATCACAAGAATGATTTGTAGCTTGATGTCTCGTGTAGAAGGCTGGTAGGTCAACCTTATTAAATGATCTTAATAGATCGATAAACCATGTCAATAATAAGCCACCATTGACAACTACATTTATCTATCCAATCTGTTCTTTGATCATTGAAGAAGTAAGGGACTGCAATGGAGTACCCAAAACTTCACTAAGAAGAGTGGAAAACCCGATGTACCTATAGGCCATCATCACGGGCAAAGGATGGATAAAATAATATTATTGTTTCAAGGATAGTGATCAAGTATCCTCTAGATCAACTTATGATTAAGGGTTATCAATATATGGATAAAATCACATAGGATTTGTCTAACTAGTTCAGTGGGTGAAGCTTCTGAAGTATAAAAACTAAAGGCACTATTCCTCGTTGAAGGCAAAATAATGTTTAATGACCTATCTTTGTCTTACAAAATGTGTGTGATAGCTCGAAAAGTCCCCTCAGCAGTTGTTCTAATGGGGAGTTTGGCAATATGATCAACAAGGTCTCCCATAGCAATAGAGTCAACAATAGACTCATCACTAACTTCCTCCTGGGGGACTTCTTCAGTTATTAATGCAGACTCATTTACGGGGGTAGGCCCCTGTGTCAACCTGATAGAAAAAATAATCAAAGTCAAAAAGAGAAAAATCTTGGCCTCGTAGTTGTATAAAGTTTCAATTTACTTGAAGGATATTTATTGTAACTCAACTAAGTAAATTGGGCACGATTAAAGACACTAATTTCTGGGCATACTGAAGTCCCAATTTACTTAAAGTACCTTTATGGTTGCGCGAATAAGTAAATTGGGAACGCTTAAAGATCCTAATTTTTGGGTACGCAAAAGTCCCAATTTACTTAAAGGAACTTTATGGTTGCTCGACTAAGTAAATTGGGCACGCTTCAAGACCCCAATTCCTGGGCATTCTAAAGTCCCAATTTACTTAAAGGACCTTTATGGTTGCTCGACTAAGTAAATTGGGCACGCTTAAAGACCTTGGTTTTTTAGCAAGCTTAACAATCTACTTAAAGGACCTTTATGGTTGCTCGACTAAGTACATTGGTCTCACTTGTAATATTTGTTGGTTTAAAGCCCCGGGTTACTTAAGGGGCCTTTTAAGGATGCTCAAATAAGTATTTTGGATATACTTGGTATTTATGGTTATTCGAACCCAACTTTACTTGAAGTACCTTTAAGGTTGCTCGAACAAGTACTCTGGGTAAGTTTGATTCTATCATCTATTTTGGAAAAATGGCTCAAAGTTTTTTTTAAAGTGTGAAACTAACACTTGGATTAAAAAAGGGCAAAAGAAGATACAAATATACCACTTTTTGAGGAGATGCCACAAGAGTTGTCTTCTCAATCGTAGGCTCAGTGAAAGGGTTTTGGGCAACTTCCCCAGTCCTCTAAACTTCCTCAACTGTCCCAATTGCCTCAATTCTTTCACCTTCCTCTGTCCTTGGAACTTCCTCAGCTCTTTTAGTATCAGCAGCTACTCCATCTTTCAGAATGGAGGGCCCAGATAGGTTCACCAATATTTTTCATTAATGGTTAGATGTGTGGGAATAGATATAAGGGCTCTACAAGTATTGATAGGAGCTTTTTTCGCGGGGGGGGGGAGGGGAATCTGCAATAACAAGGAAAAATGGGGACATTAAAATACATAACTCAATAATACAAGGTTCAAGATTACCTATTGCTAAATTAAAAAATTCACTAAAGGAGATGGTTCGATAGTTCTAGGTTATTGCACTTCCTCTTTCATATCAAGCAAGAAAGAAGAGTCAGTTATATTTCCACTACTCATTCACTCACTAAGATAAAACCCACCAATTGGCTCGAAGGGGAAATCCAACATTACCTTTGGTATCTTCTCGGTTATTGCTGAAGCTACAGGGATATCAGGCGATGAAGAAAGAGTTGGAGATCAAGGGGATGCACCTACTTCTTGTTCTGTAACTTGCTCTCTCTCAGCAATATGAGCATCACAGAACTCACTAAGCTTCACACCAAAAGCAAAGTATAAGGAAGAGAATACAGATACAAAGTATAAGGAAGAGAATACAAATGCAAAGTATAAGGAAGAGAATACAGATTTAAAGTATAAGGAAGAAATTACAGAGTGGAGGAAATACCATATGCTCATTAAAGTCATCAAAGGGAGTATAGTCCTGATGTGGTGGAGAAGGATTCTCCATTGAGTACATCTTGCACAATTTGGGTGCTCTACGCATCAAAGGATTTATCTTTAGGTTCCTCCTCCTCCTTTTCTTCTTCTTCTTCTTCTTCCTCTCCTACAACTTTTATAGCTTCTTGAACTTTCTTAGCTACCTCAGTTTCCTCATTTTCTTTAACCTCTTTATGGTAGGGTGAAGGGACCTTAAACCTGATCTTGTTATCTTCTTGCCATTATTGTTAGCTAGGCGAGTGAAGGAAAACCCTTTAGCTAGTATTTACTATTTAATGATGGCTCTGGAAGTTGATGTACCTTGATCCCACTGACTCATTAAGTCATCTAACAAGTTGAAGCACTTGTCCACTAACTTGGTATTAATACTTGATTTAGGAAGAGAGGCCTCCAAAGGACTTAGGGCAGCAGTCTTATTCTTCTTTAGATGTTTTTTTTCTTATTCTATGCAGCTACCATAGCTGAAGGGCCAAGAGGTGTTTCCTCTTCAACAGTAAGTCGAGAAAGGATAAAGAACTCTTCACCCTCCTCAATTACTAGAGAAGTAGAAGCTCTTTTTTTTTTATTTAGAACAGACTCCTCCATAGGGGCCAGGGGGAAACTCGATGAGCATTATTTCATTTTCTGTACTCAAAAGGAACTTGGACTGATTGATGGAGAAACTTCTTAGTCCCAACTCTGTTAGGGGAAATCGCTCGACGGATGGATATGTTGGTTTGGCGAAGTATATCTTTTTAGAACTTACCCCACTTGTTAGGCTAAAAGACATTGAGGTAAGTGGGGAACCTTCTCCCTCAAGATTTTCTTAAAGGAATTACAAATTGGCCATGGTATTAGGATGAAAAGTTTGAAACTATGCTTGGGAGGAAATTCCCACAAGCCAAGGAAAAATTGGAAGTCTTTTCGCAAATGTTGTGGATGAAAAGGGTAACTCCCTGGTCATAACTAAACTATATGGCTACTCAATGAGGTGAATATACTGAGTTGTGAGATGCTCACTCAGTTTAAGAAAGAAGATATGAGGTTGAGTGTACAAGAGGGTAGATAAAGAGGGAAAAGTTTGGCTAAAGGACTCATCAACCGCTATAACTGGTCGGGGGTAATCCTCAAAGAAATGGTTGGAGAAGAACTGGTTCATACCAACAAAAGGGAGAAACTTGAATGACTCAACATTGTTAATCAAATTGTGAAAAGTCTTCTTGGATTATTTATGACCCCAAACAACAATGCGAAGAACGTTAATGGCATGGGAAGTGGGGAGTAAAGAGCTAGAGGCATAGGTTGGAAACCTAGCATATAAAAAGTTATGAGAAGGATATGATTAACATAGTTTGAGACATCAAACATTCCAATGAATTTGGCAGAGTCAACTTGAACTCGATCGAGGTAGGTGTATAAAGAGCCAAGGGTGATGGTAGTTAAGGGGACCTTCACACCAAATGACATGCGAACGACCATGTTTATAAGATCCCTCCTCAGGCAATCTTGAGGTTTCTTGAGATGGAAGATCCTCGATAAGATAACCCAAATGTAACTATCCAGCTCAATGTCACTCTCATAAATGTTCCGAATAGGAGATGTGACACCCCATCTAATTAAATACCAGGTGATCAGTCCTTTATTAAATTAAAAACATGATATCCATTGGGTCGATTCTTAGCATCACTGTCAAAAACTTTTTAATATTTACTAACCACCTAGAATTTGAAAAGTTGGTGTCAAATTTTATCTTTATAATTTACATGCAATGATTTGAAACAATTGAATAACTTAACTGTCACATTCACCATACTAAATTAACCAACATTACAAATAGTCAATGTGGTGACAAATATTTTTAACACAAATAAATAAGGGAAGCGCAATCACCAAGAAAAATAAGAAAAGTAAAATGCCAATCACACAACAGGAGATGTACGTGGTTTAGCAAGAATGCCTACGTCCACGGTGGTGCAGTCGGTATTATTTCTATATACTCCGGGGAGTGATTACAGAGAATACAGTGCGTGCCTTTTGCCCCAGCCCTAGGGTTTATTATATACATGTCTATCGTCGGGGAGTGGGGGTGTTGGACTCCCCCACGTCCATATTTCTCTCCTGGAATATCTCTATACGAGGTTCTAGGAAAAGACTAAGTCATAACAAAATTAATGTTAAGGTGCGAAGGGTTTAGACTTTGGGCCATTTTAATTAGGCTACTCGTCCGGGCCCGTAATGCCAAATCCGGGTACCCACAATTGCCCCTAAATTTGTTGGGCCAAAATTTGGGCTCAATAAATTTAAATGATTTGTCGTAATGGCTCTTTTGCATATCGTGTAACTCTTCCCAAAGTTTGAGAAATGATTTAGGCGGCAGTTGCTTCATGTCTTGTGCGCGATGATTAGTAACATTTAAACGTCATTTTGAGCAGCATTTCATAGTTGTCATTTCAATCTTCTTAGTGTTCTTCCATCTTCTGCGAGTTTTAGTAATTTTGCCCTCTTCTCCAGGTCTTCATTTTCTTCGCTTTCGATCTCCCTTGTCATTTGGGCTTGTGATCTTGCATCGTCCAAGTCGAACTTTCATCTCGTAAGTCTCCTTTGCTTTCTCTCTGTGCTTTCTTTGAATTGGTAGTTTAAGGTTTACAAATGGAAAAAATAGGTAATAGATCAGTGTCCGAGTTTAGGAAGTTTTACAATATCCCAAAGTGGGTAGAGATTGAGTGCGCCTCTCTTCCTAAAAATGTTAGAGAGATAGAGGGCGCTCATTGGATTCACGTCTTGTTGCTTTCCCAAGGGGGGCTTAATATTTCCTCCAAACGATTTATTCTTGCATTTCTTTGGTTATTTCAACATTGTTCCTACATAGTGTTCACCCAATGTATGGAAGATAATCAATGGCGTCCATAGAATAAATCAAATTAATGGCACCAAATTAGGGCTCGCCGAAGTTTGTTTTTGATACTCCTTTTCTCGGACGAGCTCTGGTGTTCTTTATCTCAAGGCCAGGAGTCCTGATAGGGTATTAGTAGTAAACTTACCTGATTCCCACAAGCATTACTAACAAGATGGCTTTCTTGCTAGAAATTGGCAGTTCTCCCCTCAGACTGAGGGGTCGAGGTCTGATAGGTTTATTGTTCCCTTTTATAGGGAAGAGTACATAGGTAGTCTTTTCTCCGTCCTTTCAATTTCTTTGATAATGTGTGATCTTTCTTACTCTTTCCTATTTTCTTTTCAGCGAGGTCGAAGAACTTGGATCCTGCCCTCAGTGAGCTTCGACTTTCAGAGTTGGTTAAAGCTTGGAATATTAGGGAGCCCTTGGCTGATGGTGAACATCCCCGGTCTGCTTCTTTTTTGCTCGAGTACAAAAACGTTGGGTCTAGTTTTATAGCGAGGCCTATGGATAACATTCCCGAGTTTGATACTTCCGAAGAATTTGTTGCCAATCCCATCAAGTTGGACGAGGAAGAGAGCAGTTTTGAGAGTGATATCAGGGGAGGTGTTGAAGGTGGTCCCGACGAGGAGAGCTCTCGCAGTGACAGTTCTTCTAGCTCAGAAGATGTTTTTAAAGCCCAAGGACCTTCATGTACATCCAGCAGCTCTAGTGAGGAAATGTTTCCCCCAAGAAAAAACTTGATACGTGATGATGATGATGATGATGATGATGTGCTCCTTTCTCAAAGGTCGAAGAAGAAGAAGTCCAGCAGTGGGGCTGTTGCAACTGGTTCTTGATCTGCTGCTCAGGAGAAGGAGAAGAAGAGAAAGAAAGAGGAGCAGGTGAGAGAGAGAGAGAGATGAAGAGGGAAGAAGAGAAGAAGAAGATTAATGAGAAGAATAAGGTCAAGGAGAGGAAAAGGAAAAGGAGGAAGAGAGGAGAAAAATAGAGGTGAGGATAAAGGCTGGGCAGGCCTTAGTGCCTGTGTCCGCGTTGCCAAAGGAGGCCTCGGTTGCCATTTCTCCTCAATTGTCCCCCGCGTTGCTTGAGAGAGCGATCCTTACTGCTGATCGCCAAAGGGCGATGGGGACTGACCAATTATCCCTGCAAGCGAGTCAGAGTATAGCCTTGAAAAGTTTATTTCTCTTTTCTAATGTTTGTCAAATTCTGTCTGTTTCCTTCATCTAATATCTTCTTTTACTTACAGTTTGTGACTGATTTTACTGTGCTCTATCGCTCTCGTGATGAGCTGATCAATAAGAATGGCGGGCTGGATAAGTAGAATACTTCTTTGAGATTGAAGATTGTCGAGTTCGATGCTAGCTTGAAGGTTGCTGATGCTGCTCGGACGTCCTCTAACCTGGCCCTAGTCAAAGCCAATCGAGATAGGGAGGCAGTGGACAAAGATCTGAATGAATTGCGATAAGCCTACGATCTGGTTTGCTCGAGCAAGCTGGCTGTTATGGAGGAGAACAAAGTGCTGACCGAGAACCTGAAGGAGAAGGAGTCTCAGGCAGCTACCATTAAGGAGGACTCATATAACTCCGGGTGGGCTGCCGCGTATGAAGACGCTGAGATTCAGATAGGCTACATCAACCATCTAAACATCAAGAAGGGCTGGAACAAGGCCCTTTTAGCTGCTGGTGGGGACGTTGCCTCTCCCCTATTCGATGAGCACGATCTAGGCCCAAAGCCAATTATGGATGAAGCCCCTACCCCAACCATCGAAGGTGTTGACCCTGTCTCCCAGTCAGTTCCTACTGATTCCCTTCATGTTCAGGCGACAGAGGTTGTCCCTACTGAAGGAGGTGCTCCTACTGCTGCTGACAAGGAGAAGTAGCCTGCTTCTTCAGGGCAACCCGAAGTCGCCAACTAATTTACCTTTAGGGTTACTTTTATATTTTTGTTTGTAATCTTCCTTTCTGTTCCTTCATGTACTCTGATCCTTTTATATATTAATGAAATGAGAAGGTTTCTTCCCCTAGTGTACTGATTTATTTTTTCCTTTCTTACTCTTTTATGGCTTGTAGTTGGTTGATGTTGATGACTATATACCAGCCACTTCTCAATTGGGAAGAATGCTTGGTCCTGATGTAAGTCCTGAAGTTTGACATACCTTTTTGAGGATTTACAAATCGTTGCGATTGAGGAACAAGCGTTTCATAGAGCAGACTGAGCTCATTGTTAAACTAAAAGACAGGCTCCAAGAGATGGAAGAAGTCGGTGCCTCAGTCCAAGAAGAGGTGAATACCTTGAGGGCAAGGCTTCTAGATGCTTCTGAGATCAACCAAGTTGGAGAAATTCTTTAGTAAGAGAATGAATCTTTGAGGAGGGAAGTCTCGTGACTCAGGGAGCATGCGCTGAGCATTGCTCCTACAGTATTACGAGGTTCCTCCTCATCACGAGCTGGAGATGAACCAAGTGATGTTCCTCCGGTGCTGCGAGGTTCTGCCCCATCGAATGTTCCATGAGCTGGTATAAACGCAAGAAGTCCAGCTAGGGAAATGGAAGAGCTTCATGATGATGTCCGACGAGCATACATGATTGCTACTTTGCTTCAAAGGGTTGTCACTCGACTGAGGCATATATTTTGGAGAGGACCTTGGTGAGTATGGGTCGATGGTTATGAACAAGGTTGGCTAAATGCTCCAACGAGGCTGATAGAGTTTGAAGAGCTCACCTTTATCAGGGGATGGTTGAGTGCCCTAAGGGAGGTGCAAGTCCCAAGGAACTCAATGCTCTGGTATCGTCATGAGATCTCTCCTTCCACTCTGATGCCTAACCCCTTCCGAAGAGATGATCAGTGGATCCCTATCGATGCCATCCCTCGGCAGCTATTGGAGTCGGATGCGAATGAAGTCGAGGAGGAGCTATTTCCCCATCCCGATGATGGTCGAAGAGCTCAAGTGGCTGATTATCTCTTTCAGAGGCCTTAACCTCATTGAGATTTTGCCAGTAGTAACTATGTATACATATTTAATGAAGTAATGTAATGTTGATGTTTTGGGTGAGCTCGCCAACTAAACATGGGTTTTATTTGTTTTAAATGTGATGAAGTAATATAAAATATATGTTCTGGGCGAATTTACCAACTAAACAAGTGTTTTATATTTTCCCCATCTTTTAGACTTTGCTCAATAATCTTGGGCCTCTTTTGGCTGACTAAAATTATAAGTTTGCATTGTTAAGTGAGTGTCACTCCAGTCCAGTATGCTTATGAGATACTATTCTTCCCCACTTTACCTTTTAGGTCGTGTCGTCATACTCCCTTAGGCCTAAGTGTGGCAATTGGACACACCTGGTGTTGGATGCTCTACCCGATCAGAATTTTATTGACCAAACATTGTTTGGCAACCAATTCTAAACTGGCCATATTGCCTAAGGATCTCCTGTAGGGCTTCATATATTACCAGGGGCAATACTAAGAGGTTTTTCGTGTTTCATAACGAAAACCTGAGGAGGGTAGTTTCCCTTCTATAATGTAATGATTTGTGTGCCTGTCACTTGGAAAGGGTGTGTAAGTTACAAAGTTCATATACTAGTTAACTGATACTTCATAGAATGCAACTGCTAAACAACTTTTATTAATGATAAGAAAATGAGCTTCTAGTTTCATAAGTAAAATCACAAAAGAAGAATCTAGAAATATAATTTCTTAAGATTGGCTGCATTCCATGCTCGGGGTATCTCTCTGCCTTCCAGCGTTTCTAAGTGATAGGCTCCTCGCAGATCATCTCTTGTTATCTTAAATGGTCCTTCCCAATTTGGCCCTAACTTTCCATCTGATGGTTTTATTGCGCTGTCCAGGACTTTTCTTAGGACATAGTCCTCAACTCGGAATGCCCTTGGATTGACCTTATTGTTATAGTTCTTTGCGAGTTGTTGCTGATAGATCACTAGTTTCACTAAGACAAGCTCTCGGCGTTCGTCGGCTAGGTCAAGCTCAACGAGCAATGCTGCATCATTTTGGCTCTGGTCGATAAGGGTGGATCTCATAGTGGGTAAGCCTTTTCCAATGGGATGACTACTTCCATTCCATACGTTAATTAGAATGGGGTTTCCCCCGTTGCTCGATGTGGGGTAGTACGGTAGACCCACATAATATGCAATAGTTCATTCACCCGTGCGCCTTTGGCTCATTCTAATCGTTTATTTAACCCATCGATCACCGTCTTATTGGAAGCCTCGGCTTGACCATTGCTTTGATGATAGGCCACCGAGCAGAAATGGTGTCTGATTTCGTGCTCATTACAGAAATTCTGAAAGGAATCTCTCTCGAACTGCGTTCCATTAATAGTGATAATGGTTCTGGGGATTCCAAAACGGGTGATTATATTTTTCCATGTGAATTTTATTATATATGCATCTCGGATGTTCGCCAGGGGTTCCAACTCGATCCATTTGGTGAAGTAGTCAGTTGCGACCAACAGATACTTGCGATTAACGGCAGCGGTAGGAAGAGGTCCTACGATGTCCATTCCCCATTGGGCGAATGGCCATGGGCTGGAAAGTGATCTTAGGTCGCTGGCAGGTTGATGGACCATAGGAGCATGAAGTTGGCATTTCTCGCATTTGTGAACATACACTGTAGAGTCTCTTTGCATATATGGCCACCAATAGACTTCCTTCACTGCTCGAAAAACCAATGACCTTCCTCCAATATGGCCTCCACATATTCCCTCATGGAGTTCATGTAGAATTTTTTCGACATCCCTCGGGTGAACACATTTAAGGTAGAGACCGAAGAACGATCTCTTATATAGCTTGCCCTCAGGAGATAAGTGAAAGTGAGAAGCTTTGACTCTTATCTGGTGAGCGGTCTTCTTATCATCTGGAAGTGAGCCATCCTTCAAATAGTCCCTTAAAGGATCCATCCAACTGGGTGCTGACTCAATTTGGAGCACATGCTCCACGCTTGGAAGCTCGTTGTTACGGTTAATGCTCGAATGAGCGAGGAAATCGATGGTGGATTATTCTTTTTAAGTCGGAATCGATTTTTGAACTCAGGGTTGTTAGGGAATCAGCATGGTTGTTCTGTCCTCTGGGAAAATACTGGACACTGAGTTCCTCGAAGCCGACCATTAGCATTTTTGCCAAGGTGAGGTAGGCTGCCATTCTTTCATCTTTTGCATTGTAGTCTCCACTTATCTGATTAGAGACTAATTGTGAATCGTCGAACACTTGTAACTGCTTTGCCCCCAAAGTATGTGCCTTCTAGAGGCTAGGTATTAAAGCCTCATATTCTGCTTCATTGTTGGAGGCTTCAAATCCAAGCCTGATTCCTTGTTCGAGGATTATATCCTCTGGAGTGACAAGCACAATCCCTACTCATGCCCCCTTTGAATTGGAGGCTCCGTCAATAAACAATTTCCAGACTCCCTCTGTTGCGTGATTCTCTCTTTACTTTATGGGTTGAAGTTGGTCGAGAGGCTGCTCGCCTGTGAATTTGGCTATGAAATTAGCAAGGACCTGCCCTTTGATTGCATTCCTTTGTTGAAATTGGATATCAAATCATCAGAGATTGACTGACCATTTAGACAGTCTGCCCGACAAATCTGCTTTCCTCAGGATTGCTTTAAGGAGGTGCGATGTAAGGACGATGATAGTGTGAGCTTCAAAGTAGTGCTTCAACTTTCTTGAAGCCACTACTAGTGCAAAGGCGAGCTTCTCTAGTGGTAGGTACCGCTGCTCGGCCTCTAATAAAGTTTTTCTTGCGTAATAAATGGGGTACTGGATTCCTGATTTTTCACACATTAATGCAGAACTGACAGTGTGGTTGGAAATGGCGAGGTATAAGTACAAGGAATCTGTTTCCTTGGGTATGACGAGCAGTGGTGGTGAGATAAGGTAAGCCTTGAGCTCGTCCAATGCCCACGAGCAATCTTGATTCCATCCTACTATTTCGTTTCCCTTTAGGAGCTGGAAGAACGGTTTGCACTTCTCAAAGGACTTTGAGATAAAACCGTTCAAGGCAGCGAGCATGCCGGTGAGCTTCTCTACATCCCGAATTGTGTGAGGAGGTTGTACCCTGTTTATTGCATCGATCTGGTCTGGATTAGCCTCGATGCCTCTCTTACTGACCAAGTACCCAAGAAATTTTCCTGACTGGACACCGAAAGAACACTTGCTTGCGTTAAGTTTCATTCGGTACTTCCTGAGGATTTCAACGGTTTTTGATAGGTCTGAGAGGTGGTCTTCTTTCTTCCTACTTTTGATGAGTATATCGTCAATGTAGACTTCCATGGTGTCTCTGATTTGGTCTTTTAACATCTTGGTGACCAGCCGTTGGTACGTTGCCCCTACGCTTTTGAGCCCGAAGGGCATGACCTTGTAACAGTATAATCCAACGGTGGTGATGAATGTTGTCTTGTCCTGGTCCGAAGCGTACAGAGGGATCTAATGATACCCTGAGTGTGCGTCTAGAAAACTCATTCTCTCGTGAGCTACTGTGGCGTCCACTAGTTGATCGATTTTTAGAAGAGGGAAACTGTCTTTAAGGCACGCCCTGTTAAGGTCAGTGAAGTCGATGCAGACTCTCCATTTCCCCTTATTCTTTAGAACTACTACTGGGTTGGATAACCATTTGGGGTATTGGACCTCCCATATGGATCCTGCATCTAGTAGTTTCTCAACTTCTTTTTCCATGGCCTTTGCCTTATCGGCTGTAGTTTGCCGTGCCTTCTGGGCGATTGGTTTGAAAGTGGGGTTGACGTGTAGCTAATGACAAACCACACTAGGGTCAATCCCATGTAGCTCGTATGGTTCCCATGCAAAAACGTCTACATTGCTTCTTAGCAGAATCGTCAACTCCTTCTGTTCATGATTTGTGAGAGAAGCTCCAATCAAGAAAACCCTATCATCGTCGCTACCTCCAGCTGTAACTTCCTCCAGGTTCTCGATGACCCGTTTATAGAGGAGGAGCCTGGTCTCCTCCACTTCGGGTCTTCCGTACTTTAATTACTATTTCGAAGGTATCAGACCTTCTTATTCCTCAACTTTCTCACTGGGCCTGTCGGCCTTCTTCTCTGGTTTTGGGCGGATGGCCGCTATGAAGCACCTTCTTGCCATCGCTTGATCGCCATGGATCTTCATTACTCCTCAGTCGGTCACATATTTGAGCTTCCAATAGTAGGTCAAGGAGACTGCCTTCATCGCGTGCAGCCATCCTCTATTGAGGATAGCTTGGTATGGCGAGTAAATATCAACAACTAGAAACTCAATCATCTTGGAGACATTTCCTGCCCTTACTGGAAGCATAATCTTTCCCAAGGGCATAGTCACTTTTCCAGCAAAGACAACTAAAGGGACCGTGGCTTCCTATAGGTCGGCGATGCTTAACTTCAATTTTCTGAATAGGTCGACGTACATTACCTCAGATGAGCTTCCTTGGTCGACGAGCAACTTGTCGCCGTCATAGTTAGCTACCCTAAGAGTAATGATCAAAGAATCATGATGTGGGGTTCTCACTCCCACCAGATCCTCATATGTGAATACAATATGCTTACTATAGTCAACGTCATCTACTCACCGACACTTTCCTGATTGTGTTTTCGCTGGATCGATCTGAAAAGCTTGCATCAACGCTGTAAGCTTTTTTACCTCCATTCGAGCTGAATTTCCTTGAATCTGCTTCACATCAGATGCCCCATAAATTACTGCGAAATCATGGCCATCATCGTCTTCGAGCATGTTATCAGGCCTCGCTTCTCCATTGGCAGCAACTTTCTCTGCCTTCTTTTCCACAAATTCGTTCAGATGACCAGACTGGGCCAGTTCTTCGAGGTGGGACTTAAGAGCCTTGCAATGTTCGGTCTTATGTCCTCCCTCTTTATGAAAAGCACATCTCAGCGCATTGTTTCTCTTTGAGGGATCTCTTCCCATCTTTTTAGGCCACTTAATAAATGGCTCGTCTTTGATCTTTGCAAGAATCATATAAATCGGTTCTCTGAAGACAGTATTGACTGCCTGAAATGCCTTCGACACATCATTCTTGCCTCTATTCTTGGAGCCATTCTTGCCCCCATTCTTTCCTCCTTTCTTTTGGTTCTCAGTTCTGTTGCTTCCATACGCAACGAGATTGGTTCGAACGTTCCCTCTCGTGCTAAGGCGAGTGACATCCTCCACCTTGGCGTATTTTTCGATGTGAGCCATCAGGTCATCAATGGCCGTAGCCCCTTTTTTCGTTAGGGACTGTTACAGAAGGGAAGAGTTGGGTAACCCAATTTTAAAAAAGGCCACCGCTACCTTCTCCGAGAAGTCCTTGACTTCGTTAAATAACTCCCAGTACCTCATCGCGTAGTCTCAGAGGGTCTCTTGAGGTGTCTTTTTCATTGTTAGCAAGGCATCTATCCTTTTAGGATGGGAGCTACTAGTAATGAAGCGGGTCATAAAGAGCTCGGCTAGGGACTCAAAGCTTCTGATGGACCTATGGAGGAGCCTTTCGAACCATTTATTCGCCACGTCATGCAGGCTCGAGGGAAAAATTCGGCACATCAGTGCATCCTGATGGTTTTATAGGGTCATGGCTTGCCTGTACTGCTTAACGTGATCAATGGGATCAGTTTTACCATCATAAATCTTGAATCTTGGAATAGAAAATTTCTTAGGGGCTTCCTCTTCTTCTATTTCCCTTGAGAAAGGTGATGTCATCTGAGTTTTGAGGGCTCGCCTAGCGAGCTCTCGGGTCGATCTGGCACCGCGATGCGTAGGGTGTTGGTCCATCTCCCTTCGGACCAAATTTTGTATGTTCTCGTTGTTGCGAGATGGGCTCCTATAATGGCAAGCTAGTCCCAGTTGCTCGAGCAGGTCGTCCTCTGATTCGTTTCCCTCAACTTTCTGGGACCCGCGTCTAGGGCTCCTTCCTCGACTGTGAGACTTGCTCGCCTGAGGGCTAGGAGTGTTGTACGTACGTCTCCTGGTGCCACGATGGAGCTCTCTCTCCATTCTTTCTAACCTTATTTTAAGGCGAGCATTCTCAGCTTCGTGCTTGCGAGAAGACTCCCTCTACTCTTGGAGCCTCGCCTCATATGCATCAATCAACTTGGATATTTGTGTGGACCTCGCTGGTCCTTGGCTTTTTTTTTAGGCTGGCCTCTCTAGGCAAGCCCTCTGATCTGAACGCCGAACTTCAGATCTGATCCTGTGAGGAGTAGGTTATTCTTGGATATCTCCTGCTTGAGGAGCATTACTACTGTGACCAGATATTTCGAACTTCTTTGTTGGTGTGGGCTTTCTCAGGGAAGATAAACGTTCCCACAGATGGCGCCAATTGTGGTGACAAATATTTTCAACACAAATAAATAATGGAAGCGCAATCACCAAGAAAAATAAGAAAAGTAAAATGCTAATTACACAACAAGAGATGTACGTGGTTCATCAAGAATGCCTACGTCCACAGTGGTATAGTCGGTATTATTTTTATATACTCCGGGGAGTGATTACAGAGAATACAGTGCGTACCTTTTTCCCCAGCCCTAGGGTTTATTATATACATGTCTATCTTCGGTGAGTGGGGTGTTGGACTCCCCCACATCCATCTTCTCTCCTGGAATATCTCTATACGAGATTCTAGGAAAAGACTAAGTCATATCTAAATTAATGTTAAGGTGCGAAGGGTTTGGACTTTGGGCCATTTTAATTAGGCTACTCGTCCGGGCCCGTAATGCCAAATCCGGGTACCCACAGTCAAATATATTAATCAAATAAGATATGACGGGAGTAAACACTCCCAGTCTGAAACTTTAATACAATAATCCATAAACAAAACTAAATAAACAACTAAAAATAAATGAAGTACAATGTGTCCGGAAAAATCTACTAATAAAGATGGGCGAGAGGCCCAACTGAGATAAATGAAAGGATGCATCTGATATGAAAGAAATGGAGGCGTCTACCAAATAAGTCATGTAATCATCTACAGCAACTGCAAAAATGTCAAATGAGAATGAACTCCTAGGATGGGCCTCCCTGTGGCTGGGCACCTATAATTGTTTTTACAAAATAGATTTGGAAAATGGGTCAGTTCCCGAGTAAAATAGTTTAAATATATTTGTAATTATTTTAAATGCATAATCAACAGATATTATATACATGTTATTTTCACGGCTCTCACTTGAGGTCCTCACCCCTCAACTAGTGTGCACGCCTAATGTATATTCCTAGTTTGTCCTAGTTATGCTATCCCGTTTAACTAGTTCGAGTTAAATATTTTACCACGCCTTCTAACTCTTTCTGATGACCCATATTACCCATACAACTACTGATTGTTCTATGTCTATTAGACATTTATGAATTTTCTCGTTTAGGGTTAAGTTCACACATATTTAGATTAATTTAGATATCACTATCTTTATCATCTACTAAGCACAAAGAGTATAATTAACTCACAAGTATATATATATATATATATGCAGTGCATGCATACTCTTCTATCAAGTCCCAGTACATCACATATAAATAGATAACTAATGTTCCAGGATCACACTCGAACTCGAAATACAAATCACACATATTGGAGGCGAACATAGTCTTAGGCCATTTTCTATACGCACAAACCTACGCACCAAAATGAGTGGTCACACCCTCATTCACATAAGTGGTGCTCATCCCTAAGTTTTATATTCTTAGGTACAAGTCAAAATTTCCCAAGATTGCTCATCAAGATAAGACTGTCCTCTTTCCAAACCTACCATAATAGAAAGCAGTGTAGGTATGTCATACCCATAATAAGTCACACATTAGGTATTCACATTACCTATATATATACATTAAATTAAGGTAAGCCCTTACCCCTTAACATATTCTGAACATAGTCTACAAAACTCTCTTATAGTGTACGTATTATTTGCATACCGCTAAACTTCTTATTTGTATCAACTCGAGTGTTTCCCTTTATATAGAAAATTACCGATTGTACCTGAAGTCTATTCAGTAGCTATCTCACTCATTCCCTATTGATCTAATTCATCGTTTCCATTAAAATACCGGGACAAGATACCATTCTCCGAATTAAGTTTCCATTATTCAATAATACTTAATTAAACTTAACACTTACATCCCCCTCATGTAATAAAGTCTAATATCCAATATGGGCCTACTGGTATTTTTAAAATAAATCTCTTTATTTTTGGAAATCATCTCTAAAGTTAATTCAATCTTTTCCTATGAGTTCTAATTAAAAGGGGAGAAAACTATCTGATTCTGGGCAGCCGAATTGATTCGCCCTTGGATCGAATCGATTCACTTGCCGAATCGATTCGGCCAATTCACAATAGCAGGTCTTCGTCTCCTTCCTTAATCTGCTACGGGTTTCACCATTTTCACAGATCCAAACCTACATTACAAGATCCCATGCTCCCAACCAAACCTACCAAACATTATCCCCGCCTATATACATGATTTCTAACATTTTATAATCACCAAATCATTAAGAAACATCATAAAATTGGAATTAAATAAAAAATTATTTCCAAAACCCCTAGTTTATCATGTATCATCAAGAACCTCTATAAAACCCAAATTTCTTCATGTGTAATCATCAATAATTCATCCAACTCGTCATATTACATAAGGGATTCAATTCCAATATTGATTCAACCCAAAACATGATTTAATTTCCCAATTGAGTCATAAAAAACATGAAATTGAGATATTAAACATCATATTCGAACATGGATGATATATCCTTCATGTATTAAGAAAGACAAATACTTACTTTCTGTGTAGGTCGGAATTCCACGAAATTGTTGATATGGTTGTGTTCCTCTCCCTCCTATCTACGCAACGGTGGTGTTTTTAGTTCAAGAATGGTGTTGGATAGTCTTAGGGATCCCTCAAGACTCTCCTTCTTCCTCCCTTGATAACCTCTCTAAGTTTGGTTCATGTAACCCTAACTTCTACAACTTCCAATATGATTTACACTTATTAAATTCGTGGGTCTCCTTCCTTAAAAATACAAATGACTAAAATACCCTCCTGGGGTGTCGATTTGTCCTAAAATTGCCCCGGGATCCAAACTAAATCCCCGGGTACACTTTTTCTGACTCTCTCGACCCTTCCGGACACATTGGCGCACTTGAAATGAACTTTTGAAATATGAAAAGTAAAATTATATTTTTTTCCTCAAATTATGTCCTGACACGACTAATGCGCGTGTCCTGACTAATTTACTGTAACAGTCGTATTTCTGACTCACGATAATTATAATCTTTTCATACCATTATTATTACTCATCCACTAAGTAATATTCAATATAAATAAATATTAACCTTTACCTTGCTAATTAATATTTATTATCCCGGATTAATTATTCCAGTTTAATTTAATTAATCCAAATTTAATTCACAATTTATCCAAATATAAAAATCATTAAAAATACGGGGTGTTACACCTCAGTTCCAATAGTTGTTTAATGATACCCTTTTGATCTCTCACCAAAAGTTACAGTTTTCTCGAGAAACCATCATCCCAAAAACCACACTTGGTTGATTGTATAACTCATCCTGCACATGTCAATATTCACTATCTTTCATGACGTTATAACTTCTGACATT
This sequence comes from Sambucus nigra, assembly GCA_949130495.1. Lineage (NCBI taxonomy): Eukaryota > Viridiplantae > Streptophyta > Magnoliopsida > Dipsacales > Adoxaceae > Sambucus > Sambucus nigra. The sequence continues at coordinate 334,754,037 of OX422215.1, forward strand.
TTAGGAGATCGAGAAAAGTAGCACTAAAGTGGATTTATTCCTAAGACAACCAGCTTGTTTAAAGAAATTGTCCTAACTGCCTTCATAGGATAAACGTTTGTGTCAATTTATCACATTCCAATAAATGCCAAGAGACTTTTGATGGCCTAAACAGTGTTCCTGCCCAAATATCATATCTCATGCATTTAATGCACTATATTTAGAATTTATTTCACGATATTATTTGCATTAAATACAGTCAAAAGCATTTAATACGAGAAAGGTCACTCGAGTGACCTTGCACTCATATAAATACTTCCAGTTGTATATTTTCGAAGAATCGCAATTTTGACTATCCAAAATTATTGCCATGTTTTCTCTAGACAAATGAGTTTGCTATGAGTTCATCATTAAGTGATTATACCTTTGACCCCATTTGTTCACCAACATTAGCATTTATTGTGCATTTGGTAATTGCCTTGCCTTTATTATGCTAGAGTGCTTATTCTTTCTCCCTCCAATCAAGTTGATTGTGGGGTCCCTTCCATTTATTATATCCTAAGAGCATTTATGTTGTAAGAACTCCATTTAATATAGACTTTGGATATTAAAGTTTTTTTTATTATAGACTCATAATTACCATTTATTGTGTTATTCTTTCTACATTAATCATCATCTTGATAAGGGGTTATGCCTCGCTAAAGACTAATTCTGTTTGATGAACATAACTCTTACAAAATTGTTAATGGACAATTTAGATTGAAGAAAATAGTGTCTAGGAAGAAGGGCCTATGTGCATAATTGATCGATTGATCAATGAATGTCAATCGATCAATGGTCGATTGACCGATCAATGCCATTCAATCAATCGATGAATCAGTTTGAAGCTAAGTGAGATTTTTGGATTAAGAATTTTGAGCAAAGTTTGGTTTGGGACTCTGTTGTGAGATTGTTAAATTTTATACTGAGGTGAGGGACTAAATTTTTTATGGGTACGAAAAGTAGGGGTATATAGATGAGTTAAATTAATTACGTTCAGAACCCTCGAGTGTAGAAATCGGGTTAAGTTGTGCAATCGACTGAGAGTAGCGATACTTTATTGGGTAGATACATAAAATTGAGTGGAATATATATATATATATATATATATATATATATATATATATATATTGTGCAACATACCTACTCATGAATCTATTGGCTTGGGGTTACATTTTCATTCGAGGGCGTGTACCATATACCTGACTAATAGATGCATGTAGTAGTGAAGGTCATTATCTTAGATCACACATTCAGGAGTGTCCCCTTCATGAGTTCAAATTGCTGGCTGACTTGAACCATTATTCAGGTTAGGTATGGGACCGTTAGTGATGGTACTGCTTGGTGATAGTCCCATAGTTTATGTGTGTGTGGCGTTTAACTTCATTAGGTTAGGGAGTCCATAAACTTAAAGATAGAAGAAAAAGATTAGCATCAGAGGTAGTAGTCTTCGTGAGATATAGTAATAAATGAGAATTATATAAATATAAAATTAGTAAATTAACTATGTGTCGCTTAAAATACATTGTGTGTTATATTTGTTTTTTCCTGGAGTGACATTGAGGGGGTGAGCACTTGGTTTATGATCATACATATGTACATAGATACATCCTTGTTACACGATAGTGGTTATGATTTCATTTATTTACAATAGTGTAGAGACTTGGTATAATAGTTATATTGAGTTTAAGTTTTGCACTTAGTATTTCACTTAGTTGAAAGGTGAGAAACTTATTGCATAAGAGAGTCGAAGTGTGGCATTTACTGTAAAAAAATCGCAAGTAATTTTCAATTTAATTCTTATAATTTTGGGGACCTAACCCAAAATCACAAAAATGTTTTCTGGGGTTACCTAGATAGGAACTGCAGGGCTAGGTAAATGTCAGACTTGCAGTTCTATTTTGAGTAATAATTTTCCACTTAGTTGAGTCTAGTTTAGGCTACTTCTTTTTATTCAGTCTTATTAATCATTCAGAGATTGTGTGGGAATAAGACCGAATTTATGTTATGCAGACATTACTATTCAGAATAGTTTGTACTTATTTGTTTAAATACTAAAACTATAATATTTCCTTTATTGTCACGTGTGTACGGTTTATATTTCAACATTTATTTTTACGAGTTGATTCTTAGAATGGTACGAGTTGTTAGACGATGCCCTATCTTTGGTGTATCATCTTGTATCGCTATACGTGAAAATAGGGTTTGTCATAAATATTCTCCGCAGCGTGGAGTTCTTTAATTAATTGCACCAGAAAGTAGTCAAACATGTTCATAGAATAGTGTATATGAAACTTCTTTAAGGACTCCAGGAATGATTAGAGTAAAAAATTGATCTGGGTTTCCCTAGAAATTTTACATCAAAGGACTTTTAGTCCCCCTAATATGGACATATTATTTATAATATATTATCTAGCCAGAGTAATTTACATTTAGTAGCCTTACCATAGCATCCAATCTTTCGTTATGATTTTGATCACACAAAATTCTGATGTTTTTATTGTAATAAATTTCTCGTAGATGGCAATATATAGAAACAATGCATTTTATAAACTTTCGTCCACTTCTGGTAAACGTAGACATTTGACTCGAATGCCTTAGCACTAGTCATGGCATGAAATGATTCAGTCAAAACAAGTTTATAAGCTTCAGTAGTGAGGACAATGTCCACATTTCTTTTACACTAAATGAAAATCATTCTAGTTAATTTGTTTTCTTTTAAGATCGATGCAAGTAGGTTGAAAGTTTGAGACCATTTTTGACACACGAGAATCATCATTGAACTTTTGATTTATATACGTTTTATCGATAATTAGAATAAATCATATCGAGCATCCTAATTCCCTTATCAAATGAATTTTTTTATTAGGATCTTAAATAATTTCACCCCAAATTAGGTAGATATTAGATCTTTCAATTATGTTACCTAGACAGTCCAAGAAACCTCTATCCAATATAATTAAATAACATACATCTTTTGATCCCACAATTAATGAAAGTGACTCCATTAGGGAGCATACGATTACTTATGTTTAAATGCATATCGTTGATTAATTCTTTCAAATTAAATTCGCTCATGTAGAACTCCGCTATTAGGGGGATCAAACACACTCACATATAATTTCAAATAAATATCACTAAAGAATTATTAAATCTCGTGATACAGTGATTATTTCCTTCCGTTGTGGAGGAAAGCCAAGTTAAAATAAGGAATTAATATATTTACTTTTAAAATACCAATGTAGACTGCATGGATTATATTCAAAACCATCTCCCACATGATATTTTAAATTTGAGGGTAATTAAAAAATTATTTAATTCTAATTTCCTGAATTAAATCAGCGATAATATGCCAATTTCTTATACAAGTCATATTATTAGACCTAACTATTCTAATTTTATAGAAAAATAATCCGTATAAAATTTCAGACATCTAATTTAATTTATACAATAAATTGATGACTTAATTAAATTAAATTCAGAAAATCATAAATATTTTTGATTTTCCAAAAAAAATGTGAAGTTCGTCACAAAAATAATCCATGTTGTCCATGAAAATGTAGGTTCCAAACTAACCACTTAATTATCACATGATAATTATAAATACTAGAAAGATGGTAGATACATAATAAAATAAAATCACGTGAGGTCATAATTCAAATAGGAAATAAATCCCCTTCCCATCATGGCCTATAACTATTCTTAAAGTATAACTCTTCAAGAACAAGAATTCATTTTGAAGTAGACTTATTCATGAGCAAGACTCTTTCTCAAAGTTTATTTTTTCATAAACTAGATTTATTAATGGATTGAACCTCTAGAAATAACCCTCCACATGTCCGGGAATGATCAGAATGACACACAAGCGCAGGGTCATTCTGTAAGACCCGATTGATTGAGTACCATTTAGGGGAATTGATCTCGTATGTACAAAACTTTGTCATTTTGATCTTTGACTCCATTTCATGAAAAGCATGCAAAAAATCCTCCAACCATGATCATAACTTTACCAAAATCCTTGGCAATTTCCTTATGACCAACCCACCCAAAAATATAGGATAATAACAAGTAAAAACTATTATATCCTCTAAAAAATTCTTTGAATACATTTTTGTATAAAATTAAAATGTACAACCAAATTGAAGAAAAGTAGCTACGGATAAACCATCCATTCATATACAACAATATTCATGAAACCATTATAGAAGCGATATAATCATTAGAACCCTACAAAATTATGTTATTATGATATCATATACGAACATGTATTTTCCTACAACATGAAACACTAGGGTTTCATGGTGGACAACATGGATCTTCCAAAAATTGATCAATCCTTAATTGGTGCTCTAATACCAATTGATGGGGATTGATAAAAAAATTCATTGCCCACAAGACTTTTATTAATCAAAATTTTAATGTAAAAATGACATGAACTAGATCTAGGTGTTAAACCCTACTTTATGGATCTTGTAGATGACCCAATAAATGAGACAAAGTTGAGGAAGACGATGTTGCTAACGACATATCACCTTTAATACTTTCTTAGGTGTGCAAAACTCCTTAAATCTTCTAGTATATTATCCACCTAAAGAAAACTATGTGCGGGGGAACTTTTCGAGATGAAAACTATGTCAAATAGAAGAAAAGCATTTCTCTCTTCTCGCCCCTCATAAAAATGGAATATTATTTTCTCACCCTGTCTCTAACGTAGGAGTGATAATGTATCTTATACCCCTTCCCTAGACCCATATATATAGGTACATGAAGTGAGCCTGGGCCAATTTGATTTTCCAAAGAGTTATGGGTTTATTACTTGAAATATAGCGATACCAGGGACCCAATGCAAATAATTAAATTGACTTGTAAATAAAAATGTCAAAATCCTAAATTTCGTCGAATAATTTATTTTTTGTAAGACCCCATATATTTTGACATTGAGGGTGATCGGGTCACGATGTCAAATTATTCCTACTATTAAAATTAATTATCATTCTTACTATGTGAAAGAAGTATGAGACATTAAAAACATTTTCCACAAGATGTAAATCAAGATAATCCAACGAATATAAATCCGTCATCATGATAAGATCCACCAGCATGCTAACTGCAATAATAAATGTTAACTCCAAATAATAAAAACTCAAATGAAATAAATTCAACTACAATAATCTCTCCAACTAAAAATCATATAACAACTTTGGAGTCGAATGGCCCATGAAATCCATAACGATTGTCTCATAATAAAAACAAATGGAAAGGAAACTAAACTAGTTTAATAAAGTAAACTATAACCAATTAGCCTAGGTTCCACAATCATCTTAATGGATGTCCCACACTACATACTGCACATACTCGTGATGCCAATATAAATGGACAAATTAGGAAAGACAATATGGGTCTCGCAGTCATAGTAATGATCGACCTACCTACACCGGCACATACAATGACACACATCCAACCCATCTCTAATACTAATTTATTATCTTACTTATTAATTATCTTTTTGTTAACATGTTTTTATTATTTACTGTAACACCCAGAGAAATTTGAGGCGTCACTGTGCTTAAAATTAAAGTAAAATTCCCAACAATCCATATAGAGAATATATATTCCAAAAAAAAGAACATGACAGGTCATCAAAATACATAGCATCCAATCAAAAATTTACGCGTCAATCTAAAATGTCTCTTAACAATAAGGCTAGGAAAAAATACACCTCCGAATAATTACAGTTTTAATTTCACCCAAAATCACGCTAAGATCCCTAATATTTATGTTAGTAATTTGTACAAAATGACATTCTCAAAAGGTTGTGCTCTCAATGTCCTTCATTAATCAGTAACCAAATCCATGCTTACCTTCCACTAAAAAAAGAACTGGGAAGTACACAATATGATAAGAATAGATGCTCAATACAATAACGGTGAATAAAATGCAACAAAACGAAATCGTATATGAGTCCAAGGCGACACCTGAGTATTGTACCAATTTATTTCTTAATAACACTTCAGAAGGTCACTAGGCCTCACCTCACCTCACCTCACCTAGAATTCTCAAAGGCTCATTCTGAATATTGGACTTTTGGACTTTCAGTGGGTGACCATTCTCAGCGGCACATTAAAATTTTCTGACACCATGTCTAAATAAATAAATACATCATATCTCAATCGAATAAAACATAGGATTCCAATGAATACCATAACATATCAAGAAGAATACAAGTAACTGAGAAATAAGAAAATACTCTTGAGAGATCTAGAGGATCATATTGTGTAAACCCCGTACCTTAAAATAATCACTTGAAAACTCATAAGATTCTTCCTCGAATTTCTGATTACACCGTTGTGTTCCTCTCGCAAAAACAACAAAAACACGTTCTTGGAAAATCGTTGTAAATCCTAGTCTAGTTCTTGAAATATTGGGTTGAAAGTTGTTTTAAATGGGTTTAGGTTTTGAAGAAAAGAGAGGAAGAAATTTGTGGGAGGCTATTGCTTTTGGAGGGAACTAAAATATGTTCTAAAAACCCTAACCCGAGATTATGTATTTATATAACAAAAAAGTGTTTGAGTCCTATAGAAACTCTAAAACAAAAGAAGTTTAATTTTGACCCACTGGAAAAGCGATCCGATTCATCGAGAATCCAAATTGGTACGGGTTTCTGTACAAATTTGAAATTTCTCTATTTTTTTTATAAAATGCAAAACCTCCGATTTTTGAACCCGATTTCAATTTCGATAAAAATTCCATTTTTCCAATAATCAAAACAACATTATAAACGCAAAAAATAATCCAATTAAAAAAATATTTTCCAACTTTTTATTACGACAATTTAAAATAAACAGTCTAAAACTACGAGGTGTTACATTTACAACTAGCCCCCACAGAATTTGAGTATTAGAACTAAAATCCATCCAAGTCTCATACCTAGAGATCACCAAAACATACGTGATGATACGATAAACCGTCCACTACTCGTTCTTGTACCAGCAAATCAAGTGTATAGTATATAATAAGCAAATAAAGCAAGTAAAGAGTGATAAAAGACTAGATATATAGTGGTTCAGCTATAAAAATGAGCCTACATCCACTTTGGTGCCACACTCTCATTATATATGTTGTTTGGTACATCGTAGTTTGTCCTAAAGAGGTGTACGAGCATGAGAATAGAAGGGAGTACATGTTTACTAGTATTCCGATGTCCCTGAGATGGTGGTTGTAACGCTTTGGCCAGTAGCCCCCGAGCTATGCTTAGTGGCATAGAGAGAGAGAGAGATCAGTTCTGAGTTATTTCCCCATATAAGAGATGAACTCGGTCCCCGAATTAGGAATAATGAATCCATCCTTTATCTCGAGGTATGGTCCTCTATATATAGGTGGTGTAGATGCTGGTGGATGGAAAGGGGTGCGGACAGTTAGTATCGTAAGACTTGTGTCATACCTGTAGTAAGTAGGGGTCTTACCTTGTAGCGAGTACGATCACACCCTGTAGCAAAGAGGTATCGCACCCTGTGTATGAGGGGCTGCGACAGTTTTTAGTGAGGCAAATGTGGATAAGGCCGCAGCCTGTAAGTTAGAGGCTGCGGCAACAAGTCTTCAGCACTTGCCCATCATATTCATTCCGCATAAAGGTACTATATCTGTCATATCAATAAGCCCACATGTCATATCAATAAGCCCCCAGGACGTAGTGCTAAGAGATTGCGAGTGGGGATGCGAATTAGTCAATTCTTCCCAAGATGCTCCTGTACTTCCAAGGTGACGCTTCGTCTTCCCGCGCCCTTTTATATAAATTATACCGACCATGGTCTTCATTACGTTTCCCAAATATTTGAGAGCATATCGAGAGAAAAATTCTACGCGTTTGTCTCCTTGCATTTTCTGGCGATCTCTTGTAGCTGCGAGTGGTGGTTCTAAGGCGGTTGAAGGTGGTTCAAGGCTGAGCAACCGGATTCCACCCATTTTTCAGGTAATTTTCCAACCAAAAACTTCTTATGGTTCAACTTTTTGTTGTTGTTTTTTTATTACTACTTATTAGATGGCCTATACGAACTCATATCGCATAAAACAAATATTGCAATCACATTTAACCCTCATCTGAATCTTGAATTGCTAAAATAACCCATTAAGACAATGAACGAAGTTTCTTAATCTTCCCTTGTTGATCTTTAGGACTTTCAAATTCCCAGTTTGTAGAGACAGAATATGAACAGGCCGTGGAAATGTATAACTATTCTTGACATTCTTGAACAAACCCTTCACATTCTAGGCCTTCAATCTTCAAATTTATCAACATTAAATACTAACCTATTTGAGTATATAGCTGCGACATAAGGAATTCGTGGCTACAATAATAAAATCCCTTTAGCACTTCAGGGTTGTGTTGGTTCAATGTATGTAGCCTTTAAATATTGACTTATTTAAGAATTTTCTGTGATATATTCATATCTGGTTGCGGCCTGTAGCACTCCTTTCAGGTTAGCTCTTTAAAATAATAGGCCACGGTCTGCGTCATCTTCTCCAAGAATTACTTTAATTGACACAAACTCATGTCTGCAACATAACTGTGACTTCTCCAAGAATTAAACTCATCTATCAATTTCTCCATGAATTTAGCTTGCTAGAATGATTACTCCTTATAACTTCAATCGCAAAGTAACTGTTGCAAAATTGCTCTTGAACGCGATTGTAGACTTTTAGGTTTCTTCATTATTTTTTATGTTCTTGAGAGAGACGTTTCACATTCTAGGGCCTTTAATCTTTGAGTTTACCCAGATTAAATACCAATGCATTTGAGTGAGTTGCCGCGGCATAATAAAATGTCCCTTTAGTGATCTAGGGTTGCCCTGGATCCATGAAACCTTCAAATATAGGTTTAAGGAACATATGCGGCTTGTAGTAACTAAAGTTTGCGGCATGTCAATATTTGGTTATAGCCTATAGCAACTCAATTCTTAGGTTCTCATATTAGAGTCCACGACATTTAGCCCATAGTTTAATGACTGCGGTATGTAAGAAAATAACATCCTTCCCTCAAAATAATATGTCACGGTGATAATTACCTTCCAGGGCTTTACAACCCAACACTTGATATACTTAGCCAATTTTGCCTAACATTTCTTGTTTATCCTCAACTTGATATATCATTATACCTATTGTGGCCTATGAGAGGCCTTAGGACCATATTGACTGCAATGCCTAACTGCGGACTCTCTTCTTTTTAGGTACTGCTACAGCCATATGAACTTTGACCCAAACAAATTTTTAATGGCTTTTGGAACAAACATTTTGGAGCCTCTCCTCCCGAACTTCATTCAGTGCGTCCTTTGAGGATAATAGGTCCGTTCCAGTTAAGTGATTTCCCTAACTGTGTTGCATTAGATTCATACTCAGATTCCATCGCCATGTAGGAGGAGGCCAATTCTAGCAACTAGTCAATGGACATAGATGAGAATGTCGTTGTAGGGAGTCCCTCTAAAGTTAGGGATATACTAGCTAGCACATATGGGAGAGCTGAGAGACCACTTGCTGCACTTAATGTCCGTAGCACTACGACCCAAGAGTGGGTGTACCAGGTAGCTGAGGCCTTTGAATTTACTCATAATTTGATGTGCTCAGCCCTATCGCGGAACAAAGGCCATGCACAACACTTGCTACGATGGGGTTTGCTTCCTCCTCCATGCTTTCACATATGGGTTACGATTGCCTATCCCAGTTCCAGTTAGAAGAATTTTCCAAGCGATGAAGTTAGCCCCAATCCAATTAGATCTTAATGTATGGATGTCAATTCTTGAAGCCATAGTTTTGTGGAAGAAGAAATTCAAGAGAGACATTACACCTGCAGAGTTTTTCCACTTCTGCCGCCCAAACGAAAACTTCGTCAAATTTGTAGGGTACTAATATTTTTCTGTCCATGGCAGGGATGTGACCCTTTAGTCTGGGAGGCCTACCAGTGCAAAGAACTGGAAGGGCAGGGAGGGAGATCCACCCATAGGAGACTAAGAGAGATATAACCTTTAGGATGCCGCGGCAGTGGGGGTATCCATCCAAACTTGGTAAATATATTTTAAATTATAGCCGCATCCCCTCTTTATAGTTTTATACTATTCTTCTCATTTTGATTTTGTACTAACCTTTTCATTTTTCAGCAGCCCTTGACAATTTGCAGTTGAGTGAGTGGTAAGAGAAGAGGGTCATTGAGCCCACAACAGTTCCTGCTGAAAAGAAAAAGTTCAGCACTCTTGTAACCTCTGCTTTAATATACAAGGGAGGCTTCTTTCCCAACAAATCTATTCCCAAAGATATGGGTGCTGAAGGTAATACTCTTTTTACTTTTTGATTCAGTGACAATTGTCTTTAATCTTTGGATATTGACCTTGCTTTATTTCTTCTCAGGTGATGAGATTGACAGATCTCTATTAGCTTCTCAGCTTGCTGATATGGATGAGGACACGGTTGTCCTCAATAACACTGTTAGGCAGAGGAAAAGGAAAAGGACCAAGTCCAAGGCTTCTGACGCAGTGTCTTCTAATGACCAAGTTGAGCCTGCCGCACCCCAAAATTAGGCTGTGGATCAAACCAATGTTATCATTCCCTCACTCCAAGTTGAGGAGTTGGACCCTCATGAGAGGCCTGAGGGTACTTTTGATGATGATATTGGGGCTAATCTGGCTGCGACAGGTCTAATGTCATCACTCTCTGAGCAAGCTGTCCGCGACACTTCGCCTATTCATGAGAGAAATTCTCTTCCCCCTCCATCAATAATTTCTGTTAATGCAAATTTTCCACTGCCACAAAGAAGACTTATGTGGCCACAATTGCGCAGGCTAGACCCCCAGTCTTCCTGCAACACAACTTCCCGTGATGTCCGCAGGATAAGGAAGGAGATGGATGGAGCTAACCTAGATCAGTTGGTGGATGAGGACCATGAAGACGTGGAGTCTTATGCCCTCCGTAGTCTGCTGAGAGTAAGTAATTCCAATTTTCCAATATTCTTTATAGTATCAGTTTTATTTTCTAACTCAATACATTTACAGGCCGCAGAAGCTGTGGCGACCTAAAAACTGAAGTATGAGGGTCTCTACAGACTTAAAGAGGCCAATGAGGGTGTTCACACAACTGATTTGGTGAAGGAAAGAACTGAATCTTTTAAATATAGAAAGAAATCTTCTGCCATGACACTCCAAGCAGCTCAGATGGACCTTGAAGCCGCATGTACGACTAAGGAGGAAGCTGAGGAGAATTTTAGGCAGGCTGCAGAGTCCCTCAAGGTTGCCCAAGCTCAAGCAATGGAAGCTGCTAGGGCCATGGAGTTTGCAAATAGCAAGCTTAGACCTCTTCAAGAGAAGTATGAGGAACTACAAACCAAAGCTACCAATGATGCACAGTCCCATGCCACGACAATAAAAAAGATGGAGGAAGACTATGCTGTGGCCATTAAGAAATTAGAGGAGGACCATTATGCGGCAATTAACATAAAGGATGAAGACCATGCCGCGACACTCCAATTGGTCATTGACAACGCTGTGGAATCATATAAAGGCTTCCCAGAATTCTTCCTCATTAACAACATAGCTTATATCCGTGGCTATCAAGGGTTACGATATCGAGTAGCAAAGAACTTCCCTGATACCATGACCATAATTAAATCTTAGAGCCTGGTGAATGCTGAACATGATGCTTGAATGGATGAAATGAAGATTGCAGCCGAAGAGAGTGCCAGGCTAAGGGCTGAGGCAGAGGCCGCGACAGCAGAGCAGGAGACTCAGATCGTATCATATGATGATGAGGGAAATGAAGAAGATGATGCAGCCTCCTAGTTTTCTTTTAATTCTCAATCAATGGGGCTGCGTCCCTCTTAATTTAATTGTTAATATTTAAGGTTGCGTCCTTTTGTCTATATAACCTCAACACCAGTCTTTTCTTTGATTTTTGGCTTCTATTTTTTAACATATGGGGTTACTGTCCTTTTAAACTTCTGTGAACTTTATTATCAAGGCCACGGTCGCTTTTGGAAATCAATAGTTTATCTTATTTGCATACCTTATTCTTCCAATGCTATGATGCTTGAATTGATACTTTTACATTTGAATTGCTTGCTTGTATGCTCTTACGAAAACCCTAATGATGCACTTACCCAAACTAGGCCACGACCTACTCCATTTTACCTTTAAGATCTTTCGTTCATTAAAGCAACTCAAGTGAGGATAATGTTGATTGCGGACCCTTTTTTTAAAATTTTTGTAGAATGAAGTTTGAATGCATTTTTATTCTCATAGCTATAGTGGATATTGGGGGACAAGTCCCTTGCCGTAAATAATTAAGTCTTTGGACCACTGCTTCAATATTTTTGTACCCATACTTGTGGCTGTGGCTACACTTCTTCTATTTTTCCGTGGGTTGTAATGTTGAGGCCGAGGCTTAACTTCTTTTACTATAATCTTCAATCACTTTCAAAGCCTTGTTCAGCCCAAATGATAAGGTTGCGACATCCTTCTCTATTAGAACGAACTTCTTGATGGATGCAGCCGTATTAGCAGGGTTGTGGCACTTTTGAATGTTTGAATTCCATCTATAGCAGCTTTAATTGTATCCAAATTTGTCACCTCATTCTTGAACATGGCTGCGGTAAGGTCCTATACGAGTTGCGATTGGTTGCCATATAGATTTTATCTACTGCGTCTTCTGAATGAATTAGCTTAACGACTGCAGCACCTTTCAGCCTTTCATGACAGCATGCTAGGCTGAGGCCATCCTCTTTCTGTACCTTTGGTATACTTCATGATGACAGTAACACAGTATCCTTTAGTTGCTTTGATTTTCTTTCATGGCTTTCCGTTAGTCGATTGGGTTATTTTCAGGCCCCCCGGACTAGGTATATAAAGCTTCCCCAAGCTAAGGATAGATCACTAAGTTAATGATATTTTGTCTCTATCCACCAAGTTAATGATGTTTTCGGGCTGAGACAACCAAATTAATGATGTTTAGTCTCATATCCAACAAGTTAATGATGTTTATCGGGGGAGTAGCCACCCCGTGCTAATGATGTATCCTGAAAGCTAAGAACAAGCACTTGAAGCCCCTGATTCTTATGATGCATCCCGAAAGCCAAGAACGGGCACTTGAAGACCTTATGAGTGATATTGCAGACCAATTTAGATATCTTCTCTCGATAGTTGCTTTATCCATTTTCAATTGTCACTTGCTTTCGGACAATCAGGCATCTTGATGGGCATTGTGGGACCATTTAGATATTATCATTCTCGATATAACATATTGTCTCGAATCGAGATATGTTCAAGACAAAATGGTCTTTTATATTATAACATTTCATGGAGATGAGAATTATAATATGGCATTATAAGAGTGAACTTGATTTCATATGTCTCTCTCTCTCTCTCTCTCACTCTCTCTCTATATATATATATTACTTTGTAAGGACAATGCAAAGTTTAATTTAAAATAGTGTAAAAAGAGTTTCACTGTAAGATAGAAACAAATGAAATTTAAAACATAGGCATGAAAAATGGGCATGTGGCCTGTCAGACTAGGTTGGTCCCTTAGGCATCCTTGAGGAAGCACTACAGCATCCCCTGCCTTATGAGACTCTCAATTTCATCTTTCAGAGCATAGCACTGCTCAGTGTTATGGCCATGGTCCAGATGGAATTTACACCACTTGGCTTTGTTCCTCTTTTGGGGTGGAGCTTTAAGCTTCTCTGGCCACTTCAGCAGCTCGTCCTCTTTTATAGACTCAAAGATGTCTTAAACTAGGAAGGCCAATGGGGTGTAGGACTCAAAGACCCTTTCTACCTTCTCCACTTTCTTTTTCTAGCTCTTGTTGGCTGCTTCTGCGGATGGAACTTTTGGTATTACCGCGGCAACGAAGGCTAATGAGGAAATGATCCTGGGTGTCGCACCCACATTGGATGAGGCTGCGGCCTCTAGCATGAGGACCTTCTAGGTCAAATAGTTGACCTGAGTTTGGAGTGAAGCATGACTATTGTAGAGATGGTTAAAATGATTGTACAATTGCACAATCTCATCTTTGACTTCTATGCTCTGGTTGGATTCTCCTTCCATTGGCTTATTTGTTAGTCTTTACAAAGTATATATAATCTGAGACAAAACTAACGAAAGTGAGTAATCACAGAAATATTGGATTAACCAATTAGGAAGTTGGGATGCAGGATTTTCACTGTTGCATGATACTACTGCTTAGGCCATGGCCAGTAAGGCACACAAGTCTACTGCCCTGACCTTTGAATGACATGCACCAAGGTTGAGCTAAAGACCACCTGAGTTCATTCCCCGATGATTTGGAGTTTTTATAATACAATCACACTAGTAGAGGCCGCGACAAGAAAAAGGTAGTTACCTACCAGGCCGCATCCCCATCTAGGCAGTGAAGGGAGCAATCCCAAAATTGAAACCCATAAACTGCGCTTTTTTCCCGCAACATGTGGAGAGCATACCTATTAGGGTCTATCCATGAGAGAATATCATAAGGTTGCAAAAAATAACACGATTCCAATGATAAACCCTAGATCATAGGCAACGAACAACAAAAAGGGAGTAAATACAATCCTTCCCTAATCACTCATCTTTAAGGGGCTAAAGCCCATCATGCTTTTCATCATTATCTAGATGAAATGATATCATAGGGGTATGCAAAATAGATCTAAGGTCATAAAATGAAGACCCAAGAGAAGATTTTAATTTATAAAATTTATCTTACTAACCAAAATTTTCTCACTAGATGATGATCCAAAGGATCCCCATGAATAAAATAAGGTATTTAAGAACTGAAAACATAGAGAAACAAGATTGAAATATCTCATTTTCCACAAACAGTGCCAAATTAGTGATATGAGAAATAATCCACTAGTCGTTCTCGTACCAGCAAATCAAGTGTATAGTATATAATAGGCAAATAAAGTAAGTAAAGCGAGATAAAAGACAAGATATAGAGTGGTTAGGCTATAAAAATGAGCCTACATTCACGTTGGTGCCACACTCTCATTATATATCTTGCTTGATACATCTTAGTTTGGCCTAAAGAGGAATACAAGCATGATAATAGAAGGGAGTACATGTTTACGAGTATTCCGATGGCCCCGGGATGGTGGCTGTAACGCTTCGGCCAGTAACCCCCGAGCTACGCTTAGTGGCGTAGAGAGAGAGAAAGATTAGTTCTGAGCTATGTCTCAATGTAAGAGATAGACCCGGTCCCCGAATTAGGAATAATGAATCCATCCCTTATCTCGAGGTGTGGTCCTCTATATATAGGTGGTATAGATGCTAGTGGATGAAAGGGGGTGCGGCTAGTTAGTATCATAAGACTGGGGCCACACCCTGTAGTAAGTAGGGATCGTGCCCTTTAGCGAGTATAGGCGCACCCTATAGCAAGGAGGTGTCGCACCCTGTGTATGAGGGCCTGCGGTAGTTTCCAGTGAGTCAGATGTGGATAAGGCCGCAACTTGTAAGTTATAGGCTGCTACAACAAGTCTTCAGCACTTGCCCATTGTATTCATTCTATGACAAGGTACTATATATGTCATATCAATATGTATTAACTATTACCTCACCTAAGAATATTACCTAAAACAAAAATCACCTAGCCTCATGCTTAGGATAAATCAACATAACATACTTCCTAGTCCCATACCTAGGAAATAGCCAAATGTGAAAGTGAAACCTCCCTAGTCCAATACTTATAAAGTAACATACTAATTTAAGGGTGAAAGTATAACTAGTTCGTAAATCCCAATGTCCCAAAGATGTCAAATTATTAACACAAATGCATTATATATTTATTACATTCCTAATCCAACATTATATTTCTTTATTTTACAATTGTACAAGTCTGAATCCATGCGCATTAAATTAGTTATATCATGTAATAAATGAAGTCTACAAAGTATCCCAACAAGTTATCCAAATTAAATATTTTCGTACCAGTTATAATTAATTTAATTTAATCATAATCCCGTCCGAACATGCATATTAACAATTTTCAGCACACATTCCACATCATATCAATCGTCCATGTGATTTTATAAACCAACAGATATAATAGAATTATATATATTAATTAACAAGTGATTCATCTCAAAAACTCAAAATAACAACATACAATAATCTAAGCATGAAGTATTTCGAGTATTAAATTCAATTTCATAAGTTAATAAAAATCGATTCATAACTAGATTATCACTTTTCATAAGCATGTTGCTACACGTATTAAGAAAACATGTATAATTAATTGTTCATGAAACATTTAACTCAAATAATACTTAAGTATATTATTAGATATATTTTTACCTAAAAATAAGTAATTCGAGAAATTTGAGTTCACCACTATTTTCGTCTCACAAAAATGAGCAACTTTTCTTTTATGGCCTTCTTCAAAAGATTAGTTTTAAAAAGTTTTATTTAATGGAGGTTTTGGGTTGGAATATGGGTGTTGCAGATTTTTATTTGGTGTTGTGCATAATAGAAAATAAAGAGTGCGTGTACAAAATTTAAGTGCTAGGCCCGTTCTTAAAAGCCACTCAAAAAGACTCTCAACAAATTAAAACAAAAACTAACACACGTTGGTGAACAAAGAAAATACATTTACACAAACCGATTAACCCATGCACTAAAAATATATACCTAGATTCTAACATATATCCTCCCCCCTTTGATCCTACTAAACCAATGTCATCCAGATAAAGAAATTGAAAACCAACTCCCTTGCAAAACCAAACTCTAACCACCCAGCGTCTTCGTCTTCTTTTTCTTTTTTTAAACAAACAAAATCTAAAATAGTTTTAAACAACTTCAACATCTCATAACTCAAATAATATAAGTCCAAGTCAAAACAAAACGACTCATATGCTCCTATGATTTTACAAAAACCCTACTTTATTCAGTTATCAAATAAAATCCTCAAAATATTCAATAAAATCACCCAAAACTCCCAAATTAAATTAAATTAAATTAAATCTTTCTAATTTAATACACAATGAAACTAAATTACTAATTTTATAAATTAAATCAGTTAATTAGTTAGGTCTGGATGTAAAAAATACAGGGAATTACGATTTTGTATTTAATTTTAATTAATTTTACTAATTAATTACAACTGCACTCCAATTTAATTATCTCAAATTACTCGAATAGTGAGGCATTGTTTGCAAATTTTCATAGCATATAATATTATTTCTCGCGTTAAGTATTCAATACCCGTTTGGTGAAAATATTTTTCTCAAATCAATTTTAATCATTGTCTTATTTATTCCTTGATCCCCTTATTTGATACTGTGTCAGATATAAATCTAATGACCAGATTACTTGTAGAATCAAAAGCTATAAGTTTATCAAAGGGTATCATAATCTAGAATATCTCTTGGATATGGATTCCTCTAGAATATGATATCATACATATTCACATAATGATTGCCCAATGTATAAAGATAATCAATCAAATAAATTAAAATTCGCCCATAATAAATAAACTCAATGATTACGTGAATATTTCAATCATTATTATTGGGATTGAGAATCTATTCACCCTTTGCGAACTTGTGAGATTATGAAAATTTAATCTAGTTAGCACATAGACTATAATTTCACCCTTGATCTTTTTCAATACGCTTTTGATGTATGGGTACAATCTTCTTTTAATTATGAGACAAGTTTCTAAACCACCAGACATGTTCCCACAGTCAAGATAAACTATTAAGATTGTACATGCAACTATACCTATAGGATATCTCCCTATATAGTGTATGAACTATTCAATTGTACTGGAACCAGATTCTTTGGGTTAAACCCAACTCACCAGAATTCCTATTAAATATAATTGAACCACATATACAATATATTTAAAATTATATAAGTAATTTCCACAAACATTATTCATATCACAAAATTAGTCAGAAGAATCATTTATTGATAAATAATAAATGTCATAAACATTGTTTTAAGAATAAAAGCCCAGCGACAGTAATAATAAGTAAAGTAAGGAGAGTGACACGACTTTAAACCCTAATACATTGGTTAAATGATCACATCATTAGTCTCCTTTAACTTGAAACAATTCACATTTCTCTAAATTAATTTTAATGTCACATATAATGCAAAGGAATATAAAAAAATGGACCAAGTCTTTGAATTTACTCCCCCTCAGCCCCAGAAAAAATGAGCGTGTCATCTTAAAACAATGATGAATAGATTATCACTGGGGCATTACCCCTATCACCCACCAAAAATCCACCAATCAATTCGACCTCTATCTCCCAATTCATATTTCCATTTAATGACACCATCACCAAAATGAAAATAAATTAAAATATTGGATCTCGTTAATGGAGACCTCTATAACTCTGAAAAGAGACTCCATGCGATCTGTAATAACCCTCGCTTATGAGAACATGTTTTATGTTTATTTACTAGATATGGTAATTAGATATAAAATGTTGAGTTTTGGATTGAGTGCTAAATTAATGTAGAAAAGTTAAAATTTACCATGAGGTTGCATATTTACCGTAACTATAGGTGAATATTGCCATGTTATGTTGTATAATATCATAAGAATTTAAAATGATATTTAGCTCAATAATGAGACCGGAACTTAAAATGAATTATAAATTTTCCAAATGATCATTTGGAGGCCGTAGTTGAGTGCGGAATGTGCGAGATAGTCAATTATTGTGCCATATTGTATTTTGAGGCTTTTGGCACTTTTGACGGTTATACCTTAAATATACAGTTGCGTATTATTTTATCGCAATGTTGGTCAATTGAGTTCGAATTTTGACTAATGCCACGACTTAGTCTTACTAAGTCTTCTATTTTTCCAAGTTTCATTCCCTAAACCTAGAGAAAGCTTGAGAGAGGAAGGGAAAGATTAGAGAAAAGAAAGGGGATTGAAGATTGAGGGAGGATTCTTACTTCTACACAAGTGAAAATCTGCATTTTCTTAATTGAGGCAAGTTTCCTAATTGCTATTTGTGGTTTAAGATAAATGATTTTTTATGATAATGATGTATTAATCATGGTTTAGCTATTTTAGGGTTTTCTTTGTGTATTTGTGGGTTTTGATCCATTGAAGAATGTTTTGGGATGTTTGATGAGGTTTATGGTAGTAGTTGTAGCATTTATGTTATGTTGGTGGCAATAAATGAGTTAGATTTGGGATTAGCTTGAAAGAGGAAGATTCGTTTTGGTCTAGGTCTGCTAAGACCGGTCGATCGCGGTTCTCAGACCGGTCGACCGGGCCTTCGGGAGAGGGCATGCTGCTTTCTTTCAAAGGCATAAAACTTATGGCGCGGTCGACCGCGGTTACCAGACCGGTTGACCGGCCCTGCCGAAGTAAGTTTCTGTTTTTCTTCCTAAGGAAAATTTTGAGACGCGGTCGACCGGTCCCCTGTTTTCTTCCCTAAAATTTTATCTTTCATTTTTTAAATCTTTCTTTTCATAGGGACTTACGGACCTTCTTAAATGAAGTAAATATAGGGTCTTAGAGTATTAGTTGAGTTGGTCGACACCCTAGACTCGAAAGGGTTCATCTAGGGTTCATTTCAGGGGGGGGATTTTAAAGTAATCTTTAGGCATTTCTCCTCTCGTATAGTTTTATAATAATCTAGGAGATCTTAGAGTTAAATTTGAAGATTTTGGGAGTTATTGTGAGCTAGGTTTGACTTGATAATCTATTATGAAGCGAAAGAGGAGGCTTTGGAAAATAATTTGGAGAGTCTCACTATTTATCGAGGTTGTGATGCTGATACGAAACACGTATAGTTCAGGATAATCTTAATGCATTTGATAAAATGTAAAACGGATAAAGTAAATGACAATTTACTAAATCAAGTAATGGAAATTAATAAAATGGATGATACACACCTCTCTAAATACCATCTTAAGGGAAGTCCGTACGTGAGGTGAAGTCCCCTGTCTAATGAATGCAGGGTGGATATAGTCCTAGGCCATATGAGCGCTTGTTTATATGTTTCTGCGATGGGTAGGAGATTTCGGGTGTGGTCTTGACTATCCCGCAGGCATATGGACGCTTCTCGACGTTTCGATAGGATCCCAGGTTGTCTTATGATAGGACCTGGAAGATGATGGTTATTTGGGGGCGCGCACAGTGGGGAAACCTGGACGGGCGGTCTTAGAATCGTTATATATTTATATACTTATAACTATTCTAATTATCGAGTTGGACTCGATGGAATATTAATGCCACAAAGAGCAAAGTATATGCCACAAAGAGCATACAATTGAGATCAGTGCCATAAAGAGCACATAAAAATTATTGTATTCCTGATAAGGAATGGAAAGAAGATAAAGTGAAGAGTATGAAAGATGAGATCGGTTTATAAGTTTTCCTAATTGCATCTATAATCGATTCTTTTCTTGTAATCACTAAATTGCCTTAACTGTATCATATTGTTACCATGCTAGAATACTACCTTTATCATCCGTGATTATCTATTCTTCATTTTCATACTTGTCATTTATCGGGTGATCACATAAAATCGGGCTCTGACCGGTTCTTCTTTCTTGTTGTGCATATCTATATATTATATCCGCTCAGGTGTTCCGCCACAAGGTCGCCCGTAATGAACTTCCTATTCCAGTGTTTTGAGGAGCCGTGACATTTTGCGGGTATCACGGGACATTTTGTGTAGACGCCTTCTTTATTGTTTTCTAGTTATGATCAGTCCCTACTCGGGCGAGTGGCCCAAACTGTTGTAATTGGATAATGGATGTATTAAATATCACATGAAACTTATTGTATATTGTATGTATTTAATTGACCGGCGGTTCATTCGATCCTTTCTTTTATTGTTGGTTTATATATATATATGCTTGTGGGAGTTTCCACCCTTTTTCCTATTACGGGTTGTTGAAAATGCTTTATTTAAATCGTAAAATTAAAATTTTGATAACCCATTTTTCTGAAATACTGTGTGGTTATTCCGTTTACTCTTTATGTTGTTGCGATGCTGAGGATGATTCCATTAATGATTCCTGTATTTTTGGAGTATCGGGCTGGCCACCCCTTATTTCGAATACCGGGTTGTCACAGATGGTATCAGAGCATCAGGTTCTTGAGTCTTTAGGATCTATGCGGACTCGTCACGTTTCACCGTAGCGTTCTTTGACATAGAGCTTAATGTTAGGACTGTTTTGTTGCTTATGTTTGCGATCTTCTGCTAGATAGAACATTTTATGTAATATTCTAACTCTATCGTTTCTCTATCTCAGAAGCCGCCTAAGAGAGGACGTCCCGCTCGACGTAATAGAGATGTAGAGGATGAGGTTGGTCCTCCACCGCCGCCACCGGGGAATATCAGTGCCGCAGATGTGGCAAATATAGTGGCCCAAGCTGTTAAAGCAGCGATGACTGCAGTGGTACAACAAATGCCACAAGCTCAACCACGGGGGTAAGAGTCACAACTTCCTACGGGACCTTCTCCGTGGGAAAGAGTTAGAGAGTCTTTCTTGAAAGGTCATCCCCCGAAATTCGATGGGGGTACGGATGTGATAAGGGCAAATCAGTGGAAGAAAGACATGCAACGCCATCTTAGAATGGTGGAGTGTAGTGAGGAGAAAAAGCAAATCCTTGTTACTTTCAAGATTGTCGGATCAGCCTTACATTGTTGGGAGTCAATGACTACACCCGAGCAAAGGGATACGATGTCGATCACTGGTTTTTGGGCTCTGTTTGATGGAAAGTATTTCCCTCCCGCAGTTCAAAGGGAGATGCAAAGAATGCTTCAAGATGTAGTTCAGGGGGAGCGATCCGTGGCAGAGTATGAAGAAGAGTTCACCCGGCTAGCAAGTTTTGTGCCGGATGAAGTGACTCCAGAAGCGAAGAGAATCTCCAAATTTGTGGGAGGTTTGCATTGGCGAATAAAACAACATTTGCTTGGAAACCCGGCTCTACTAACCTTTGGGGATGTGATCAATGTTGCTCTACTTCATTGTCAAGAGCATCGACTATTTGTGCAATATAATAATAAGAAGGCTGCAGCGATGGGGCAAGTGGGAAAACCCGGAGGTAATGGGACTGGAGGGGGAACATCTTCTTCGTTCCAATCCTCGGGGAGTAAGCAAAAGGAGAGGGACCCCCAGCAAGGGGATTTTTCTAAACGCCAACGGTTTGGTGGGTTTAATGCGGGTGGCAATAATAGCAGACCGGGTCAAGGTGGACCACAACAACAACAAGGAGGTAGAGGTGGGAATGGAGGCAGAGGCCAGCATGGCTGAGGTGCGGGGAAGTTCAGAAACAATCAAGGGCGGAACCAGGAGAACGCGTCGAACAAATGTTTTCAGTGCGGAGAGTTGGGCCATTATAAGAGGTCGTGTCCTCAGTTGGTTGGAGGGCATCCTCCTAGGGCCCCACAACAACCATATGTATAGTTTCCGCCCCAGGCACCTAATCCAATTATTCCTCCTCAGCAGGGGAAATTGCAGTATGGACGGGTCTACCATATTCAGGAGGCTATGCTTCCTCCAGCCCCTCCGGCACCACCAGCGATCGAGGGTAAGTTTCTCATCCAAGGGCATCCGGGTCGGGTACTATTTGATACGGGTACTACACACTCTTTCATTTCTAGGAGTTTTGCACAAACTACAGATTTGATAAAGTCTGCCGATAGTAATTTCACTAGCATTGAATCCTCTATGGGTGATGGTTCATTGATTTTATTTGTTTGTAAAAACATAGGGATTAGCCTTGGTAACTTGTGCTTTGAGGTTGATTTACTCGTCCTTGATATGGTCGGGTATGATGTAATATTAGGAATGGATTGGCTAGTGAAATACCGTGCGATAGTAAATTGTTATGGTAAGAGTATAGTTTTTGCAGTTCCGGGACAAGAGATGTTCTTGGTTATTATGCCTTTTATGGAAGGGAGTACGAGTGCTTATTTATATTGTATTGCGGAGGATGCATCTAGGGATGTAGTTGTTCCCCTGAATTCTCTTCCGATTATTAGAGATTTTGAAGATGTTTTCTGGGAAATACCGGGATTACCTCCAAGTCGGGAGATAGAGTTTGCGATTGATTTAATGCCGGGGACTCGACCGATTGCTAAAGCTCCATATCGTATGGCTCCTGTGGAGATGAGGGAGTTGAGAGATCAAATCCAGCAGTTATTAGAGCAAGGATTTATTAGGCGCAGGACTTCTCCATGGGGTGCTTCGGTATTGTTTGTAAAGAAAAGAGACGGTTCTCTCCGGTTATGTGTGGACTATAGGGAGTTGAATAAAGTCACCATCCGGAATAAATCCCCTTTGCCTCGCATTGACGATTTGTTTGACCAACTTAAGGGAGCGTCGTACTGGTCTAAAATCGATTTGAGGACGGGGTATCATCAATTGAGAGTAAGGGAGAAGGATGTATCTAAGACTACATTTCTGACCCGATACGGATCCTATGAATTCTTGGTTATGCCATTTGGACTAACCAATGCTCCCACTGTATTTATGGATCTTATGAATAGGGTGTTTCGAGATTTCCTTGACCAATTTGTTATTGTATTCATCGATGACATCTTAGTCTATTCTTAGACATAATCTGATCATGCTGCTCACTTACGGTTGGTCCTGCGGAGGTTGAGGGATCACCAATTGTATGAAAAGTTTGAGAAATGTGGCTTTTGGTTGAGGCAAGTTCAATTTCTGGGTCATGTGGTGTCATCCCAGGGTATATCGGTGGATCCTAGCAAGGTGATTGCTGTGAGGGAGTGGGGTCAGCCCACAACACCCACCGAGGTTTGTAGTTTTCTGGGCTTAGCGGGTTATTATCGTCGGTTTATTAAAGGCTTTTCGAAAATTGCTAGCCCTTTGACGAATTTGACCTGAAAGGGAGTGAGATTTGTTTGGGACAATTCTTGTCAGACTGCATTTGATGAACTCAAAGATAGGTTGACTTCGGCTCCAGTCCTTGCATTGCCAAAATCGGGATTGGAATATCTAGTCTTCACGGATGCATCTCTTCAAGGGTTAGGAGGTGTTCTTCAGCAAGAAAGATGGGATATTGCTTATGCTTCCCATAAGCTAAAGCCTCACGAAAGAAATTATCCCGTGCATGACTTAGAGTTCGCCGCAGTTGTCTTTGCCTTGAAGATATGGAGGCACTATCTCTTGGGGGAGAAGTTTAGTCTTTTCACGGACCATAAATCACTGCAATATTTATTTTCATAAAAGGATTTAAATATGCGTCTGCGTCGTTGGTTGGAGTTCGTGAAAGATTATCAATTTGAAATCCATTATCACCCGGGAAAGGCGAACGTAGTAGCGGATGCCTTGAGTAAGAAGCCCGAGGGAGACTTAGCGGTTGTATGGAAAGCTAAGTGGAAAGAGCTCAGTCAGGAGGATTCAGTGGTAAGAGGATTTATGTCGGTAATGACCATTACTCCTACAATTATGGCAAGAATTGTAGAAGCCCAGGGAAAAGATAAGAGTTGCCATGACCATATTCACCGATTATTGTTCGAGGGAGCGGAGTCCTACTCGATTAGTTTGGAGGGTGGACTACGCTTCCATGGAAGATTTATTGTTTCGAAAGGAGGGGATTTGAGACGAGCGGTGATGGCGGAATCTCACGGGTCAAAATTTACGATACATCCTGGCGGGGACAGGATGTACCAAGACATGCGTCGTCAGTATTGGTGGCCCGACATGAAGAGGGATATCTCAGAGTTTGTATCTCAATGCACTACTTGCCAGTTGGTTAAGATCGGCCATCAGCGACCGGCTGGTTTGTTGCAACCGTTGGAGATTCCAGTGTGGAAATGGGAAAGCATTTCGACGGACTTTATTTCAGGCTTACCTAGATCACAGAGGGGTCATGATTCGATTTGGGTGATTGTCGATCGCTTGACTAAATCAGCACACTTTTTGCCCGTGCGTACGGATTTTGATACCGCTCGCTATGCCCAATTGTTCATCGAGGAGATCGTTAGACTTCATGGGGTACCTTTAAATATTATTTTCGACCGAGATAAAATATTTGTGTCCCACTTTTGGCGAAGTTTCCAAGAGGCAATGGGGACCGAATTGAAGTTAAGCTCTTCGTATCACCCCCAAACAGATGGCCAAACTGAAAGGGTAAACCAGATGTTGGAAGATATACTCCGTATGTGCATGCTTGATTTCAAGGGTGGTTGGGAACAATACCTCCCATTGGTTGAGTTCGCTTATAACAACTCATACCAATTCACCATTGGAATGGAGCCCTATGAAGCTCTTTATGGTCGGCATTGTAGATCGCCCGCTTGTTGGTTGGAAGTGGGTGATAACAAATTTCTTGGACCTGAAATGATCCAAGACACTTCTTCGAAGATCGAACTCATTCGAAATCGCATTCGGATAGCCCAAGACAGTCAAAAGAGCTATACCGATGCGGGTCGAAGACACGTGGAGTTGGATATTGGAGATCAAGTCTTGGTGCGAATGTCACCAATGAAGGGCATTAGGCGTTTCGGGAAGAAAGGGAAGCTGGCGCCTCGTTTTGTTGGACCTTTCCCAGTTATTGCGAAAGTTGGTCCTGTAGCGTACCAACTTGCCTTGCCGGAGCCTTTACAACAAAGCCACGATGTATTCCATGTCTCCTCTTTGAATAAGTATAAGAGATGTGAAGGTGCCCTTTGGCACATTCCTTTCGAGGACATTGATTTGCAACCCGATGTTTCATATAAAGAACAACTGGTTGCTATTCTTGAGTATGGAGAGCGCAAGTTGAGGTCCCGTGTGGTGCCCTTGGTGAGATTCCAGTGGAGTCATCACAATGCGAAAGAATCAACGTGGGAGCGTATGGACGACATGCGGGAGAAGTATTAGCATCTCTTCTTATGAGGTACGTTTGAATTTTGGGGACAAAATTCCTACATAAGGGGGGGAGTATGTAATAACCCTCGCTTATGAGAACATGTTTTATGTTTATTTACTAGATATGGTAATTAGATATAAAATGTTGAGTTTTGGATTGAGTGCTAAATTAATGTAGAAAAGTTAAAATTTACCATGAGGTTGCATATTTACCATAACTATAGGTGAATATTGCCATGTTATGTTGTATAATATCATAAGAATTTAAAATGATATTTAGCTCAATAATGAGACCGGAACTTAAAATGAATTACAAATTTTCCAAATGATCATTTGGACGCCGTAGTTGAGTCCGGAATGTGCGAGATAGTCAATTATTGTGCCATATTTTATTTTGAGGCTTTTGGCACTTTTGACTGGTTATACCTTAAATATACAGTTGCGTATTATTTTATCGCAATGTTGGTCAATTAAGTTGGAATTTTGACTAATGCCACGACTTAGTCTTACTAAGTCTTCTATTTTTCCAAGTTTCATTCCCTAAACCTAGAGAAAGCTTGAGAGAGGAAGGGAAAGAGTAGAGAAAAGAAAAGGGATTGAAGATTGAGGGAGGATTCTTGCTTCTACACAAGGGAAAATCTGCATTTTCTCACTTGAGGCAAGTTTCCTACTTGCTATTTGTGGTTTAAGATAAATGATTTGTTATGATAATGATGTATTAATCATGGTTTAGCTATTTTAGGGTTTTCTTTGTGTATTTGTGGGTTTTGATCCATTGAAGAATGTTTTGGGATGTTTGATGAGGTTTATGGTAGTAGTTGTAGCATTTATGTTATGTTGGTGGCAATAAATGAGTTAGATTTGGGATTAGCTTGAAAGAGGAAGATTCGTTTTGGTCTAGGTCTGCTATGACCGGTCGATCGCGGTTCTCAGACCGGTCAACCGGGTCTTCGGGAGAGGGCATGCTGCTTTCTTTTAAAGGCATAAAACTTATGGCATGGTCGACCGCGGTTACCTGACCGGTCGACCGGCCCTGCCGAAGTAACTTTCTGCTTTTCTTCCTAGGCAAAATTTTGAGACGCGGTCGACCGCGGTCTTGGGACCGGTCGACCGGTCCCCTGTTTTCTTCCTTAAAATTTTATCTTTCATTTTTTCAATCTTTCTTTTCATAGGGACTTACGGACCTTCTTCAATGAAGTAAATATAGGGTCTTAGAGTATTAGTTGAGTTGGTCGACACCCTAGACTCGAAAGGGTACATCTAGGGTTCATTTCAGGGGGGGGGGGATTTTAAAGTAATGTTTAGGCCTTTCTCCTCTTGTATAGTTTTATAATAATCTAGGAGATCTTAGAGTTAAATTTGAAGATTTTGGGAGTTATTGTGAGATAGGTTTGACTTGATAGTCTATTATGAAGCCGAAGAGGAGGCTTTGGAAAATAATTTGGAGAGTCTCACTATTTATCGAGGTTGTGATGCCGATACGAAACACGTATAGTTCCCGATAATCTTAATGCATTTGATAAAATGTAAAACGGATAAAGTAATTGACAATTTACTAAATCAAGTAATGGAAATTAATAAAATGGATGATACACACCTCTCTAAATACCATCTTAAGGGAAGTCCGTATGTGAGGTGAAGCCCCCTGGCTAATGAATGCAGGGTGGATATAGTCTTAGGCCATATGAGTGCTTGTTTATATGTTTCTGCGATGGGTAGGAGATTCCGGGTGTGGTCTTGACTATCCTGCAGGCATATGGCCGCTTCCCGACGTTTCGATAGGATCCCAGGTTGTCTTATGTTAGGCCCTGGAAGATGATGGTTATTTGGGGGCGCGCACAGTGGGGAAACCCGGACGGGTGGTCTTAGAATCGTTATATATATATATATATACTTATAACTATTCTAATTATCAAGTTGGACTCGATGGAATATTAATGCCACAAAGAGCAAAGTTATGCCACAAAGAGCATACAATTGAGATTAGTGCCATAAAGAGCACATAAAAATAATTGTATTCCTGATAAGGAATGGAAAGAAGATAAAGTGAAGAGTATGAAAGATGAGATCGGTTGATAAGTTTTCCTAATTGCATCTATAATCGATTCTTTTCTTGTAATCACTAAATTGCCTTAACTGTATCTTATTGTTACCATGCTAGAATACTACCTTTATCATCCGTGCTTATCTATTCTTCATTTTCATACTTGTCATTTATCGGGTGATCACATAAAACCGGGCTCTGACCGGTTCTTCTTTCTTGTTGTGCATATCTATATATTATATCCTCTCAGGTGTTCCGCCGCAAGGTCTCCCGTAATGAACTTCCTATTCCAGTGTTTTAAGGAGCCGTGACATTTTGCGGGTATCACGGGACATTTTGTGTAGACACCTTCTTTATTGTTTTCTTGTTATGACCAGTCCCTACTCGGGCGAGTGGCCCAAACTGTTGTAATTGGATAATGGATGTATTAAATATCACATGAAACTTATTGTATATTGTATGTATTTCATTGACCGGCGGTTCATTCGATCCTTTCTTTTATTATTGGTTTATATATATATGCTTGTGGGAGTTTCCACCCTTTTTCCTATTACGGGTTGTTGAAAATGCTTTATTTAAATCGTAAAATTAAAATTTTGATAACCCGTTTTTCTGAAATACTGTGTGGTTATTCCGTTTACTCTTTATGTTGTTGCGATGCTGAGGATGATTCCATTAATGATTCCTGTATTTTTGGAGTATCGGGCTGGCCACCCCTTATTTCGGATACCGGGTTGTCACACGATCCTTTCACCAAAATTTAAAATA
Organism: Sambucus nigra; assembly: GCA_949130495.1. Lineage (NCBI taxonomy): Eukaryota > Viridiplantae > Streptophyta > Magnoliopsida > Dipsacales > Adoxaceae > Sambucus > Sambucus nigra. The sequence goes on from OX422215.1 coordinate 334,782,696, forward strand.
TAACAATATATATTCACCTTTTATTCCACATTCTCTAGTATTACTAGAACCCCAAATTACTAAACATATGCAAAACAAAGTTCTAACTCACGTGTTCATTTGTCTTCTCAACATTTAGCTTGCATATTACTTTATGGACCATGCTCCCTAATATATCTTTCATGAACTCATAATCCACAAAAGTGGTATCAAGGATTTGTCTTCTACCATAAGCTAATTATTCACCTCTAAGATAATTAGATCAATCATATTTCTTATCCAAATAAATAACACTTTAGACAAGAGTTTGTACACACTTCCTATCAAAATAATAGGATTAAAATCCCGAACATTTTTCTCTCCCTTTATTAAGGATCAGAGTAATTAATATTTAATTTAAACTCCTCTCAATCTAAACTCGAGAGTGAGTTTTTAAAGAAAAACACAACATCTCAATACACCACATACCAACACATTTGAAAAAAAGGTAATTCTCAAACCGTATGGTCGTAAGGCCTTTGTTCTAATAGAAAGTCTTTGGTTCACCAACAACTTCCTCCTCTATGAAGAGCCTATCATGACCTTCATTTTCATCCACTGAAGTGTTATCAAAATATAGCCCTTCTAAAGTAGATCTACACTTCTTATTTTCTAAGTATTACTCCTCATAGAATTTCCCTATGATGTCCCTAATATCTCTATAATCATAATATGTTCCCCCCACCAACCACTCTGCCTATACGGTTAGGTCTATTATGAGAATTATTCACTTTATGGAAGAAATGATAATTTTATTCCCTTTCTGAAACCAAAGAGCTTAAGATTTTTATGTAAAACTAATATCCACCTCTAGTTTCTCCCTTCCCATTAATCTCCTCACTCAACTAGACCTCAAAATTTAGAGTCTGTTAACCCTCCCACTAATCTAACTCCTTTATCTCCTTCAACAATTTTTATATACATGTGCTAACACCACCAAAACTCTCACTGTACCACTTCTTCAAACCTTCCTCGAGAAAAAAAAATTTCTTGGCTATCACATATGACATGTTATCAACTTGATATCCTTGCCATTGTACTATCACCCTATACACAAAATCCCTCTCCTTTGGAAACATATTTTTTAGCCTGAAGGAGTGCATCGATTAACTACCCCACCAGACTCTAAAAAATTTAGGATTTATTATTTACATCCCTAGGTAAGGACAACTTTAAAACTTTGGGGAAGGTATCCCCCCACTCATGTCAGATTAAAAAATGTTATAAGATAGACAAAGATGAAGTGTCTCTATTTCTAGACTGATAGACTGGGTTTTTCCGCAGTGTCGCATCATCGACGCATGTCGTTTGTTATATTTGTCTCATCAACTCAATACAAAAACCTGAACTATGACTACACTCTTTTAAGAAAGTATAGCGGCCCATACAGGTATCGAAAATCCACAGAGACAAGTTGCTAGAATTATATTGATTTAATACTTCTCAATAAAAGTGTAAAAGGTAAATGTTAATAAAATAAAAGATAATACTAGGCATGGCTATTTAAACTAAGATTAATAAAGGGAATAAAAACTATAGGTTGCGACTAATATCTATCACCTTGGTTTAATGTGTATAAATGGTTAAATGGGCCTACGAATTTAGTAAGATTAAATCTCATTTCGACAGTTAATTAAATCTAGAGTTGCCACCCTTAAATTCGCATAAAGGCTTACTATGATTTTGGCGTCAACAACTACCCCAAATATTACACACTCAAGATCGTAAATACGAAGCATACATGATATACCCCATTAAATCTCCTAGGTGCAATAACTAGAAAAACCCAATCAGCAACACATTAAAACCAATGTGAGTTCCATTAATCACAATCTAGGTTAAACTAACTAGCAATCATGGTAAATGGCATGTAATTAAATGCAAGAAATGAAACCTAATTAACAAAGAAAGTAAATAAAACAAGGTAAAGAAATAAATAAATCTACACTACAAACCAAGTAATTAAATATAAAGATAAGAAATAAAGAAATAAACAACTTACATAAATGGAGAAGAAAGATGACTAATGTTCTTACACAACCCAATAGAAGAGTAAACCCTAGGAGGAAGAAAATGGCACACTCACAACTCCCTCTCTAAACCGTAAACTAACCTAACTAAAGAGAAGGAAAAAACTTGATATATAACAAGATAAGCAATTCTTGATTTTATACTAAGTGGAAAAAATGGAAAAGAAATGAGAAAAAGGAAAGTAACAGTTCTCGGCCAAAAATAAGAGGGCCAGTCGACCGCTGGAGAAGAAAGAGCTCGATGATAAACACACACGGTAAAAACCCATTCACCGGTCGATCGGTGGGGCAGGGTCAGTCGACCGATCTTGTGGGAACTCTTGAACTACTTATATTTTCTCACAACATCATCCCACATCCCTTATATCTCAAGAAAAGACCATAAAAGACCACTAATATTTGTTGGACCTACTACTCCCAGTTCAACAATACAAGACAAACCCCTCCAAGTTTTCCAAAAGCCAAGACCTCCACAATTTTAAAGACAAGACTCGTAATCTGCAATTTCTCTCATGGCCGAGACCTGCAATTTTGGGCAAAAGAGAAACAGGACATAAATGGAATTTATTAAATTATTTTGTGTTTTGTTATTTATTAATTAATTCCCTTATATTTCATCCCTGATCAAAGGCCCGTAACATATTCATTTGGGATCCGATTCGAGCACTGTTTGCGGCCATGAGAAGCTTGACCTAAGAGCTTCAAATTTCGTGAATGATTTGGGAAAAAATCCCTATGTGTGAAATGACGATAATGCTCCTGATCGTGCGATATTCGACGGATCTTTACCGGAATGCACCCAAACTCCACACTAAGCACCGTAACACCTACAGACACACAATAATATCTCAAATAACATGTTAGCATATATAACATAGGTTGTTTGGTCAATGATCATAATTATAGGCATTAAATTATCCGAGGGGCTAAAATGCATAAGTATTGAGGGTATAACGTGCAATGATTCGGGATGAATCATAGACCAAGTAAATAGGTCTTCATTTATGAGAAAATAAACATCTTTATCTAATTAATGAACTATGAGATTATTATCTATAGAGAACATCAAATATTTTCATTGATCTCTATAAAGGGAAATTCACCTCATCAAAGTCCCCAGCGATGCATAAAGGCACTTCCTAAAAATTCCTAACCTCTATCAACTCCTCTCTAAATTTCCCACCTTTAAGCGTCCTCTATATGTTCATATACCTCTAAAAAGCACAAAAAATAACCCACTTCCACATTTATAAATAGGCCATAAATGAAGAAGTCTTTAGATAATGGATAATGTTATGGCAAACAAGGTGGACCACTACCACCAATTCTTTTCTCCACAAAACATTCCTCCATGTTTCCATCTCAATTTATCTCCTTATTTTACTTCCGGTCCCCTCTTTATTTGTTGACCTAATTGATTATATACTGGATGGAATCAACAAAATAAAAATGCAAGTCTCAGCAGAGCAACATAAAAGAGAGATTAAGATATATTAGACTGAGAGATATATTAGAGTGTGTAGTAGGCAGTATTAGCCTCCATAAAAATTATTGAGCGATGTTAATTTCTTGTGTTTTATGTGCATTATTATTTTTTCATTATTTTTTACCTATTAAATCCCAAAGTCCTAGAAATATTATTTGGCAAAAATTATTTTATCTAATTTCGTAACAATTAGTATTAGAGCTCTTAGTTTGACAATCTTGAGCAGAGAAAGTTGTCTGACAAAAAATATTGTGTAATTTTTTGAACCCATCATATGTGGTTGAGTGGGAGCAATGGCGTCAAAAAAATAAATTAAAGTTGTAAAATTTGACAATGCAAATGGAGGATTGCCTCTACTATAAGGATTTTTATTTACCACTAGGTAAAATGCTAGAAGAGATGAAAGCTTCTGAATGGTATCTGATTAACTAGAAAACTCTTGGCACGGCTATCACTCTCAAAGTCAATGTAGTTAAATATAAAAAATGAGAAGACGACGACGTCTCTTATGGCTTCCATTTCCAGCATATATGAGAAACTACCGGTAGAAAATAAAGTCCATTTGATTAAAAACTTATTTTATTTAAAAGTAGTAGAAGGAGGACATTTTAGAGAATACCTAAATGCATTCAAGAAAGTGATTAGTCAATTATAACCAGTTGAAATTAATTTTAATGATGAGATTTGAGCTACATTAATTATGGCGAAGTTTCCCAATAGCTAGAGTGGAACACTTACTGTAAGTAGTAGTTCTGCTGGAAAATCCAAACTGAAGCTCGATGATGTCATCAGTATGATTATTAAAGAGTAAATCTAAAAATTGTTAGACAGAACCTCCACTTTGTCATCGGAGTTGAACATGGAAAATAGAGGTAGATATTGAAATGGGAACAGAGGGCGTAGCAGATTCAGATCAAGAAATGGTATGTCATAATCTTGAAAACCTAAAAATTCCAACATCTAAAATTAGAACAAGAAGCAAACTAAGTGTTGTAATTGCAGCAAGACTGGGAATTATAAAAATCAGTGTATATCTCCGAAGAAAGAAGTGGAGGATACGACTAAAGCCAACATCATTTCATGAAAGTTCTCTTACAAGACGAGATCTAATATGGATACTTCAAGAAACAAACACCCAAATTTTTTATTTTTTCAAATTGAATTAAAATCAATCATATTTAATTCACCCAAATAAACTAAGCATCATTTTTAAACAATTGTTGTATTAAAACAAACTCCACTCGTACCGTGCTTAACTTCTTATTTTTTTTTGGACACTACTAGTCCCAAGACCGAATAAAGGAGGAAAGTTGCATTAGGTAGCTAACATCCAATGTAAAATTTTGTCAGATCCTTATGAACATAATTCGTATGAATATACGTGCTAAGACTAGGGCATTTCGCTTAAGTGATTCATTGCGTCTGCCACCGGGTGTCTTAAAAAATAGGCAAGGGGAGTCACATTGGTGCCCGAGTGCGATGAGAAATAGGAAAGGTTTATTTCATAATTTGAACGTGTGAGGGTAAATAATCTAGTCGAGGGTAGTATACTTAGGTTAACGACCGGAAACATAGGGACTATGATAAAAAAAAAATGGGGGATGCAGTTAGTGGATACAATGATAAGAAAAAAAGTTAACATAACTTGTTTACAAGAAATTAAATAGGTCGGTGAGAAAGCTAGAAAAATTAGAAAATATAGGCGTTAAATTATATTATACAGGAAAATACAGAAATAGGAACGAAGTCAGAATTATAGTAGAATGTTAAGGATGATATAGTTACCATTATTAGAGAAGGTGATAGACTTAAACTAGTATTATGACAAAATATAATTACTTTTGTTAGTGCTTACGCACCCTAATTACGATTAGATGAGCACACTAAAGTACAATTTTAGGAACACATGAATTAACTAATTCAAGAAATACCTATAGGTGAGAAAATCTATATAAGGGGAGATTTTAATGTCCATGTAGATGAAGACCGTGTAGGATATGAGATTGTGCATGGATGATATGGTTTTGGAGATAGAAACCACGGTGGAGAGTCTATCTTAGATTTAGAGATGGCTTATGATTTTGTACTAGTAAATGCATGTTTAAAAATAGGCCTGAACACATAATAACTTATAAAAGTTGAACGCATAAGATCCAAATAGATCTTTTCATTAATAGAAAAGGAGATGAATTAACATGTAAAGACTATAAGTTTATCCCAAAAGAGAGCTTAATCTCACAACACTAGATAATGGTATTGGGTATATATATTAAAAATCAATCATGAGTGAGAAAAGAGAAGATTAACCCACGAACTAGGTGATGAAACTTAAAAGGAGAGAAATTAGAATTATTTAAAGATAGAATATTATATAAAGCATCATTGGATACCGAAGATAAGACTAACATAATGTGAGATAAGATGGACACATGCATTAGGAGACTATCGAAATAAATTTTTGAAGAATCAAAAGGCAGTGTGACACAATCTAAAGAAACTTGGTGGTGGAGTGAAGAAGCACAAATTATAGTAAAAATAAAAAAAAATGAATGATTTAAAACATTGCAAACAACTAGAAACAAACAGAATTTTTGAGAAATATAAATGAACTAAAAAGGAATTAAGAAAATGTTAAAAGATTCTAAGTTAAGGGCATATGATGATTTATACAAAATAAGAAACACATGAGGAGAACAAATATTTATAAGCTTGCTAAAATTATAGAATGAAAAAGAAAAGATTTTAATAACGTTAAGTGTATTAAAAGTGATGATTCGAGAGTCCTAGTCAAGGATGAGGAGATTATGAAAAGATGAAAAAACTACTTCGAGAGGTTATCAAATGGATATAATAGGAGTAGAATAGATAAAGAGGAACTTAGGGAGACTTGAGAAAATATATTTTTTCACACAATTAGGAAAATGGGTTAGGATTGCTCTAAAAATATCAAATCATGGAGGGCTTTAGGAGAAAAAAATATCCCTGTTGAGGTTTAAAAGTGATTAGAGGGGGAATTAGTATCTTTGATTATAGTTTTTTTAATAGAATTATAATGACTAATAGGATGCTTGATGAATGGAGAAAGAGTATTTTAATACATATTTATAAAAATAGAGGTGACTTACAAAGTTGTGCACATTATCGTGGTGTTAAGTTAATGAGTCATACAATGAAACTATGGGAGAGAGTGATTGAATATAGATTGAAATTGAAAATAATAGTATTTGAGAATCAATTTCGTTTTATGCTAGGGAAGTCAATGATGGAAGCAATTTATTTATTGAGGAGATTAATGGAGAGGTATAGGGAGAAAAAGAATGACCTTCATATCATTTTTACAGATTTAAAGAAAGGATATGATAGGGTACCAAGAGAGATAAAATGGTGGGTTCTACATATAAACGGAGTGACTCGTAGATATATCGATGTGATCAAGGATATATATGATAGGGCTACGACGATAGTAAAAACATTAGGTTGAGAAAGTAGTGAATTCCTAATTATTGCAGGTATGCACTAAGGTTGAGCACTAAGTCCTTATCTCTTTGATCTTATTATGGATGAGCTGACTGGACAAATACAAGATGAGGTGTAATGGTATATGTAGGGCTGTAAATGGATATTCGAAAATTCGCATCCATCCGATATCTGAATCCGAATTTGCGGATATTTATCCCAAAATATGGAAATGGATACGAATATGAATACTCTATAAAAATATCCGAGAAAATGGATACGGATACGGATAGTACTAGTATCCGACAGGGATAATCCGTATCCGATGCGGAGTATCCATTTTATCGGATATCCATTTTATCGGATATCCGTATCCGTCAAACATATGTTTAAAATATTACTAATAATATTAGTATTAGTATTAATATTACAAATAAAATAATTTTTTTAAAAAATCAGTCGTTTATTCCCTTAAATAAAATAAACATATACTCCACTCAAAACAAAAACACCCTAAAGTTATTATTTTATTGGGTACATTATATAATATCATGTATTATTTTGTTGGGTATATTATCATGGAGTTACACTAAAGTTACAATACACCCTATCACACACAACATACACCCCTAAAGAACATATACTCCACTCAAAACAAAACAAAACAAAACAAAAACTAACTTCATTTCATTTCTCTTTTATACAAAATAAGAGAAAAGAAACATCATGTGGTTGTTCGATAGTTTCCTTAATTATAAATAAATGTAAGAGAGAAACAAAAATGAATGTAAAAGAGAAACATAATAGAATCTAAGAGAACCATAAAAGTAAAGAGATGGTTTTGATTGTGATGAGAACTGAAGTTAACAACAGATATATTATATACAAAATAAAAATGTATACTTATTAAAATAAAAATATCAGTATGTTTTAAAGATAAAAGGTCTATGAGTTTATTATTATAAAAAAATTGATTTAATCTAAAAGGTGCATATTTATTTCTATAGTCATGGAATCCGACTGTTATTTTTTTTTTTGAATGGATTGAAGCTTATATTGTTGTAAAGTATGGATGGATTTAAGCCATATTATCATTATGAAATGATACTATTATTATGGAATCCATAATTGTTGATGTTAGGAGGCAGTAATTTTGTTATATATTTATTTGGATTGGATTGGATTTCATTGGATTGGATATTTTAATAGTTATTTTTTGCAATGACTAAATAATGTAAACGGATACAGATATTAACCGAATCTGAGGTATCCGAGTGGATATGGATATGGATAGTTATTTTAACTATCCGGGCGGATACGGATATGGATATGGAAAATATGGTATCCGATCTGTATCCGTCCGTTTACCACCCCTAGGTATATGCTATTTATAGATTATATTATTTTAGTGGATGAGACAAATATGGGGATTAATGATAGATTGGAATTATGGAGAGAAACTCTAGAAATAAGAAGATTTAAAATAAGCAGGACTAAAACATAATATGTGGAGTACAAATTTAGTAGTAATAAGAGGACAAATGGGATTGCGATGAAGTTAGAGGGTCAAGAGTTACGTAGAAATGATTATTTTTGTTATTGATGCTCGAATGTCCAAAAAGATAGAGATATTAAGGATGATATTACTCATAGGATTAAATAAGGGTGGGTTAAGTGGAAAAGTGTTACCGGCTTATAGTGTGATAGCCATATACCTTTGAAGTTAAAAGAAAAATTTTATAAATGGCCATTATAACCGCCACTATATATAGGACATAGTGTTGGATAACTAAAAAAGAACATGTGTAGAAAATAAGCATGTCAGAGATGCGAATGCTAAGATGGATCTATGGTAAACTCGAAAGGATAAAATTAAAAATGAAAAGATGCGTGAAACAATAAAAGTAGCGCCTATAGAAGATAAATTGTGTGAAAATAGACTTAGATGGTTTGGAAAAAACAAGCATATACCAATGGATGCTCCCATAAGGAAAAGTGATTTAGTTAGTATTGATGGTAATGCAAGGGGTAGAGGTTGGCCTAAACTAACATGATGGGATATTGCAAAAAAAAGACATGATATCTTGTGGTTTAAACGAAGATATTTCACTGAACAAAATGGAATGGAAAAATAGGATAAATTTAGACGATCCTAAATATTTGGAAAAAGGCTTTGCTGAGTTGAGTTGAGTTATTGTGTTAAAATAGATTAACCAATTTTATATTTATCCTAAAGCATGCGTCCATGTAATAGCATGATAAAATAAATTAATCCACATAACATGCCAATATACGAGAAAAAAACACAATGGGAAAACCTCGGGTGACCCAGCTACACAAACTCACTATATATGAAATTACAAAGGAGATTACAATAGACGTATAACATGAAATCGATGCCTTAGCAAGCCTTGGCACTCTTCATTCCTTCAACCTCCACATAGAGACACACATGAGTCCACTCACAGAACTTCCACAACCTATGAGTCCACACACGCCTCGGTATTTACTGATAAGGCTCAGCAACCATCTACGAATTTGAACATTGAATCCGCCACTTCTTCATCACAACACCACACCACGAGTCCACCATTTGTAAACATCAAACTAGTACAGAGTACACTGCATAATACATTTCTCAACAAGATAAAGATAATAAACCTTTTTCGTGCGCACAAACAAGATCTTAAATCATATATCATAATAAGACTTGGATCATAAACTAGTTGGGTGAAAATTAGGGGTTTGAATTCTTTGGATATGTTTAGGGGTGGACCTTATTTATTCAAGCCCAATACTTTAGCGACCAACCCAGTACGCAAAATGGACTGCCCAACCCAACTGAAAATAGTTATTTTATATTCGTGTATTTGACAATTGCCTAAATGCATGGAGATAGACTCAAATCGTCTACCAACAATCTTGGAGGAGATATTAAGGGACGCTTATGAGTTATCAACAAGCTGGTTGAGTTACTTCTATGATTCAATCACTTATTTTCACAACTATAAATTGTAAACCCTAACCCGGGGCAAGGGGATATAACTTCGATCATTTAGGAGACACTGATAAGAATAAAGTAATCTCTCCATGAACATAAGTAAGTTGTCGAACCACATATCTCTGGTGTTGTGTAAAAAGGTCATAAAGGTCACACACAGTGTGCAACACTCTAGCTTCATCGTAGGGTGTGGGAGAGGTAGATGTTAGATGGTTTTACCCCCATTTTCTCATCTCAATATTTCTTTCTAGATTCTTTATTGTGATAACTCTTGCACTCACAATTGGCGCGCTCTATGGAAAGAGATTCTTTCTCCTACAAAAGAAGTTATCGAAAGAAATCCCGTGATGTCTCACCACAATGACAACCTTCCTCAAGTTGGCGACATACAGGATGATACAGTTCCACTTAAGGTCATGTTAAAGATTTTCCAACCACTGAATCCTAGGTTTCGCTAATAGAGGTAAACTTCTGAGGGAAGTTAGGGACCATCTAGGTCTACTCATATCTCTATGATGGTGAACGCTTAAGAAACTAGGCTTCAATATTAGGAGAAGGTGACCCACCTCTAGATGGAAGAGAATGCTCACTTGCATAGGTGACTTGCAAGAATGGAAAGGGATCTCCATGAAAATACCAAGAGACATCGTGATAGGGATCCTAGTCCTAAGGTGAGCAAGACTCGCAGTCGATGGAGGAGTTATTAGAATGACTAGGATCGATATAAGCATGATAGGTTGGAGCGTGATCGATCAGAGCGTGGACGATTATAGAGGCTCCATAAAAGTAATGATCGTCAAAATGAGGACATCAGAATTTTGGTCCATAAAGAGCTCATCGAGGGGCTATGTCTACTAGGGATTTAGTCATAAGATCTCTCAACACCTAGATAAAATTCTCAATTTCATGGGCGATAAAAGAAAAAGAACCCCTAAATAAATTCGTCATTCCCAAATTCAAAATCTATGATGGAAAGATGGATCCCATAGACCATGTTCGGTAATACAGGCACGCGATGACCCTGTGGATCCATAACAACACCTTGATATGTCGAATATTTCTTTATAGCCTACATGATGTAGCTCAAAATTGGTTCAAAAAACTACCCCATAGGTCAGTCAAGAGTTTTAAGGCTCTAATAGAAGCTTTTACTACTTTCTTTATAACCAGCAGTTTCCACCCCAAGAGGATGGATTCACTGCTCATGATGAAGAAAGAATAATAATAGAGCCTTTTAATTATGCCAAGAGGTACTGGAAGGTCTTTAATGAAGTGGAGGTCTGTTCGGAGCAGGTTACTATTGCGTCCTTTAAGATTGGACTGCTGACCATATCTCTGCTGCATCAGTCCCCGATGAAGAAAGAGGCTAACATCATTGATGACATCATGGTGCGTATTGACAAATATGCCAAGGTTGAGGACGTGGTTCACTCTACTCTAAAGGACAATGATCGAGAAAAAGCAAGTAAAGGAAGAGACAAAAGTGATACGTCAAATAAAGGGAACAAGAACGAGGCCAAGAATGGCTCCAGAAATGGGAGCAAGGCCGATGCATCAAAGGCATTCCTGGCTATTAACACAACCTTAAAAGAACTAATCTACGAGATCTTGATAAAAATAAAGGATTGACAATTTTTTAAGTGGCCTAAGAAGATAGGTGGTTACCCGACGAAGAGGAAAAACACTCTGAGATGCACATTTTACAAGGACGATGACCACATGACAGAATTACAAATCACTAAAGTCGTATTTGGAAGAGCTGGGCCAAGTTGGACATTTGAACAAATACATAGAGAATAAAGATGATAAGTACATAGCTAATGGTGACCAAAAATTGGACAATGTCCTTGATAACTACATAGGATAGGAGTTTGTGATGATTCATGGAGCGTCATACCTGAAGTAGATCCAAGGGAAGGTAATTCGAATGGAACTGAAGAAGGTCATTACTGTCATGGAGGCATTCCAGATTGACCCTACAAAAATACAAGTTGGCAAGTGTCGGTGACTAGAGGATGTCGATTACATCAAACACATCATCTTCACAAAGGAAGATCTGATTGGGGTGAGGAATCCCCACTATGATGCACTCGTCATTACTTTCAAAATCGTAAACTGGGACGTCAACAAGTTATTGGTAGGCCAGGGAAGTTCATCGGAGGTGATGTACCTAGATCTATTCCACAAGTTGAAGCTCAAACTAGTCGACCTCAAGGAGGCCACAGTTTAATTGGATGGCTTTGCAGGGAAAATTACAATAGCATTGGGAAAGATAGTCTTCTCGATTAGAATAAGAAATATCTCAGAGTTGATTGAATTATAGGTTTCGGACATAGAGTCTCCATATCACGCCATTCAAGGCAGAGGTTGGTTGCACGCCATGGAAGTTGTACCATCTAAAAACCACTATAAGCTCAAGTGGATCACTGACCAATGAGATTCGTTGTAACCATGCCACTATAAAGAAGTGCTTCATTACAGCCATTCTCCCTCAAAAAAAGAAGAAAAAAGAGCCGAAAACACTCCAGAGGAAGCCCAAGAGGGGGATACACCCTCCAAATGGAAACTAAGGTACGACCGACCAGAGGTGCAAGAGACCAGGATCCATCCTGCTGATAGGGCAATTAAAATATTGGAGGAAGTTGGTGGGGATGACAACTTGTTAGAGAGAAAGTTTCTTATCGGAACTGTGCTTACCAATCACAAAAAGAAAGAGCTAATTGCTTTCTTATAGCCTGCCACCGTCTACATGTTGATCCAACCTTCAAATCGATTACTTAGAAGGAACGTCGAATAGCCCCCGAAAAGGCTAAATCGGTGGAGAACGAAGTTAGGAAGCTTTTAGATACTGAATCCATTAGGAAAGTTCAGTTCCCCAAGTGGTTGTCCAACCTAGTGGTAGTATTGAAAAGCAACGACAGCTGGTGAATCTGCATTAATTTCACATACCACAATAGGTCCTACCCAAGGACAGTTTCCCACTGCCCAAGATTGATCAGTTAACTGACACCGTGGCAGCTCACGAGAGAATGAGTTTTTTTATGCTTATTTAAGGTACCAACAAATTCCGTTGTTCGTCCCCGTGACAAAGCATCCTTCATAACCCCAGTGGGTCTGTATAGCTATAATGTCATACCGTTCGGCTAAAGAACACATGGAAAACTTACAAAAGGCTGGTCATGAAAATGTTCAAGTAGCAGATGGAAACATCATGGAAGTCTACATCGATGAAATGTAGTCAAGAGCAAGAACAAAAATGATAACCTCACGGATTTATCCAGAACCTTTGAAATTCGCATAAAGTACTAGATGAAGATTAATGCAAGAAAGTGTTCATTCGGTGTCCAATCAAGTAAATTTCTTGGTTATCTAGTCAGTAAAAGAGGGATTGAGGCCAATCCAGATCAGATTGATGCGATCAGTAAGGTCTATCCCCCAAGGATGTTGAAGGATATTCAAAATCTTACTAAAATTCTTGCAACACTCAATTACTTCATCCCCAAGTCCTCAAAACACTGTTGACCATTCTTTTCTCTACGAAAGAAGGATAAAAGACTCATTTGGAATGATGACTTCTCAAGAGCTTTGGAGGAGATCGAGTCCTACCTTAGCAAACCACCCCTATGGGTGATCCTCGATCATGGAGATCCCCTAGACCTCTTCCTTACAGGATCAGACCACGCTGTTAGCTCGACTCTAGTATATGAAAAGGAGGGGGAAGAGTACCCTATCTACTACCCCAATAAAATGCTCCTGGATACATAGCAATGCTACCTTCCCTTGGAAAGGCTAGCCTACCAACTGGTAATGGCTTCTAGGAAGCCGAAACACTACTTTGAAGCTCACTTAATAATTGTGATCACTTTATTCCACCTCAAAGTAGTTCTTAGGAAAGGCAACCTCTTTAGAGGACTCTCAAAGTGGTCAATTGAGCTCGAAAGGTCTGATATTCACTTTCAACCAAGAACAATAATTAAGGGACAAGTCTTGGCCGATTTCATCGCCGAATTCAAGGGGATAAACCCACTGACCAATAGGTAATGGATCAATAAATAAATATTTGTAATTTCATAAATGCATGTTTACTAATTTAAAATACATTAAATTTTAGTGTGTGTGTGTGTGTGTATAAGCACCACAAAAAACACTAAATACGATAGTCTTTTCACAATCGTATATGGTATAAATGTGTCTAAACAACATATGGTAAACGAAGTGAAGGAGCATGAACTAGAAATAAAATAATTATGACCTAGTGATTAAAAAATGTCCAAGGAGTTCTATTTGGCGGCATTAACTTTATCAGACAAAAACTTAGCCTTATAATGAGAGATAATGTGAAATGATAATGGATAACCAAGCGCAATGTATACTAATTTAGAAAATATTAACGATTATGTAATCAATAGCATCAAACACGAATTAATTAAGAGTCACTATGCAAACCTATTGATCTTCAACTTATAACACCCTCAAAATATTATATTTTCAATCTTTTCTCTTATTTTGATGAAACCTATTTATTTGAAGGATCAATGCAAAAATTTGACCTTGTCATTTTTATCTTTTACTTTGCTTTTTAATTTTTTAGGCTCTTCAAAATGGTGGCCTTTCTCGCAAAGAATATTTTCCCTTCGTATCCATTTCCTACACACATTCATATTTTCAAAAAATCAACAACTCACTGGCAATGGTTCTTACATGAAAAAACCCCCCATAGTTGAATACATATGTCTATGACAAGATTGTTAGGAGAATATCTCACTTAGCTTAGGTAACATATGAAGTTAAAATTAAAATGAGCTCGCGCATATGTTTACGGAAGCGTATGCAAAGTGAATCCATTAAGAAAATCAAAGTCTAACAACTCCATACAAGCATGATTAATAACAATTCAAGAATTAAAAATCATAATCAAATGTCCTAGCCGCATGGATACATTGAATGTGATGGATTCGAAGATATCGATATGCCACACAAAATGTGTAAAACCAAACTACACATAAACAAAAAAAATTGAGTTTTTAAACATTTTATGACACCAAATTAAAAACAACCTAAAAAGACAAACATAATCTTTTTGTATTTTTCTCAACAAGCCTCAATAAAGGAAAAAAAATAGAAAAGACTCAAACATCATACTAGTGGAAAAAACATATAACGTGAAGCACATGAGATAGTGTATGAAGATATGCCACTACAATCACTCATAAGATATAAAATGGAAAGAATCATGTGATAGCATGCGAGAATCAATAATTCTAACATTTAACACCTCCAAATCTGATTCATTAACCCACATAGGTGTAACGTGATTCTCTTAGGTTTGGGTAATCATGGTGACACACGGTCTAGACATCCTTGGACCTCTTCTAAGATTATAACAAAGTGTTTAAGGTGACATTTCCTACAACAACGCAAACATGTGTAAACACAAGGAAAAATACCCATGGGGTGATATTTCATAATGTTCTTATCAACAGTTCGCACTCTTTTTCACATGGTCTTGGATTTAGTAACGAAACTATTCAGATTATCGAAGCCAGTACCACAACTACTTGAGTCTCGAAATTCAACTTCTAACTTCAAAATTCTAGACTATAGTAAAAATTTAGACCCTTCAAACGTTAGGGACTCCTTCCTTAAATTTTCAATAACACATAGATTGTTATCTCACTCCCCCTCACTTTAAGAAAACTTATCCCTAATAGTCTTCTCACGCTCCTTCAAGTCATTCATAATTTTATCATAATACTCAACGGCGAGTACATTAGCCCTAGCCTAAAATATTTTAGAGCATTTTAATTCAATCTCTAAAACTCGTACTCTATTATCACTCTCTTCCTTAAACACTTATAAATTTTAAAATCACATTCCATGTCCTTGTGCTTATCACAAATGATATCTCTTTGAGTTTGAAATGTTCGAAAAAAATATCAATTTCATCTTTTAAGAAAAAAATATTTTTCAAAAAATTTAACTCTTTTTGCAAGCCTCAAATTCAAGCGAGTAAATTTTTCAGCACGACTATGAAGACCTAATAAGAGAAACAAACAAACATGAGAGAGAGGCACACAACCATCCTAAAACGACACAAAAATACGGATCTATATGGCAACTTAGCATTTGTGCTCTAATGACGGTTCAAAATCTAATATGGACGGTTCAAGAAACAAAAACCCCAAATTTTATTTTATTTTCCAATTAAATTAAGCTAAAAAAAATTTAATTAACCCAAATAAATTAAGCACCAATTTTAAGCAATTGTTGTGTTAAAATAGATTAACCAATTTTATATTAATCCTAAATTATGAAACTAGGTGATAGCGGGATAAAATACATCAATCCACACAATACGTCGTTGTACGAGGAAAATCCATAACGAGAAAAACCTCGGATGGCCCAGCTGCACAAATCCACTACGTATGGAATTACATAGGACTCGATTATAAACTTACAACACAAACTCGAAGTCCTATAAAACCTTAACGTTCTTTGTTCCTTCAACCTCCGACAACGACATGGAGGAGTCCTCCTACGAAACTGTCATAATGTGTGAGTCCACACACGCATAAGTATCTACCGATAAGGCTCGACAACTGTTTACGGATCAGAATACCAAATCCACCGCTTCTTCACTATAACTTCACACCACGGAGTCTATTGTGTGCAAATATCAAACTGGTACAGAGTCCACTACATGAAATCGTTCAAACGACTTAAAGAATAAATATATTTTTCGTTTAAAAATTCTTTTAAAAAATTCCTTAAATAAACTTTTGTAAAAGCATCACCTAGTGAAAAATCCAAGGATCAAAATATATATACATTCATAACTAAGAGATTCTTGGAAGGTGAAGACGAAACATGACTCGAAACATGGATCAATGAATATAGTCTTTGAAAAAATTTCGCTACGTCTTCAAACAACTACGCCGTAGGCTTGGAAGGTAAACATACTCATGTCTTAACCTATGACTTAAAGTTTTTGTTCAAATAGTGAATAAGACAAAATACATACGAATCGACTCTATCAAAAAATTTCCCTTTCAAATACCCCCTTTGGCTATTCTGGGACAAAACAAAGAACAAAAACCTATGGGTCGTCCAACTCATCTAAAAGACTCAACACTAACATTAAAAAGGAAAAAGTACAAACTTTAGAGACACATACTCTGAGTATCTTAGCTTTTGTATAAAGTTTATCACATAATTGCAAACATTCACACTTAAACAAACTTCAAATTGAATTAAAATATAAAACAATATAAACCTTCATATGAATAAATCCTCCCTTTTATCTAACAATATATACCTAAGACGAGGCATCTCCCCCTAAGGAAAAAATCTCCCCGACTATAAAGATTAAGTTGCCATTTCTCCCCATTTTTGTTGAGGAATAGACAAAGAATAAAGGTGAATAATAAAACCATTTCTCCTTAATATAACCAATTATCCCCTCAAATGAAATATGGGTAAGCATACAGGAAAAACAAGTATAACATGAATCATGTGTAGTGAAACATGGAACAACAAATAACTCAGAAACACAAGAACAAATAGTCCAAACAATGATCAATTAATATCAATTTTAATGCAAAATGATACCAACTTGAATACACATGAAAGTCTAAGATACCAATATAGACACGGCAACAAAAGATATCAAGGTGATCATATAGCATACCGATGAAGCCACTTGAAACGAAGATGAGCATATGGTATACATGGATTAATGGAAATGCAAAGACTCAAAACAAAAGAACCGACAGAAGAAGTGAACTAGAAATAAAAGAATTATAACCCAATGACTCAAAAATGTCTAAGAAAATCTATTTAATCGCATTAACTTTATCAAACAAAGATTTATCCTCATAGTGATAGGTAAAGTGAACTCATAATGGACAAACAAACATAATGTACACTGGCTTAAAAAATATTGATGATTCTCAAATCGATAATGTAAAACATGAATTAACTAGGACTCAATGTCAGAACCCAACGATCTTCAACTTATAGTACCCTAAAAATATTAGATATTCAATATTTTCTCTCATTTTGAAGAAACCTACTTAATTTAAAGATCAATGAAAAAATTTGGCCTTGGAATTTTATCTTTTCTTTTTCCTCTTAATTTTTTAGGCTCTTGCCATTGGTGGCCTTTTACGCAAGGATGATTTATTCCTTTGTAACCCTTTTCTGTGCACATTCAAATTTTCAATAAAGCAACAAGTCATGGGAAATGGTTCTTGCATGCACAAATCCCCCATTATTAAATATATATGTATATAACAAGATTGTTAGGCGAATATCTCACTTAAATCATGTAACATATAAGGTTGAAATATAAATGAGCCCGTGCATGTGTGGGCAGTGGCATATGCAAAGTGAATCCATTAAGAAAATTAAAGTCAAACAACTCCATGCAAGCATGATTAAAACTAATTCAAGCATTGAAAATCATAATCAAATGTCCTTGCTACATGGATACATGGAATAATATGGATTCAAACACACCAATATGAAACACAAAATGTGTAAAACTAAAATACACAAAAAGAAAAAAACTTTTTGAGTTTTTAAACGTTTTATGTCACCAAATGAAAAACAAACCAAAAGACATTTTTTTTGTATTTTTCTAAATAAGTCCCAGTAATGGAAAAAATAAAATAAAAATGACTCAAACATCATACAACTAGCAATAACATATAACATGAAGTACATAAGCTAGTGTATGAAAACATGCAACCACACTCCCTTATGAGATATAGCATGGGAAAAATCATGTGATAGCATGCGAGAATCAACAAGTCTAACATTTAATGCTTCTGAATACGATACCTTAACCCATATAGGTGTAATGTGATACTCTTGGGTTTGGGTAATCATGGTGAAACAAGATCTAGACTTCCTAGGACCTCTTTTAAGATCATAACAAAATGCCCTTAGGTGGCCTTTCCTACAACAACGAGAACATGTGTAAACCTGAGTAAAAAGACCCACGAGGTGACATTTTCTAATGTCTTTGGCCACGGTTGTCATTCTTAAACACATGGTGTTGGCTTTAGCAACGAAACTATTCAGATTTTCAAATCTAGTACCACAACAACTGGAGTCTATAGATTCATCTTCAAACTTAAAAATCTAGACTCAAGTAACACTTTACTCTTAAAATTTTAGGGACTCCTTTTTAAATTTTTTAATAATACCTAGAAGACTATGTGACACCCCGCTTATTTTAATTATGGGTGATCAATCCTTTATCAAAATAAATAGGAATCTCATTTGGTTCAACCTTAGCATCACTGTCGAAATTTTCTAATAACTAGCCACCTATGTTAAATTAAGTCGGTACCAAAATTTATCTTTCATTAATATATAACAACATGCGAAAATTAAAATAATGTAACTCAACCATCCACACAATTAATAAAAGTATGAAACATCACAGAATAAATAGATAAATGATAAATACCGAATAAACCATATGTTCTAAAACTAATATCCAAACCATAAGTCTACAAAAATCGAACTGGATCCACATACATAGTCTGGTAAATAAAACTGAAAGAATGTATCAATTGTAGGGGCAACATACTCAAATAAAATATTGAATCATAGATCATAATCTAGGAATGAATAACTAAAGCGTCTACACAAATCCTGCAAGCCTCCACAAGTGTTGCAGCTATGCATCCCTGGAATGAGTCATCAACCTTGGAGTCTCTGTGGATGGACACCTAAAATGTTTTTGGAAAATAGATATGACATGGGTCGGATCCCAAAACCTTTGAAAAACATTTAGAAAGTATTTAAATTGAAGTTATAAAAGAATTAATTAGATACACACATTAGTTCCACATATACTCCCGTGAGTTCCTCACCTCTCATATATAGTGCACACCTAATGCCTCCTATTTTACCCACCTAGTTATGTTACTTAACCGAACTAGACATAAGTATCTAACTAATCACAACTGATTTATCTCACCCGTATCGCCCCTATGATGCATTGTCATAAAACCAATAATTAATATCAACTGAATAATAATCTAGCACCGTTAATTAAGTTTTTCATACATAAATTTCTTTTAGATATACATTATCTATCTTTTCCACAATCACACATAAGTAGAATAATCA
Organism: Sambucus nigra; assembly: GCA_949130495.1. Taxonomy (NCBI): domain Eukaryota; kingdom Viridiplantae; phylum Streptophyta; class Magnoliopsida; order Dipsacales; family Adoxaceae; genus Sambucus; species Sambucus nigra. The sequence continues at coordinate 334,802,830 of OX422215.1, forward strand.
CATTTGTATATATTTATCACACTATAATATATGCAATTGCATCATCTCCAGAATAGCCACCGTGATGCATGCATACTGTGTTATCCAGTCCATGTACCTCTCATACCAAATCAAGGGCTATCAGTTCGAAATGTCTCTTAGAACCATAAATCAAATAACACACCATGGAAGCGAACATAGTTCTAAGCCTTTGGGTTACGTACATACCTAACGTACCCAAATGACACGACGATACCCCTAATACGTTGAACATAGTGAGCCGACCTAAGTTCTATGTCCTGGGGCACTCATCGATACCTTGTTAGAATCGACAAGATGGGATCGCCCTTTGCGCGGAACCTCCCGTAATAGCAAGCAGCTTACGTATGTTTACACACATAACAAATCACGCAATAGGTATTCTCATAACATATATATATATATATATATATATATATATATATATATATATATATATATATATATATATATATATATATTCAAATTAAGTATAGGTATACACACAACATATAATATATCCCATACGTAGTATTTATCTCTCTCGAATACTCAAGGTACTAATGATTCACACATATTTTTATTTTCGTATTTTTCAAGTATCACTCACTTCCCGAAGGGTCCCAATTATCCCTTAAGCAAATTTTAGTAATAAAAATCACTATCCTACTGGTATTGGTCTTAGCTCATCATTTACTCTTCCTGTAACCCAATTTGTAAATTCTCGATACGTAAAACAATTGATTAACTGTCGTCGGTCCTAATCCCAATTCTACACTCATTAAGATTAAGTCAAGCCCTAACTATATGTCTACTAATCTTCTTTTAGTCTTTATATCATTAATAAACCATCACCAAAGTTCATTGTAATTTATTTCCATGCTAAAGTATAACATAAAACCAAAATTGACAAAACTGGGAAGCCGAATCGATTCGGTATACGCACCGAACTGATTCGCCCCACTTGATAGTTCCCTCTTCATTGATATTATGAGTTTTCACCTCTTATACTATCTCAAACCTCCATGAAACCATTCCAAACTCCCACACAACATACCCAGTCATCAAGTATAGGTATAAGGACTATTTGTAATGTAAATAATACATCAATTCTAAAATAAATCCATCCAAGAATCGATTAAATCTCAAAATTCATAAAACCCTATTTTGTGGTGTTCTTCATGCATATTCATCATTATAGCCAGATTTCTTTCAAGTTATTCATCACATATTTTTTGATTTTGTATTATTTACATATAAGGATTCATTCAACGTGAATTCCTAACCCAAATCATGAATTTTACCCATCCAAATCCCAAGAAATCATCTAAATCATGAAATTGAAGCCATACACTACATAGGTATTATAAAATGGTAAAAATAATGCAAGATAACCATTTTCCTTGATAAAGATGGTCTGATTTTTGTTCTAAGATGGTGAGGTTGGTATTTCCTTGCTCCAATCACAAATCCAACAACATTAGTGATGCGAAAAGGTGTCGAATGGCCTAGGTTTCTTCTCCTCTTCCTATCCTATGGCCTCCTCTCTATCCCTAGTGTTGTAACCCTAGACCATAACTCAAGGAGGCTAATATAACACTCCCAAATTCGGCGTTCCTTCTACCCTAGCCTCTTAAATGATCAAAACGCCCTTTCGTGATGCCGGGTTGAACTAAAATCGTATCGGGACCCAATCAGTACACCCGGGTACACTATTTTGACTATTTTGAGCCATTAGGAATCAACTGTGACCTTGAAATCTCCATCTGAGTCACTCTACATAAATTTTTTATCTCAACCTCAATATAGTCTACATGCGACTCCCGATTGAGATACAACACAGTCACGTCGATATCACTTATTACGACCTATAATAGTTATCACAAGTTATTAATTACTCACTTAGTAATTTTATTCCGTAAATATTAATCATTGTCTCTCTAGATTAAATATTGATAAACACCTAATATCTAATTCAATTAAATTTCTGCACACGTATAATTTAAAATAGCTTAATTAATTAAACTCTAAATACTCAGAAATACGGAGTGTTACATACTTCCCCCTTACACAAAGGAATTTATCCTCGAAATTGGGATGTACCTAGGATGAATAACTCTGGATACTGCTCGCGCTTGTCATCCTCCCCTTCCCACGTCAACTCATCAACATTATGGTGGCCCACTGAACTCGAACCAAGGTTACCACCTTAGATCGTAGCTTACGCTCACTAAGATCAAGTATAGACACAAGTCTCTCCTCATACGAGATATCTGGATGAAAGTCTATCTCCTCTAATGGAACATGGAAAAAATCTCTATTACTCCTTCAGTACCTCTTCAGTGATGACACATGGAAAACGTCATGAATTTACTATAAGTTCTTTGGTAAGCTCATCCTATATGCAACTGGTCTCACTCTCTCAATAATAGAAAAAGGCCCCACATATCTCAGTGCTAGCTTCCCTTTCTTGTTGAACCTCATGACTCCAAAACCTGGTCACAAACCTCCAACTCTATGTGCCTCCTGTTTGCATCGGTGTAAATCTTCTTCCTATCCTGAGCTATACAGATGTGCCCTCGAATTAGATCAATCTTGGCAGTAGCATCCTGAATCATCTCTAGTCCTAACAGCTTATTGTCCCCCACCTCTAACCAGCAAGAAGGTGAACGACAAGGCTGTCCATATAGTGCCTAAATTGGTTATATGTCAATGGTTAATTAGTGGGAGTGTTTCTACGTAAACTTCACCAATGGAAGGTACTTATCCTATCCTCCCCCGGAGTAAAGTATATACATCCTCAGTATATCCTCTAACATCTGATTAACTCATTATTTCTTCTCATCAGTCTATGGATGACTTGTTATACTTAAACATAAATCTGTGCTCATAGACTCCTGAAATCTCTTCCAGAAGTGGGATAAAAAATCCTATCCCGATTCGACACACTGTTAATCCAAACCCCGTGCAGCCTCACTATCTCAGTAATAAACCACTGCGCTTACTGCATCGTCTCAAAATCTATATGAATCAGTAAAATGTGCCACCTTAGTGAATCGATCCACTATCACCTAGATGGATTCATGACCTCTCAATGATATTAGTAACCTGATAATGAAATCCATAGAGATACTCTCCCACTTCCACATTGGAACTTCTAGTGTCTACACATCCCTCGTTGATCTTCGGTGGTCTACATTCACTAGCTGACAGGTAGCACACTTTGAGATAAAATTTGTTAAGTCCTGCTTCATCCCAAACCATCAATACTACCTATGCTTATCCTATTACATCTTATCTCCTCCGAAATGTACCGCAAACCTCGACCCGTGAGAATCTGACATCACTGCATGTCTCAAATCCTCGTTCTCTAAATCCACGAGTCCCCTATTGAAGTGAAAGCCTCCCTGAAAACTAATCGAATAAGACTCTACCCCATCAGCTAACAACTGGTATACTGTGTCCTGGCAAAATTGATCTACTGCATGTGCTTTCACCACCCTTATAACAATCTTGCGCGTGACATCCAATACGAACATACAAGCTCTAGAAACCTCATCGTCGTGCCAAATCTCCCTCCATTTCGCCTTCCAAACCTTTGTTATCTCCCCAGCAGGTCATCGTCTCAATGCGTCTAGCACCACGTTAGCCTTTCTAGGATGATACTGCATATTCAACTCGTAATCCTTCATGAACTGTAACCATATCCTCTGCCTCATATTCAGATTTTTATTCATGAACAGACACTAAAGTGATTTATGGTATGTGAACAATGTAAAATGCTCCCCCAATATATAATGCCTACAAATCCTGAAGGCAAACACAACCATTGCCAACTCAAGGTCATGCGTGGGATAATTCCTTATGTGTGTTTTAATCTTTCGATATGGATAATTTATATCCCTCTTTATCTACTGTAGTACACACCCCAATTCCCTTTAAGGATGCATCTGTATAAATATGGTACTTCATTCCTCACTTAGGTGATCCGAGTACAAGTGTTGAGGTCAATTTGTCCTTTAGCTCATCGAAAGCTAATTGATAGTGGTAATCCCAAACAAACGGCACCCTCTTATGAGTATGGTTCATCAACGGACCCGCAATCTTTAAGAAACCCTTAAAAAGTGATGATAGTATCCAACTAACCATAGAAAATTATAGACCTCGATTGGTGTCATAATATATCCCCACTCGTTCACCACCGATACCTTACTCGAATCAATGGCAATGCCCCTATCATACACAATGTGGACTAGAAATTTCACCTCACGTAGCCAAAATGCACACTTCTTGAATTTTGCGTACAACTGATGGTACCGTAGAATCTGTAGAACCATACACATATGCTCTGCATGCTCATCCTTAGAACGAGAGTAAACCAGAATATCGTTGATGAATACGATCATGAACTGGTCAAGGAACTCTCTGAAAACCTAGTTTATAAGATCCATGAACACTGTTAGTGCATTGGTGATCCCAAATAGCATCACCTTGAACTCCTACGATCCATATTGTGTCAGGAAAGCGGTCTTAGGAATGTCCTCCTCTCTGACACACAACTGATGATATCTTGTAGAATTAAGCTTCTCCCCTCAACTGGTTGAATAAGTCATCGATCTGAGGCAATGGATACTTATTCTGAATCATGACCTTATTCAACTCCCGATAATAAATAGATAGATTAAGTGACCCATCCCTCTTCTAGATGAACAACATAGGCGCACCCCACCATGATGTACTCCGTTTAATGAAACCCTGACCTAGAAGCTGCTAAATTCGTTCCCTCAACTCCCACATCTTTAAAGGGTCCATATAATAAGGTGCTCGGGTAATCAGTCTCATACTAGGAACTAAGTCAATGACGAACTCAATTTCCCAACTAGGTGGCTGACCGAGTATCTACTGGAACACATACTCGAGCCCCTTACCACTGGAATCGAATTCAAACATACAACCACCTCCTGTGAGGTATCCTCCTCAATATACTACAGATTTGTGATCGACCCTCCCTTAGGAAGAGGCATCGCCACTAAGAATATCTCATTCCCTGAAATAGGGAACACAATGGTCATCCCAAAACAATCTACCATCGCTCTGTATCCAACTAACCAGTCCATACCCAAAATGACATCGAAACCATCCGTATCTAACATTAGAAGGTCAGCGTCTAAACACAGTCTCCCCATGTCAATATCCACACCCCTACAGATCGAGTGTATAAGTGACCCATTACCCAAAGGTGACTCAACACACATAATGAGACTACCGGTTGTCTCTAATGAATCGACCGCGCATGCAAATATGGTATCTATAAATGAGTGTGATGTGCCCATATCAAATAAAATCCCACACCTAAAACCGTTAGTATAAAACGTACCTTTTACTATTGGTGGCATCTATGAAGCCCGCGGCATGACTGCATATCGGGCATTATAGGCTCGTCCATATTATAGTTTCCCCTATCACAGTAGGGTTGGTAGAGTTAGTTTTATAAGGGTTAATTGTGCCTACTGCCCCTATTGTGGTATTCTACCCCGCTATGAGCAATATTTCTTTCGGTGACCCGTCTCTTCATAAATAAAACAACAACAAATGAAGTTCTTCTTCTTTTGACCCTACTGATTAGATCGAGGCTTCTCCTTAGCTTGCTACAGGCAAAGTTAATGCTTGTGGACATGCTTTCCACATTTGAAACATCTCCTTTAGAAGTATGTCGTCTTCTGGCCCTATTGATCCTGGTGGCCTTGACTCTACTAGCCATTACCATTACTCTCTTAGCCCCGATGGCCTCGAGTAACCTGTCACTATTGCTTCGATATTCCACTACTACTATTTCTTCCTAACCTATCTAACTAGCTATGTTCCCTTGTTATTTTTCTCCATATCAGCTACAAATGATGTTCTCGGCAGTACATTAATACGGCAGTAACTGCTTGTGCTATAATACTAACCATCTCTATGGCTGTCACCATACCATGTGGTACTTGAGGTACCTGTTGAACTACCCAGCCTATCGTTCCCCCATAGGTAGCATTTGGAACCAAGTCGAATTGTATGAGTTCACAGTAAATACAAAAATAATAGATGAAGAATGAAATCTCAAATATGAAAAGTGAATGCAACTGTCATAATAATGGGTCTCTACGTCAAAGGACGCTACACTGAAATCGCAGTTAAACAAACAGATCTTATGTACTCTAGAATCTGATGCTCTGATACCATCGATGACACCCCACCTATTTTAACCATGGGTGATAATTCCTTTATCAAAATAAACAAGAATCTCATTTGGTTCATTCTTAGCATCAATGTCGAAACCTTTTAATTACTAACCACCTATGTTAAATTAAGACGGTTCTAAATTTTATCCTTCATTAATATATCACAACATACGGAAGTTAAAATAATGTAACTCAACCATACACATAATTAATAGAAGTCTGAATAATCACAGTCTAGATAGATAAATGTTGAATAACGAATAAACCATCAATTCCAAAACTAATATCCAAACCATAAGTCTATGAAAATCAAACTGAATACATATACGTAGTCTGAAAAATAAAACTGAAAGAAAGTATTAAATGAATGGGAAACATGCCCAAATGGAATAATGAATCATAGATCCTAATCTAGGAATGAATAACTGAAGCGTCTACACAAATCCTGCAAGCCTCCACAAGCACTGCAGCTACGCATCTCTCGAATGAGTCATCAAGCTTGGCATCCCGGTGGCTGGACACCTAAAATGTTTTTGGAAAATAGATTTGACACGAATCAGAGTCCAAAACCTTTGAAAAACACTTAGCAAGTATTTAAATTGCAGTTATTAGATACACACATTAGTTCCACGTACACTCCCTTGAGTTCTTCACCTTTCGTTTATAGTGCACACTTAACGCCTCTTATTTTACCCACCTAGTTATGCTCCCAACCTAACTAGACATAAGTATTTAACTAACCACAATCGTTTAATTCCCCTATATCTCCCATACGATGCATTATCATAAAGCCAATAATTAATATTAAAAGAATATTAATTTAACACCGTTAATTAAGTTTCTCATACTTAAATTTCTTTTAGATATACACTATCTATTTTTTCTACCATGACACATAAATAGAATATTCACATTTATATTTATTTATCACACTATAATATATATACAGTTAGAGCATCCCTCGAAATGGCCGTCGCGACGCATGCATACTCTGCTACCAAGTCAAGTACCACTCATACCAAATCAAGGACTATCGGTTCGGAATGTCTCCTCGAACCATAAATCAAACAATACATAATGGAGGCGAACATAGTTCTAAGACTTTGGGCAACGCACATACCTAACGTACCCAAATGACACGTTGGTCCCACTAATACACTGCACATAGTGAGTTGCCTTAAGTTCTAAGTTTGGGGGCACACATCCAATCCTCGTTGGAATAGCGGAGGTGGGATCGCCCTTTGTGAGGAACCTCTCGTGATAACAAGCAGCGTAAGTATGTTCACACATATAAAAAGTCACATAATAGCTATTCACACAACGTATATATATATATATATATATATATAAAGTCTCATAGAAGGACTCCTTATGGTGCAGACCCCGGTACATACCTTTTTTTTAAAATAGTAAAAAAATGAATTTTTTATGAAACTTCATGGATATGATATCCATGGTGAGAAGATCATATCTAAATTTTTTTCGTCAAAAAATTCAATAAAAAATCGTACAGATGAGGTGATATGTAAAAAAATGGTATAAATATGCATTTTTAACCATTGAAATGTTGGGTCAGTGCCAACCACTTTATTGATTGAATTTTTTGATGAAACTTCATTGATATGATCTTCTCACTATCTAGATCATATCTATGAAGTTTCATTAAAAAAAATTAATCCAAAAGTGGGTGAGATGATCGCCAACATTTCAATGGTCGAAAATCCATATTTATTCCCTTTTTTTACATATCACTTCATCTCAGTGATTTTTTTATTGAATTTTTTGATTGAAAAAATTGGAGATGATCGTCCCACCATGGAGATCATATTCATGAAGTTTCATCAAAAAATTCATTTTTTACTATTTTAAAAAAATGGTATGTACTAGAGTCTGCACCAGAAGGAGTCCTTACAGGAGATGGCCTCTCTCTCTCTCTCTCTCTCTCTCTCTATATATATATATATATATATATATATATATATATATATATATATATATATATATACACACACACAATCTATAATATATCTCGTACATAGTATTTATCTTTCTCAAATACTTGGCCAACTAATGATTCACACATATTATTATTTTCGTATTTTTCGAGTATCACTCACTACCCGAAGGGTCCCAATTATTCCTTATGTAAATTTAAGTAGTAAAACATCATTATCCTACTGGTATCGGTCTTAGGTCATCGTTTACTCTTCTCGGAACTCAATTTGTAAATTCTCTATACGCAACCCAATTGATTAACCGTCGTCGGTCATAATCCCAATTCTACGCTCATTAAGATTATGCCGAGCCATAACTATATGTCTACTGATATTCTCTTAGTCATTATATCATTAATAAACCATCACCAAAGTTTCCTGTAATTAGTTCCATGCAGAATTATAACATAAAACCAAATTTGACAAAACTGGGAAGCCGGACCGATATGGTATATGAGTCAAATCGGTTGCCCTACCTGACAGTTCCCTCTTCGTTGTTGTTACAAGTTTTCATCCCTTATACTATCTCAAACATCTATGAAACCTTCCCAAACTCCCATAAAATATACCCAATCATCAAGTATATCTATAAGTCTATTTCTAACATAAATAATACATCAAATCTAAAAGAAATAGATCCAAGAATCGATTAAATCTCAAAATTCATAAAACCCTAGTTTATGGTGTTCTTTATTCATATTCATCATTATACCCAGATTTATTTCAATTCATTCATCACATATTCTCTGATTTTGTATTATTTACATAATGGATTCATTCTACATGAATTCCTACCCTGAATTATGAATTTCACCCATCCAAATCCCAAGAAATTATTTAAATCATTAAATTAAAATCGTACACTACATGGGTATTATAAGATGCGGTCTTGATGAAGCAGGTCTGATTTTCATTCTAAGATGGTGAGGTTGATCTTTTCTTGCTCCAATCACAAATCCGGCAACGATAGTGATGTGAAAATGTATGGAATGGCCTAGGTTTCTTCTCATCTTCCTCTCCAATATCTTCCTCTATATCCCAAGTGTTGTAACCCTAGCCCATAACCCAAAGGGGCTGATACAACAATCCAAAATTCGGTGTTCCTTCTACCTTATCCTCCGAAATGAACAAAACACCCTTTCGTGGTGTCGGGTTGGTCTAAAATTATCCCAAAACCTAATCAGTATACCCGTTCGTAATCAACCGTGAAATCTTCATCTGAGTCACTCTATATAAATTTCCTATCTAGACCTCAATATCATCTACATGTGACTCTCGATTAAGATATAACACAGTCGCGTCGATATCACTCGTTACGATGTACAATATTTATCACAAGTTATTAACTACTCACTTAGTAATTTTATTCCATAAATATTAATATTAATCTCTCTCGTTTAAAATTTTAATAAACACCAAATATTTAATTCAATTAAATTACGACACATGTTTAATTTAAAATAACCGAATTAATTAAATTCTACATACTCAGAAATGAGAGATGTTACACATTATCTCGCTCCCCCTCCATATAAGTGAACTTATCCCTAAGAGTTTTCTCACATGCCTTCAAATCATTCATTAAGTTATCATCATCGTTAATGACATATATATTAACCCAATCATAAATATTTTAGAGTCCTTTAATTCATTCTCTAAAACTTAAACTCTATCATCACTCCCCTTTTTGTACAATTCTAAATTTTAAAAATGACATATCATGTCCTTGAGCTTCTTATGAATGATATCTCTTTGAGTTTGAAAACTTCGTAAAAATTCAATTTCATCTAAGTAAAAAAAATCTTTTTTAAGAAATGTAATACTTTTTGCAAACCTCAAATTCAAATGAGTTAATTTTTCAGGATGACTATAAAGTTTATTAAACTCCTCTCGAATATCAAAATTATTTTCATCACTAAACACATCAGATAACTTATCACTATAAAGACCGATGGAGAGAAACAAAAAAATACGAGAGAGAAAGTGACACACACAACCACCCTAAAATGGCACAAAAATATGAATCTACATGATAACTTAGTGTTTCCACTATCATGCCAGTTAAAAGTCCTCCTATAGGCTAGAATCTGATATGGATGGTCAAGAAATAAATACCCCAAATTTAATTTATTTTCAAACTAAATTAAACTTAAACCGATTTAATTAAACTAAATAAACTAAGCACCAATTTTATACAATTGTTGTGTTAAAACAGATTAACCAATTTTATCTTATCATAAACTATGTATCTAGGGATACAATAAATCAATCCACACAACATGTTGATTTACGAGGAAAACACATAATGGAAAAATCCTCGGACGATCCATCCATGCAAATTCACTACGTATGGAATTATAAAAGACACGACAATGGACTTATAATACATACTCAACACCCTAGAGAGCCATATCACTCTTCATTCCTTCAACCTCTGTACAGTGACACGCAAGAGTCCACCTGCACAACTTTCACAACGTGTGAGTCCACACATACACTTCATTATCCATCAATAAGGCTCATTGTCTACATATTCAAATACAAAATCGACCACTTCTTCACCGCAATGCCACACCATGGAGTCCACTGTGTGTAAACAACAAATTGGTAAGGACTCCACTAAACGAAATGATTCTAAAAAAATGAATATAATAAACCTTCTTACTTCCCACAAACAAGATCTCAAAGCATATATGATAATGAATCTTAAATATTAAACTTATTGGCTGAAAACTAAGGCTTAGAAGTCTTTGGATAAGTATAGGAAATCATTTTTTCCAAAAATCTTCTTAAAAGATGATGCCATGAACCCTTTATATAAAGAACACGTTTTCTGAGGTAGCACAAATTTTGAGTGGTCGTTCAAACGTTAATAAAGGTTTATTAAAAAGAAAATGCAATCTTGTTCAAACCAAAACTAATCTCCTTCGAACGAACAACCAATTTCATTTGAACCTACTTCGATCGAGCTTCAAACAAACTTTAATATGGGGACATAGATTCTTCATTTGATATTCATTTTAATGTCGTTTCAATGACATGAGGATCTCATTAGAATGAACTACATAAAGTCATTCGAACGTATGCAAGAATACAAATATTTTTTATTTTAAATTCTTTAGAAAACATCCCTCAAATAAATTTTATAAAAAAAAACACAAAGTGAAAAATTCAAGGATCAAAATATATAAACATTTATACCTAGGAGATCCTCTGAACTTGAAGACAAAACATGGCTCGAAACATGAATCGATGACTACAATATCTAAAACTTTACATCTACATCTTCAAACAATCAAATTATAGGATTAAAAGGTAAACACACTCAAGTTCTAACCTATGACTCAAAAGTTTTGTCCAAACACGGAATAAGAAAAAAGACATACAAATTGACTTTATTAAAAAAATTTCGTTACATTTCAGAAGCATCGGACAATGAAGAGATATGCCCTTTGGAGATCAAGGAATACTCATGGCCTTGTTTTAATGCTACTTCAAGCATATAACTCCTAATGAGTTATGTACCAGGTAACCTTGGCAAGGTGTATCTTGGTGACGACCAGGTTTGCGACGTTATTTGCAAAGGCGATGTACAAATCACGTTTAACATTTTTTGTGTGGAAGCTAAAGGATGTGAGACACATCCATGACATTAGGAATTTCTTTTATTTATGTGTTCCAGTTGGAAAATGAAGGCTATGTCACAACCTTCGATGCTGATGACTGAAAAATTTCTAGAGGTGCAATGAATATAACACATGGCAAAAATAGTGGCTTAATCTATATGACCACAAGCTTTTGTGGGTCAATACAATTATTGATAGCAAATAAGACTCACACTTGTGGTACTGAAGACATGATCACATAAGTGAGAAAGGGCTCAAAATTATGCACTCTCGGGGAAAAATGCCATCACCACAGTCAGATGATATTAACTTGTGCAAGAGTTGCATATTTGGAAAGCAAAAGAAAGATAGCTTCGAGAAGAGTGGAAGATCTCCTAAAAAAGAGAAGATTATTTTGGTTCATACAGACGTTTGGGGTCCAACCCCACTCTCATCCATCGGCAGAAAGTCTTACTGTGTGACGTTCATTGATGATAACTCCAAAAAGATATGGGTTTACTTTTGAGACACAAGTCTGAGGTGTATAAGGTGTTCAAGAAATGAAAGGTTATGGTGGATAATGATATAGGGATGAAGATAGAAAAGTTGACATCCGACGGCGGTGGCGGGTACGAAGACAGTGGGTTCAAGAAGTTTATTAAGAAGATGACATAAGATTAGATAAGACTGTACAAGGTACACTACAATAGAATGACGTGGAAGAACAAATGAAACGTGTTAAATGAAAATATAATTAACCTTTAATTAATATTTAGTTTATCCTAATTGTAATTAATTTACATTTTAGTTTAATATAATATTTTGATTTTGATGATTCCGAACAAATTTTTATTAAGTAGTTATATAAATATTTCTTAATATGTTATATTTTCTTTTATGTGAGGCATATATATATATATATATATATATATATATATATATATATATATATATATATATATTGCTTTATTTGTACATATAATATGTTTGGTGTCATATATAATGTACACTCATACTTGTCATTTGTACATTTACATAGATACTTGAACAATCTAATTTACACGACTTCATTATAAAAAAAAATTGTGTGTGTGAGTTGTACATAATTTCTGTACAAATTAGATTGCTTTCACATACATCACATTCTGTACAAATTCTATCGGTGCAAATAGAATTTTTCTTTTAAGATATGCTTTCACATACATCACATTTTAAAGTTTTATTATAGATTCTTGAACAGTGTATACATGAACTTTTGGTCTGTCACATCTGAATTCAGTTGTCATATTAGTTTTTTTTAGCATGCGTATACATTTGCGCCATGTTTATTATCAGTGTAATTTCTTTTTATATATCAGAATATTGTATTGCTCTCTCTCTCTCTCTTCGACAAATATTTTGCAGAGCTATTTTTAAGATATCTCAAGTGCCTCTTTCAGTCCTGTATTTTGAGGGTGGCTATTTTCATACTTCCAACAGTCATTTTTTTAGATGACAAATGAAGATTGGCAGATCATTTCTCAAGCTACTTCATCTCAGAAAAACCTGGAGCATTTAATGCTCACAATGGTTGTCTCTAATAACTAATTTTCTGAAGTTGCTACTTAAGCATTTAGAAAGCTGCATTGAAAACACATCACAAGAATGAGACTCTGGGCAAGAGCTAGAGAATTTATTGAGATCATTTGAATTTATTATTCAGATACAACATCATTCAAGATATCAATTAATTTTACAATCTTCTCAATCAGTGAAGAAGAAGACTTGAGCCTACACTAACATCATTTATTGAAGTCTCATTAAAGAAGAAGAAACTAAGATTATAAATTGTATTTTTGGAGAGTTTCATTATTCTACATTGTACTAAAAATTCATATTTGTTTGAAGCTTTGTTGAAGCTTTGGTTACTGTACCGGTGATTAGTTCCTACCCACAAATTAGACCATGGTGTTTGAAGCCTGATTTCAGCTTGCAAACGTATGTACATGGGGGTTTGATCCTACCGTCAAATGGATCAATATTAGTGAAGCTCAAGGGAGTCAGAAGCTCGAGGGGCATGAACGTAGGTCGGGTTTTGACCGAACCATGTTAAATTCAGTGTCATTTAATTTTTCGCACTTTATTTGCTTATTTATTAGTGCTTTCTTTAAGTTATATTTTTTAGCACTTAAATTTGCAAATATATTAGTTCCGAAAATTGGTAAATTTATTTTTAAGATTAAAATAATTATTTTTGAATTAATTAATTAATTTCAGAATATTAATTTATTTTAAATACAAAAATTAATTTAATATTTGTGGAGTGTTAGAATCTACATTTTAGCATGTTTAAATTAATGGTTGTATTTATTTGAAATTCTTGGTATTAATCCTTAAAGATTTATTAATCTGAAAATTGTTAAGGTGTTATAATTAAATATTTTTCTGAAATTTTAATTTGACTTAAAAATTTGCTAAACTCAACCCCCCCCCCCCCCCCTCAAGTATAATCTGGGCAACAATTGGTATCAGAGCTAGTGCTCTTCTTATTTTTATATTTAACAATCTTAGAGTATAAGATTATGGAAAATGTTACAAAATCCCTTGGTAAAGGCCAATCTATATTTAAACCTCCTCTATTTTCTGGAAATGATTATAATTATTGGAAAAATAGAATTAAATATTTTATTCAGTCACATGATTATGAAGTTTGGAGAGTTATTATAAACGGTCCTTTTGTTCCTATGAAAATGGTAAATAATATTTTTGTTCCAAAAGAAGAAAATGAATGGAATGAAGTTAATATTAAGAAAACTCAAATAAATGCAAAAGCTATGAATATTTTGCATTATGCCCTATGATGTAAATGAGTATAATAGAATTTATTGTTGTGAATCTACTAAATAAATTTTGGATAGATTAGAAGTCACATATGAAGGAACAAGTCAAGTTAAAGAAGATAAAATTAGTATGCTTATTCATAGTTATGAGTTATTTAAGATGAAATCCGATGAATCTATTTCTCATATGTTCACTAGATTCACAAGTATTATCGATTAGGCATAAATTCTTCATAGTTTTCACCTTAATTTATAGTCTTTTAACACTCTGTGGGGTGTAATTCGAGTTGATTTATCTCATATCGTTGTTGCTGATATTTTCTAACGAGTACGCCGAGGTTCGTGTATTTTTCATCGATTTTGTAGGTATTTAGTGCACACAAAGAAAGGACGAAATCGGAAGAAATAAAGAAGGGAAAAGAAGAAAATTCAAAGGTAAAAACAGTAATTCTACATCTTGAATTTGTACTAGAAGTCTAAGTAAAGTTGAAGACCTCAAATCTACAAGCATATAGGAAGAAACAACATCCAAATTCGAGTCCCAAATCAAAAGTTATGAAACATCAAAGTTGAGGGAAATTCACAAGAAGAAAAACTGTTCTGAATAAACCAAACCGAACCGATTGAAGAAAAAAACAAACCAGTTTGGTATTGGTAAATTTCTGTATAAGAATAACCGAACCGATAAAGACTAAAAATGAACCGGTCCGGTGCTATCAGGTTTTCGGTAAAATGAACCGGTACGGTGCTGTCAGGATCAGTTCGGCTGAAGAATTTTTGAATTATCTTTCTTCTAAATTAGAGTTGTTAATGGGCCAAACTCTTGTACAAACGTAGTTTTTTTATTCTAACTTGTTACCAGACATTATGGAGTTCCTTTTTGCATAGTTTTAGAGAGAGAAGAAGGCTAAGGACCCTAGGAACTCAAGTTTACAATTTTATGTTTTGCAAATTCAAGATTTCAGCAATAGAGTTTGTTTCTTCTCCTTTTTCGTTTGAGGTTTATAATTCGTGCATGATTTGTTTATTTCCATAAGTTCTTATATTCTATTGCTTATTTAGGTATTATTTCATAATGATTTTTATTATATGCACAGTAGAAAACATAGCTTTAATTAATTGCACCGTGTTAGGCTAGACTTTTAAGGGTTGGGATGCACGAATTCAATCCGATGTGGTTTGCATGACTATAAAATTAGTCCCCTGAATTAATTAAATGATTGAATCGTATTGTGTAGTAGTCACAACCATTGTTGGTCTTTTTACCTCGTTTGCCCTAGTTAACTGGGGTGTTTAAGAGTGCGACGCGTGTGTTTGATGTTTCGACACTGCTTTATTCTTACTCTTGATTATGTATGATGCGGGCTAGTACCATCATATATGTAATGCTTAAGATTAATAAAAATTGAATTTAATCAATTATCTAATTCACAACTAGTTTTATATCCGATAAACATACTAGGGTTCAGGGAGTGTATTCCAACCTATCTTTCTCATTCATATTTAGTTAATCACAGCTAGTTTAATTCTGCATGCGTAGTTAAATTCAGTAGTTTAACTTAAATTTCACTTAGTTAATAGATCAAATTAAAATCCCGTCATCTTTTCTTTCTTTTTCTAAGTCATCTTAGGATTAGTCATCTTACCTATCGTCATCATGAGAGATCGCCCTATTTCCCTGAGGATTCGACCTCGTCTTATCGGGTTTATTACATACGTGACCGGTTTGCACTTGAACTGATATAAGGATGCACTAGAGACACGTTTTTAGCCACGTCAATTTTTTGGCGCCGTTGCCTGGGAATTGGGTAGACAATTAGGTTAGGTCGATTTAATCTAAAATTTTACTCCAAATCTTAAAAATCCAAAAAAATCCTAAATTCAAAAATCCAAAAAAAAAAATTAGAAAATTGAAAAACAAACAAATATAACATCTCTCATAGCCCTTTCATGCAAAATACTCAACAAACTTCTGAATCTACTCCCACACGTATTCACGAGAATCCAATAGTTGAGTACGATCCTGATAGCCCACACACTCCTAACGCACCTCAATTCTGCATTCCACCTCCTACACCTCCAAATTCCATTACGAGTCACACTTATAGGACACCGAGTGACGATACTGAGTTAATTGGAGAGATAGAGATCCATGTATGAGCACACTAGTTTTGGTACGGGTGAGGGTGAGATGCCATATTGTCCCATAAGGGAACTCCTCTATCCCGAGATAACTGTCACTCCAAGATGCATTATACTTTTGTACAATGCTAGATAGTTCCATTTTCGTAATGGGATGATACAAACTCATCCCACATTTTATGGTTTGGATTCAGGAAAGCCTTATCTCCACATCCGTGATTTCAAAGAGGCATGCGATACATTTAGTGATCAAGCTTGCACACAAGATGTCGTTCGCCTAAAGATTTTCCCCTTTTCCTTAAAGGATAAAGCTAAGACTTGGCTTTGGTCTTTATCATTGGACTCAATTGAATCATGGAGGGATATGGCCTCCAAATTTCTCTTAAAGCTCTTTCCCCAATATTGAACAAATTCCATCCAGACTCAAATTCAAACATTTCGACAACTAGAAAATGAGTCATTTGATCGATGTTACAAACATTTCAACGAGCAAGTTAGTACATGCCCTCATCATGGTTTTGAGAAATACGGTCTCATAGCCTTCTTTCACCACGAGCTAAGTATAACATCTAAATAATTCGTTGAGACAATGTACGAGAGACCATTTTGGGAATTAAATGAATACGATGCAGATGCTCACCTTAAGTTTGTCACTGAGACAACTCAATTATAGGACACCTCTGATCTTAATACCCAAAATCGAGTTCGAAAAACTCCCACCACTCCTTCAGCGCCAGTCCTTTATCATGTGGGAGATGTAGTAGGACCAAGGCTAAAATAATCAACCCGACCCATGAAAGAGAAGGTGTGTGCTATTTGTGAGGTGGTCCATTCAACGAAGGAATGTCCGATGATACCAGCCTACAAAGTAATGTTACACGAGCAAGTGGATGCGATAGGAGGATTTAAGGGTAATTTCAATGCCCTGCATGGGAAATATTACAACCCTTCATGGAGCCCTTCATCCATTCTATAAATCATGTTATCGTCATTCTAGGACCCATTCTTAGCTGCGACTAATGATTTGATCAATACACGCAATGGGCAAATGCAACTTACTTTTGGGAACATGACCCTCAAGACAAACATTTTCAATATCGTTAAACAAGTGGGTGAAGAAGACTAGATTCATACGGTCGATCTTATAGATAAGATAGTGGAAGAGAACATAGAGGTAACTATTGGTGGAGACACAATTAGAAACATTCCTTGTGAGGAGTAACGAGAGCGAGGGTACATATACCGAGTTTGATCGAGAGGTAGAGGGGTTGAAAGCTCTATTAGACGAGGAAGCGTCGACCTAGGACTTGAGGGATATTAATTGGGTTTATAGATTCGAGGAGTTACCCTCGAGGGAGTCATGCATGATCCCTCTGAAGAAAAATTTCCCACCCTCGAATTAAAAGAAACTACCCTCTAACGTAAAATATGCTTATTTGGGAGAGGATGAGACATTTCCTATTGTTGTCTCCTCGAACCTAGATAAAGAGCAAGAGGGTAAATTACTAGAAATTTTGAGGAAGCACCGAAGTGATTTTGGTTAGAGCATAGCGGATTTGAAGGGTATAAGTCCCTTGATTTGTACCCATAAAATCCACCTTGAGGAGGACGTGAAGCCCTCGAGGGAAATGCAAAGGCGATTGAACCCCACCATCCACGATTATTGGACACCGAGATCATTCATCCAATCTCGGATAGTAAATGGGTGAGTCCTATCTAAGTCTTCTCGAATAAGTCGAGAATGACTGTGGTCGAGAATGCCAAGTGTGAGTTAATTCCCCAACGTACCACCACCAGGTGGCGCATTTGTATTGATTTCCAAAAACATAATGTGGGCACAAGGAAAGATCATTTCCCCTTACCATTCATCGACTAAATTCTAGAGAGAGTAGAGGGACACCTGTATTATTGCTTCCTTAATGGTTATTTCGGATATAACCAAATAGAGGTAGATGTTATTAATCAAGAGAAGACGACTTTCACATGTCTCTTTGGCACGTTTGCCTACAAACGTATGCCATTTGGATTGTGTAATACGCCCGCGACCTTTCAAAGGTGCATGCTTAGTCTTTTTAGTGACATGGTTGAAAGAGGCCTTGAAGTATTTATGGATGATTTTAGCGTTTTCGACCCCTCTTTTGACCTTTGTCTTGCAAATCTTGAAAAAGTACTTTCCCGGTGTGTGGAAAAGAACTTGGTTTTAAATTGGGAAAAATTCATTTCATGATAACCGAAGGAATAGTTCTTGGCCACGCTGTGTCTTTTAAAGGAATTGAAGTCGATAGGGAAAAAATAGATGTCATAGCCGAGCTTCCCCCACCTAAATCACTAAAGGATGTGCACTCCTTCTTGGGCCATGCGGGGTTTTACAGAAGGTTTATCAAGGATTTTATTACCATCGATAAACCCTTGAGTAGCCTACTTATGAAGGATGCCCCCTTTGAGTGGAGCGAAGCATGCAAAGGTGCTTTTGATAATTTGAAAAGTGTGCTTGTTTCTGCCCCCATCATGCAAGCTCCAGTTTGGTCCCTTCCATTCGAGTGTATGTGTGATTCAAGTGATTACGCTATAGGGGATGTTTTGGTCCAACAAAAGGATAAGAAAGATCATGTCATCTACTACACTAACTGAACTTTATCCAGACCATAACTCAATTACTCCACCAGGGAGAAATAATTGCTAGCAGTAGTGTTTGCCCTAGACAAATTTCGCTCGTACCTTATTGGTCCATCCATTACATGCTTTACTGACCACGCAGTGCTAAAATATCTCCTTGCTAAGAAAGATGCTAAGCCGCACCTCATAAGGTGGATCCTACTCCTACAAGAGATTAATATCACCATCAAAGATAAGAAAGTAGTAGAAAATTTCATTGCCGATCACTTGTCCTGACTTTTGTCCGTCGTGTCTAGAGATCCCATATTCGTAGATGAATACTTTTAAGATGAAAAATTATTTTCCACTTCATCTCTCCCCTGGTTTACGGATATGGTTAACTACCTTGTCACGGGATCCATCCCTCCTGATTGGACACCACAAGAAAAGAAGAAGTTTATTAATTGGCCACGCATGTTCTTTTATGAATACCCATATCTCTTTAAGTATTGCGCCGACCAACTCATCCTAAAATGTGTACCGAATGACGAGATTCCTTGTGTCATTCGTTTTTATCATACGAAAGCGTGTGGAGGCCACTTTTCCATGAATAAGACGGCTACTAAGATTCTTCAAAGCGGTGTATATTGGCCCACAATCTTTCGAGATGTGAACGCTCATTGAAAATCTTGTGATAGATGCAAAATAATGGTAGCCATCACTCGACGAGACATGATGCCATTAGCGCCTATACTCGTCATCGAGATATTTTATTATTGGGGTATTTACTTCATGGTCCCTTTCCCTCCCTTCTTTGACTTTTGATATAGACTTGTCACGGTAGACTATGTGTAGAAATGGGATGAGGCCATAGCTACAAGGATAAATGACAACAAAGTAGTGATCAAGTTCTTACAAGAACACATACTTTCTCGCTTCAGTGCTCTGAAGGCAATTATCAGTGATAATGGTAAGATTTTTTGCAATAGTCCTTTTCAAAAGATTATGAGAAAGTATGGAGTCATCCACAAGGTTGGGATGACTTATCACCCACAATGTAATGGGAAAGCCAAGTTAGCAAATAGTGAGATTAAGCAAATCTTAGAAAAGACCGTCGATCCTAATCAGAAGATTGGTACCTACGCTTAAACAATGCGCTATGGACTTATAGAACCGCATACAAGAATCCCATCGGGATGTCCCCATTTCTCTTTGTGTATTTCAAGCCTTGTCATCTCCCCGTGGAGCTAGAACATAAGGCATATTGGGCCATTAAGAGGTTGAACTATAATTTGGATAAAGTCGATGAAGCACGAAAGCTTTAATTGAATGAGTTGGAAGAGCTGCGCAATGATGCGTATGAGAATGCCAAAATATCCAAGGAAATGATGAAATTCTCCCATGATCAAATTATTCGTCGAAAGAATTTCATTTGGGCCAAAAGGTGCTTCTTTACAACTCTAGGCTAAACTTGTTTCCCAAAAAATTGTGGTCGATATGGACTGGCCCATTCATTGTGAGAAATGTATTCCCCCATAGAGGTGTGGAATTGGAAGATCCAAAGCGGATGGATACATTCAAAGTTAACGAAAAATGCCTAAAGCCCTATCTAGAGGCGTGTGTGGAAGAATCCTACACTATTTAGTTGTCGGACCCATCTACGGGGTTGCGTGAGCCGTAATGGAGTAGTCGTTGCACCCCTGACGCATATGGGGTGATTATTGTGTATATTAGTAGTGTGTAGGTTAGGATCGTTAGGAGTCCATAAGTGCAAGTCGTGAGAGGATAAAACCTCAAGCACACAGTTCGAGAGAGCATAAAGAGCTTCGAGGGAAGTTTTTGGGCAGTCCGAGCTAATTTTTCAAAGGAATAGTTGATGAAGAGTTCGAAAAATTGAGAGAGAACGAGGCCACACTTAAAAGGGAAGAAGGGAGCTTTACAACAGACCGAACCGGTTCACCCCTGGAGGCACCGGATCGGTTCGGTGATAAAAAAATGAATAAAGAAAAAAGGAGCCGGAGCGGTTCGCTTTCTGCAGGTTTTTGTACTTCCTTAGGGTCACCCTCCCCATTTACCCCAAATCCCTTCCTGTCCCTCCAACTTCGAATTCCACCCATTTCCTTATCCTTTTCCCTCCATTCTTCCCCCTTTTCCCTCCATCCATTTCCCTCCAAATCCCTTCCCACCCCCACCCCTCTACACACCGCCTATAAATAAACACCATATCACACCCATTTATCCTTACACCCATTTCTCCTTACACCAATCACATCCCTCTCTCTCTCTGTCTAATTTTTCCACCATCCCCAATTTATTTCCAAATGGAAAAAGGGGCTCTACTCGTCAAATACACCTCCGTTGAAATCCTCCCCGATGGCAACGGGGAGTTTCATTCGTGTCTAGAATGCCTATGGTGCGAGCGATTTTTCAGTGCATCTCACAAATTACACATCGAGCGTCAAGTCAAATGGAACGAGTTACCTCCCTTTGTCATAAACCTTTTCGTTCAGAGGGGGTGGTGCCAATTTTTGAACGAGCCACGTGGAGTGGTGTGGGAGAACGAAGTGCATTCTTTTTATTGCTCTCTCGTCCACATGAGCGAGTTTGAAGCCGAAGCTTATGTCGACACAAATTGAATTACCTTCTCCTTGGAAATTCTATCTCGGAAGCTAGAAGCCAAGGGGGTTCTGAGCCCTGACCGGTTAGGGTACCCCACTAATGCCCCCATAATTCCAAAAAATACGTGCATCGCCCTCCTTGCACCACGAGAAAATTGGGCTCGTGAGACTTTTTAGGTTGTCAATCTTAATGACAAAGCCCGAATCACTTTCCAAATAGTATGCTCCAACATCCTACAAACTTCAAACAATTCGGAGATGTGCCCTCGCCAAGCCACCCTTGTATACCACCTCTTTGATCCCAACACCACTATCCATCTTGCCCGAACCTTCTACACTGATATTCTTTACGCAGCCTTGGATAAAAAAGGTAAGTACCCTCTCCCATATCCCTGCCTCATCACCTCAATCCTCGCCGATGCCAGTATCCCTCCCCCACACACACACAATGGTTGCCCTCCTTCCAAATCCCATTGGGTAGGAATCCCGCACAAGGAGTCAAAACCAAAGGGAGGTGATACGAGATACGAGGGTGGATGATGATGATGATGATGATGAGGAAGAGGCGGAGGAGGATGAGGAGGCTGTGGATGTTGATATGGAAGAGGGAAGGGAAGAGTAGTATGCCAACGAGGCTTATTCAGATTACAAGCTGGCGGGAGCGGACATCACTCGTCGCATTGATAACTTGGAAACGAGTTTCAATGCCTTTTTAAGGGATTAAAGGGTGAACAAGAGGCATACCGACGTGACACTAGCATGATGGTCTGCGTTCAAGCGAAAATGTACAAGCTCCAAGTAAGTGAGGGGGTGCCACTGCCCACTTACTTCTATGACCCCTATGATCCTAACGCACCTCGACCCCTCTTAACCACCCCCGTAATAGCTCGATGTTTGTATGGTTCTTGTAAATATGTAGTTCTTTAACTTTTTGGTGCTTAATTGCTTGTAATTGTTTTTTTCGGTGATAAAGAGCTATGTATTTTCTATCCATTCTTTTCTTGATATTTTTATGCAATTTCCTTTATTTTAGATTTTAGTCCTTTTGCATAGGGACTTTGCAAAATTACAAGTTAGAGGGGGTACTCATGCGCTTCAAAAAGTTCACAAAGTCCAAAATGCCCAAAAATATCAAAAAAATTAGAAAATTTCAAAAAATTCCAGAAAAATTGAAAAAGAAGCCAAAAATATTTTTCTTTAAAATAAATAAAAATTGGAATTTAAATTTTTCAAAAATGTCACAATTTTTTTTTGAAGTCTCAAACAATTAAAATCAAGAGCACTGAGCCGAAATTGACCAAAGATAGAAATTGAGAAAAAAAATGACGACTTTATGAATAAGTGTGAAGATTAATCAACCCGGTGAGATTTCGATATCACTTTTTTCGAGTTTTTAAATCAATCTGAGTTAATGATTAACTCAAAGTTCATTTCAACATTTTAATAAGTCGTTGATGATCTTTATTCCTTTATTGAGATCAGTTACGGGAAACGTGTGAGATGTTGACTTAAAAAGCGCGCTAAAATATCTATAAACTAAATTATTATTGAGACGCATATGGTAAAATAACTAGTGATTCAGACAATGAAGTTAGGCCATTGTTTGTTAGCCGAATATATTAGCCATAAAAAGTTGTGAAAAAATTATCATTGTGCTACCCATATTGATCCTAATAAAATTTTCCCTTTTCATTTGGTATCCCGAAAAACCTAAATAGTCCGGAATTGTGAAAATTGGAAATTTCATCATTAAAATCCAAAAAGTGCATAAAAAGGAGCAAGAAAAATTGCAAGAAAAGAAAATTGTGAAAAATAAAAGAAAAAAGAAAGAAAAAGAAAGAAAAATGAGCAAAAGCCCGAAAAAGCAGTAACGAGCATCATAAGAAGATTTTTCAATTCCGACCTTCCCTACCATTCCTATTTTTACCCACCTTAAAACCCGAAAAAGTCCTAACCGAGTCCGAATTTTGAACTTAATTATCGCGTGGAGAGCTAAAATGTACGACAAGATAATAAGAGATATTAATTGATGTGAATAAGAGGTGATGTTTCCCATTTTTCAATTATCGTGTTCCGATGATGAGATCTTTTCACCATAAAAATTCCGTCTTTCAAAATTGTGTTCGTGAATTCGTGTCCATTATATTTACTCTTATAAATCACGCATACCAAGAGAAATATCCACAATCCGAGTGATTCATTTGTGAGAGTATTCCGTGAGCAATTGAATCAAAACGAATTCTCAGAAAGTAACGTAATGGTCAATAGGTGGAAGTTATCAGTTTAATTCTTGGCTTTGCGCACACACATGATAAATTGAGACTCTTGAATATAAATTATTGTGACTATTTTTGGGGAGCTTAAGTTGTACAATTTTTAGGTATTGAGAATTTTGTTTTGAGTTGAAAAATGAATTTTATGGGTATATTCACAACAAACCCTAGGGGTGGCAATTTTAGAAACGACACGAAAAAACGACACGGAACGACACGAAATTGACCCGAAATTGACACGATATTTCGTGTTCGTGTCGTGTTTTTTTGACACGAAGTCGTGTCGTGTCGTGTTCGTGTCTTAATTATGAGTCGTGTCGTGTCGTGTTATCGTGTTTTTTAAGCCTAAAATTTAAGAAATTATGGTTGTCGTGTCGTGTCGTGCCGTGTTATTTTTTATTCGTGTCGTGTTCGTGTCAGCTAAAAAAATACGAATTCATGTCGTGTCGTGTTCGTGTCCAAAAAAACCTTGTCGTGTCGTGTCGTGTCGGGTCAAAACACGACCCACTGACCCATATTGCCACCCCTAACAAACCCTCACGAGACACCACTCGTCCTACTAGGGTAGCCTAGGGGTTTAAAGACTTGTTGCATATGCTAAATGAAATTTCTTGCCGCAAAACAATTATTCTATCCTAATAACATGTTTCATAAGAGTTTGACCTTGTTATGATTCTTTTACATTGCTCGGGACGATCAAAGTTCTAAGTTAGGGGGGTTTGATTAGGCATAAATTCTTCATATTTATCTCCATAATTTAGAGTCTTTTAACACTTTGTAAGATGTAATTCGAGTTGATTTATCTCATATCATTGCTACTGACATTTTCTAACGAGTACGTCGAGTTTCGTGTATTTTGATCGATTTTGAAGGTATTTAGTGCACACATAGAAAAAAAGAAATCGGGAGAAATAAAGAAGAGAAAAGCAGAAAAGTTAAAGGGAAAAAGAGTAATTATACATCTGGAATTCAGATGAGAAGCGTAACAAAATTTGAAGACCTCGAATCTACAAGCACATAGGAAGAAACGACATCCGAATCCGAGTCCCAGGTCAAAAGTTATGAAGCGTTGAAGTTGAGAGAAAATCACAAAAAGAAAAAATGTTATGAATAAACCAAACCGAACCGATGGAAGAAAAAAAACAAACCGGTCCGGTGTTGATAAATGTTATGTATAAGAAGAACTAAACTGATAAAGAGTAAAAACAAACCGGTCCGATGCTTCCAAGACTTCTATAAAAAGCGAACCGAACCGAACCGTTACCGTTGGCTTGGATTGGTTCAACTGAAGAATTTTTGAATTATCTTTCTTCTAAATTAGAGTTGGGAATGGACCAAACTCTTGTAAAAACGTGGTTTTTTTTATCCCAGCTTGTTACCAGACATTAAGGAGTTCCTTTTTTCATAGTTTTAAAAAGAGAAAAAAGTCCAAGAACCCTAGAAGTTTACAATTTTATGTTTTCCAAATTCAAGATTTCTGCCATAGAGTTTGTTTCTTCTCCTTTTTTGTTTAAGGTTTATAATTCGTGCATGATTTGTTTATTTCTAGAAGTTCTTACAAGCACATAGAAAGATACTCATTCCAAATCTAAATTAAGAGGCAATCATTGTGATGAAGTTGGACATATTAAGCCTAATTGTCCAAAATAGAAAAAAGGAAAGAAGGCATTGAAGGCCCCAACATGGAGTGACTCCGATACTAGTTCATTCGATGAAGATTTAAACGAAAATGAAGTTGCTCATCTTTGTTTCATAGCTATGGAAAATGGGGTAAATTCTAACATTGAACTTCTAGTGATAGTGATGATAATATTGATGATTATGAGAAATTACAAAATATTTTTGATGAATTATGTGAAAGTTTTGAACAACTTAAAAATAAATATGTTGAACTTAAAAAATATCATTCTTTACTATCTATAAAATTTGATTTATATTTAAAAGAATTTAATTAGTTGAAATTAGAAAACCATTCTTTAAGAAAAGAAGTTGAAATTTTTAAAATTAGAAAAAACTAGTTGCATATCTTTTGAGAAACTTGAGCTTGAAAATTATGAATTGAAAAAGAAAGTTGACACACTATTGCCTATCTTGTCAAATTTTGTAAATGGTAGAGATTATTTAGACAAGTTATTTGGAGAACAAAGATGGATGTTTTATAAAGTTGGAATTGGTTGCAACACTAATGAAAATGAGAAAAACTTTCAAAACTATTCCAATCTTAAAGTTAACTCATTGTGCACATATTGTGGTAGACACACTCATTTTTCATATTTGTGTCCATATAAATTTCTAAAGAGAAAATTATCTTGGGTTCTGAAAATTCGAATAAATGCGGTGTGTGATAATTGATTAAATTATTTCGCAAGTTTCCAATTAAACCTTATTTAATTAAAGTCTATTTTTAAACAAAATTAAATAAGCCCCAAACCATCCAACTACATGTGTGCGTGTGCCAAACCATAAATAAATAAAGCATGCGACACAAGTTTAAGAAAAAATCCCCAAAGGGTAAACCTTTTTATTTCTAGAACTCTGACAAGTTTACAAGACCATTAACTTACATACAATCTTGCTTTCGCCCACAAGAGTAACGCATGGTGTCTTCGCCAAACCTCCAAAGTAACGATTCGAAACAAATCAACAATGGTTCATACGCAGCTATACCACAAGGACCACAATCCGAGACACGCAGTCTTCTCGGTGTAGGTTATCCTCCCCACAAGAGTAAACAATAGCAAAGTGTGTTCTTTGAACACCAAAACAATTCACCAAAACATATGGGATTTTTGTGAATTGAAAACAAAAAGGGATTAAACCCTAAAGGAAGAAGCCTAAAAAATATGCAAATCGCAGTTTTTCTGTTATGTAAAATGCTGGGACTTCTTAATGAAAACGAAACCATTTAATGAGTATTTATACAAAATCATGCCGCCTAGAAAAATGTGCTCGTTCGAACGAGATAGCAGTTTATGCGAATGAGTTACAGATGTCGTTCAAACGACATCTCACGACATCCAATGTCGCTCGAACAAGATGGTTATCTCATTTGAACGTCCTGGGCATCAAAATCGAGGTACGCTCTAACACTTAGAAAAAATTACTCATTCTCAAATTTGACAAAAAAGTCCGCTCCAACACTTAGAAAATATTTTGTAAAAATATTCCAATGCTCTAAGTGGAAAGTTAAGGTATTTAAAACATACCCTTACCAAAGTAAACTTTTGTGGAGTCTTTTTGATGAAGAACTTGATATTCAGATCCGTCTTGATGTAAATTCTCTTGAACTTCTTCGACAGTTGTAACGGTATACGATATATTAAATTGTGATGGACATTCATAAAAATATGTCCTTACAAATCTCCCCCTATGTCTATGCCGGAACATATATAAAAAAACATTTGAATTATCAAATGCCAAAATGCCTATACAAATGTACCCTCCCATGAATAAATTTGCAAGATCTCAAACTGTTCTTCAAAAATCTTCATCAAATCTCAAAGCTTTTCTCATCAGGGTGTGAAACATCATGATCTTCAATATTTATACCTAAACACGTGAGATAAAGCAAAAACCTTTGTGAAGCATCGAGTTTGAAATGATATAAGAGTAAATCAATCAATATAATCAAATCTTCCCCATAATGTAAAAACTCCCCCCTAACATAATTCTTTCTCCCCCTTTTTATGATGTCCCCAAATAGACAAATAAGAAGAAACAAATAAAAACATGGAGTGTCACGAGAAAATTCATAGCAATCAAGGATCAGTCTACGCGCATGCAATGGAGTATCTAAAAAACATTCACAAACTATTTTTGATTTTTTAAATTTTTTCATATAAAAATGGATACAAACAAAATCACACCATGGATTTAAACTAAAACAACCAAGTCATGAAAATGGAATGAATGGGTGTGAACACATTCGATAGGTAAATAAACTCAATCAATCATATGTGCACGATGCATATGTGTACCCCTAACGAATGAACATAAAAAAATCCTTTGGTGTAAAAATTATTGAATTTAGATGACAACGTCTTACTCAAATCAACAAATCAAACTCAAAATGATTTCCACACCAATAACGTCCAAAACTATTTAATGCTTTTTCAAGACTTTCAAGGACGTGCAAACCCATTTTAATTCTCCATCCAAACTCCCTCATGCATATTTTCTTTTTGAGTTAATCTAAACTATCAAACATTGGAGAATCTGTGCAAAAGCCTAAATGGCCCATACTTGGCATAAATTTCTTTTTATTACCTTTCAATTTTTTCGGGCTCTTTTAAACCTCTTTAGACCCAAGATAATAAAATTCCTCAATTTTTTAAGTCCAATTAAACAGCGGTTTAATTACAGGATAAATGATAACCTTTCGTAGCCCTTCACCGTTTTCAAACAAAACTCACAAATCCTCACAAACATGGTTAAAAAATGCACACCTTTTTTTGTCTTGTTTTATCGCATTTGGTTCGTTATAAAGACAAAATTGAGATGGAAACACTCAACCAACATGTGATAGATAAGCGTAATAATGAAACAAATCTATGCACATATGCAATAAAGGAAATCATGAGTCAAACATGTAGGAAGTAACAACGAATTACATCTTAATGACTCCAAACATTATAAAACACATGGATGAATTGACCTATTGTCTCAAAATACTATCAAATAGTCACATGAGAAAATACGGAATGATGTTGTGAGCCGGTCATCCTAAGTGTTCATCCATAAAAGGTGCAAACAAAAAAACAAAAATCTTTTTGGATTTTTCAAAATTTTATCCAAAGAAAATATTTTTTTATTTTTCAAAATTGTTCAAGAATGGAAAACATACAAAAATGATAAACTAGAAATGGGCAAACAATGTCATCATGAAAACATCCTATGCTAGTAAACAAGTCAAACCTCAATCGTTAGGTGCAGAGGGGTTTTCCAAAGGTGGTGTCAACTTATGAAAAATCTCCATTAAATTTTGTGAAGTTTTGACTAAGAACTTAACTTGCTCACCTAAATGGGAAAACTCTCCCATGTAATCTCCAGGAGCATGTAAAGTATCATGTGTGGGTGCATGTGTGTTAAAAACACGTGTAGAAGCAAAACGTGACACATAACCCAACTTAAAATAAAATTCCTTAAGACGACCTCTCCTCTTGCAATGTGAACAAACATAAATAGGCCTAGGAACACCTCTCTAAAAAACTCTAGGATGCACTCTCTTAATAGTAATGGGATGCCTAGGTGGGTTAGGGTGAGACTCACGTGAATCTAACACTAAAGTGGGAACCATCTCGGGTGCTAATTGGGAAGTAGAAGCACCGTCATGACTTATTCCTACCTTCTCACCTTTACCCAAAATGGGATTGAGAACCATCTTTCCAACCTTCTTAGATGCATTCTCTAAAGGGACTTTGAACTCCCGGGCACGTTCTAGATCATTCTCAAGTTGGGATACACGTGTCGTCAGACTAGACACCGTGTTGGTCAAGTCACACTTTTTCCTTTTTAAAACTTCCTTCTCCCTCTCCAAATCTAAAATCGGATGACCTAAATCTCTATTATACTTCTTTGTTTTCCAGGTCTCAGCATACAAATCTCTAAAAGAAGTTTGGATCTCACTTTCATCTCCACTTTCACACTCACCTTCACCCTCACTTGAAACACTCAAATCATCCTCCTCGGGGGTCTCACTAGAACTAGTTCCCTCACCTCCATCCAAACTAGGTGTGCTAACCCGACTAGCTAAAACCCTGACACACATACCGTGCTCTTTTTTATCACCCGAATCAAAAACCTCTATGTCACTATCACTAAGTGTGGCAGGCGTAGCAAAATTCTTTCCCTCTCTCCTAAGTCTAGTGGCACACTCATACGCCTTATGCCCTTTACCCCCACACTCAAAACACGACAAATATTTAAAATTTTCTTCTCTCTCCTTTTATTTTTCTCTCTCCTTCTCTTCCTCACCGCTTTCTTTGGCCTTTTTATTTTTCTCAAGGAATCTCTTATTGGAAGAATAATTTTTGTTCATGTTGAGAAATTTTTTAAAAATTTTCGCAAACAAGGCCATATCTTTAAAATCAAGCTCTTCCTCAGAATCAGACTAACAAACTTTTTCTTAAAATGAGTCTTTGAAGCGACACCATTATCCTCGACCTTAATGGTTTTCGGAAACATGTCAATCTCATAGGTTTGAAGATCTCCTACGAGTTCTTCCAACTTAAGTGATTTCAAATTTCCTAAAGAGTTCAAAACAGTGACTTTAGGAATAAAGCTTTTTGGAAGAGATCTCAAAATCTTTTTAGCGACATACGTGTTATCAATCACCTCACCCAAATTAAAAATAGTGTTTATAATGTCCAATAAACGTGCATAAAAATCATCAAAGCATTAAGACTCAGACATGGTGATAGTCTCAAATTGGGTTGCCAAATTTTGTAATTTTGATTCTTTAACTGCGTTCGTACCCTCATGTGTCAATTTCAAAACATCCCAAGCCTCTTTAGACGTGGTGCATGTCATAATTCGGCGAAACTCATCAAGAGTGACAGCTCCAGAAATAGCATTCAGTCCACGGGAATTAAAATTCGACAATTTAAAATCGTTCTCAGTCCAATCTGACATAGGTTTTAAAGATGTGATATCTTCAATGGTGATAGTGGGAGGATTCCATACATTTTCGCAATGCAATCAAACACGCTCGCCAATGGCTTTTAAACTAGATTTCATGTGAGCTTTCCAATAGGCATAATTATTCCCATAAAAAATAGACACCTTATTAAATGAATGTTCCATTGCAGAAATTGCAATTTTTCACAAAACTGATTTTAAAAAAAAATCACTATTACACAATTTTGCGGAAAATAGGAACACGCGATAAATTAGTACAACCTGCTCTGATACCGATTTGAAAAATCGAATAAATGCGGTGTGTGATAATTGATTAAATTATTTTGCCAGTTTCCAATTAAACCTTATTTAATTAAAGTCTATTTTTAAACAAAATTAAATAAGCCCCAAACCATCCAACTACATGTGTGCGTGTGCCAAACCATAAATAAATAAAGCATGCGACACAAGTTTAAGAAAAAATCCCCAAAGGGTAAACCTTTTTATTTCTAGAACTCTGACAAGTTTACAAGACCATTAACTTACATACAATCTTGCTTTCGCCCACAAGAGTAACGCATGGTGTCTTCGCCAAACCTCCAAAGTAACGGTTCGAAACAAATCAACAATGGTTCATACGCAGCTATACCACAAGGACCACAATCCGAGACACGCAGTCTTCTCGGTGTAGGTTATCCTCCCCACAAGAGTAAACAATAGCAAAGTGTGTTCTTTGAACACCAAAACAATTCACCAAAGCATATGGTATTTTTGTGAATTGAAAACAAAAAGGGATTAAACCCTAAAGGAAGAAGCCAAAAGAAATCTGCAAATCGCAGTTTTTCTGTTCTGTAAAACGCTGGGACTTCTTAATGAAAATGAAACCATTTAATGAGTATTTATACAAAATTGCGTCGCCTCGAAAAACATGCTCGTTCGAACGAGATAACAGTCTCGTGCGAATGATTTACAGATGTCGTTCAAATGACATCTCGCGACATCCAATGTCACTCGAATGAGATGGCTATCTTGCTTGAACGACCTGGGCATCAAAATCGAGGTACGCTCCAACACTTAAAAAAAATTACTCATTCTCAAAATTGAGTTACGCTCCAACACTAAAATATTTTTGAAAAATATCCGAAATCTTCAAGTGGAAAGTTAAGGTATTTAAAACATACCCTTACCAAAGTAAAATCTTGCGGAGTCTTTTTGATGAAGAACTTTATATTCGGATCCGTCTTGATGTAGATGCTCTTGAACTTCTTCGACAGTTGTAACGGTATACGACATAATAAATTGTGATGGACATTCATAAAAATATGTCCTTACAGGTTCCTAAAGTAACTAAGATGTATTGTAATCCCTACGGACCTAACACATTTTGGGTACCAAAAGAGAAAATCTTCAAAGTTGTGTAGGTTGCATTTTGAGATGGAATGTGGATTGTCAAGGCATGTGATTTGGTCTCATTACAAATTTCAAGTATCATTGCCTAATGTTGAAAATGACACACTTGGAGAAATTTTCATTGAAATATCTTTGATATTGGTAAGGTGGTAAGACACGCTCTTCTTGAATATTGAATTTTATATCTTATGTTTTAATTTTATGATCTTAATTAATATATTTCCATGCATAGAATATTTGTTAAATCATTTCAGCTTGTTGTTGATAATTTTGTCTTCACATGTAAATTTGTACATTTTTGATTTTATGTTATGAGACCTGCACTTGATTTTGATGATATGAACATATTAATCTTACTGAGCTATATTTATGACATGCTGCATGATTAATGCCATTCTTTGAATATTTATGACATTCATGATAAATTTTTATAATATCGTTTGGTTATCTGTGCTTAAATTGAGAAATCATATGATTAACAAAAATGATTTGTGAATATTTTTTGAAAATGATTTTTATGATAGTATATGTTGAAAATATTTTATATCATGAAAAAGATGCGCCATATTTATTATATGTATATATGCCTTCATTGTTATCCCTTAGGGAGAGATAAAATGGTTATTGAAAATTATTTATAGAAAAATGCCTGATCATAATTTTTGATGCGATATTATATATATTGTTGATAATTTCAAGAAAATTATGTTCGTAACTCAAAAATGGCAAAGCATGACCAAAATGAAAAATTCATGTCGCTATATTCTCACTCATGTTGTTTGCTCAATTCAAATTATTTGAGAACATTGAGTTGTGAAATATTTTCACCATTATGCGCTTGAATTTATTGATCTTATCAACTTGATGACTTGTTCATTATTTTGTTACATTCATGCCTATCAAAAATTCAAATACATACTATGATAAAATCAATGATGACACATGTGCGTATTGAAAATTTTATGCCCCTTGTGATTTATGGTTGAATCCCATGCACGAATATTTTTTGATACGGGGAGTTCTTTTAACCCGATGACACTCGATTTAAATTGAAATATATTTTTGATAATGTCAAAAGGGGAGAAATATGTATGATTCACTAATTGTGCTTAATTTATACATTTTATGGATTAGTGTGAATCATTGTTTGTCATCATCAAAAAGGGGGAGATTGTTAAACGCAAATGTAATTAACCCTTTAATCAATATTTAGTTTATTGTAATTGTAATTAATGTACATTTTAGTTTAATATAATAATTTGATTTGATGATTCCAAACAATTTTTTATTAAGTAATTATATAAATATTTCTTAATATGTTATATTTTATTTTATGTGAGACATATTGTAATACCCCATAATTTTACTAATTTTATTTAATGGGATTAATTAAATTAAATGGGAATTAATTGGAAATTTATTCGGATTTAAATACTAGCGAGATGTGAGTTGATATTTGATTATGATGATAATATTGAGTATTACTGAGTATATATGGTAATACATGATTATTGAGATTATTAAAATTTTCGCGAGTCATAAATACAACAATTTTCATGAATTAATTTAATTAGATTAAAAATTAAACTATAATTTTAACATCTATATGGTCATTTTGAGTGCGCCAACATGTCCGTAGAGATCGATATAGTCAAAAAAATACTAGCCGGGGGTTTAGTTTGGGTCCCGGGGCATTTTTAGGCCAAACCGACAACCCGGGAGGGTATTTTAGTCTTTTTAAATTTTAAGGAAATTAGACCCACGAATTTTAGGGTTTATTTAATTGTTATTGTGAAGGCCATTAGGGCCATTATCAGCCTAAAAGTAAGAAGTGGGCTACGTGAGATAGAGGAGAGGCTATAGGAGGGTTACAAGCCATAACCACCATCCACCACCACCACTTCTGAAGGAATTGTGACCGGAGAGAAGGAAAGAACCAGCCTTTGACATCACCAGCAGATCTGAACATCAATACTAAGGAAAGTGATTTGATTTCATTAATTTTCAGCGAATAATTCATCCACGCTAGTGTAGAAATTGTTAACAACCTTGAAATATGATGAAAACTCATGAAATTTGGAGTAGAACCCTAAATCTTGGATATGAATTCTATGTAGATTAGTCTGGATGAAATTCAGTAACAAAAGCATAAACCTTGATGAACTAAAAACGGATTTAAGGAGAGAAATATTATGGTTCTTGAAGAAAATAGGAAACTAGAGTTTTTATGAAGATTTGATCCAAGTAATGACTAATTGTTGATGGCTGAAAGGTTTTGGGAACGTTAAAAATCATGTATTTAGGTTGTACAAAGATCCTATATACTTATATTAAAATTTCACATCTTGGAATGAGGTTTTGGGACAAATCTGGGACTGAAAAATGAAGAAGTCCGTAGCCTCATCTGGTATGATCGATCGATCGACATTCATAGGTCGATCGATCGATGATCAGGATCAATCGATCGATCCCCCCAGAAAGGGTGATTTTCCCTTTTGATTTTTAGTGTTTTTCGGCCATCAAATGTTGTAGTTGGGGATTATGTGAATGCATTAGGACTTGACGAAGACCTGTAGGGTATTATATTTGAAAACCGAAATACATTAGAATTTGGTTGAATTGTAGCGTTGAATTCTCGAGTGTTTGACGAGTAATTGCCTATTCTATGATGTGAGAATATGATGTAAATCCTTAGGAGTAATAAATTAGGATTTAGGACATAAATAAGAAGTTAAGAGTACTGAATTAACATGTGAGAGTAGTAGGAGGTGTAGTAACCTCTTCGGTTAGATTTAAGTACTCGAAACTATACGACGTGAGACGTATCAGTGAAATATATTATATATCACCCGAAAATATAATAGTGTACGAATTTGAAATAATCGTATAGGGTTGAGAACAAACCTTTAATAATATTATAAGTTATCTAATATGTGTGAATTCTTGGTATACAGATTCTTATGTATATGACATACCTACCATACTTGCTATCATGGGAGGTCAGCTTTCGGAACAGGGCCATCTAATCTTTGTGTGCCTACGGGGGGATTTAGATTGGTACCTTAAGGACATGGGGCTGTGAATGACTTATTTGTGAGTTATTAAGTCAGCTGACCATGGGAGCGTAGGTATGTTCGTGACCCATGGGTATGTGAACTATGTTTGCCTCCAATATGTGTGATTTTGCTTATTGAAACGGTTCCTGAGAAATTCCGAACACGCAATCCTTATGTATGTGATGTATCGGGATTCGATAGCAGAGTATGTGTGCACCGTAGCTTAGCCTAGGGGTGCTCTAATTATATATTTATGTTGAGATTAATATACTGGTAATTATAACAGACTCTTTGTTAAAGTGTGAATGTGAATACTCGAGGCATTTTGAGTAAAGTTAAAAAAAAAAAAATTTCCTAAAATAATTATTATAAATTAATCTGAGAAATAAAAAGGGAGGTATACACAGGTTATATTAGAACGTCTTGAATAAACCTCAATATTATAATGTGAGCACAGGTTGTGGTATAGACTAGTTAGTTAGCGGAATAACTAGGACGGGTTACGAATATACGTTAGACGCGCACATTAGTTGAGGGGTGAGAAACTCATGTGAGAGCACGTAATTAACATGTATTTAATATTCAATGTTTAATGCAATTAAACACTTGCTATATTTTAAACTTTTTTCACATTGGGCTCTGACCCGTTTTCTTTCAAATCTATTTTTCTTGAAAAACCTTTTAGGTGCCTAGCCACAGGGACGCCAAGCTTAGGAGTTCCATTTCAGTGACATGATGTACCTGCTGTGAAAGTTACAAGATCTCGATAGTAGACGCCTCCACATTCTACGTTGATTCAATTTTGGATTCATTCATCTGTTAGGGCATGTCGCCCCTTTTGTTTTAGAGACAGCTTTATCATACTTTCAGTTTCATTTTAGTTTTGGATTTATTTAATTATTCAGACTTGTATTTGGTTTTCATTCAGTATTTGGATTATTCAGATGTGTTTTACTCCAGACTCATTTATTATTCCATTATTATTGGTGGTATCATTAGCTTATAATTTAATTGGTTGCATGTTAATAATTTAATAAAATTTGACAACTCACTTTTTAAATATTAGGTGGCTAGAAATCATTTCAAAAAAATGTTTTTGACAGTGATGCTATGAACTGAACCAACTTGACATTTTGCATTAATTTGAATAAAGGAGTAGCTACCCGGTATTTAATTAGTCAAGGTGTTACAGGTGGTATCAGAGAATCAGGTTCTAGTGTCCTTAGGATCTTTACGGCTTGTTATGTTTCTGTGTTGCGTCCTTTAATATAGAGCCCTATATTTTAGGATTGTTGTATTCTTTTGTGTATCTTGCGTTCTTGAGATATTTTGAGATATTAACTATGGACTTATAAAATTTCTCTCTCATTTCAGATGCCTCCTCGACGTGCATAGCGAGTTCCCAGAGGTGCCCAGCTCGATCCACAGCCTGCACCAGTTCAGGGTTCCATGAACGCTGCGGAAGTAGCCGCAATTATAGCCCAGGCGATAAATGTCGCATTAGCAGTTGTGCAGCAGGCACTGGAGGTAGCCCCGGTTCAGGCTCATGCATTCACGTCTTCTTGGGAACGTGTCTGTGATGCCTTCCAGAAGGCGCAGCCTCCGGAATTTGTAGGTAGCTCTGATGTCATTGTGTCTAGTTAGTGGAAGAAGGACATCCAAAGGCACCTAAGGATGTACGAGTGTACGGATGTGCAGAGGCAGATACTGACTACTTTTAAGCTGGTAGGAGTAGCGTTACAGTGGTGGGAGTCTATTACCACCGCAGAGGAGAGAGATGTTCTTTCCATTTAGGAGTTTTGGGTGCGGTTCGACCGCAAGTATTTTCCCTCAGCAGTTCACATCAAGATGAGGAGAAAATTGATGAACATCAAGCAGGAGGGGAGGACAGTGGCAGAGTATGAGGCTGAGTTCACTAATCTTCTGAACATCATTCCCGATGAGATCCCTACTGAATAAAAAAAGATCTAGAAGTTCATGAATGGTTTGACATGGAGGATTCATCAGCACTTGCTAGGTAATCTCTTGTTGGCCACTTATTCTGATGTGGTTAATATAGCATTGCTTCACTGCCAGGACCATTGCTTTCACTTATCGTAGGGTAAGCGAGCAGGAGAGTCCATCCATCAGGGCAGGACAGGGGGAATGGTGCCAGTGGGGCACACTCAGCTCAGGGGCAGCACAGGCAGGGTGATTAGAGTTCCCAGTAGGGGGATTCTAAGAGATTTAGATGTGGAGGTTTTAAAAATGGTCAGGGAGGTTTTTGGCATGGCCAGCAGGGTCAGCACGACCATCAGGGCCAGCACGGCTAGCATGGCCAACAGAAGAAGTTTCAACAGGGCCAGCATGGTCAGGGAAAGAATGGTAATGGCCATCAGGGTCGTGGGCAGCAGGGTCAGAGAGGGGGGAACTTTTCGGGAAAATGTTTTATTTGTGGCAAGATTGTCCATAAATTCCAAGAGTGTCCTAAATGGGGCAGGACCCCACAACAGCAGCAACATGGTGCGTGACACGAGCCCTAGAGACCTATGTTTCTCTCCACCCTCCCAGCACCACCACAGATGCTAGCTTTATCACCTATCCCAGCAGTCCCAGTCCAGCAAGGACATCTTCAGTACGGGTGAGTTTATCAGCTCCAGCAGGCTGCAGTACCCCAGGATCCACCCGCTATTGAGGGTATGTTTTCTATTCAGGGGACTATGAGGTGTATTTTATTTGACACGGGAGCCACACACTATTTTATTTCCACGAGATTTACACCCGTTATGGGGTTATTAGATACTGCGGAAAGCACTATTACGTGTGTAGATTCACCGTTGAGTAGGGGTTATATGATTTCCCTTATATGTAGAGGTGTGGGTGTAGATATTGGGCGATTTACTTTACCTACTGATATGTTAGTGTTAGACATGTCTGAGTACGATGCGATCATTGGTATGGATTGGATGGTTGCGTACTGAGCCATGATTGATTGTTTCAGTAGGAGTATTATTTTTGCCATACCTGGGCAGGAGATGTTCCTAGTGGCGATGCCTCATCCCGAGGGAGGGTCGTCCACTCACTTGCATTATACATAGGAGGAGACCTCTAGGGAGGTGGTGATACCACTTGATTCGATTTCAGTTATTAGGGAGTTCACTGACGTGTTCCAGGATATTCCGGGATTACCTCCTAGTAGAGAGATAGACTTTGTTATCGATTTAAAGCCAGGCACTCGGCTGATAGCCCGTGCACCTTACCATATGGTTCTAGTGGAAATGAGGGAGCTACATGATCAGATAGAGTAGCTGTTAGGTCAGGGGTTTATCCATAGGAGTACTTCACCGTGGGGTGCTCCTGTGTTGTTCGTTAAGAAGAGGGATAGATCTTTGAGGTTATGTGTAGATTATCTGGACTTGAATAAAGTCATGATACAAAATAAGTATCCGTTGCCCTGAATCGATGACTTATTCGACCAGTTGAGAGGATCTCCCTTCTTCTCAAAGATTGAATTGAGGTCAGGATACCATCAATTGCGTATCAAGGAATAGGATGTTTCAAAGACTACCTTCTTAACGAGATATGGTTCCTACGAGTTCAGGGTTATGCCTTTTAGCCTATCCAACGCCCCAACCGTGTTTATGGACTTGATGAATAGGGTGCTCAGAGAGTTCCTAGACCATTTCGTCATCGTCTTCATTGATGACATTCTGATTTACTCCCAGACAAAGGAGTAACATGACGAGCACTTAAGGCAGGTTTTGCAGATGCTGCATCAAAACGACTTATATGCAAAATATGAGAAGTGTGGGTTTTGGCTGAAGGAGGTCCAGTTTTTGGGGAATATCATTTCAGACAGGGGGATATCTATTGATCCGGGGAAGGCATCAGCAGTGAGGGAGTGGGGACATCCCACGACACTGACGGAGATACGTAGTTTCTTGGGACTAGCAGGTTATTACAGGAGGTTTATTCGGGGGTTCTTGAAGATAGCGGGTCCTTTGACACAGCTAACTCGTAAGGGAGTGCCATTTATCTGGAGCGATGCCTGCCAATTGGCGTTTGACGATTTGAAGGACAAGGTGACCTCAGCACTAATGTTAGCATTGCCCAGGCAAGGAGTTGAGTATTTAGTCTACACTGATGCGTCCTTACTAGGACTTGGAGGTGTACTACAATAGGAGAGTCAGGCTATAGCTTATGCTTCCTGTAATTTTAAGCCTCACGAGAAGAATTACCCCACCCACGACTTGGATTTAGCGGAAGTCATATTTGCTCTTCAGATTTGGAGACATTATCTCCCGGGGGAGAAGTTTCGTTTATTCAAGGACCACAAGTCCCTACAGTACCTATTTATGCAGAAGGAACTAAATATGCATCAATGTAGGTGGCTTGAGTTCGTGAAGGATTATCAGTTTGATATCCAATATCACCCAGGGAAAGCTAACGTGGTAGCAGACGTTTTGAGCCGTAGACCAGTAGATGAGGTGGCCGAGGTGTGGAAAGCAAAGTGGAAGGAGTTGGGACACCATGACACAGTGGCCCGATCATTCATATCTGTGATGATCGTTGCACCCCAGATCGTTACGAGTGTGATATAGGCCTAGGAAAAAGACTCATTCTGTCAAGAGCAAATAGTTCGATTCCTAGGATAGGGGGCAGAGTCTTATACCATTTGTTCAGACGGGGTATTACACTTCAATGGGAGACTAGTCGTTCCTGAGGGGGAAGACTTGTGACACGAGGTAATGATAGAGTCACACGATTCGCGGTACATCCTGGTGGGGATAAGATGTACTAGGATATGAGGCGACAGTACTAGTGGAGAGGGATGAAGAGAGATATTGTCGAGTTCGTTTCTAAATGTGCCACTCGTCAGCTGGTAAAGGTGGACCATCAGAGACCAACAGGACTTCTACAGCCATTAGAGGTTCCTATGTGGAAATGGGAGAGCATTTCCGTGGACTTCAGGTTACTTACATCGCAGAGGGGTTACGAATCCATATGGGTAATCGTGGATCGATTGACCAAAGTTGCTCATTTTCTGCTAGCCCGGATAGACTACACTACGGGACAATATGTCCAAATTTTTATAGCGAAGAAAGTGAGACTCCACGGGGTGCCTCTCAATATCATGTCTGATTGAGACCAGATATTTATCTCATGATTTTGGGAGATCTTCCAGGAAGCCATGGGTACGGACTTGCGACTGAGTACATCATATCATCCCCAGACAGATGGGCAGACCGAGCGGACGAATCAGATGCTGGAAGACATGTTGCGTATGTGCATCCTAAACTTTGGAGGAGGTTGGGAGGAGTATCTTCCATTGGTGGAGTTTGCCTATAATAACTCCTACCAGTTCACTATTGTCATGGCTCCATTTGAGGCGTTGTACGGTAGACCTTGTCGTTCCCCAGTATGTTGGCTAGAGGTGGGGGATAACAAACTCTTTGGGCCGGAGATGATTCAGGATACTTCGACGAGGATAAAGATGATACGGAGTCGTATTCGGGTAGCTCAGGATCGACAGAAGAGTGATATCGATGCCAAGCGGTTCTTCAGAGAATTTATGGTGGAGGACCAGGTACTGCTCTGAGTGTCTCCTATGAAGGGGATTATGCATTTCGAGAAGAAAGGGAAATTGGCACCTAGATATGTGGGTCCATTTCCTATCATCGAGCAAATTAGGCCAGTTGCGTATAGACTTGGGTTACCAGAACATTTGCATAATATCCATGACGTGTTCCATATTTCCTCACTAAGGAGATAACTTAGGGATGATTTGTCCCATACCCACATTGCTTTAGAGGACATCGATCTAAAGCCTGATAGTTCTTATGAGGAGGGGCCGGATGCTATTCTGGA
Source organism: Sambucus nigra (assembly GCA_949130495.1). Lineage (NCBI taxonomy): Eukaryota > Viridiplantae > Streptophyta > Magnoliopsida > Dipsacales > Adoxaceae > Sambucus > Sambucus nigra. Next base: position 334,844,022 of record OX422215.1, read on the forward strand.
CCACAGCGAGAGGAAACTGAGATCGAAGATAGTACCGTTAGTACGTGTTTAGTGGAGGCATCATAATGCCGAGGAGTCCACCTGGGAGCGCGAGGATGAGATGCGAGAGCGTTATCCAGAGTTATTTTTGCCAGGTATACTTTATCTTCCGAATTTCGGGATGAAAATCTGTTATTAGGGGGGAAGTATGTAATACCCCTTAATTTTACTGATTTTATTTAATGGGATTAGTTAAATTAAATGGGAATTAATTGGAAATTAATCCGAATTTAAATACTAGCGAGACGTGAGTTGGTATTTGATTATGATGATAATATTAAGTATTACTGAGTATATATGGTAATACATGATTATTGAGATAATTAAAATTGTCGCGAGTCATAAATACGGCATTTTTCAGGAATAAATTTAATTAGATTAAAAAGTAAATTATAATTTTAACACCCTTATGGTCATTTTGAGTGCGCTAACGTGTTCAGAGAGGTCGATATAGTCAGAAAACACTAGCCGGGGGTTTAGTTTGGGTCCCGGGACATTTTTAGACCAAACCGACAACCCGAGAGGGTATTTTAGTCATTTTAAATTTTAAGGAAATTAGACCCACGAATTTTAGGGTTTATTTAATTGTTATTGTGAAGGCCATTAGGGACATTATCATCCAAAAAGTAATAAGTGGGCTACGTGAGATAGAGGAGAGGTTACAGGAGGGTCACAAGCCATAACCACCACCCACCACCACCACTTTCGACGAAATTGTGACCAGAGAGAAGGAAAGAACCAACCTTTGACATCACCAGGAGATCTGAACATTAATCCTAAGGAAATTGATTTGATTTCATTAATTTTTAGCGAATAATTCTTCCATGCTAGTGTAGAAATTGTTAACAACCTTGAAAGAAGATGAAAACTCTTGAAATTTAGAGTAAAACCCTAAATCTTGGATAGGAATTGCATGTAGATTAGTCTAGATGAAATTCAGTAACCAAAGCATAAACTTTGATGAACTAAAAATGGATTTATGGAGAGAAATATTATGGTTCTTGAAAAAAATAGGAAACTGGGGTTTTTATGAAGATTTGATCCAAGTAAGGACTAATTGTTGATGGTTGAAAGGTTTTGGGACATTAAAAACATGTCTTTAGGTTGTACAATGATCCTATATACTTATATTAAAATTTCACATCTTGCAATGAGGTTTTGGGACAAATCTGGGACTGAAAAATGAAGAAGTTCGTAGCCTCATCTGGTATGATCGATCGATCGACATTCATAGGTCAATCAATCGACCATCGATCAATCGACGATCAGGATCGATCGATCGATCCCCACAGAAAGGGTGATTTTTCCCTTTTTGGTTTTTAGTGTTTTTCAGCCATCGAATGTTGTAGTTGGGGATTTTGTGAATGCATTAGGACTTGACGAAGACCCGTAGGGTATTATATTTGAAAATCGGAATAAATTAGAATTGGGTTGAATTGTAGCGTTGAATTCTCGAGTGTCCGACGAGTAATTGCCTATTCTATGATGTGAGAATATGATGTAAATCCTTAGGAGTAATAAGTTAGGATTTGGGATATAAATAAGAAGTTAAGAGTACTGAATTAACATGTGGGAGTAGTAGGAGACATAGTAACCTCTTCGGTTAGATTTAAGTACTCGAAACTATACGATGTGAGACGTATTGGTGAAATATATTATATATCACCCGGAAATATAATAATGTACGAATTTGAAATAATGTTATAGGGTTGAGAACATACCTTTAATAATATTATAAGTTATCTAATATGTGTGAATGCTTGGTATACGGATTCTTATGTGTATGACATACCTGCCATACTTGCTATCACGGGAGGTCGGCTTTCGGAACAGGTCCATCTAATCTTTGTGGGCGTACAAGGGGGATTCAGATTGGTACCTTAAGGACATAGGGTTGTGAATGACTTATTTGTGAGTTAATAAGTCAGATGACCATGGGAGCGTAGGTATGTGCGTGACCCATGGGTATGTGAACTATGTTCGCCTCCAATATGTGTGATTTTGCTTATTGAAACGGTTCCAGAGAAATTCGGAACTCGTGGTCCTTATGTACGTGATGTACCGGGATTTGATAGCAGAGTATGTGTGCACCGCAGCTTAGCCTAGGGGTTATCTAATTGTATATTTATGTTGAGATTAATATACTAGTAATTATAACAGACTCTTTGTTAAAGTGTGAATGCGAATACTTGAGGCATTTTGAGTAGAGTTGAAAAAAAAAGAATTTCCTAAAATAATTATTATAAATTAATCTGACAAATATAAAGGGAGGTATACACAGGTTATATTAGAATGTCTTGAATAAACCCCAATATTATAATGTGAGGACAGGTTGTGATATAGACTAGTTAGTTAGCGGCATAACTAGGACGAGTTACGAATATACGTTAGGCGCACACATTAGTTGAGTGGTGAGAAACTCATGTGAGAGCACATAATTAACATGTACTTAATATTCACTGTTTAATGCAATTTAACACTTGCTATATTTTAAACTTTTTTCACATCGGTCTCTGACCCGTTTTCTTTCAAATCTATTTTTCTTGAAAAACCTTTTAGGTGCCCAGCCACAGGGACGCCAAGCTTAGGAGTTCCATTTCAATGACGTGTTGTACCTACTGTGGAAGTTACAGGATCTCGATTGTAGATGCCTCCACATTCTACGTTGATTCTAATTCGGATTCATTCATCTGTTAGGGCATGTCGCCCCTTTTCTTTTAGAGACAGCTTTATCATACTTTCAGTTTCATTTCAGTTTTGGAGTTATTTAATTATTCAGACTTGTATTTAGTTTTCATTCAGTATTTGGATTATTCAGAGGAGTGTTACTCCAGACTCATTTATTATTCCATTATTATTCCGTTGTGACTGTGATGTGATGATGGTATCATTTTCTTTTAATTTAATTGGTTGCATGTTAATAATTTAATAAAATTTGACAACTCACTTTTTAAATATTAGGTGGCTAGAAATCATTTAAAAAAATTATTTTCGACAGTGATGCTATGAACTGAACCAACTTGACATTTTGTATTAATTTGAATAAAGGAGTAGCTACCTTGTATTTAATTAGTCAGGGTGTCACACACACATACACACACACACACACACACATATATATATATATATTCTTCATTTGTACATATCATATGTTTGGTGTCATTTATAATGTAGACTCATGCTTGTATTTGTACATTTACATATATACTCGCACAATCTAATTTACATGACTTTATTATAAAAAAAAAATTGTGTGTGAGTTGTATATAATTTCTTACACATTATTTATAATTTTCTTACTTTGTAATATATAAAATAATAGCCATTTTTATATTTTATTTATGTTATTATTAGAAACTATTTCTTTATATATTTTTTATTATATATGTAATAGTTATATATATATATATATATATATATATATATATATATATATATATATATATATATATAGTCCTGCTCTTGTGCGGACTAGTTCGTATTTTAAGAGTGCGGACCGAATATGTGTCACTTGGCGGTGAGCCCAGAAAAGAGAGAGAGTGTGCCTATAATTTATGCGATAGTTTCTAGGTGCACCGTTAGGTGACACATGTCCGGTCCGCATTCTTAAAATGCGGACTAGTTCGCATAAGAGCATCATTATATATATATAATCTTTAGTATAATATATCTATTGCATACTCTATAATCATTTCATATATATTATATAATTGTCACACATATAAAATATCCCTTACTAGTAGCATACCAAATAAACCTAAACTCATAACTGTTCAACTTTTTATAATATGGACGAATGTATTTATTCTTAAGCAGGTATGGTTTAAGACACTTTAAAAAGTATGATATGTGAAGTTGTCTTCTCCTTGTCATAGCTTGGGCCTCACGATTTTAAAGCTCCTGTAGACAACTTTGAATTTAGTTACCTCGCCTTTGCTTTGAGAAATATAATACACTTTATCTTCTTTTCATTTGGCCCCACATGACTTTTTCAAAACCCATCACCACATGTATTAACTGTTAGAATAAAATTTAATATATGGCTTATATAAAATAAATATGAATTATAGGTTATCAAATAAAAGTAGGCCAATTAAAGTGATTAATTTAAGTTTTGGGGCATTACTAATGTATTATTAAAGTGTGGGTTTTATTGTGTAGAGACAAGCGTAATTTCTATTTTTATGATGGGTTAAAATAGAAATATACGAAATATGAAAAGACACGATTGTGTTATAAATGGGGGTCATGGTCCCCAGATCACACAAAAAACCCATCTTCTGATTCCCATTTTAAGATATCGGACACTCTATTAATATTTGATCTTTGGAAAAAATATTAACTTGTAAGTGATATCTTGCCGTAATAATCAAACATTGATAATAAGAACATATTGAATAATAATTCTTCCTTTGGGCCGATTTATTATTTATATGTAAAACTAAATAATTATCGCGTGTTTATTATTAAAGTGGCACATGTAATTTTGTTAAAAAATAATCTTCCTTTGGGCCGATTAATATTCACATAAATTACATGCACGTAATTCTTTTTATATTTCGAAATAAAATTAATTTTGAACAAAAGAGGTCACTTTGGTGACATATTGTTTAAATTAATTTATCTCGAAATATATATCTATAAATACACTAAAATTTGAATTTAAATTTGTATATGGGTTCAAAACCCCTTTGGCTCTAGACTTGAAAGGTCATGAGTTCAAAACCTCTTGAGATCCTTCATAATTTTCATCATTTAAGAGGCTTAAATATGAAACACCAAGAGTCGAACCTTTAACCTTCCACTACCATCAAATCAACTGCTAGTCCAAATTTCATGAATTTTATATCGTTGGAATCCTAATGAAATGAGAATATTTCTAAATATAAAAAAAATCTGAAATATTAAACCTTTTTGAAAAAATATTTACAGTCGAAAATTAATATCAATACCTTCCTAATATATTCTCAACAATTCAACATGAAATAGCTCTGATACCACATGATGGATTAATTTCTATTTTGTGAAAACTATCACAAACATGAACATTCATATTGAATTATCAAGAAATATAAATATTGATTTTGCGGAAGCGTACCTGAATCCATGACAGAAAGTTAAAATATCTTAGTCTGAGGTCTTATGCTCTTCCAGATCAACACTTTTATTTCCTCTCTAAATTTCTCTTTGACAATGGGAATCAGAAGATTGGTGTTTTGGGTGATCTGGGGACCATGACCCCTATTTATAACACAATCGTGTATTTTCATATTTCGTATATTTATATTTTAACCCATCATAAAATTAGAAATTACGCTTGTCTCTACACAATAAAACCCACACTTTAATAATACACTATTTTTATGTTGTTTCTTTGGATATGGAACCACTGCAGCTTCTTTATCCTTCTTTCTTTTTTTCCCCTTGTCCTTGGAAGTACTAGCCAAATGAGAACTTTCTATCTTATCTTGCTTCAGTCTTTCCTCTTCTTGCACACAATGTGAGATGAGCTCATTAAGAGACCAAGTCTCCTTTTGGCAGTTGTAGCTCACCTTAAATTGACTGATTTGCGTGGGAAGAGATATCATAACCAAATGCACAAACAAATCCTCAGAGAGATCAAGCTTAAGTGCTCTTAACTTTGAAGCGAGATGTGACATTTCCATAATGTACTCCCTAATGTTCCCATTACCTTTATATATTATTGAGATGAGACTTGCCAAAAGTGTACTTGTTTCAGTCTTTTCATTTTTGGCAATTCTGTTCTTAATTTCTTCTAGGAACTCTTTTGCTGTCTTTATCGTTTCCGATATTGTGCCCCTGAATGCTTCTGGAATGGACTTCTTTATGATCATCAAGCACATGCGATTTGACTTCTCCCACCTTTCAAAGTCCTTTTTGTCATTAGAGGAACTTTTATCCGTAAGAGGCGCAGGAGAAGGAACCCTTAATGCAAGGTCCAGATCCATGACACCGAGAACTATATGAAGGTTCTCTTGCCATGACTTAAAGTTTGTGCCATTAAGCATGGGAATATAATTAATACTGACAGTAATGTTGGAAGCAGAACTGATAGCTGAATCAGAGAACAATAAACAAATAAAACTAGCTCATATAAGTCTTAAATCAAAAATAAATTCAAATAAAGGAAATCCATTTATGGGCTTAAGCAAGCTTCTCGTCAATGGTATTACAAGTTTCATCAAGTTGTCATCTCGTTTGGTTTTGAGATGAATCTGGTTAATGATTGTATATACCACAAGTTCAGTGGGAGTAAGCATATTTACTTGGTTTTATATGTAATGACGACCGCTTTGATTCTATATTGGTGCAATTAATGGACAAGATTGTTAAGATACATAAAGTTTTGATAGCTAAAACTCATGAGCTCATAAAGTATAATTCAAATTTCTAAAGTTACATATATATATATATATATATATATATATATATATATATATATAGCCCAAGTGGGAGATTGTTAGAGTAAAATTTAATATATCGGCTTATATAAAATAAATATGAATTATAGGCTATCAAATAAAAGTAGGCGAATTAAAGTGATTAATTTAAGTTTTGGGGCCTTACTAATGTATTATTAAAGTGTGGGTTTTATTGTGTAGAGACAAGCGTAATTTTTAATTTTATGATGGGTTAAAATAGAAATATACGAAATATGAAAAGACACGATTGTGTTATAAATAGGGGTCATGGTCCCCAGATCACACAAAACACCAATCTTCTGATTCCCATTGTCAGGGAGGAAATAAAAGTGTTGATCTGGAAGAGCATAAGCCCTCAGACTCAGATATTTTAACTTTCTGTCATGGATTCAGGTACGCTTTCGCAAAATCAATATTTATATTTCTTGATAATTCAATATGAATGTTCCTATTTGTGATAGTTTTCACAAAATAGAAATTAATCCATCATTAACGTTTTCTTTTGTTCGGGCCTTGATAATGGTGTTAAAAGATAAAGGTTATTTTATTACCTTGTTCTTACGATTTAAGAAAGATTATTTGTTTGTGAACAATGCTTCTTTAACATTAACTTCTTTTTTTTACTTTATGAATGTTATTACTTTTTTTAAACAATTTTTTTTCTCCGGCCACATCTTTGTTCTATCATGCCTTGGTAGTGTAATTTCCTATTCTTCTCTTGGGCCATGCAATACTATGAGAACAGATATGGCTTCAAAAAAATTTTATTAGGACACTCTTGTAACTGTTGATGACTTATTTTTTTCTTACCTTTTGACATTTTTGGTCAAATCAATTTTTTTTATACAACAACTCAGTCAATTTTTTTGAAGTCTTGTAAAGAACCTATGTATATTTATAATCCTACAACTTAGTTGTTCACGTATCCACTCATTTCAGACCTAAGACAGGTCTGATTTTGAATCATGCATATGGAAGCCTGTGTTTGCTGTTTTAGCCGTATGTCAGCCCCATATGCTATGTATTGTCCTTTCGTTTAATTATCTACACGACTTATAGTGATAAAAGATTGATAAAATCTTATTTTAAATTATGTTTTTACAGGCTTAACGTAAAATATTTTTTTCAGATATGCTCTCACATACATCACATTTTAAAGTGTTATTATAGATTCTTTGAGCAGTGTATACATAAACTTTTGCTCTGTTACATCTGAATTCAGTTGTCATATAAGTTTTTTTTGGCACGCGTATACATTTGCGCCACATTATTATCAGTCTAATATCTTTTTATATCATAGAATATTGTATTGCGCTCTCTCTCTCTCTTAGACTAATATTTTGTAGAGCTATTTTTAAGATATCTCAAGTGCCTCTTTCAGTCCTATATTTTGAGGGTGCGTATTTTCATACTTCCAACAGCCATATATTTTTTTTAGATGACAAATGAAGATTTATATATCATTTCTCAATCTACTTCATCTCAAAAAATCTGGAGCATTTAATGCTCACAATGGTTGTCTCTAACAACTAGTTTCTGAAGTTACTACTTAAGCATTTGGAGAGTTGCCTTAAAGACACAACACCAGAATGAGACTATAAGCAAGATCTATAGAATTTATTGAGAGCATTTGAATTTATTATTCAGCTACTACATTATTTAAGAGATCAATTAATTTTACAATCTGCTCAATCATTGAAGAAGAGGACTTAAGCTTACACCAACATCATTTATTGAAGTCTCATTAAATAAGAAGAAACTCAGAATATAAATTGTATTTTTGGAGAGTTTCATTATTCTATATTGTAACACAACTTGAGATTTGTTTGAAGCTTTGTTAAAGCTTTAGTTGTTGTACTCGTGATTAGTTCCTACCCACAGATTGGACCACGGTGTTTGAAGCTCGGTTTCATCTTGCAAACAGATGTACATGATGGTTTGATCCTACCGTCAAGTGGATGAGGATTCGTGAAGTGCAAGGGAGTCGAAAGCTCTAGGCTCATGGATGTAGGTCGGGTTTTGGCCGAACCACGTGAAATTCGGTGTCATTTATTTTTCTGCACTTTAATTATTTATTTATTTATTTGTGCTTGCTTTAATTTATATTTTCAACACTTAAATTTACAACTATATTAATTCCAAAAATTGGTACATGTATTTTAAGATTAAAATAATTAATTTTGAATTAATTAATTAATTTTAGAATATTAATTTATATTAAATATGAAAATTAATTTAATATTCGTGGAGTGTTAAAATCTACATTTTAGCTTATTTAAACTAATTGGTCGTATTTATTTGATATTCTTGGTATTAATCCTTAAAGATTTATTAATCTGAAAATTGTTAAGGTGTTGTAATTAAATATTTTTATGAAATTTTAATTTGACTTAAAAAATTTGCTAAACTCAATTCACCCCCCCCCCCCCCCTCATGAGTATAATCTGGGCAACAAAATGAACATTGACTGAGAGAAACGGAGTCATGAGCATACATGCAGGTCTATACAAGTAGTTATGAATAGAGGCATTCAATACAATAGCTTACCTAATCAACCAAGGACCATTAGTTGTGTTGGAGAACAGAATACCAGAGGAGGTATGGAGACGAAATGATATACAACTTTCATACATGAACATTTTTTGTTGTGTGCCATATCTTCATATTAGTAAATGCGCTAGGGGTAAGGTTGATCTTAAGTAATTAAAATGCACGCTTGTTGCATATGAAGAAGATAATTTTGGTTATCGATTCTTGAATGACCAAACAAAGAAAATAATCAGAAGTCGGGATATGATATTCTATGACAATTTGACATACAAGGACAAAGATGCACCGTAGTCTAATGTCACAAGACATGATGATCTAGTATACATCAATTTGGAGGATATTACATATAGTAACGTGGCACATCAGTCTTATGAAATTTCTCAGTCAAACAAGCCAACACTGCAGAGTAGTCTATAGTGGACTGAGATGCCACAATCTCCACATCTTGATCCTGCATTGAGAAGATCCTCCCGACCCCATGTACCAAATAAGAAGTATATGAATTATTTGTTGCTCACTGATAGAGGTGAACCTGAATGCTATTGTTGATGTAAAAAACTAGATTTGATCTAATTAATCAATCACAGATAAATAGGAAATAAGAAATAAGACAAAGGACTTTTAAAGTGGTTCAACCTTCTAAAAATGGCCTACGTCCACTGTTTTTATATTGCCATATGTTCTTGCCTTAGTATCGATCACAATTGCTAATTATCAATTACCCTGTTATGGAGGGTGTTACAATGTATTTATAGCCTTGGGGATGTCAGTACGAATAGACGATATGTCGTTATTTAATAGACATATACATTTGTACAATAAGAATGTTCATTAAATTTGATGTTCATTTAATGTGAAATTGTCGCTTGATATTCCTGTCCAGATGCTATGCATGTTGAGTAGCTCGGTACACTAAGTAGGTCGGCATGCTAAGTAGCTCGAGGATCTAAGTAGCTCGAGGTAATGAGTAGCTCCATGCTGCGAGTTGTTCGGTGAGCATTTGACACGTAAGATGGCATATGTCTTCATATAATTGGTCCACGTCAGCTGACTAATTTTTGTATCAACAGAAGCTCCCAATTTTTTACAGTTGAGTTTTGGTATTAAAGTGTGGAACATTTAACCCAAAAGTTTCTCGGGCACCGTTTTGATATGAGAGTGTCTCTATCACTTAGGAATTTTCCTTTTAGACTTGTCATTTGAGCGCAAAATGGCGAACTTGTAAATATTTTGAATCTGCGACAGACGCTTGGGTATTTGCGTCTTTTTCATTATTTAATCTCCAGAAATGCAATCGTCTTTTCTTGTAATCATTTCTTTTCCTACTTCCCGATGCAAGGCGTTTAAAAGTGATAGATAGGGATCGTCATCTAATTTTTATCTCCAGATTTCTAAACTCTTTATCTCCTCATTTTATCCTTGTACTGTCATTCTTTTTGTCATCTGCCTTAGCAGATTTCTCAATCCCTCTGTAAGAACTTTTTCTTTCTTATTTCTTTGCTTTAGCCACCATGGTTTATCTTATTGAATTATTGGATAAGTTCCGAGCTGATTTTGCGATTCCCTCTTGGGTTATTCTAGAAGAACCTCCTTGCCCTTCTAATTTAATTTCATTAGTTGAGGGACACTGGTTTCCCTCCCTTTTTGTAGCGGAGTGTGGCTTTTCTTTTTCGCCTAATCCCTTGTGTTTGGAGTTCTGCCAATATTTTGATATTGTTCCTGCAAGAGTAGCTCCAAATACATGGAGGGTAGTTAATGGCGTATATAGGTTAAACCAGATTCATGGGACTCATTTAGCGATCCCTGAGATTATGTTTTGTTATAAATGGGTTACCAGTGATACCACATTTTATTTAAAAATTAGGTTTTCCAATAGAGCTTTAGTGGTCAATCTTCCTGATGCTAATAGGGACTATTTTGATCATGGGGTTGTGATGAAAAATTGGAAACACCTCCCATTAAAAGGGAATGATGTTTACTGAGGTCCCAGATGTCCACTATATGGCAATGGGATAGGTTGTTTTTAATTTTTCGATTTAGCTCTCTTTATGTTTGATGAAATGCGTCACTAATATTTATTTTCTTTTTTGCAGTTGATAACAAAAGAAAGCCCCCAAAGGAGAGTGACATTAATATAAAAGATCTGAAACTCATCTGGGGTTTGCATCAATGAGTTGTTAGAGCTTCTTCTTATTTGTTGAGATACAAAAACACTACTTCCTCTTTTATTGCTCATCCTCTTGCCCCTCCTGTGATAATTGATCTTGATCAAATTCCATCATCTCAAGTCGGTGTAGAAGAATATTCTTCTTATTTGGGTACCTCTATTGCTGATTTGATGACGAGGAAGAGGAGAATGCCTGAATTCTTTGCCAAAGATGCTCCTGACAATGGTGGGGCAAAGAAGAGCAAAGGGGATGTTCCAGCTGAAGGGACGAAGAAAATGGATAGTACTCCATCTAAAGGAACAACTCCAATTGCCAAGGAGGTCAGAAGGAAACCACATGTTGTCCCAAAAGAGACAACACCTTTGATTGAAGGTATTGCTATTACACAAGAAGAGGCAGCACCATTGATTGAAGGTGCTCCTTTAAGGAGATTGGGGAGAGGTCTCGCAGAAAGACCTATAGAAACTGCTGCTCAACCTTCTGTCGTTGAGTATCCTTCTTTAAAATCTAACATGCCAGCCCTCATTACTCCGAGCTTGGCCAAAGGTTTGATCAAATCTTGGACCATTCCCGAATATCGATCTGCAGAGGGTTCCCTTTCTCGGGAGAAGGTCACTGACTTAGCCGCCCAACATATTGCGTTAGTAAGTGTCATTATTCTTACTATTTCATCTCCATGTACCGTGTTTATATTTTGATCCAAGCTCCTTTTCTTTTGTAGTTTATGATGCGTTTTAATAGTATCCTGGATAAAGATGAGTCTATCAAGGCTTCAACTTCCTCCAGTGGGGTGGAAGAAGCTTTTGCTGGGTTATCACGGTCTTTGAAAGACTCCCGACTAAAGTACGAGGAAGATAAAGCTGCTTGGGAGAATAAACTTCTATCTGCAGAGACAGCCCACCAATAAGATGATACAACTCAAGACCAAGTTGTAATTGCCTCCAAAGAATTGGAGGAAAAATTAAAGGTCGCCATTTCTAGCAAGGACAAAGCTGATTGCACTTGAAGAGGCTGAACGGCGTAAGAAAGATTGGGAGGAGAATGTGAAGCTTGCTGAGGGATATGATTCTTCTGAGAAGATAAAGAGAAAAGATGCTATGAAAAAGTCCTTTAGCTCTTGTTGGGACAAAGGATGGAACAAAGACTTAACTTCTATTACTTGGCAGATGGATTATGTAAGTTTGAAGTACTTCAGAGATGGATGGGTCGCAGCATTGAAAGAGTTGTGTGTTGTAGAAGATTCTGAATTGTTTCAGAAACACTCTCATGTCCCTCCTCCTACTATTGACGAAGAAGAAGAGGATGAAGCTGCATCTGAGGAGTCTTTTATGATGATAGAAAAACAAGTACCTATTGTTACCATTCCTCAACCCTCCGAGCAAGTTCAGTAAGAAACAACCTCTACCGAGCAACGCCAACTACCCTTCGAGAAACCAACTCCTTCGTCCAAACCGGTTGATGATGTTATAGGAAATAAGGAGAATGTGTAGAGTTGTCTGTCCTTTTAATTATGTTGTTCGTCTGCTTTTCCCTTTTTGTTGTAGCTTTGGTTGTACTTGCTTCTCCCGATGATCAATAAAAGGACTTTGTTATTTAATCTTTGTCTTTTATTTTACTTGCTCAACATGTAGTTGCACTGTAGTTGATTGATTCCTGTTTGCCTTGCTAGTTTGTTGCTAGTATGGATCTCTTGTCAGCTCATGATATGGAGTTCATGAAGAAATGTAATAATTACTTCAAAGCTGGTCATGCAGACTTTACTAAAGCACAAATAGTTGATATTCTCAAAGCTGATGCCTCACAATGAGCAATTGATGCTTATCAATACTTAAAATGTCAGCTTGACCGATTTGTGGCAAACATTGTCGCTTATTATGAAATGATTGAGAACCTCCAAGGAATGATTGAGGTAGGGGTGGCAATTCGGGTTAGTCGTGTCATTTTCGGGTCACGTTGATTTTTATTCTAGTATAAGTTTTGGGTAATCTTAAATCTATACAAGCTAATCGTGTCAATTTCGGGTCGTTTCGGGTTATTACCATAAACGGGTTATCGTGTCAAAAATTGCCAGCCCTAGATTGAGGAACTTTAACTTCAGCATAAACAAACCACTATACTCCTGCATGAAGGTTATAAGAGAAAGTACCAACAGTTGAGTCTTAATCGGGGCTATGACAAATATATCTCTGCCCATGAAAAAAGGGAAAGTGTGATGAAACTTGAGATCGAGGAATATAGGAATATTGCCAAGTTGTTGGAGGGAGAGAATATTGCCTTGCAAGAAGAAGTGAAACAACTCAAATCTTCCACCTCATCTTCTTCGGGAGCTTTAGTCCCAGTTAATGATGAAGGTTTTTCCTTTTTGGAAACTAAAAATGCTGCCTTGAGAGAAGAATTAGAGGCTTTGAAGAGAGCCTAACCTACATCATTCACCCGTGGCAGAGCAAGGACTTCTACTCGTGGTCGAGCAAGAGCTGGTCGAATTAATATTGTAGAGATTAGGACCCAACTAGATTTAGAAAATCAAGTCTTTTAACTAACGGGAAAAAATCAAGCCTTGGCTGAGATGTCCAGAAAAATCCAAAGTCTCTCCGAGCAACTTTCCAGGCAAAGTTCTACCTTGGAAAGTAAAGAGAATTTTGTGAAGAAGCTCCATAAAAATATTGAGAGATTGACATATCAATTCCATAAACAACCTATAGAATTTTGGAATGCAAGGTACAATAAAGATCTATGCCATCTCGATGCTCGGTTGAGACAATCAAATAATGAGGGGTACAAGCAAGGATGGTTGAATGCTCTTGGTGTGATGCGTCTTGAGAACGGAAATTCCCTATGGGATTGGTATGAACCTGGGTTCCTTGGCCTACCAGTACCCCCTTTAAGCTTAGATGTTAGTTGGATTCCAGCTCGTGCCATACATCAATGTTTGATCTCTAAGTACCTTGGTGATTATAATCTTCATGAAGATTATGAGATATCCCAGCCTCCTCATATGCTTGAGTGACCAAGTTTGAGCAACACTAGAATGCTACTAAATATGAATTTTATTAATTCTCCTTATGCTTTGGATGATCCTCCCGCTGGGATGGAACCTGTGCCAAAATCAGAAGGAAAAAAGCCAATAGAATAGGAAATTTGCATTGAATAAAGAAAACTTCATCTTTTATAATTTGCTTTCCTGTATTTAATGAAGAAAAATTTCATCTTTATGCACTCTTATTTTCTTGGAAATAGTTTTTATGATGTCTTTCTTATAACATATTGATGAAGGCATATATATCTATAAAGGGACAATTTATCCTATTTTGTTTTATTTTCCTAGATAATGGAGCTTGGCCCACTTGTTGTCGATTTGTAGTGACTTGTCACCCATAAATGCCTAAGCAATGGAATGATTTTCGTCCCATGATCTTGCTTAGTTGTAGTAATCTTTTCAGGATTACCTTGGTGCCTAGACAGTGGATGCCCTGCGAGGTCACCCATCTTCTTGCCTAGTTTGGGATACCCCTTGAGGTCACCCGTGATCAAACAAGTTGTTCCTTGTATGATTGGTATGCCAACATTGTTGGTTAAAATTTATTGGTGCCGACCAACCGTGGTTGGTGGTTGCTGATATGTCAATCAACCTTAGTTGGGGTAGTGTGTGGCACTAGTACTCTAAAAAAAATTAAACAAAAGGAATATGGAGAAAATATCATCTTTATTCATACTGAAACAACTGAAGTACATACGAATTTGTTTTACTGATAATATTTGCGCAGATGCTCCACATTCCATGCATTTTTTAATTCTTCTCCCTCCAAGGTTTTGATTATGTAGGTCCCAGTTCGAACAACTGTAGTTACTTGGTAGGGCCCATGCCAGTCATCTTCTAACTTATTATGTTTCTGAATGACCTTCTTGAGAACATAGTCTCCCTCCTTAAGATCACATTGCTTGACTCTTTTGTAGTAGAACATGGCAGTTCATTGCTGGTAAGCTGTGTTCCTGATTGCTACATCTTCTCTTACTTCTTCGAGCATATCCAAGTCTAAATGTCTCATTAAATCGCTTAAAGGAAAGTTAAAATTAAGCACCCTGTGTGTGGGCAAGCCCAGTTCAGCTGGTATGATTGCTTCACTTCCAAAGGCTAGCATGTAGGGAGATTCCCCAGTTACTGTTCGGGGTGTTGTGCGATAAGCCCATAACATATAATGTAGCTCGTTAATCCAATTTCATTTTGCATCATCTAGCCGTTTTTTCAACTCGTTTAGCAGATTTCCGTTTGTCACTTCAGTTTTTCCATTGTTCTGGGGATGGCCTGGTGCAGAATGGGTCTTCTGGATGTTGGACTGGTGACAATATGCAGCGAACTCCTCATTATCAATTTGGGTACCATGGTCAGTAATGAAAGCATGCGGAAAACCATACCTGCAAATAATATTCTTCCAAATAAACTAGTAAACCCTTTCATACGACATGTCAATGAGAGGTTCAGCCTCAACCCACTTGGTGAAATAATCAACAGCAACCACTAAATACTTGAATTTCCCTTTAGTGGTCGGTAGAGGCTTGATCAGGTCTATACCCTACATGGAAAATAACCCGGGGGAAGTGATGGGTGTTAACAATGCCTGGGGGGGTTCTTCAAATGGATGAGAAAAATTGACACTTATTGCATTTCTTTGCATAAGATGTACAGTCAGCTCTCATCATTGGCCAATAGTATCCCTGCGTCATTATCCTCTGCAGGAGAATTCGTCCTGCTACATGAGCTCCACAAGAGCCTTCATGAATTTCTTCTATTAAATCTTTAACTTCTGAAGGATGCACACATATCTATAGACCTATTATGATACCCCTTATGTATAAAACACCATTGTTCAGTACATACCGAGCAGCTTTAAACTTCAGCCTCTTGGTTGTAAGTTGGTCATTTGGTACAACTCCTTCTTCGGTATATGCCCTGATAGGGTCCATCCAGGATGGTCCCATATCAAGGGTGATGAATCTCACCATTAAATATTCATTTATGCTTCGGTCTGTCAGAATCTCTATAGGAATCGTTCTTCGCAGCTCGGTGCGAGTGGCAGAGGCTAACCGAGCTAGTGCATGAGCTCTCGCATTTTCTAATCTTGGTATTCTGATCAATTGGACTACTGTAAAGGTATACACAATCTCCATAGCTTTGGCATAATACCTTGACATCAAGTCTCCTTTCGTTGCATACGACCCAAGAATCTGATTTATAATTAACTGTGAATCACTAAACATAATAACTTGCTCTGCATTCAGAGTTTTGGCTAAACTGAGGCCCACAATCATAGCTTCATATTCAGCTTCATTATTGGAGGCTTTGAACTGGAAACGTAACGCATATTCCATATCCAATCCATCTGGGTTGTGAAGAATTATACCGGCTCTGCTGCCTGTGGCACACGAGGAGCCATCAATATACAAATTCCATATGGGGATGCCATTATCAAATTCTTGGTCTGACAAAATTACCTGATGGAATATTTGATACTTCCTTTTATCATCTCCTAATAATGGGCTGTTGTCTAATGGTTCTTGTTGCCAGCGCTTGTCCCCTTCGTTACCTCTGTGGATAAGCATTGATCGGGGTAGTCTTCGATGATTCCCTAACATCCACAAGTTGGTCTGCATTAGACCCTCGTTAGTCGGCAGTACCTGAGCATGTGAATTCCATAATGAAATCTACTATCACCTGCCCTTTAAGTGAGGTCCTTGGCTCATAAACAATATCATACTCTCCCAACTCAACTCCCCAATACATCAGTCTTCTAGATTTTTCTGGCTTGTGCAAAGCCTGTCCAAGCGGCATATCAGTGTACATCATTATGGTATGGGCCTGTAAATAAGGTTTCATCCCCTACTTGTCTCCTATCAATGATAAGGCTAGCTTCTCCAATATAGGATATCTTACTTCTGCTCCTCGAAAAGCTTTGCTCGTATAATACACAGGTCTTTGTACTCCATCTTCAACTCTTATCAAGGTTGAACTGACTGCACTCTCAGATACAACCAGATATAAGTATAATCTTTCTCCCATCACTGGTCGGGAAAGCAGTGGTGGCATCCCCAAGTATTTCTTAAAAGCTAGAAATGCCTGCTCGAACTCATCATTCAACTCAAAAGTCTTTCTAAGCACCTTGAAGAATGGGAGACATTTATCCGTCGCTCTGGAGACGAACCTGTTTAGAGCTGCAACGCACCCCGTAAGGCTTTGCACTTCCTTCTTAGTAGTTGGAGATTTTAGTTCTAACAAAGCCTTGATTTTATCAGGATTTGCTTTAATGCCTCGCTAATTCACAATATACCCGAGGAACATGCCTTCTCGTACAGAAAAAATACACTTAATCGGGATTAGCTTCATGTGATATTTCTCCAATTGATCAAAAGTTTGTCTCAGATCATCTATGTGGTCTGTCTCTTTCTTACTCTTCGTCAGCATATCATCGACATAAACCTCCATGTTATTGCCAATCTGTTCTGCGAACACCTTATTCATCAATCACTGGTACGTTGCACCTGCATTTTTTAGACCAAATGGCATAACATTATAACAGTATGTACCCCTTGGGGTAATAAAAGAAGTACTTTTCCTATCTTCTAGTTTCATTTTAATCTGGTTGTAGCCGGAATAAGCATCCATGAAGCTCAGCAACTCATGCCCCGAAGTAGCATCCACCAGCTGATCAATTTGGGGCAAGGGAAAGTTATCTTTTGGGCAGGATTTGTTGAGGTCTATAAAATCTATGCACATCCTCCATTTGTTGTTCTTCTTTTTCACCATCACCACGTTGGCTAACCAATCTGTATATTTGACATCCTCAATGAAAGAGGCCTTTTGTAGTTTCTCGACTTCCTCCTGGATAGCTTGGTTCTTCTCTAGGCTAAATACCCTTCTTCGTTGTTTCACCGACTTGATCTCTTTATTAACATTTAACTCGTGGAATAAGAAGGCTAGATCTATCCATGGCATATCTTAATGACTCCACACAAAAGCTTGCTTTCTATGCCTTAAAAATGCCACTAACTCCTCCTTTATTAACGGGTCCAGTGAGGTGCCGATTTGAGTTGTTCATTCTGGACGTCCGTCGTCCAGAATGATATTCTCCATAGTCTCCATGACTTGACCCTTCACAAGATCTGATTCGTCCCTAGGGTCTATGGTCTCAATCTCTGCCTCTTCAGACTTCTCCACTTGGTACGTGGTGGTCTTCTTCTTAGCTTCCTCCAACTCTTCCTGTTCAGCAGATGAATAATAGAATTCCCGAGCTACTTTTTGGTCTCCCTTCATAACTTCAACTCCGAAATTAGTTGGAAACTTCAAGCACTGATGCACCGTGGAAGGCACTCCCTTGAACTTTTTCAAGCCTACCCTCCCCATGATTATATTGTAGGCTGATTGGACATTTTTTTCCATTACGAAAAAGTGTACTTTTTCTATTCTGCAAGCAGATCAAATACCAATAAGCATATCCAACTTGATCGTCCCGAGAGGAAAGACTTTCTCGCCAGTGAAGCCAAGGAGGGGCCTGTGATATGGCTCCAATTGGGATAACTTCAAGTTCAAATTGTCAAAACAAGGGTAGAATATGATATCTGCAGAGCTACCATTATCTACCAATACTCGTGAGATCACCACATCCTTCGTCCTCATCTTGACAACCAAGGGATAATCATGAGGATATAAAACACCTTCCAAATTATTTTTAGAAAAATCGATGACCAGTTTATCCTTGTTCACCTTCCTCAGGCGATCATCTTCAGCCAGATTTATGCGCAGTATATAAGAACAAGCTTGGGCCTCATTGAGGTAAGCTTTCCTTTCAGCAGTGTGATCCCCACCTCCTGCATCTCCACCTATAATCACATTACATTCAAATGATCCAAAATGGATTAAAAATACCTTGCCAAATTATGTGTCTCTTAGAGTCTGTTTAGGAGCGAGAGGATATAATGAGACAACACTATCCGTATTTATTTTGTATTTTGAGGTAATTATGTGTTGCTTTTTTGTGAATTCTGAGGATAAAATTCTTTTTCTTAGAGGGGAAGAATTCAATACCCCATTATTTCTAATTATTTAAATCAATTAATGAAATTAATTGTGCAAAGAATCAAATTTAACTCTGAGAGACATTATATGTTAATGAGTTAGGATATTTTTATAAAATAAAATTATAATGTTTATTAGTGGTATAGATTTTTTATAATTAATGGATTTAATCATTAAAATTCTAGATAAATATGGTATAACTATTAATTAAATTTAAGTGTTAATTTTTTGAAGAATGATATTTAACTTTGATTAATTTAAGTGATTAGGTTTTAATGAGAGGGTTTAAATGATTAATTAATCCAAATGATATTATATGTATACATATACCTAATATGGTGGGTTAATGATTTAAGGCCCAAGACCTTTGGAGCTGTTGGGTTAACGACTTAAGGCCCAATGCCTTTATATGTGGATAACATTGGTAGGATATAATAAATAAAGGAAAGATTTGGTAGGGTAAAAGAAAGTGCGGTGCACCATTTCTTCTTTGGGCTTTTAGGCAGGCGCTAATATCTAGGGTTGTACATATTAATGACAGACAAAAATAAACAAGTGAGGGGAAAAGGTTAAGAGTATAGTGGTGGCTCCCTTGATTGTAGGAACAAAAAATAAAAAAAGGATCTTCAAATAAGATCTTGCTCTTATGTATGTCGGCACTATTTATTCTGTCGGTAAAATGAAGAACACTAAATAAAGAAGAAAAGGAACAAAATATTTGGGATGCACTTATGAGGCAAGTGACTTTCTACTCTCCTCCTTTTATGTGTGTTATTACTAAACTCACCTAAATTAATTCTTAAATGTTAAAATTTATTAGAAATCGCTAGAAATTTGCATATTCCTAATTAAATTAAAAAGGGTGAATTGAAGTAGATTTAGGTACTCGAAATTATTTGTTGAGTAGTGTCACTTTGCGAAAATTATTTGTATGTCCTAAAAAATGAAAATTGATTTTTAGATTTGGACCCCAATTGTAGGATTTGACAATCGAGATTTAATTAGTGTATGAAATGGACTTAAATTCAAAATGGTTTAATTATAACTTACGCATTCTTAGTCGGTTTTACTTTATGTCTTGAGAGTACCACTCTTCATGTTTATAACCTAAATTAATGGGATTTACTGTGAGGACCTCATTTATGTCATAAAAGTTAATGCAAATGCATATATAGAGACCCGTGGCACTTATACGTATATAAGACCTTATGATGTAACACACTTGTAAGTTAATTGCATCTTTGTTTCATGCAAGAACATGTATAAGTCCCTGGTTGGGTATTGTTGTTATTGATATATGTTTTATCATGTAGATGATAGAAGGAGTACAAGATAATAGATATTTAATGGCTTGGTTGTTAGATAGTAATGTTGGGTTTTGATGGGTTGATAGTATATATAGACTTTTAAACTCTCGATATACCCCCTCATAATAAACCCTAAACAAATTTGTCTTAACAACTACCCTACCTAAATGTAAGTGTAATGGGGGGGGAGGGGGATCTTGTTTGGATTTCACTTCTATAAGACGTCCCACGCATGGAGTTTAGAGACGGGTAGGAGTGATGACTTAAATCATCAATGAAATTTATATACTTTCGATTTAATTCTTTCTGTAATGAGGAATCACTTGTAGGATGATTGTCCTTTTAGCTCTGTATGAAATGGATTAAAATGTTTAATGAATTCTAAATGATAAGACCGAGGGCGGGGTAATTAGTGTTTGAGTAAATTTCTTAGAGTGAATAAAGATGTGTTAAAGTGTCAAATGTTAAATGAACACGTGAAATGAAAATGAATGGGTGGGCAGCTTGGAGGGACACCCTGATATTGTGATATGCAAATTCCCGACCATGCGAATACTAGGTGGCATCAGGGCATGAAACGTGATGTTTAGGATTTAATGTGATCTGTTATTTTATCATTGCATAACAGACGACCAAGATTTATTTGATTATTTAAATTTAACGTACCGAATTTTTATGAGATGGCCGAGAGGAAGGGGAACATGGTGGTTACATTTTGTTTAATTAATGAAATGGATTGAGACAATTCTAATGCATTGTAATGATTTAAATTTGGTGTACCACTTGTTTATGAGATAGCCGAGTGGAAGGAGTGCATGCTGATTATGTTTGTTTAAATATTGGGTATAAGAAATTAACTAAATGAACTGGATAGTTCTAACACATTGTGAGACTAAGTTTATGGGTTGGGACGCTCATTAATTATTAAACTGTGACGTTATCATATATGCATATAACTTCTTCTAGTTGCGTAGCTAAGTTACTTTCTAGGGTTTTAACCCGTATATTTATATGGAACCCAGGAGTCAGGGTTGGACCTCCCATTTAGCATTTCTAATACAGTCAACATGTATTATTCACCTCTCTTACTCATAGTATCAGTTCCAAAGACATGATGGACTTCTATCTTATCAAGTTATTATGTTTTTCTTCTAAGTGTAGCTTATTTTGAGATGTTCTAGTTGGTATGTTGAGATTTAGTTGGCTTATATTAATCAAAGACTCTTTGGGATTGTATTGAAGTTTTATTATTGAGACACTATTATTTATAGATTTTGGATCTTGGACATTATGAGTTTTCATTATGGATTTTCATATTGCTGACCAAGTTACTTGTCTATTTTTGTGTTCGACCTCTTCATGATAAGAATAGTATTTCATTTGTTTTAACTGTTCCTTATAATTTTATATTTAGACTTGATTAACCTAAATGTGTAATTACACGAGGTATTACATAACAAGGGTGGAGCCGAATGTCATAAGTGTGTGCGTGTGTGTGTGTATGTTTGAAGTAAGGTCTTTATAAAAATAAAGCTTTAGGTCATGGGGGAGGGGGGTCACGTGGATTTATGTAGGATGAAGCATTATAGTAAGTGCGTATTGAGAGGAGTTGAGCATATCATTTAATAGGGGTGTCGCTAAGGTAACCCGAACTAGTACTCCAAAATACCATAAGCAAAATAATAAATGTTTTACTATGTGCCACCACATGATATGAATATTTTATACACAATAATTTCAACACAATTTCCCACACATTTCTCTCTACCTACTATCTTCCCACTACACTCCAATCTCACTCTATCTAACCTCACTCCACTCACTAAACTACAACAATGGTTCCCTAACTACATGACCACTTGTTACAGGAGATACCTGAGTTTTATAAAGGTTTTATAAAAGATATCATAGAGGTGGATGCAGATGGAAATTTTGGGTTTAGACATGTGTTTACTTGTCTATGGTTTAGGATTGAAAGTTATGGATGGAGAATTGTGAGGGAGGATTTGATGGACGAAGTTCTTGAAAATAATGACTTTTACCTACACTATTTTGGTAGTTAGTTTTCAAAACTGTTCTAAATCTGTTAGACGATTATACAATCTCATGTGGTCTGAAGCCTTGGATGGTTATGCAAGAGTGTGGTTACCTTATGGATGAGACTTATAATTTTGTGTCTTTCCTCATATCAAAGAGATAGTTCCTCATATTTTTACTGATGAGATGTTCACGACCAAAGAGTCTAATGTTCGTGTAAATTTCTTATGTATGTCGGAATCATTTTGTTATACTAAAGTTGAAGAATGATTTCCTTTGCTACCGGTTGTAAGTTATTGTTATAGTTATTCCCTACCCAAATGTGTAGGTATGTTCTGAGGGAAGTTTGGTAGTTTTTGTACAAATGTAATACAAGTTGTTGAAAATATATATCTATAAAACATAGGTAATGGATTTCACTATCATGTGCAATGAATTTCATTGTGGATTGATAATGTAGTTATCATGAAGTTGGTTTATTAATGTAAAATATATGTTATTAATGTTGGATTAACATTGTAATTTATGTTGAAGTATTAATGTTGTACTATTATTATGGATTTGTTAGTGTTGGAGTATTAATGATTCAATGTTGAGCTTCATTTGGCATGAATGTGAAGAATCTAGTATCATTATTCGGGATGTAGATAATGACTAAAGTAAAAGCCCTGGAAACTAAAATCCCACTATTATGGATGATTATTTTGAACCAACATATCTTTATTTGTTTTTCAATCTTTACAATGAGAAAGCACCATTATTTCAGAATGAATGCCCCAAACCAAACTTGATGATCCAACATTGAAACTAACATTTGTTCCCCATCCTTAATTGAAACATTGAAACTAACATATGTAATCTAACATTGATAACATATTCCAACACGGATAACATTGATAGCATTGATAACATATTCCAACACTGATAACATTGATAACATACTCTAATATTGATAACATTGGTAACATATTTAAACAATGATAAGGTTAAACCATTATAAATCCAACATTTCTAACATATTGCAACTTCATTTTGAACCCCATTAAAATTACAAAATTGATAACATAATCCAAATATACTCCATCCTTAATTACAAAATTGAGCCGCATCCAAATTACAAACTTAATTTTCTTTTTATTTTTGCTCCCTCATCCCCCTTTGCCTTCCTTTTCCCCTTTTCGTTGTCTCTTCCATGCTTTTTAGTATTTTTCTTCCTCTACCCCTTAATGATAATTGGGTGACCCACCCTAATGGTTGCCCCTAGTATTTGGTAACCTTCTTCATTCTTCCTAAGCAATGTAGTGACATCTGCAGAAACACCATATTTCATATTCTTCTTTAGAAACCCCATCACTTTACATACTTCGTTCACCTAGTAAATATCATTTATGTATGAGAATTGATTAAATTACGAAAATTATTACAAATTTAACACTTAATAGTGATGTTATGATTGCTTTGGATTACTTTTAGGCGGGGTTCTGGACAATCGACTGCGACATGGTCAAGAACCACTCCATGTAATCCTCGCTACAGTCCCATGGGTACGAGACGGGTATTGATTGCGACTTCTAGGATAATATGTGGTATTTCTAGTTTTCCTGATATCATTTATGCATGAACTTGACCTTGTATCTAGCGTCTTTGTTTCCCCTCTCATCCCTTAATGGGGTCATTGGGTCATGGGAAATGATTTCAATATGGCCAAATTATCTCAGAGATCTTTTTGGATAGTATGGATCAACAATATCGAAGCAAATGATAATGCCATTATAGAAAGCAACATCCATGAATGGGTATGCTTCTCTAGCATCCTTATAAGGATCCCAAAACACCTACACACAAACTAATAATTAGGGTACCAATATTCTAAAAGTTAATTGTAAAGAAAATTTAAACCGTTTACATTCCTTCCCGAGATATCATCGAGATGTTCTCGGTAGTTTATGATATTTTGAAAATCATTCTTCTAAGAGGATGATTGGAATGCCTGAACACATAATTCTGGGCATTGTATCGTTGAACTCTATGTGGTAGCATGCCCATATCCTAGTAAAATGCTCATAAATCTAGGACTATGAAACATCATACAGTAACAAAACAAATTTAGTGATTACTAACATAAAATTAGAGAATTCGATAAACTAATAATTAATATATATCACAAAAATTATCTAGTTACATGTAGTAGGGATAGATAGTAGCCTATTCACTTAAACCTGATCTTGATGCAAGCCTAAGTCGCTTGTACAAGTGAGCAAGAATTCCCACGCCCAAGCCATCCAGCCCACCCTTTTTAAATCCTTTAAAACTTAGAGGTAGTAGACAGAGATCTATTTTTGGTCTTATCAGGGAATATATTGCATCCGGTAATGTACAATATATAAGCCCTCGTACAATGGTCTTTCACATCAAAGGCAACATTCTCATCTTTGGATCGCTCCTTAAAATTTGCAGTTATCTAATTCAACCAGACCGCACATGACTCACTACACTCTAATTCCATATTGGGCTTCCTCACGCCCAAGAACTTAACTACTAAGTCAATAGCATTGTGCACTTTAATTACCTCGTCATCCAAAATGTCAGTGTTTGGGATAAATAAAGGGTCACCAACTGGAGGTACTTGGAGGATTTGAGATATGTCATCAAGAGTGATGGTCATCTCCCCAAACGGCATGTGAAATCTATTTGTCTCTGGATGCCATCGCTCAATGAAAGCCAAAACCAATGCGTAGTCAATATACCTATGGCTATATTTTTTATCAAGCCATCGAGTTTTTCCCTCGCCACCCTCCTATGAAGCCCATTACTAAAATCTTGAAAAACCCATTCATTTATCTTAGTCCAGTGGTTAATACAGCGCAAGGACACT
Organism: Sambucus nigra; assembly: GCA_949130495.1. Taxonomy (NCBI): domain Eukaryota; kingdom Viridiplantae; phylum Streptophyta; class Magnoliopsida; order Dipsacales; family Adoxaceae; genus Sambucus; species Sambucus nigra. Next base: position 334,869,509 of record OX422215.1, read on the forward strand.
CATTCAATCTATAATACAATAGAAAGTATATCAATATTTTCATAAGTCACAAAAGTAATATTTTTGAGTAGTTAAATTTGGAAATTTTATTACCACTGATTCGGTCCATATACCATAGGAAATATTGTCTTTGAAATTCTTAAAAGGGGTGAGTTCCTTAGGAACCCTATATGTCTTGGTCGATGATCCGACATCGGCTACATTCTTTTTACTATATGTGGAAGCCAACTTATGTTGTCTTTATGATGAGTTACTAGATGGTCAAGGAGCATCAGGATGGCCCTCTACAGGAGCCTCCGCATCTCCCTCATCAGAGCCCCCACATATCCCCTTGAAGGAGCCTTAACATAAAACTCTATAGGAGACTTAGAATGGCCCTCTGAAGGAACCTCAACATGACCCTTTGAATGAGTCTCATCATGGACCTCTTAAGGATACTCAACATACCCCTTTAACACATGCCCCTCTACAGGATCCTCAACATGCCCCTCTGAAGGAGACTCAACATGCCTATCTATAGGAGCCTTCGCATGGCCTTGTGCACCAACCAAAACTTAAACCTCTATAATAATAGGTAAAGCATGAATTTCTTCCTGACGCTTCCTCTCAAAAATAGTAACGAGATTCCTCTTAGAACACAAGTAGAATATTACTTTTTCAATTTATGGCCTGCATTAAAATAGAGAGGTTATGTTAATAAAGTCTTCTTACATACAACATATGTGAATAGCTAAAATACATCAATAACTAATATACATGACAAACTAATATACATGAATTAATTACAAAAATGGATGTCATGTGAATATCTAATTAACAAATATAGAGGACATGAATAAACTAAATTACAAATGTAGATAACAGGTGAATAACAAAATTACAAATATAGATGACATCAATAAACTAAATTACAAACATAGATGAAATGAATAACTAATATAGGTGAACAAAAATATTAAAACCCAACATTGTTCAATCTTCGTTCGAGGCAATGGAAGCGAACTATTATTCTTAGCTCAGTAGAAGCCTAACAAATAAGGGATCACAACTCGTGATGTTTTCCCCGAATAAAGTTATTAAAGAACCTAACTTTGGTTCATCATAAATGTGGTAATAAAGGGACTACAATTCGGGGTAAAGGACCCGGATGATGTTAAATTAAAATAGTAACTCCAATCATCAGAAGCATAATGACATTGGGATTTTTGTTCGTTTGTTTTACCCCGAATGAAACCCTGGGAAGTTCACAAACCAATTCGTTTCAAAACCCAATTGGTTTCAACAACCAATTAAATCGATTCGTTGGATTAAAAAAAATTCATTGGTTTCAAAACGAATAAAAAATAATAAAACTATACCAATAGTGGTTTCACAATGGTTTGATTCAGTTTTCGTTTAGGGAAATAGATTTGTTCGTCAAATGCTTTTGAATTGTTGGAATCAATACAATGGTTTGTTTAAGGTAGTATAATCATTAGATTCATTTATGGGCTCAATTTTTTGATAAATCAATTCAACTAGGTGTTCAATTTCGTCAAATGCTTTTGAGTTGTTGGATTCATGTCAATTAATTTTTCTAAGGTTTTTAAACATTATTCACATTAATTTTGAGTACCAACCTATATGGGATTAATATTTAGTTGATAATTTGTTATTGGCCTTTGAAGTTCAGAAGTTGAGATGTGTAAAGGTTTACATGTGTGGAGATAAGGAGGGAAATTATGTAAAATGAAAATTTTACACTTTAAATAATAGGTGGCCCTATATGTGGTATAATGAAGTAAAAATCCAATTTGAGTTGTATTTTGAAGTAAAATTAGGCTTGAGGCATTTTGGAGTTATATTGGGGGTGCCCTCCTTAGAGGCACCCTTTAATAGGTATGACAGTTACCTCTTGTGTTTTTGTCCTTCCAGCCTGCTCAAATTGCTACGCACTTTATGTCATGTTGAGTAACCAACAGTTTAATTAAATCAAAATTTTTGTGCTATCGAATTTCCACTAAATGAACCACAAAAAGGAATTATTATCATCTTTCTCGTTATAAAGCAAGGCTCTCAGTCATTTTTGAAACACAAAAAATCATTCTCCATATCGCCTACAGTGTAAAAGACCACACACACACAGAATGTTCTGTCGAGCCCTAAAACCTCCATTTTTACACCATTTTCAGTGTGTGCTGCACAATTTCACTTATAAAATCAGTCCAATATTTTTGTGAATATCAACTAATATTTTTGGTGGAGCATCTATATTATATTTTGGAGGTGTGTTTGGAGTATATTTTTGGTGGAGTTATGAGGGACTTTTTACGGCGTTTCTTGGAGTATTTTCTCAGAGCTTGAAGTGGGTATTTTAACGGAGCTTTCATGGAGAATTTTTATTGGAGTCTTCAATCTTTTCCCATACAACTTTTCGAGGACTTCTTCTTTACAAGTGAGGTTTATTTTAAAGGCATGATTATATTCTGAAAATTTATTATGCATGCTAGATGTGTGTGTGTGTGTGTGTGTGTGTGTGCGCATATATATATATATATATATATATATATATATATATATATATATATATATATATATATATATATATATATATATATATATATATATATATATGATTTTATACATGCTTTGTAGTTATGAAATTTATCGTATAATTTCATGGAAACTAAAGTGTCAAAAATTAGTTTAACACATGGTTTCAAGTATTAAATTTTCAGAATATAAATAGAAAAAAAGTTATGAAATTATGGAATAATTTCACAAAAAATGACATTCTAAAATTGATTATTGAATATAGTTTGAAATACAAAATTTTCAGAATATAAAGTGTTGATTTATATGAAATAAAAAACGTACAAATGTGTTAAATGTTAATGTTTATGAAAATAAGATACTTGAGTGTTTGGATAATTCGTCTAATAATTTCAAAATATTGTATCCTATAATTAGTAAAGAATATGTAAAAATATATTATTCCATGAAGTTAAATAATAAAGAGTGTTAATACTTCATATGTGAAAGGTTAAGGAAATTCACAAACATTATCACCTTGAACTAAATATAACCATGCTAAAACGTTTATTTATATGAAAGATTTTGGGTAACATTTTTGAAGTGTTGTGTAAATGAAATAATGTGACTTTAAGGTGGGGGAAAGTATAAGATATTGTTTAACATTTTTAAAGGGCATAAAGTAAATCTATCAAATATGAGTTGGATTAGAGGAGATGTAGCCCTGGAGAGAGAGAGAGAGAGACGATTTGGGCGATCCTCGTTCTTCTTGGATTTTCCTGATCTCAAACTCTATTTTCGATAATCCCATAGTCTTTGTGGGATTAACTTGTTACGATTCAAGTTTTATGTAATGACATTTTTGTCCATTATCAATTTATATGTCGTACGCCGTTACACCATTGAAGAAACTCAAGATCGCATCTACATCAACGAATCCGAATATCAAAGTGTCTTCAACATCATAGCCTCTGCGAGAATGAACTTGGTAAAATTTTGTTTTTACATTCCTTAAAGTTCATATTTAGTATTGGGAAATTTTTATAAAATGTTTTTTATAAAAATAAGAAGTAAGTTTTTTCAAGCAAAATGAGGCTTTTAAAAGGATTTTATTTTTCTGGGAAAATCGGACCGATCCGCCCCATACCGGACCGATCCGCAACCGGACCGATCCGTCCCTCAACCGGACCGATCCGCTTGCTACAGATCCAGTATACCCCGGACCGCAAGCGAACCGATGAAGGCCAAAATAAAAGAACCGATCCGCTTGACCGGACCGATCCGCCTCAGAACCGGACCGGGCCGACTGGGATAAATTCGGCCAGATTCGCTGCAGATTTTTTAGGCTCAAAGTTTTACTATTTAAAGCCAACTTCGGGGAGTTATTTTTTAAGACTTTTCAAGAAGATTTTCAGAGTCCTAAATACTCTAAGTCTTCACCTTTTTGATGTGCAAAACATCTTTTTGATTCACACAAAAAATCCCAATTACTTTTGTGAATCTTTTGGAACCCTAGAACACAAGCTTTGCTATTTTTCAATCTTTGTGGGGAGATCTTTGCAACCGAGGGATGCGTGTCATTGCTGAGGGAGTCTCTACAAAGTGTTATGACTGCGTGTCATTGAGGAGAGCTGCGGTTCTTCCTTCGTTGTTTGGGCTGCGAGTCCTTCGAGGGTGCTACGTGTATTCTCTTGCTGAGTTCAAGACTGCGTGTCTTTGTGGGTTGGCTGCGTGTTGATCCATTGCAGATTTCTCTATGTAATTGTAAGTTGCGGGTTGTATATTCATAGTGAAATAAAGGTTTTACCTGAAAGGGGTTTTTTCCAGAATTCTGTGTCTCAGCATATTTTTGTGTCACATGCTTTATTTATTTATCGGTTGACACACGCACCTTAGATGCATGATTAGGGGCTGAAATTAAATAAGTGTGCTATATTAGAAAGTTGCGAAGTTAATCAATTATCACATAGTCTTGTCTTTTCAAATTGGTATCAGAGCGGGTTGCGCTAATTTATTGCGTATTCCTATTTTCAAATCGTGTGATATTGATTTTTTTTTTAAAAATCAGTTTTGTGAAAAATCGCAATTTTTCCTATGGAGCACTTATATAATCAGATGCCTATTTTTGACGGGTCTAATTATGCCTACTGGAAAGCTCGTATGAAATCGATTTTAAAATCTATTGACGAGCGTGTTTGGTTGCTTTGCGAAAATGGTTGGACTCCTCCCACGGTCACTGTTAATAACATCACCACTTTAAAACCCGTGTCAGCTTGGACTGAAGATGATTATAAATTGTCCAATTTTAATTCCCGTGGTCTGAGTGCTATTTCTGGAGCCGTCTCTCCTGATGAGTTTCGCCGAATTATGACGTGCACCACGTCTAAAGAGGCTTGGGATGTTTTGAAATTGACACATGAGGGTACGAACGCGGTTAAAGAGTCAAAATTACAAAATTTGGCCACCCAATTTGAGACTATCACCATGTCTGAGTCCGAATGCTTTGATGATTTTTATGCACGATTGTCGGACATTGTTAACACATGTTTTAATTTGGGTTAAGTGATTGATAACACGCGTGTCGTTAAAAAGATTTTGAGATCTCTCCCAAAACGCTTTATTCCTAAAGTCACTGTTTTGAACTCTTTGGGAAATTTGAAATCACTTAAGTTGGAAGAACTTGTAGGAGATCTTCAAACCTATGAGATTGACATGTTTCCCAAAACCATTAAGGCTAAGGATAAAGGCATTGCTTTAAAGACTCATTTTGAGAAAAAGAAAGAAACCGTTTGTGAGTCAGATTCTGAGGGAGATTTTGATTTTAATGATATGGCCTTGTTTGCGAAAAATTTTAAAAAATTTCTCAACATGAACAAAAATAATTCTTCCAATAAAAAGAATTTTTTTGAGAAAAATAAAAAGAAAGGAAAGGCCAAAGGAAGTGGTGAGAGGGAAAAAGAAAATAAATCCGATGAGGAGTGTGAAGAAGATTTTGAGAACGTCACTTGTTTTGAATGTGGTGGTAAGGGACATAAGTCGTTTGAGTGTCCTACGTGGCTTAGAAAGAAAGTAAAGAAAGTAGCTATGCCCGCCACACTTAGTGATAGTAGTGAAGGTGAGGGTGATGAGACTAGTGGTGAGAAGTTTGTAGCTATTTCTAGTCGTGTGAGCACACCCACCTTGTCCCACAATAGTGCACACGAAAGTGATAGTGATGGTTTGAGCGCTTCAAGTGAGGGAGAAAGTGGGAGTGAAAGTGGAGATGAAAGTGAGCTCCAAAAAGCTTTTAGAGAGTTGTACACCGAGACCTTGAAAACAAAAAGGTATAATAGGGATTTAGGTCGTCGGGTTTTAGATTTGGAGAAAGAGAAGGAGGTTTTGAGAAAGGAGAAGTGTGATTTGGCCGACACGTTGTCTAGTCTGACGACACGTGTATCCCAACTCGAGAGTGATCTCGAACGTGCCAGGGTGGTCAAAGCCAAGTTTGAGAACGCACCTAAGAAGGTTGAAAAGGTGGTTCTTAAGGGTAAAGGTGAGAAGTTAGGAATAAGTCATGACGGTGCTTCTTCTTCCCAATTAGCACCCGAGCCGGTTCCCACTTTAGTGACAGTTTCACATGTGTCTCACCCTAACCCACCTAGGTGTCCCATTACTTTTAGGAAAGTGCGTCCTAGAGTTTTTGAGAGAGGTGTTCCTAGGCCTATTTATGTTTGCTCACATTGCAAAAGGAGAGGACACCTTAGGGAATTTTGCTTTAAGTTGGGGTATGTGTCACGTTTTGCTTCTACACGTGTTTCTGGCACACATGCACCCACACATGATACTTTACATGCTCCCGGAGACTACATGAGAGAGTTTACACATTTAGGAGAGCAAGTTAAGTTTTTAGTCAAAACTTCACAAGAACTGATGGAAGTTTTTCATAAGTTGTCACCACCTTTGGAAAACTCCTCTGCACCTAATGATTGAGGTTTGACTTGTTTACTAGCATAGGGTGATTTTCATTATGACATTGTTTGCCTATTGCTAGTATGTGTCATTTTGTATATTTTATTTTTTTTGAAAATTTTGAGAAAATCCAAAAAGATTTTTGTATTTTTTTTGCACCGTTTATGGATGGAAACTTAGGATGACCAAGTCACAACATCATTCCATTATTTTCATGTGACTATTTGATAGTGTTTTGAGACAATAGGTCAATTCATCCATGTGCTTTATAATGTTTGGAGTCATTAAGATGTAATTAAGTGTTTCTTCCTACATGTTTGACTCATATTTCCTTTATTGCACACATGCACGGATTTGTTTGATTATTGTGCTTGTCTTATCACATGTTGGTTGGGTGTTTTCACTCCAATCCTGTCTTTAAAACGAACCAAGCGCGATAATTTTTATAAGAAATTGTGCATATAAAAACCGTTTTGTGAGTTTGTGTGCTTTCTTTAGAAACGGGGAAGGGCTGCGAAAGGTTCATTTTGCCTTTGCGAATACTAAAACCACCGTTATATTGGACCTAAAAAATTGAGGAATTTTATTATCCGAGGTCCAAAGAGGTTTAAAGAGCCCAAAAAAATTGAAAGGCAATAAAAAGAAATTCATGCCAAATTATGGGCCATTTAGGTTTTTGCACCAATTCTCCAAAGTTTGAGAATTTAGTTTAATACCTCTAAAAGAAAATATATATGAGGGAGTTTGGTTGGAGAATTTAAAACGGGTTTGCACGTCCTTGGAATACTTGAAAATGCGCTACATAGTTTTGGACGTTATTGGTGTGGAAATCACTTTGACTTTGATTTGTTGATTTGCATAAGACGATGTCATCTAAATTCAACAAATTTTTTACACCTAAGGATACCTTTGATGTTCATTCGTTAGGAGTACACGTATGCATCGTGCACATATGATTGATTGAGTTGATTTAAATATCGAATGTGTTCACACCCATTCATTCCATTTCCATGACATGGTTGTTTGAGTCTAAATCCATGGTGTGATTTTTGTATCATATTTGTTCATATTGGTATCTTATTTTTTGTACGAAAAATTTGAAAAATAAAAAAATTGTTTGTGCATTTATTTCTGAGCATCTCCTTGCAAGAGCACGTTTACCATATTATTTGATGCCCTGTTTTGTATACCGTGACACCCCGATTGTGCTTATTTGATTCATTTTTCTCATTTGTCTATTTGGGGACATCATAAAAAGGGGGAGAAAGAATTATCATATTATGGGGGAGTTTAAATTTTGGGGAGTTTTTGAGATATAGCTTACGTTTTTATCATATATTGGTATCCATGTTTATCTCATTTCAAACTCGATATGTCACGTGGTATTTGCTTTGTCTCATGTGTGTAGGTATAAAGATTGAAGAACAAACGATGAAGATTTATACCTTTGTATCTTTCCATCTTTAGGGTTCATGGGAGGGTAGATTTGAATAGGTCATTAGTTGATAATTCGGATATTTTTTATGTATGTACCGGCATAGACATAGGGGGAGATTTGTAAGGACATTTTTGTCCATTATCAATTTATATGGCATACGCCGTTACACCGTTGAAGAAACTAAAGATCGCATCTACATCAACGAATCCGAATATCAAAGTGTCTTCAACATCATAGCCTCTGCGAGAATGAACTTGGTAAAATTTTGTTTTTACGTTCCTTAAAGTTCATATTTAGTATTGGGAAATTTTTATAAAATGTTTTTTATAAAAATAAGAAGTAAGTTTTTTCAAGCAAAATGAGGCTTTTAAAAGGATTTTATTTTTCTGGGAAAATCGGACCGATCCGCCCCATACCGGACCGATCCGTCCCTCAACCGGACCGATCCGCTTGCTGCAGATCCAGTATACCCCGGACCGCAAGCGAACCGATGAAGGCCAAAATAAAAGAACCGATTCGCTTGACCGGACCGATCCGCCTCAGAACCGGACCGGTTCGACTGGGATAAATTCGGCCAGATTCGCTGCAGATTTTTTAGGCTCAAAGTTTTCCTATTTAAAGCCAACTTCAGGGAGTTATTTTTTAAGACTTTTCAAGACGATTTTCAGAGTCTTAAATACTCTAAGTCTTCACCTTTTTGATGTGCAAAACATCTTTTTGATTCACACAAAAAATCCCAATTACTTTTGTGAATCTTTTGGAACCCTAGAACACAAGCTTTGCTATTTTTCAATCTTTGTGGGGAGATATTTGCAACCGAGGGCTGCGTGTCATTGCTGAGGGAGTCTCTACAAAGTGTTATGACTGCGTGTCATTGAGGAGAGCTGCGGTTCTTCCTTCGTTGTTTGGGCTGCGAGTCCTTGGAGGGTGCTGCGTGTATTCTCTTGTTGAGTTCAAGACTGCGTGTCTTTGTGGGTTGGCTGCGTGTTGATCCATTGCAGATTTCTCTATGTAATTGTAAGTTGCGGGTTGTATATTCATAGTGAAATAAAGGTTTTACCCGAAAGGGGTTTTTTCCTGAATTCTGTCTCAACATATTTTTGTGTCACATGCTTTATTTATTTATCGGTTGACACACGCACCTTAGATGCATGATTAGGGGCTGAAATTAAATAAGTGTGCTATATTAGAAAGTTGCGAAGTTAATCAATTATCACATAGTCTTGTCTTTTCATTTTATTTGTTTGTTTAGATGGGTTTTGTTATTATTGTTGGTGAATATTATTACACCGAAAACTGGGTCCAATTCTGGATCATAAAATGGGAAGACTTCTATAATGGATCAACTGATTCATTTGTCGTTTCTACAGGCGGTGCCAGTGATCATATTTAGGATTTCAATACATGCAGATTGTTTGGATCACAACTTCGTAAATGGGGACCATGGTTCATAGTTGATTATTATTGGTGTTCATTCAGGAACATTGACATTTATATCTTTCATATTGAATTTGACGATCTCCGGGTCAGGTATAATATTCAGGGTTGTTTGTAAATAAGGGCTTTTGTGAGAACCGTTTTGATTTTATTACTTTTGCTTCAATTTTAATCTAGTTGTTTTGGATTGAATATCCAATAGTTTATATGAATTCTGCAAATGGGGTCAATTTGAATTGATTCCCACTGATCATCATCTAACGTCATATGGATATCAGACTGGGTTCTTCGTAAATCCAAAGGTCATCGTTAGATTTTTTATTGAGAATAAAAGTCTTGGTTGTTAGGGATTTCTGAGATCATCGACAACTTTTGGGTTTTGAGAATCACATGGTAGCATTTGGGATCACGTGATTTTGTTAGCTTGACTAATTCTTTGGCATAGATACCTGGAATTAGATAAAAGATTTTCAAGGCTATCTTCAAAAGGGTTAGATTTACACAAATGAAGGTTTTATCCTTTATTTTTGGATTAATCCAACGGCCTACAATGGGTCTCTAGTATTTGGTTTCATCAACACATGTGTGTTCACATGGGAACCGCATCAGATCATTGCACCTGCTTGTTAATAGCTTTTCACGAGCTAATCATCAAGCTGCTAAGAAGAGTAATAGTTTCTATTGAACTATAAATGAGTTATTCATAAGACTCATTGTTATTTATATTAAACTTTGTTTTATTTTAGTCTTTTATTGTGAACCTTGGTGGTGGGCACACTCATCCACTATTTTTAATTTTTTAATAAAACATTGCTCCTAGTGAGCTTTATAAAAAAATCAAATATGAGTTCAAATGGTAAATATTTGAAAATTTGACAATTAAAGTGGTGTAGTGTAAGAAAAACTTGAAAATGGATAATCTACAAACTGAATCCCAAAGAGAATGAAATCTTGATTGTTTCCATAAATATGGTAATTTATGATTAAAAAGGGACTTTATTATACAAGACTTTAAATGGACACTAAATAGTGGGAATGGTCCTTAAACTTAGAAATGGAATAAGACTTTGTAAAAGTAGTAATTTTGGTAATATATCTAAAATGTGTAATAAGGACTAAATGATAGAAATGTGTTCAAGTTTATAACAAGGATTACAAGATGGTATTTACCTTGGGTTTCGACCTTTGGGTCGGGTAAAATGATTAAAGTAACACTAGGTGATTAGAAGGTGCATTTATGCAAGTAAAATAAGGCGATAAGTTAGATGTTTTAATAAACATGGCTGTTGGACGGCAAGTAAAAATAAATTAATGCTAGGAAAATTTAAATAGGGCCTAGAGTCCTAGGGTGCGGCGTAAGCTTAGACCTAATCCACTGGTCATAGAAACATGTCACGGAATTTTTGGTAGTTGATGAAAGTCCGTAAACATAAATTGGATATAGTTAACTCTAGGATTAAATGGAAATCAAAAAGAGATATTGAATTGGTAAATTTCGGGAAGATGAATGATTAAGGAAAATGGAAAATCCATGGAATATGAATTAAGGAAGATAATAATATAACACAGTAATGTGTGGGTAAATTAAGGTTAAAGGAAGTAAAGTGACAAAGATCATAAATGGGCAGTTGTATAATCTATAGTGATTATAAGCCCGGTGACGTATAAGTGTAAATAAGTCTTTGTACACTGAGTGTGTGTTGAAATACTATTTTAAGATATGACATGGGATTGATGGGTTAAAAAGGTGAAATGTGTAGTTTTCAGTAATAGGAGATAAATAATAATGGTGTTACATAACTTCTTGTTTATTAAATGTGTAGATTTATGACTTAAAGGAGCATTTTTGAAATAAAACTGTTACGTAAAGAAATTTAAGCGTAATGGATTTTAACCAAAGTTAAAGAGAATGTTTTTGAATAAAACATGGTTAATGCATAAATTGTTTAATAGTTGGATGTTCGTTATTACATCCTTTCTTACTGTTGTTTGTTTCTATGCTGCATTATTTTCGGGAACCCCACTCGGCATAGGCTCACCTCATTCCCTTTGTTACGGAAGGTTAAACGATGTTTCGTGTTTTGATTGAGTTTCGCATGTAAGTGATTCTCATTGTTTACATTAACAACTCGAATTATAAAAACCCTAGGGTATTTCCCAACCATTTCTACACTTGTTATTTGTTGTAGCCTAAAATAATAATACCACATGGACCAATCAAAGAGTGACACATGTCATCATGTTCAGTGGACCCTAAAAAAACACACGGATATGATAGGCTCAGTTATATTGCTAATCGACTACTTAGTCGACCACCTTCATGAATATGAAGAGTTAATAATATGAACAGACACATGTGGGATTATCAACAGTTACCATGCACATGCACGTGAATAATATTCAAGTGCTTATTATTATGTAAAAATGTAAATACCTAATGTATAAAGGTATTTCACCTCTTTAACTTCCAACTACTATAAATAGATTACAACCTCTCTCAGCTGAAAAAAATTGAAAATCCTTGCTATGCACCTAGAGAGACCTTAAGAGGATTATAAAAACCTAAAATATAGTAGCCTTATACCCATGGATGTAGGCACCTCATTGGGATGAAGCACTTAAATCTTTATGTCTCTTTATGACTCTCATCCCTATCTAGCTTATTTCTTGATTTGTGATTACAATTATTCATTTATTTGATCTAAGATTATTACAAATCAGAAAAATAAATTTGGACACCAACAAATTGGCGTCGTATGTGGGAAATAAGAAGCTTTTGGTTTATTCTACCTATTTTCTTTAAGTAACCATTTCTCAGTCTCGCCGTTGAAAAATGGCAGGCATTCTAAAAGGAAGCCACGCCGTTAGCAATTCTTTCAATCGGTATGTCTCTTCTGGTATAAGATATCTTTAAGGAATCCTACTAAATATAGCTTAGGGTGAAGAGGCTATGCAAGAAAGAGTGAGACATCTTACTCAGATGCTTCAAACCAGGATAGTTGTTGGCCTAAAAACTGGAGGAAAAATGTTGCCTACATCCCCTAGATAGGAAATGAGTAGGTCTAGATACTCTAGATCTACTAATAACTGATCTTACCGTCCTAGGGTAACCTCATCAATCAGATCTACTGATTGTTATGGACATTCACTCTCTCAAGCTGGCGCCGACATATACTCAATACCAGACGAGATGCGTTTTCTGGCATTTTCCAGCATTATTACTAAGTCGACACAAATTTAGTACGACAACTTCTCGTGAGGACAATTCTCTAGATTTCAACATCTCGTGGATTTGTTCATCAGTAACTTTTTCTTTGGAGACAAACCGATCAAAAGTTAAGTGCATTTATTGAGTGTTCGCCAACGATCGGGACAAACTGCATGCAAGTACATCACTCGCTTCAACAGTAAAAATTGGAAGTCTTGAACTATGAAAAAAAGATAAAAATCACTACATTGATGAGTGAATTACTACCTGAGAAGTTATATTATGCCTTAGCCAAATATACCCCCAAGACCATAACCGAATTGATGGCCAAAATAGGAAAAATCATGAATGTCGAGGAAGCCATGGCTGTGAAACAATCTCACGACACAAAGACCGACAATAATAAAGGCTCCAAAAATAAAGAGAAGAAATTAAAGAAAGGAGAGAAACATAAGAAGTATGATGAGTATACTTATCTCACTGTTGGTCATCACATTTTTGAGGAAATTCGAGGAAGTAAGGATCTGAAATGGCCCGAGAAACTGAAGTCTTCCCCAAATCGGAGGGATAAATTTAAGTATTATGAATTCCTCAAAGACCATGGGCATAACACAGACAATTGTATAGATCTGAAGAATGAAATGGAAAGCTTGATCTGAAGGGAGAAACTCTCCAAATTTTTTGACAAAGAAGGAAGTTCAAAAAAGCGAGAAGTCCATAAATGATTAGAATCTCCTTATAACAGAGGAGATGAAAGAAAAAGAGGGAGAGATGATTACACCTAGGCATCCTGTACGCGAGGTTAAAATTATTTATTTTAATTGTCACTTCATTATAGGTGGTGACACTGCTTGGGGTGAAGAAATAGCAGGGAGAAAAGCATTCCTAAACGAAGCAAAGGTGATCCTACATTCGGAAAATCAATTTGTTTGGTAACGTTGATAATCACCCAAGGAAAGTGAACAACGAATATTGGTGATAGTATTATCCAAAGATGACCACTCTGGGGTGATTTATCATCACAATGATGATGTGGTCATCACGATCATAGTGCACGAAGAAAGAGTTACTCGGATATTGGTGGACAATGGTAGCTGAACTGATGTCATGTTTTATGATTTCTTTAAAGGACTGGGATTACATGACAGCAAATTGGTGAACAATGACAACTCAGCTGACCTCATAGGTTTCTCTGGAGAAATTTTTTATCCTTTGGGAACAGTCAAATTAGAAGTTATAATACGTACCTGGCCAGTCAACTGAACTAAGATGATTCATTTCTTAGTTGTAATTCCCCGACCTAAATTTATGGGTTACCCGTGGTCAACCCGATATGACCTGAATGTTAGGTGTGAAGTGCAATGAGATAACCTAAATAATGTTACTAGTCCAGTTTTATTTTTATTAACATTTCATCTTTTTAGCAAGCAATTCTAATTTAAATCAAACCATATGAGGGACCCGTGCGAAGCGTCCATGGAATCCAAGTATATAGAGATTCTAACGTAAAATAAATGAATACTTACATGCAAAATGCCCTCAAAATACGAAATCATACCCAAACTATCGTAACAAAGTGGAGGGAATGAGCCGAATGCCCAGTGAAAAAATATAACAATGCAATATAAAATTGAACGGCAGAAAGAGACTCTAACATGTTTACCTTCGTGCACATGCAACTATTCCATCTCTCTCTCTCTCTCTCTCTCTCTATATATATATATATATATATATATATATATATATATATATATATATATATGTGTGTGTGTGTGTGTGTGTGTGTGTGTACATATACATTAATGCATGGACCCTTTTTATTCCAAAAATGTTACTTGTTCTAATTAATTCACCTTAATGTTATAAAGAACCCCTTTTCTTGACTCGACCTTTATTTCCTAATTTAATGCGCTCGGCTAAATATTTTGAATAAAATACCATTTGTTTAATGGAAAGAACTTATTTCACCAAAATTACCCATTTATGTGCACCAATTTCACCTTAATATATTCGTTGAAAATCACCTTTCAATTAGAAAATACTTATTTCTCATTGAAAATCTTTCGAAACCATACTCTTGTGTCAATTATGGGTTAAAACTCATTATGTTGCTTAATTATACATTTAATCACTCATCTTTACCATTCCTTTTACTTCATAGACATTAGCCAATTTCTTATATAACTTGTCCGCATTATCTTTCAACAGAAACATGTAACAATTACATTCAAGTTAGGTTGTCCTTTCATGTATTCACCACACAACCCATTTCTTGACACGTTCCACTTTTCTCAATATCTTTTCTCGAAATCTTCCAAATATCTGCATACTTTAATGTGCTCTACATCGTCGGGTATGCTACCATATGCAATGACTAGTGATTTGGTGGCTTTCACCCCAGGGCTCTGGGCTCTTCTTAAATATTCCCGATCTCATATGAGTCCATATTAATGTGTTTTAATATTTATTAAATGAATATAGTATTCCACTTTTACTGGCCGAAGCCAAAACCCGGGGATCTCACCCCACCTTGTGTTACACCTTGAAAATCACCATTTCTTGTTATTTACACACTTGCGTTGATTTTATCCCCCAAATCACTTTCATTTAGGACCATTTGTGTAACACCTTTTTCAACATTTTTATTTCATAAAAATGTTCCACTTTACGTACAATTGCCATTTTACCCATTTGCCTCCAAATTTCTCTTTCCTCCATTTTTCACAAGTGTTATTTCCTAAAACATTATTAAGTTACACAAAGTAACTTATTAACTGTTTTAACTCATTAATACTTATTTAACACTTTGGAGTAACACACTTCTGTGACAACCCACGATCCGAGATAAGGGGTGGCCAGCCCGATACTCAATTGTAATAGGAATCATGGATGGATATCATTCTCAGCATCACAACAATAAACTGAGTATATGGGAAAACCACCCAATAAATCAGAAAATGGGTTGCCAAAAAGTTTAGAATTTAGTGTAGTTTTAAAACCGGTTAAGAAAATTAAATTAAACAACCCATTCTGACAAGCAAGTGAATTTCCAAAATAGTATATATAATACATCTAAAATGAATATACAAGAAAATGACCGAATACGCTGTCGGTCCACAATTACATAAAATGCATTACAACAGTTTAATATCTTATGTAATACATTCATTAATCAAGTAAAAAATTTTGGGCCACACGCCCGAGTTAAGACCCGATCATATCTAGAACACAAAATTGAAAGCGTCTAATACAACGTCCTGTAATATCCGCAAAATCTTACAGCCCGTCAAAAGTACTGGAATGGGAATAATCACAATGGGCGCCCTTGCGGGGGAGCACCTGAGCGGATACAATAACATACACAACATAGAGAATGAATGGGTCAGGGCCCGGTTTTATATGATCACCAGAAGAATAAAAAGCATGATAGGAATGAACAGTTATGCAAGGATGATAAGGATGCAAATCTAGCTTGTTATCTAGCATATTAAACTTACATTACAATTAAAGATAGTTTAACGAACTATGAAATGTAGATCATTAACACAAGAGAATTATAAGTAAACATCATTAATTAAAAACCTTTTCTCATTTATCATATTACCGTTTCCTCCTTACATTCCTTAATAGGAATACAATCATTCATTCGGTTTAATCAAGAAGATATAATTTCACTTCATTAATTAAAACTTCCATCATTAATCATCATTTCCATTTTATCTTTCCATTCCTTAACAGGAATACAATTTCTAACAGGTGCTCTTTATGGCACATATCTCAATCACATGCTCTTTGTGGCACGTATCCATTCTCTGTATGGCATTAATATCCATCAAGTCCCACTTGATGCAGAAAAGTTATATTCTCATACATATAACGATTCTAAGACCGCCCCTCCGAGTTTCCCCACTGGGCACGCCCCTAAATAACTATCATCTTCCACGGCATATCACATATAAGACAACCTAGGTTCATAACGCAACGTCGAGAAGCGGCCATATGCTTGCGGGATAGTCAAGACCACACCCGGAATCTCCTATCCATCGCCGAAAATAGATATATATACATAACAGCGCTCATATGGCCTAGGACTATATCCACCCTGCGTTAATTTTTCAGGGGGCATCACCTCGTGCGTGGACTTCCCTTATGATAGTATTTAGAGAGGTGTGTATAAGTAAATTAACATTTACCATTTTAAATCTCATTTTCATTTTCAATTTTCATTACCAATTTCCATTTCCATTATCCATGTGTTAGGTTCATTTTATTCGAACCTATCACCATTGAATATTTTGGTTCATTTTATCCGAACCTATCCTCATTGAAGAGTGTCATCAATATTCCTCAAATTACAAGTCCCGATTTGGTCTCCAAATAATCACAACAATTCTACAAGTCCCAAAGTCCTTATGACTCCGATAAGCCCCTAAAGTCTCCAAGCATGGGCATCTAACTTCCTAACTCATAAAAGTTAAAATAAGAGAAGTAATGCCTTGACATTACTTTAAACACCCCCGGGAAAGAAACCTCAGACGAACCCATTCAGATCTAGGGTGGCAACCAAACTCAACTAATACTCTAAGACTCTATGTTTACTTCATTCAAAAAGGTTCTAGGTCCTAAGCCTAAAGAAAAAGGTTAAAAATTAAATAAGAAACATGACTCAAAACTGCAAGACCGAATCGATTCCCCCTGGCAAATCGATTCGCTCTGAAAGCGAATCGGTTCGGAAGACAAACTCAACTTTCTGCAAATGCCGAATCGATTCGGCCTTAACTCGAATTGATTCAGGTACACAGACCATAAAACTGCTTCTATGTGAATCGATTCACCCTAGGAGCCGAATCGATTCGCCCCTGCGAAAATGCCAAGTTTGGCTATGGAGTTTTGAACTCAAAATTTCTTCCCAAACCCAAAACCAACCAAACCAAAATCATTTAATGGAACTAAAACACCAAAAATACACCTAACTACCATCATTTACAATATTTATCATCCAAATCACTTCCCAAAGGTTTTATACCCATAAATCCACAAAAATCCCTAACTAAAATAAATCATAACTAATCCACAACTATCAATGCTAATTAATCAACTTAAATCATATAGTAGCAAGTAGATAACTTGCCTTGATCTTGCAAATTCATATTTGGTTTAGTGGAGGCAACAATCCAAGCTCCAATCTCTCTATTTCTCCAAAGTTCTCTTCCTCTCTCTACTCTCTCTAGGTCTAGAAGTGTGTAATGGATGAATAGGAATAGATTTGGGAAAATAAAACGTGGCTTAAGTCTAAGAAGCCCACTTAAATGATCAATACGCGATATAATTACTCGCAACTACACATTTAGGCTATAACCAGTCAAAAGTTCCCGAAATACCAAAATGCAATATAGCACTTATTTTGACTGTCTCGCACTTACCGGGACTAACTACACCCTCCAAATTATCATTTGGAAATTTTATAACTCATTTCAACTTCCGATTTAATATTAAACCAAAATGTCATTTTAAACCTTATGACACAATAAATCACAACATGGATATTTTTACCTACTCACTAGGTAACTATACAACATTTTAGTAAATATTAACCTTTTCCAAATTAAATTAACATTTACTCCACATTCCATCATTTTATATAATTACTACACATAGTAAATAATTATAAAATAGGCTCTCAAAAGTGAGGGTTGTTACATACTCCCCCCCCCCCCCTTATGAGGGAATTTTGTCCCCAAAATTCAGGCGTACCTTGCAAGAAGAGATTCGGATACTTTCCTCGCATGTCATCCTCGCTCTCCCATGTCGATTCCTCGATGTTATGCTGACTATATAATACATTAACCAAAGGTACTACCCGCGATCTCAATCGCCACTCTCCATGCTCTCAAATAGCAGCCGATTGCTCCTCGTAAGAAGCGTCGGGTTGCAACTCAATATCTTTGAAAGGAATGTGCCTAAGGGGCATCGTCACATCTCTTGTACTTCTTTAAAGAGGAGATATGGAACGCGTCATGAACTTGCTGTAAATATTTCAGTAAAGCAAGTTAATAGGTTACCGGACCCACCTTAACACTGATAGGAAAAAGATTCACGTAACACGGTGCAAGTTTTCCCCTTTCTACTCAAAACGCTTAAAGTCCTACATAGGCGACACTCGCACCAACACTCAGTCCCCGACCTCAATCTCCACATGCCTTATCCCCACATTGACATAGCTCTTCTGTCGATCTTGGGTTATCCGGATGCGATTCCGAATGAGCTCAATTTTTTTGAAAAAGCATCCCGGATCATTTCATGTCCGAGGAACTTATTATTTCCCACCTCTAACCAACAAGCGGGAGATCCACGAGGCCTACCATACAAAGCTTTATAAAGCGCCATCCCAACAGCGAATTGATGCGAACTAAAATAAGCGAATTCAACTAATGGGATACGTTGTTCCCGACTACTCTTGAAGTCAAGCACGCACATAAGGAGCATATCCTCCAACATATGGTTTACTCTTTCGGTCTGGCCATCTGTTTGAGGATGATAAGAAGTGCTTAACCTCAATTCGATCCACGTGGCCTCTTGGAAACATGCCAAAAGTGGGAAAATGAAAATCTTATCTCGATCAGAAACTATAATCAAAGGCACCCCATGCAGTCTAACAACCTCTTCATGCCCAGCCACCAATACTGGCAGCGCATATCTTGACACATTCTGTTGTTACCCGGATGTACCACAAACTTTGAACCGTGAGACTCCACTATTACTGCCCTTCTTAAGTCCTTCTCATCTGGGACAATAAATCTCCCATGGAAACTCACCCCACCCTCAGAACCAATAGAAGAGGATTCTATTCCCTCGGTCAGCAGCTTGTGTATGTGGTCTTAATAATCCTTGTCCCTCCTACAACATCTTGCAACGAATTGTTGCTCGCGTGAAAGGCTAAATTTATGCCCAGGAAGTAGTACCTACTTTCTCCATACAGAAATCACCCCCACGATGAATTTTAATTCAAACATGGGATAATACTTCCCACAAGTTTAAACTTATGAGTCGCATGAACAATTGGTCAATGCTCCATTATTATTACTCCCCATCCTGGCAGAGACTTGTTAACTAAATCTACCCTCGAGCTTAACAATATGGCTCAGGAGTGAGAGTCAATTCACCCTTTTAGCTCCCCGAAAGCTAAGTTACCTATGTAACACTCTAAATACGAGAGGCCTTATCTCCTTCGGCCTTACCTACTAAACCTCTCGAAATCTCCCACTTCTCTTTACTAGGGAACCAATCCCTCTTAGGGTTAACACACAATCTATTCGTGGTCAACTCCCAACAGCCTTCCTAAACGAACGTCACATGCCCTAAAGGCCTGATGACCAAAAAAATCCTAAGGTCTACTTACATATATCCTATTTAAGTCGCGTACACATAATACTAAGTATATCCCTAGTGCCCAAGACCTTCCTCAACTTCCAACATTTGCTCGGTTTCATGCGTGGGACGTCTCACCGAAGCGAAATCCAGATAAGGAACTCTCCCGTTACACTACTACCTCGCGTTATCGATCATTAAGATATAAAGGTCTAAGACACATGTTCGGGACCTAAAAGATTCTAACTCTCAACCCTACTAATAAGATTCTACTTCTATATCTTACTACTTAAATAGTTGAAGATTTCAACAAATCATATTCACTTTTCGTAAAGTCTTACAATTATTTACCCCACAACATATATACATCTTTTAAAATAGCCTTATTATCGAGGCATAACCCGGTATTTCTCGAAATACATCATAAAAAATCTTTAACAACCGGAATAAAATCCAAGGGAACAACTACATCCCGAGAAAATTCCTTCGCAATACAATATAAGTATGTGTTAGTACCCCCCCTTTTTAAGCAAGGCATAACCACTAGCAACATCTCTTGCCCCGAAGCGGCAAACACTATGCTCTTACCATATCAATTAGCAATAGCATGATACTTTACTAACCAATCATGCTCAATATCACATTATACCCGACCATGTCAAGGACGAGTAAATCGATCTCAAAGCACAAATTACCAAAAGTAATTTCCTATATTTTTACAAATAAGGAAAATAAGCGAACCATCACCCACAAAACTCAACACTAGTAAAAGTACTCTCAGCAGATTTTTCCAAATCTGTAGTCTGAGCAAAACTCCTAGAAACAAATGAGTGTGTAGTACCTGTATCAAATAACACACAACTCAATTACCTTTGAATTAAAAACTTACCCTCAATAGCGGATAGTGCCGGCGGAGCTGGAGGAAGTATAGCCTCCTGAATTTGATAAACTCTCCCATACTGTAGTTGTCACTGCTACGAAGGAACAGCCAGATTAGGTGACTGAGGCGGAAACTGAACGTATGGCTGCTGCGGAGCCCTAGGAAACCGACCCCCAATCAACCGAGGACACTCCATCTTGTAATGACCCGCCTCCCCACAATGGAAGCACCGTACCTTCATATCCTCCTGACCTCGACCCCTGTTATTTCTAAACTGGGTAACGCCTTGGCCCGGATGGCCTCTACCTCCCTGACCACCCCAACCTGCTTGTTGTTGAGCACCCTGACTGTGCCTATTATTTTTATTGCCACTCGTAATAAACCCTCCAAAACGTTGTCTCTTAGGTGAATCCCCTTGTTGAGGGTCCCTCTCTTTCTGCTTACTACTCGAAGATTGGGATGAGGGAAATGCTCCTCCTCCAATATCATGCCCTCCAGGCTTTCCTGCTTGCCCCACAGCAGTAGCTTTCTTGCTACTCCGCGTATATAACCGATGCTCCTAGAAATAGAGCAATGTTGCATTCATAATCTCACCAAAAGTTTGTAAAGCTGGGTTTCCCGGCAAGTGTTGCCGGATTCTCCAGTTTAGACCTCCCATGAACTTTGAGATCTTCCTATCTTTCGGAATCACCTCATCCGGTACAAAACTCGCCAACCGGGTGAACTCTTCTTCATACTCCGCCACAAATCTCTCTCCTTGCACAACGTCCTAAAGCTTCCTTCTCATCTCCCTTTGAGTTGCGGGAGGAAAATACTTACGATCGAACAAAGCCCATAACTCAGTGATCATCATTGTGTCTCTCTGCTCTGGTGTGGTCGTCGTCTCCCACCAGTGTAACGCAGATCCGACAAGCTTAAAAGTGGCAAGGATTTGTTTCTTCTCCTCTCTATATTTTATCATTCGAAGGTGGCGTTGCATGTCCCTTTTCCATTGATTGGCTTTAATAACATCAGCACCTCCCTTGAATTCCGGGGGATTGCCCTTTAGAAAGGACTCTCCAACCCTTTCCCATGGAGAAGGTCCCGTAGGAGCTTGAACATCGCGAGCCCGTTGTTGAGCCTGTGGAAATTGTTGGACCACTGCGGTCATGGCGGCGTTAACTGCTTGAGCCATGATATTTGCTACATCCGCAGCATTAACAGTCCTTGTGGCGGCGGTGGAGGACCTACCTCCTCTTCTATAACCCTATTACGTCTCGTTGGGCGACCTCTCTTGGCCGTCATCTGAGATAAAGAAGCAATAAAGTCAGAAGACTATTCAAAACAATATATTTTGCAGAAGATCGCAAACATAAGCAACAAAGAAGTCCTAACATAAGGCTCTATATCAAAGAAAGCTACGGTAGAACGTGACGAGTCCACATAGATCCTAGTACTCTAGAACCTGATACTCTGATACCATCTGTGATAATCCGCGATCCGAGATAAGGGATGGCCAGCCCGATACTCAAATGTAACAGGAATCATGGATGGATATCATTCTCAGCATCACAACAATAAACTGAGTATACGGGAAAACCACCCAATAAATCAGAAAACGGGTTGCCAAAAAGTTTAGAATTTAGTTTAGTTTTAAAACCGGTTAAGAACATTAAATTAAACAACCCATTCTGACAAGCAAGTGGAATTTCCAAAAGAGTATATATAATACATCTAAAACTAATATACAAGAAAATGACCGAATACACTGTCGGTCCACAATTACATATAATGCATTACAACAGTTTAATATCTTATGTAATACATTCATTAATCAAGTACAAAAGTTTGGGCCACACACCCGAGTTAAGACCCGATCATATCTAGAACACAAAAATGAAAGCGTCTAATACAACGTCCTGTAATATTCGAAAAATCTTACAGCCCGTCAAAAGTATTGGAATGGGAATAATCACAACGGGCACCCTTACGGCGGAGCACATGAGCGGATACAATAACATACACAACATAGAAAATGAACGGGTCAGGGCCCGACTTTATATGATCACCAGGAGAATAAAAAGCATGATAGGAATGAACAGTTATGCAAGGATGATAAGGATGCAAATATAGTATGTTATCTAGCATATTAAACTTACATTACAATTTAAGATAGTTTAACTAACTATGAAATGTAAATCATTAACACAAGAGAATTATAAGTAAACATCATTGATTAAAAACCTTTTCTCATTTATCAGATTACCGTTTCCTCCTTACATTCCTTAATAGGAATACAATCTTTCATTCAGTTTAATCAAGAAGATATAATTTCACTTCATTAATTAAAACTTCCATCATTAATCATCATTTCCATTTTATCTTTCCATTCCTTAACAGGAATACAATTTCTATCAGGTGCTCTTTATGGCACATATCTCAATCACATGATCTTTGTGGCACGTATCCATGCTCTTTATGGCATTAATATCCATCAAGACCCACTTGATGCAGAAAAGTTATATTCTCATACATATAACGATTCTAAGAACTCCCCTCTGAGTTTCCCCACTGGGCGCGCCCCTAAATAACTATCATCTTCCAGGGCCTACACATATAAGACAACCTGGGCTCATAACGCAACGTCGGGAAGCGGCCATATGCCTGCGGGATAGTCAAGACCACACCCGGAATCTCCTATCCATCGCAGAAAAATACATATATATACATAACAGTGCTCATATGGCCTAGGACTATATCCACCCTGCGTTAATTTGTCATGGGGCATCACCTCACGCACGGACTTCCCTTGTGATAGTATTTAGAGAGGTGTGTATAATTAAATTAACATTTACCATTTTAAATCTCATTTTCATTTTCAATTTTCATTACCAATTTCCATTTCCATTATCCATTTGTTTGGTTCATTTTATTCGAACCTATCACCATTGAATAGTTTGGTTCATTTAATCCGAACCTATCCTCATTGAAGAGTATCATTAATATTCCTCAAATTACAAGTCCCGATTTGGTCTCCAAATAATCACAACAATTCTACAAGTCCCAAAGTCCTTATGACTCCGATAAGCCCCTAAAGTCTCCAAGCATGGGCATTTAACTTCCTAACTCCTAAAAGTTAAAATAGGAGAAGTAATGCCTTGACATTACTTTAAACACCCCCGAGAAAGAAACCCCAGACGAACCCATTCAGATCTAGGGTGGTAACCAAACTCAACTAATACTCTAGGACTCTAAGTTTACTTCATTCAAGAAGGTTCCTAGGTCCTAAGCCTAAAGAAAAGGTAAAAAATTAAATAAGAAAAATGACTCAAAACTATAGGAACCGAATCGATTCACCCTAGGGACCGAATCGATTCCCCCTGGCGAATCGATTCACTTTGAAAGAAAATCCATTCGGAAGACAAACTCAACTTTCTACAAATGCTGAATCGATTCGGACTTAACCCGAATTGATTCCGGTACGCAGACCTGGAAAACTGCTTCTATGCGAATCGATTCACCCTAGGGACCGAATCAATTCGCCCCTGCAAAAATGCCAAGTTTGGCTATGGAGTTTTGAACTCCAAATTTCTTCCCAGAACCAAAACCAACCAAATCACAATCATTTAATGGAACTAAAACACCACAAATACACCTAACTACCATCATTTACAATATTTATCATCCAAATCACTTCCCAAAGGTTTTATACCCATAAATCCACAAAAAGTCCTAACTAAAATAAATCATAACTAATCCACAACTATCAATGCTAATTAATCAACTTAAATCATATAGTAGCAAGTAGATAACTTGACTTGATCTTGCAAATTCATATTTGGTTTAGTGGAGGCAACAATCCAAGCTCCAATCTCTCTATTTCTCCAAAGTTCTCTTCCTCTCTCTACTCTCTCTAGGGCTAGAAGTGTGTAATGGAAGAATAGGAATAGAGTTGGGAAAATAAAATGTGGCTTAAGTCTAAGAAGTCCACTTAAATGATCAATACGCGATATAATTACTAGCAACTACACATTTAAGCTATAACCAGTCAAAAGTGCCCGAAATACCAAAATGCAATATAACACTTATTTTGACTGTCTCGCACCTACCGGGACTAACTACACCCTCCAAATTATCATTTGGAAATTTTATAACTCATTTTAACTTCCGGTTTCATATTAAACCAAATTGTCATTTTAAACCTTTTGACACAATAAATCACAACATGGATATTTTTACCTACTCACTAGGTAATTATACAACATTTTAGTAAATATTAACCTTTTCCATATTAAATTAACATTTACTTCACATTCCATCATTTTATATAATTACTACACATAGTAAATAATTATAAAATAGGCTCTCAAAAGTGAGGGTTGTTACAACTTCTCAAGTTAGAAATCTCTTCATTTCAATACTTTCTTTATCAAAATCATTTAGAAACATTATGTCTACTTTACAAGGAAAGCACCATTTTCCCTTATCATCACAAATAGTCTTGAAAACATGCACTTATCACATTTTCCACACTAATCAACACACTTTAAGGGCTGAAAATTCTATTTTCGTTATTTCATGTTAAAACTCATTAAAACCTTCACTAAACTTGTTTATATACCCATCGTCAAAATAATGCAAGTTTATATACACGGGAAGAGGGATTTTGAGTTCAAAAATCCAAAAAAAAGAGTTCAGCATGTGATTTATTCAAGAAATTTCATAATATTTGCAAAACATGATTTTCAAGATCAAGAGACATTCTTGTTGCTCCTAAACTTGAATAATGTCCAATTTCATAAAAGTCCTCTTTTATAAGAAAACTTTAAGACTTTTCACATCAAATATCTTGGAAAGCTAAGTAATATTTCAAACACTTTATTTCATTAAATGTCTAGTGCCAAGTCTTCTTGATGGCATATCAATTTCTCAACTTTGAAATCATTTGTAAGAAAACCATTTTCCCTAAATCATAGGAAAATAGATATCTTGAAACATTCATGCATTCTACTCTTAAAATTCTACCTATTAGAAAATAGAGTTTTTAAACTTAAAGAGTAGATTTTCTAACCTTATTGAAGCCCAAAAATGGTGGATAAAAGTATAAAAATATGGAAACCTCCCACCTCCTAAGGTAGCCTTAAAGAGGTTTCCTAGATCCATGAAGCTTGCTTTCATGAAAGCTCCAAGCAAAACTCCATTAATCTTCTCCATTTCTTTTTAAAAAAACCCAAATAATAACTCCATGAATTTACATCTTACCAAAAAAATGGCGTATATGGGTTTTATGGGCTTAAATATGTGGGAGACTATGAAATTATAGGGTGGTTTAAAGTGGAGGGTGGTGGTGATATGGTGGTGTAGGGTGGTTGGTGGTGGACAAGCTCTCAAGAGAGAGAGAGAGAGAGAGAGAGAGAGAGAGAGAGAGAGATTTGATTGAAAATGCCATAAATTGGGCCAAACTCACACTTAAATACCCTAAAACCCTTAGGGGACAATTTTCAAAAATGCCCAAAGCTCTATCCACGAATTGATCTCCTGGGAGCATGATACGTGTCATAATCCAATTGTTTTTATTTTAACAACACTTTCCTTATATGTAGAAACTGACTTTTTGAATCTTGTTCGATTGAAAATGGATCTCATTCAAATGAGAACTACCATTTCCTTCAAATCAGACTGCATCTCGTTTGAACGAGAACTACATCTCATTCGAACGTGATTTGAACGAGGTCAAATTTTCTCATACAAAGATGTTTTGTTTGAAGGTCATTAGAAGACCGTTCGAACGAGATTTGAATCTTGTTAGAACGACTCCAAATGTCATTCGAACGACCCTGAACTTTTCCAAAATTAACTTTAAATCCATTCTAATTGCAATTAATTGCACTAAGGCCAATATATTACCCAAATTTAACCTATAATTCATCTCACAATGTCTAAAGATCAAGTAGGTCACATAAAGTCATAGAATCACATGGGTATGGTTAAAGTCACGAGGGCGGGTGTCGCATTCATCTTATATAAGGATGTTCGTTTAGCTCACAACATCATCCTCGACAGGGTTGGCTTAGAAAATTTAAAGTTGTTCCATCCATTGTGCACCAATGCCTAAAGTTCCTTACACATTATGGGGTCGGCGTTATTATGGAAACAAAATTGAAGCCAGGGAATGCTATTACACCCTAACAAACTAGGAATATGCAAAGAAGCTCACAACCACCTACCAAATTGAGACCATACGTCCATGCAAGGAGGGATTTCTTCCGCAACTAGGAAGAACTAGCTTAGGAGCCTCGAGTATGAAGGGATTCATCTCAATCATGTTTCTCTCCCACACTAGGCCCATAAGGAGGATCTAATGAAGATCTTCCTTAAAGCTGAACTGAGGAGGGTATGATTAATTCATCATGATACTTTCATAGTCAAAACCATCATAAGAAATGTTAATATGAGGAGGGTCCTAATTGACATGGGGAGCTCGACAAACATCCAATTATTTTAAGCTTTTGAAGCCATTAGAGTTGGTACGAAGCACATGAAGTCTCTCATTGGGTCCAATGGAGAACATACTTACTCCCTATAATACGTCACTCTTCCCCTCACTTAATATTCTAAGGATTGATGCATAATCATTTGGAATAAATTTATAATGGTTGACCTCCCCTCGGCGTATAAAGTCATCATGGGAAGACCATCTCTCAATGACATGGATGTTGTAATATCAACCCGCAGATTGGTGATGAGGTTCCCAACCTTCAAGGGAGTGGGAGATGTCTTTAGAGACTTGAAAAAGATCGAGTGTGCTACATCACTTTCATAAAGGACAAAAATAGGTCACTCAGTGCTCCACAGGGTTTGATAGAAGCTCCAAAAAATTTATAAGCTCTCATAAGAGGACTTACCTCCGCCACCACCAATGTACAATCTCCATCTAGAAATCTTAGGAATAAAGATAATGAATTTGGACATCTCTATCCCACAAGATGAGAGTGGTTGCCCTAATGACTAAAAGTTCAACTGGAGGTTGAACATTAGAAGCAGCAAAGGCCTAGAAGACTTGCACATCCCATGAGAACAAATGTAAACCATGTACTATATTATTTTAAATCAAAAAGAAACTTTTTCTTTATTACTAATGATGTATTCAATGATAGTTTCTTTGAAGAGTTACAATGATTTCAACCTTATCTTATGACTAGAAGTCAAAGGTCTTATGACTAAAAAAGACTACAATTCTCAGTTTAAACAACCAAAGAAGCATAGTTAAAGGCCTCCGGACCCATAAAACACTACAGAGATTATTGCAATTATCATCCATAATTTCAGAGGCTAAGGTTTGAGAACCCATAAATAACCTAACATCTTACACTAAAATCTCTTCTTCACCACATGACACATACCTTATACCCCTCATATGTAACCTTTGAAAATGTTTATAGATTTTTTTGGGGAGGGGGCACTAAGTGTTCAAAAATAAAAATAAAATCCAAAAATATAACTTTTAGGAAAGTAAGGATGAAAGGTTCTAAGTCTGGAGGTCAAAAACCCATATAAGGACTTTGAATCTTAAAAAATTCAGTTTTAAGATTTATGACTCTCGCAAGGACTTTAAAATTTTCAAACTTACCAAAGTTCGGAGGACTTATGACCCTTTGTAGGACTTCAGGTTAAAAAATTTCTAAGTTCAAAGGTCTTAAGACCCTTATAAGGACCTCAAAATTTCAGTCTACCCTTACAACAACTTTAAAATTTTAAATCTTACCTAAGTTCATTGGTCTTATGAGCCTTTGTGGTACTTTAAGTTAAACAAGTTCTAAGTGAGAAAGTATTAGGACCCTTATAAGGACTTCAAAATCTAATTTTTTTAGTGTGAAGGTTTCAAACCCTTACAAGGACTTCAAAATTTTCAAACTTACCTAAGTTCAAAGGTCTTATGACCCTTTGTGGGAATTTAGGTTAAAAAAATATAAGTTAGGAGGTCTTAGGGCACTTATATGAACTTAATATTCCAATTTTTATTCAGTCTGGAGATCTTAGACCCTTACAAGAACTTCAAAATTTTCAAACTTATCTAGGTTCATAGGACTTTTGACCCTTTTGGGAGTTCAGGTTAAAAAAAAAATTAAGTCAGAAGATCTTAGGATCCTTATAAGGACTTCAAATTCTCAAAAATTTCAATCTGGAGGTCTCAGATCCTTACAAGAACTGCAAAAATTTTAAACTTACCTAGGTTCAGAGGTCGTATGACCTTTGTGGGACCTTAGGTTAAAAAAAATTCTATTCCGGATGTCTTCGGACCCTTATAAGACTTCGAATTCAAAACGTTTCAGTCCTAAGGTCACAAACCCTACAAGGACTTCAAAATTTTCAAACTTACCTAAATTCAAAGGTTTTTTTGACCATTTGTGGGACTTTCAATTAATTTATTTTATAAGTTCTAAGGTCTTAGTACCCTTATAAGGACTTCAGAGTCCAATTTTTTTTAGTCTAGAGATCTCAGGACCGTATAAGGACTTCAAAAATTTCAAACTTATCTAAGTTCAAAGGTTTATGGCCCTTTTTTGGACTTCATGTTAAATTGTTTTCTAAGTCTGGAGGGATTAGGACCTTTATAAGGACTTCATATTTCCATCATTTAAAACTGTCAAATTTTAAGCCTAATTTCTTAAGACCCCTTACAGGTTTCATTTTTGAACACTAACGCCCAAAAAAATGTGGGGGGGGGGGGTAAGTATTGGAAAAAAGAATTACGGACTTTTAATCCTTAAAAATGAGCGTATGAAATGGTCCATGTCTCTAAGGTCAAAGGACCCATTACAAAATCTGAATCTCAACTTCAGAAACTTCATGAAAGTACGAGGCTTTAGGTCTTAGGACCCTCAAGGCTATTCCAACAATTTGAATGCTAAGTTGTTTCTCTTTACCAAGGAATCTCGGGGACTAAAAGTGTGCTACATAACGAGTAAACCTTAGGAATATGAAGATAACAAAAAATTCCTTAGCAAAGGAAAAATTAAAGCGTATACGAAGTGAAGATTTAAAAACAATATAGATTTGGTTGGAGTTGGTTATGCGGCACCGTCAATATTGTGCATCTCACGGGCACCTGCACCGACTAATAAGCCACATGTGTATCAGACACAGTTCTCGTCGGGTGGGGCTACACAGATACAACTGTCGATGTAGGATTGATCGATAGACGTCAGCCTACCACATGGGTCTTCCTATTCACGAAGGGTCCAGTGATATGAGTTCTCCATCAATGCTCGTCTAGCTCAGTCATTATCACAATTAGAATGGTGTGAGGCCTACATTGATGTAGTAGATAATAATCATGGTATTCATAATTTACTACTAAATGGTACACGTGAGCGTGAGGATACTATCAAAGACCGTGAAGATAGAATAAAGGAGTTGGAGCAGCAACTTGCGGCCTTTAATAGGTGCAGTGTTGGGTTTGACTAGGGTGGACCCAATTACACCCCTGAAAATGTTTACGTGCCACAACCAGCTCCATCTAATCCGTCCTCTTCATATGAGTCACAACAAAGTTGGGGTAATCCATTTGGGTCAGACTCGTTGATGGGTTCAAATGTCGATTTAGATGCGAATTTTAAGTACGGCATAGGGCACCCATGATGTTTATTATGAATTATGTATAGTGATCTCAATGTAATTGTACCCTTTTAAAACGTTCTCAATTTAATAAATAACTTGTATATTGATCTCAGTACATACATTTTTTTCAATTTGATTTGAAATTAATATCGTACGGTGAATGAGAACGCAACTATATTTAAATACTCAGTAATTGAGATGTTTCATTTTCACAATTTATTAACTTATAAATCGTAGTACACATTTCTAAAAAAGCCCACGTATTGCATGTGACAAATATGATAGTTCCACTTCTCCTTCAATCACATTGATGACATTAGCATTTGTTATGCCTAAAATAATTTGATTTATATTAGGATTGAACAATATGGTATCACTTAGCACAACAACACATCCTATCTTTATTTTTTATGATAGTGTACCCTCCGTGAATGCTTTCTAGTTAAGGCCCTCCCTTATTGTGCACCTAGGATCCTCCAAAAACAAAGACGCATTATCGAGAGGAATCATTGAAAATACGTTCACTACACCAACCACTTGTACATAATAAAATATAATTTATTGAATAAAATGCGTCTACATATTAATTTCAAACATGGGTATTAAAAATAAATAAGTAAACTTAACCAATGTGATGGGTGTGGTTGGCCTATGAGTGTTGATCCATTGAATTGTTGAATGCGACCCCATATCAAAACACCCATTTTCCTTGATAGTATATGATAATAGCAATGAGTAATCCATGATTACTCTATGTTAAATAAAAAATAATATAGATGAAATGAGAACATAAAAAAGTGTTAAACAATGACTCTTTATAATAAAATAGTGGGCGGCACACAATACAAGGTTTCTCATGAGTACTAAAATCATCTGCAGGCCATATTGTAGTAAAATAACTTTAAGTTCCATGGAACGATTAAAAGAATCCATCGTCGGTAAAATACAAAGTGGCACATAATCTGTAGTAAAATAGACTATAGGCTCCTGTAGTAAAATAGTCTGCGGGGCTCCTATAGTAAAATACAACTTGGGACACAATCCATAATGGGTTTTTGACATGGACATTTGCAGGCCATATCTTTATTAAAAGAAAACATAGAAAGGATAAGAACATATAGTTAAATAATTTTAAGGCTCCTGACCTCCGACACACACAATTTTATGGCATTTCAGTGTGCTAACCATAATTTTATGGCACGCTAATTTAAGTGCAATAATGTTAACTTATATTACTTATTAATTTCAATTGATTACCATTTTATTACTCATGGAATGAGAGCATAAAAAATATTACACTTGGAATGAGAACAACCCATTTATTACATGTGGTAATCAGAACTCAAAATTTATTAACTCGTATAATTTAGATAGTCTGGTAAAGAGCACCCCTAAATTCATTAAATAGATACGAAGGATCATCAAGGATATCTCTAAATTGTGGGCCTTTCCCACACAACCTTTCTCACGCCTCATCATTATGCATAATTAGTGTTAAAGGTGGCTCACTAGCTGTCTAACAGCCCCAAATACCACGATGGTTTAATCAAGTGCATATTTGACAATGCCTAGCTGACTAGTGACATCGCCTAAAGTGGATGTGACATTAAGTAGAGAGTTATTTGGTTCAGAACTCAGCACCCGAGGGAACTTAAGGCTGCCCTGCCCAAGGCTCCACGATCAAGGTCTTTTGGTGTTTTACCAGGGGTATCTAAGATGGTCAGGACAAGCCCCAACAGTGCCTCACTTCTCAATCCTCCAAACTAAGTCCCTCTAAAGTTCCCACGGCAAGGTCATTCGATAGAGCATGAAAGCTATCCTAGGCCCTGCCAACCCTGGTCTCTCGCGAGTACCATTCGACCTCACACTAAAAGTCATTATAATAATTACAACTCATAGTCAATATAAATAAAGAGATACAGCAAGGATAAGTAAATCAATAGAACTAAAGGGTGGGCTCTCTCGATCATCTTCTTCGCTGGAAGATCCCTCTGGGCTGCCACGCTAAACTACCTCGCTTGAGCTGCCTTACTGAGCTGCATCGCTTTGGGCTACATCGCTGCCTTACTGAGCTATATCACTGCCTCAATCCCTTGAGTCTGTTGCATTAGCTGGGGGATTAACTCTAATCCCGAGATTATCTTCAATCCCCCTATATTGAGAACAAACATAAATGCACGGGCTGAGTTATCATCACCATGAAGTGACTTCCACTTCGCCTTCTATACTACCGCTAACTCCAAAAATGGCTTACGGCTCAAAGCATCTTCCACGACATTTTCTTTCCCTAGGTGGTACTGAATGTCGAACTGATAATCTTTCACAAACTCTATCAACCTCCTTTGTCATATGTTCAGCTCCTGTTGCGTGAACAAATACTACAAGCTTTTATGGTATGTGAAAAGATGAAATTTCTCCCCCATGAGATAGTGTCTCCACACTCGCAAGGCAAAAACCACGGTTTCTAACTCCAAGTCGTGGGTGGAATATCCCTCGTGAGGCTTAAGCTTTTGGGAAGCATAAGCTATCTGCCTCTCCTCCTACATCAAAACCCCACTAAGTTCCCTTAGGGGTTCATCTATGTAGACTCTCTAATCAACCCTTGCCTGAGGCAATATCAAAATCGGTGATGTAGTCAATATAGTATTCAACTCCTCAAAATCATGCTATAATATCTCATCCCAAACAAATGGTACCCCCTTACTCGTCAAATTCATTAAAGGCTCGACTATCTTGGAGACCCCTGGATGAATCGATGGTAGTACCGTCCAGTCCCAAAATGTTGCGCACCTCGGTGGGTGAAGTGGGTTGTCCCCACTCCATCATGGTAGAAACTTTCCCTGGGTCCACAGATATCCCCCGTTCGGACACAATATGGCGAAAGAACCGTACTTCTCTCAACCAAAACCTACATTTTTCAAACTTTGCATATAATTGATGATCTTAAATCATCTGTGACACCACTCGTAGATGATATGTGTGCTCCTTCGCAATCTGAGATTAAATCAAGATATCGTCTATAAACATGATATAAAACCGATCCAAATAATCCCTGAACACTCGGTTCATCAAGTCCATAAATACTACTGGTACATTGGTTAGCCCGAATGACGTCACCAAAAACTCATATGATCCATATCTAGTAAGAAAGGTTGTATTTGATATGTCCTGCTCCCGGACTCTCAACTGGTGGTACCCCGACCTCATATTGATCTTCGAAAAATATGCAGCACCCTGATAAGAACCCAAAAGTGTTAAAATAATACCTCGATTAGAAAGTTTTTCATTGCTAATTCTCGGTCAAATGAGTCTTATGCACTTATATGTCTATCTTGTAGGTCAAATGCCTCTTGCGGAATTTAAAGCATTAAATCATGGCAAAATGCGTCACAAATGTAGTTAGAGGAACTTAATCGTTACCAATTACCCAAACTCGAACCAAAACCTAAATCGGGTCAAGACCAATCCCGAGCCTTGTGTGTGTTTAATTCGTACTTTTTAGATTTTTTTAATTTTTATTTGAGTCGTATATATTTTTTAGAATTTATTTTATATTTTATTTTGAGTCGTGTATATTTTATTATTTTTATATTTTATTTATGACCATATAGTTGAATATATTAGGGTCCGTTAGTTTACGTCGAGTGTTTTTATTATTTATGTAAATATAATAGGTGTGCACTTTATTGTTATTTTATATTATTTGTTTTTAGTTTTTAGATTTTTTAGTTTAGTTTTATTATTATTTTATTTTATCTTTTTTTTTATTAGGTTAGTTTTATTATGTTTATTTTATTTTAAGTCTTTTTATTAATAGGTTCGGATTATAATTTGTTTTTAGTAAGTTCTAGATTTTATTTTGTCTGAGTTGTAATTATGTAATTAGTTTTTAGTATATTTATTTTTATTTTTTAGTACTAAACACACAAACACTACCTAACCTACACCGAACCACACCGAAATACCCCTATCATCTTCTTCCCTATCCTCCATAAACAAACTCCAACACCTCCACCTCTATAACTCCATGACCTGAAGCCTTAACCCGGTTCTACCACCACCCTGAACCAAATATCGGTGACCCAGCTACATCTCCGGCCATAAAAAAATGTCGGACCTTCCTTCTACCCGAGTAATACCCATTTACCATAGTTGTTCGACCCCCATCCACCTGAATCAAATCAACCACCTGCCACCACCAGTAGGTGGTGGCTTGAAAATACCATCTCATCTCTTGCCGAAATCCATTTAACCCGAAAACCAACCGACCCAAAATCGATTGTCCCTCCAAACCCGATTTACAAACCCAACTCAATTACGACCTAGCCTGACCCTCATACCCGCCAGAGCTACCCATTCACTCAGACGATTCCAAACTCATGACCCAATGCTACTACCTAGCACATTTGTCTTAAGTAGAAACCAAATTCAAAAACCAAACTCCTCCCAAGGCAACCCGCGACCCATTTCGAATCCATCTTAGCCCCTACACCTCTAAACCCAATATCCCAAAAAATCATATTTTCCTTTTCACCATCACCTGACATTTTCCATTTCATGTAAGCTGCCATTACCTACAACACCTAAGCCACTACCATTCTCCCAAAATAAAAGTCACGTGTTATGAATTTTACCTCATTTTTTCTAAACTACCCTCACTCTTACCCTTTCAATTTCAACCCTAGCCCCGTGTAATCTCTTATAAAATAAGACTCTTCATTTTAGACAAGGGGGGGGGGGGGGGGGGGGGGCAACAGTGCAAGAGTGGGGAGAGAAAAAATTTAGTAGTCTAGTTTTTTGTTTAGGAGCTCAATTTTTGGAGCTCAATTTTTTGTTCTTTTTCAATTTGTTCTTTTCTTTTTTTTATATAGTAACTTGAGTGTGAGGAATATTATATTTGTAAGATACAAATTGTGAGTTGAGTGACATTATTTTTAGTGTTGTAAAACTCAAATTTGTGAGTTACTATTCATGTCAAAGCTTGGGATTGCAACGAAAATTTAAGGAGACTTGGTTTTTATTCTGATTTCTCTTAGTTTATTTATTTAATGCCTCTTATTGAGTCATTATTACATTTTATATGTAATAATAGCAAAATGAGAGGCTAAATACCGCATTCAAGTGGTGAGATGAAACCCTTAACTTAATTATTTTTATTTTTGGTTTGTTTATTTATTATGCCCCTTTGAATATTAATATTAAAATTTTACAATTTCTATTTACGGCTTGAGAAAGGGTGAATTATTTTCGAGAGAACATCACAAATTCAGATTATAATATTTATTTATTAATTAAAATAGAGATAGGCAATTTTTAAATGATATTATAGTTCGAATTTATTTACTCTAAAAGTGTAATTTTTAATGATTTAAAGTACTTTTAGTGAATTTTCCCTAAGGGGTGATTGATTAGATAATGTTTAAATGTAATTTTTGTGAGTATGTGAAATTTATTTATTAATTTTCTAAAATTACTATATGTAACTTTACATTTGCAATGAGAGTTGATTTGTGAATTTATATATGTTTTGGGGTATTTCAAATATAAAAACTAATTAATAAAAATAAATAGTTTAAGTGGTGAAGTTTAATCCCTTGAATTATCTCGTAATTGATTTCTCCTCATATTTATCTCACTTTATCATTTTCTTTATCTATTAGTCTAGTTTTAATTTAGTTCATAATTAGTAGTATAAATATCCATTCAAAATTGTTTAAAAAAATCATATATAGTCTTCACTTTGTTCTTGTCCACATTAAGGGGCGCGGATTGACCCCTTACTTGCCAATATACAATTTTAGTGTGTTTGTAGGTACCAAAAGGGATTTTTGATTGATCGTCTTTATTCTACAACGACATATACACAAAAGACGTGTCATCAAATGGCGTCATTATCAACTTTTTAAGCGTTGGACTTTGCTCAAACTTTGGTGATTGACTTTTCACGAAGTGCCATTGCCGAGTTTTCGAGTTGAGGAGCATTTTCAAGACATGTACATTTGTTCATTTGTATATATTATTTATTTTTCATAGATTTTTTTATTAGGATATAGAGGCTCTGTACATTTATTTTTGGTGATTTTGAATTCCAATTATTTGTGATAATTAAATTAAAAACAAAAATGAAAAAGGGAAAAGGGAAAAGGGACAAGGTATAGAGAGAGAGAGCCCTTGGAGTGGAATTTTGAATCCTCTATACTTTGGGTTCGTAGAACTCCTGGGGACAACTGAAGTTAGGAGAACTTCCCCCAGGTCGACTCAACTTGGTCTTCACCCTACATGTGTAAAAGTCGTAGGAGGTACATTTCTTTATCACTCGCGCATCTTCTATTAGAGAGTCCACTTATTGCTTGATTATATGATCTTATGTGACTTTATTTTTTGCATAGTCTTACTTTAATTGGTTTGATGAATTAATTGGACTTAAGACCTAAACCCGATCATTGAAACGAGAAGGGATTTCATCACCTGACTCAATCATTTAGTTCCACTTGCTTGTTAACCCGTGCCATCACATAATTAAAATTAACCAACTTGCAAGCCAAGTAGGAGCTCATTTTCCAAAGTCGACGTATAAGACTCCGTGATTTTCTCGCCCGTGGATTAATTAAAAATTTGACTACCCAATCACTTAATTGAAGATAAAAATTGGCTATGTGCTAGTTAGGATTTTCCTTTTCTTTTACAAATCTAATTCAAATCCTTTGGTAGTCGGTTTTTGTGTGATCCGCTAGTGTGTGTTTCATACCGAGTCCACTTTTATCCCTTTTCAAAAATTCAAAAATATTTTTCATCTTTTTGTTATTTTTAAATATCCGAAAAGATTTTTCATCTTCTTTCTTTATATATATATATATATATATATATATTCTTTCTTTATTCTTTAAACTTCAAAAAACCCAAAAATATTTTCATTCTTATCCATTTTCCAAAACCCAATAAGATTTTCTTCCTTTTTTTAAAAAATAAAAAGCCAAAAATATTTTTGGAGAAACCTTTTTCTCCACTATCCATCTTGTCATGGCCAAAGAACATTCCTTATGGGACGGCATTATCCACTTTTCGTATTCGCAGTGCACATATTGTTATCATGCCCATCAATTGTCCCATGAGTGCCCTTATGTTTCATATCCATCTTAACCAATCATGGACCAAGTGCATCCATATGACACTATTACGGAACCCACTTCGACTTATTATAATGACATGTACAATACCGAGTGGTGTGAGCAATCAAGATATTCGTGGCAATTTGAATATCGTCCCATTCAATAGAAATCCCAACCCTTTTGTTGTGGGTCCTCATGAATTCTGACAGTCATCATGGCCACCAAGTGCACCCCATCACGATCGGTCACCTCACTACACTCCCCACGATTTTAAACCATTTGTCTCTCACGAAGACACTTATTTCGTGTATGATTAACTTGACCCCGTGCCCCATACTTCCTACGAGTTTTCTTCGTATAGTCCCAATAATAGCAAGTTGTGTCCACCTCAACTATACACCATTACAACACCACCCATAAATTCACCACCATCATCCACATTCACTCTTGAAAGCCTCGTGCAAAAGTTCATCCTCAACAAAGATCAAGTCACTTAATATCAAAATCAAGCTCTCCAACGACTTAAACAACGCTTCACTAAATTTGAGTGTGAGAGCGAGTCGGATTACCTCCCAAGTCAACCCATTGTTGCACCCATATGGAAAAATGATGAACCATCTCGTGACATTGATCTTGAGTATGACTAACCTATCACCCTGAGAATCTCGTAGTTGAGACGAACCATGGTTCGAACCCTAAGTTGACAAATTTTTTTACTTATCCAATGATTGTGAGACTGATCAAACCCCTCCTAGTCCAAAGGAACCCACCCTTGAGGTTCCCACTTTCAAAAATCCAAAGAACCCACATTTGAGTTTCGCACTCCCATTGAATCCAAAAACACGCCCGAGTTTATACCTGTTTCACCCATTGAGTGTGTCCTCGAGATGCTCATTCCTTATAGGTTAGCTCCGTCTACGAGTGCTCTCTAATGCACCGACTCTGAATTGGAGATGGTTCCCACATCCCTTGCTATGGATCCTCTCTAGAGATGTTTGGCTCACTTTGAGTCTGATATTGATGTTAATTCATATATCTCGGATCTTAGTGCCTCATTAGACCCTTTCACCATTACAGATGGTGACACATTGGTGGATAAGTTGATCTCGCCATCACATGATACCACACTCCCTCTTTCGGAGGACCTTGAGGACAATTATGACCCTCACGATGAGTGTGTATCCCCTACTCTTGAGTTAGATCACCCAATGTCTCACCTGACCCTCCACTATGTTTGGACCTAGTCACTGTACCTCTCCCATAGCCAAGTATCTCTTTAGGTCCTTACTTGCACCCGTCTTCCATCTTTTAACTTCATGAGCTATCTCGCGAGTTCTTCATCCACCCCACCATCCATGAGAGTATTTGTGGTGCTATTATCCACTTACGTGACATCGAGCATGTGCATCCTTGCGCACCCATCCCTAGTGGTGCTTATTATGATCGCCATCTCGTCGATGTGTCATGACGTGAACATTATCATCTCCCATTTATAGAATGGTCACGTGATACCCATGAGCCCCGTCATATCCAAATTGCTACACAGTTTTATCTTCCTCACCAAATTGAGCGTCATGCTTATAGGGTCCTTGTTTCCCTCACTTTAAAGCTCAATAAGTCCTGTGACTAGTGCCTATTCACTATCTGCCTTTCCATTATTTCATATCCCTTCTTTCCCACCCACCCGTGGTCCACCGATGCTTTGCATCGCGTGAAGCACTTTTCAATACAAGTGCATTGACCCGGATAGCCTATGTCCAAACAAAACTGATTTTTCAGTTTTGTTTGGGGGTGACTACCATCACCCACACATTCTACCACCCTATGTTATCATAGTTCACGTCTTTAGCGGTGAGTACACTTACGCCTGGCTAAAGAGCTTAAACTTAGTGCTATCGAGAGGCAACCCGTCGTTTCTTGTTTTTGAGTACGAGTCTTATCCTGTTTGGGGGTGGTGCTTCTCACGACCCAATGCTTTACCATGTTTGTAGACTTGTACACATTTTGTCTCATCACTTATTCAGGTTTCATCTTGGATATGTGTAGTGTAACTTCATTATCGGTTAATTTCGATATATTCTTTCATTCTCTGTTCTTTAAAAAGTTCAAAATATGTTTTTAAACATCGAGGACGATGTTCTTCTTTATTTGGGGGTGGGGTATTTCTCAAAATCGTACCTATTTTGACAAATTTTGTCAGAAATATGTTACATTTTTCACTTTTTACATGTTTTTCTTATCTTTGACGTGATTTATCTATCATCCACCATTAAAAGTCTAGAATACTCTATGTTGATCCTGAAGTCGATTTTCAAATTTATAAGCTTAAGTAATACTTCATAAGGTATATTGCACCATGAATTTCTAGACTCAACACTTCTTGCGCACTTATCACGTCATTACCATATAAAGATGAAGAGTCAAAATATTTTTCATGAAAACCTTAAAAATCATGTGTGGAAACTTAAAACTCCTGAAATTTGAGCTTTCCATCATTTTTTCAGAATTTTTATGTAATCTCTGAGTCACAAGTTGACTAAACTTCCTTTGGATATCGTACTTTAAGTCATTACATGATCTCATTATTCTTCAAATTTTGTCATAATCACTGAGGATGACATCACTTTTGAGTTATAAGAAACATGCGTCTTCTAGTTTGTCCCGAAGACTAATTCTTTACCCTTTTTCCATTTTCCACCATCCATTTTCCACATTACCACATCATTCACACCATCCATATATCACTATTCCATCATCGCCCTTGGTTTTTGAGAAAAAGAGTGTTTGAAATTATATATGTATTTCGTGCTCTAAAAGAGGATTCGTATCTCATAAAAAAGCATCGCAAAAAAATAAAAGAAAAAAGAAAAAAATAGCGATATATGGAAAAAAAGAAAAGCATGCGATCAAAATTTTGTGAAATGGAGACATTAATTGTTCGAGTTGTTCACTCTTCTCAAAATTCCAAAAGTCATTATATCATCCATATTACCCATCTCATTCCCCCTCATACTTTACATTAAATCCCATTCTTACCTTTGGTGAAGTGTCCGAGCAGATGAAAAGTCTACGTGGTGAATTACTAGACATTCTCGATATAGTGATTGGCATTCCTTCTTTAAGATCAAATCCATTCTTATATCAATTTTCTTATATGTGTGTGAGACGTTTGAAGTTGTTTAAATTTACTCACATCCTCACTCACAAGAGATATACACTTACCTAAATCTTGAGAGATAGTTTTAGAGAGATATATCAGGTGAGATTTGGAAGTCAAAGCATTGATTTTAAAAGGTGATCTACAAATTACTCTTATATTGCTTAAACCCATTTTAAGTGATTCACAATACGCACGTTGAGTTTCTAGAAAGGATTTACCTTGGGTATTAAATGACTTTACTTTAATATACTTCATAGTTAATTTCTTGTATTCCTTAAATAATGAATTGTATGATATTTCTCTGCCTAAAGATGAGATAAACTTCATTTTTCAAATAAAGAATTTTGTGGCTATATTCACTGCAAATCCTCACGAGGAAACATTCGTCCTCTAGGGCCACCTAGAGGTTTAACGGGTTGTTGCACATGCTAAGTGTGACAACCCTGCTTTTTATATCTAATTCGGTTAGCTACGCCCAATTAAATTAAAGCGGAGCGTCAATATGTTGGCAATAGAAACATAATTTAAATAAACGCAGTAAAGTAAATATGTACACTCCCATACGTGTAACCAAATCACATCATAGTAAGTATAGGATCCACAAGTAATAGCAGTACTGAATATAAAATGCCCAAACATACGGGCCCAAAGATAAATTAGGTAAAGAGTGTAATATAAACCTCTCAACACTATCAAATCCCTAACAATGGGAAATCTCTGATACCACACTCTAAGGAAGAGTGACAAAATAGGATATGGACCAGCGTCCACCACTACAAGATCCTAAGAATAGATGCGAGGTCATCCAGCTCCACGATCTACTGTCCAACGGGGCGAGGACCTGTATAATACATACATAGGAGAGGAGCAAGAAGCAAGATAGACGAACGTCAAAGCAAGAAAACAAGCTATAAGATTATAAGATGTACTTATAATGAAAGCACACTAGTCATTACTCGTCTCCAGTAATTAAATTGTTCAATTACCCAACCAATGTTCCTATGTCGGGACTGCCCAACCCAAACTAGAGTAACGTGTAGTCTCATATCGTATCTTAATTAATCATTATTAGTCTCATTTCAGTATTTAACGTATAAAAATATTTCATTCAAGTATAATATCAAATGCATTGATTCGAGATATTATTTTAAGACACAAACATAATATCTCATACAAGTCATATCGGGTCACTATCGTTACCCGGGGAAACAAGTCGTAACACTAGGCCTACACACGAATATTTCCCAATATTACGTGGCAAGGGCAATCATACTAAGTCCTAAATCACATGGCGTTTCAAGGTCTTTCTATCTGACCCGCATTACAACCATGTGTCCGGTTCCGGTGGTTTATCTCCGACACGGCACTCGAGCGGAACCTAACCGGATCAATCACAAATAATCGCTTTCAACATGTGCCTACATCGACCGGAGGACTAGTCTAGTGTATACTCGACAATATACATGTAAAGCAATTTCACACTTATGTATATATACAATCGTGTCAAGTCTCTTACTCGAGTTATACAATAGTCATTATTTATAATATAACATAATTTACATCATTAATTTACTAATTCAACACCAAATCATTTCAAGGTTATATATCCCTAATAACCTTAAGTGTGTGATCAAGTTAGGATATTAGGCACAACACCATAATTATCTTACTAACAACATGAAAAATATTATCACTCTTATTTCAACAACATGCTGCCCAGAATTTAAAATGCAGATTCAAGGCTCTTCCAATCCGTTTTTGGGAAAACTTAAAACTACAAAGTTGTTCGGAACGTGATTTTCTATAAGGACACGCGAGCACGCTACCATATCCGGCCTAAAACAGACCCGAAACTAACATATAATATTCGCCCCTGTTTTCGACAACATTCTGCCCAGAATTTTAAAACGCCGATTTGAGGCTTTTTCGATCCGTTTTTGGGAAAACTTAAAACTACAAAGTTGTTCGGAACGTGATTTTCTATAAGGACTCACGAGCACGCTACCGTAGGCTGCTTAAAACAGACCCGAAATTAACATATACAGTTCGGACCTGTTCACGATAACTTTCTGCGCAGAATTTTAAAACGCATATTCGAGGATTTTTCGATCCGTTTTTGAAAAAACTTAAAACTACAAAGTTGTCCAGAATATGATTTTCTACCGGGCAGCGCAGACGAAATATAAATTCTCGAAATTAAAATAGCTCAAAACAATTTTTAATAAGACGATTTACTCAATTTCATAGACTTCTCAAATTCAAGAGTTTGTTCAACAATTCAATCCATATAATGATGTTATCACATTTTAATCTATATGGAGGATGATCCTAATACATTGCATATCATTGTTAACATTAATTTCATATTAATTTAGGGATCCAAATACATGTTCATGTGAAATTTCATCATAGATACAAAATATACACATATAGGTTATTAACTTGCCTTGGATTGTATGAAGAAATTGAAATCCTCTTGAAATCTTCTTGAAATCCTCTTAGCTTCTTCTCTTCTTACTCTCTCTCGCTACCAAACCCTAGCCTCCATTTCAAATGAAAGAATGAAGACTTCTTCTCTTCCTTTCTATTTATACCTAGGGTTTGTTTATTTACAAAAATGCCATTGCGCCAAATTTAACCCTCTAGATCCTTTTACGCGTTAATTCGCTTCTAATATTTAAGTCGCACATTCGTATCTCAATTAATTCATTTTAAATTTTCATTTCCAAACATTTCGAATATATATACTGCCATAATTATTTTTCTTCAATTAGTTCAATTTTAATTCAATAAAAAAAATGCGGGGTATTACACTAAGTCAAATCGCAAGAGTGACACCCCGCCTAATTAAATACCGGGTGATCAGTCCTTTATTAAATTAAATCAAAGTGTCCGGTTGGTTCTTTCTTAGCATCACTGTCGAAAAATAATTTGTCTTTATTAATCACCTAATAAATAAGTAAGCTAAGTGTCAAAATATTTAATTTTGTAGATTATTTCATATTGTTATGATTCAATATATGAAAACGTTTTGAGTGTACGACGTGAATTTGTTATAATCCAATGTGACTCGTAGGAACCGACCGCGTAGTCACGGTGCTCCCGATTTGAGTGTACGACGTGAATTTGCAAAAAATTAGACTTAAGCATAATATATGGCATTAAAGGGTGAAATCGTAAAACATCCACAAGACGGTACCGTAAGAGTCACGAACACCTCGCACGGGACCAATGTGACTCGTAGGAACCGACCGCATAGAAACGGGGCTCCCGGTTTCAGTGTACGATGTGAATTTGCAAAAAATTAGACTTATGCATAAAAACATGCCATCGAAGGGTGAAAACGTAAAACAGCCACAAAACGGTACCGTAAGAGTCACGAACACCTCGCACGGGACCAATGCGACTCGTAGGAACCGATCGCGTAGTCACGGGAATCCCGGTTGGAGTGTACGACGTGAATTTGCAAAAAAATAGACTTATGCATAAAAACATGCCATCGAAAGGTGAAAACGTAAAACAGCCACAAAACGGTCCCTTAAGAGTCACGAGCACGTCGCACGGGACCAATGCGACTCGTAGGAACTGACCGCGTAGTCACGGGGCTCCCGATTTGAGTGTACGACGTGAATTTGCAAAAAATTATACTTATGCAAAAAAACATGCCATCGAAGGGTGAAAACGTAAAACTGCCACAAAACGGTCCCGTAAGAGTCACGAACACCTCGCACGGGACCAATGCGACTCGTAGGAACAGACCACGTAGTCACGGGGCTCCAGGTTTGAGTGTACGACGCGAATTTGCAAAAAATTAGACTTGTGCATAAAAACATGCCATCGAAGGGTGAAAACGTAAAACAGCCACAAAACGGTACCGTAACAGTCACGAACACCTTGCACGGGACCAATGTGACTCGTAGGAATCGAC
This sequence comes from Sambucus nigra, assembly GCA_949130495.1. Taxonomy (NCBI): domain Eukaryota; kingdom Viridiplantae; phylum Streptophyta; class Magnoliopsida; order Dipsacales; family Adoxaceae; genus Sambucus; species Sambucus nigra. Next base: position 334,914,096 of record OX422215.1, read on the forward strand.
CGCGTAGTCACGGGGCTCCCGGTTTGAGTGTACGACGTGAATTGGCAAAAAATTAGACTTAAGCATAAAAACATGTCATCGAAGGGTGAAAACGTAAAACAGCCACAAAACTCTACCGTAAGAGTCACGAACACCTCACACAGGATCAATGCGACTCGTAGGAACCGACCGCGTAATCACGGGGATCCCGGTTTGAGTGTACGACGTGAATTTGCAAAAAATTAGACATAAGCATAAAAACATGCCATCGAAGGGTGAAAACGTAAAACAGCTACAAAACGGTACCGTAGAGTCCCGAACACCTCGTACGGGACCAATGTGACTCGTAGGAAACGACCGCGTAGTAACGGGGCTCCCAGTTTGATAGTACGACGTGAATTTGCAAAAAATTAGACATATGCCCAAAAACATTCCATCGAATGGTGACAACGTAAAACAGCCACAAAACGGTACCGTAAGAGTCACGAACACCTCGCACGGGACCAATGTGACTCGTAGGAACCGACCGCGTAGTCACGGGGCTCCCGGTTTGAGTGTACGACGTAAATTTGCAAAAAATAGACTTAACCATAAAAACATGCAATCGAAGGGTGAAAACGTAAAACAACCACAAAACGGTATCGTAAGAGTCAAGAACACCTCGCACGGGACCAATGCGACACTTAGGAACCGACCGCGTAGTCATGGGGCTCCCGGTTTGAGTGTACGACTTGAATTTGCAAAAAATTAAACTTATGCATAAAAACATGCCATCGAAGGGTGAAAACATAAAACAACAACAAAACGGTCTCATAAGAGTTACTAACACCTCACACGGGACCAATGTGACTCTTAGGAACCGACCGCGTAGTCACGAGGCTCCCGGTTTGAGTGTACGACGTGAATTTGCAAAAAATTGGACTTAAGCATAAAAAATTCCATCGAATGGTGAAAACGTTAAATAGCCACAAAACGGTACCGTAAGAGTTATGAACACCTCGCACGGGACCAATGCGACTCGTAGGAACCGGACTGCATAGCCACAGGGCTCTCAGTTTGAGTGTACGACGTGCATTTGCAAAAAATTAGACTTATGCATAAAAGCATGCCATTGAAGGGTGAAATCGTAAAACAGCCACAAAACGGTACCGTAAGAGACACGAACACCTTGCACGGGACCAATGCGAGTCGTAGGAACCGACTGCGTAGTCACGGTGCTCCCGATTTGAGTGTACGACGTGAATTTGCAAAAAATTAGACTTAAGCATAAAAACATGGAATTGAAGGGTGAAAACGTAAAACAGCCACAAAATCATCCCGTAAGAGTCACGAACACCTCGCACGGGACCAATGCGACTCGTAGGAACCGACCGCGTAGTTACGGGGCTCTCGGTTTGAGTGTAGGACGTGAATTTATAAAAAATTGGACTTATACATAAAAACATTGCATCGAAGGGTGAAAATGTAAAACAACGACAAAACGGTCCCGTAAGAGTCACGAACACCTCGAGCGGGACCGATGTGACTCGTAGGAACCGACCGCGTAGTCACGGTGCTCCCGATTTGAGTGTACGACGTGAATTTGCAAAAAATTAGACTTAAGCATAAAAACATGGAATCGAAGGGTGAAAACGTAAAACAGCCACAAAACGGTACCGTAAGAGTCACGAACACCTCGCACGGGACCAATGCGACTCGTAGGAACCGATCGCGTAGTCACGGGAATCCCGGTTGGAGTGTACGACGTGAATTTGCAAAAAAATAGACTTATGCATAAAAACATGCCATCGAAAGGTGAAAACGTAAAACAGCCACAAAACGGTCCCTTAAGAGTCACGAGCACGTCGCACGGGACCAATGCGACTCGTAGGAACTGACCGCGTAGTCACGGGGCTCCCGATTTGAGTGTACGACGTGAATTTGCAAAAAATTAGACTTATGCATAAAAACATGCCATCGAAGGGTGAAAACGTAAAACTTCCACAAAACGGTCCCGTAAGAGTCACGAACACCTCGCACGGGACCAATGCGACTCGTAGGAACAGACCACGTAGTCACGGGGCTCCAGGTTTGAGTGTACGACGCGAATTTGCAAAAAATTAGACTTGTGCATAAAAACATGCCATCGAAGGGTGAAAATGTAAAACAACAACAAAACGGTACCGTAACAGTCACGATCGCACGGGACCAATGTGACTCGTAGGAATCGACCGCGTAGTCACGGGGCTCCCGGTTTGAGTGTACGGCGTGAATTGGCAAAAAATTAGACTTAAGCATAAAAACATGTCATTGAAGGGTGAAAACGTAAAATAACCACAAAACTCTACCGTAGGAGTCACGAACACCTCACACGGGATCAATGCGACTCGTAGGAACCGACCGCGTAATCACGGGGATCCCGGCTTGAGTGTACGACGTGAATTTGCAAAAAATTAGACATAAGCATAAAAACATGCCATCGAAGGGTGAAAACATAAAACAGCCACAAAACGGTACCGTAGAGTCCCGAACACCTCGCCCGGGACCAATGTGACTCGTAGGAAATGACCGCGTAGTAACAGGGCTCCCGGTTTGACAGTACGACGTGAATTTGCAAAAAATTAGACTTATGCCCAAAAACATTCCATCGAATGGTGACAACGTAAAACAGCCACAAAACGGTACCGTAAGAGTCACGAACACCTCGCACGGGACCAATGTGACTCGTAGGAACCGACTGCTTAGTCACGGGGCTCCCGGTTTGAGTGTAAGACGTAAATTTGCAAAAAATAGACTTAACCATAAAAACATGCAATCGAAGGGTGAAAACGTAAAACAACCACAAAACGGTACCGTAAGAGTCAAGAACACCTCGCACGGGACCAATGCGACACTTAGGAACCGACCACGTAGTCATGGGGCTCCCGGTTTGAGTGTACGACTTGAATTTGCAAAAAATTAAACTTATGCATAAAAACATGCCATCGAAGGGTGAAAACGTAAAACAACAACAAAACGGTCCCGTAAGAGTTACTAACACCTCGCACGGGACCAATGTGACTCTTAGGAACCGACCGCGTAGTCACGAGGCTCCCGGTTTGAGTGTACGGCGTGAATTTGCAAAAAATCGGACTTAAGCATAAAAACATTCCATCGAATGGTGAAAATGTTAAACAGCCACAAAACGGTACTGTAAGAGTTATGAACACCTCGCACGGGACCAATGCGACTCGTAGGAACTGCACCGCGTAGTCACGGGGATCCCGGTTTGAGTGTACGACGTGCATTTGCAAAAAATTAGACTTATGCATAAAAACATGCCTTCAAAGGGTGAGAATGTAAAACAGCCACAAAAAGGTCCCGTAAGAGTTACTAACACCTCGCACGAGACCAATGTGACTCGTAGGAACCGACCGCGTAGTCAAAGGGCTCCCGATTTGAGTATACGACGTGAATTTGCAAAAAATTGGACTTAAGCATAAAAACACTCCATTGAATGGTGAAAACGTTAAATAGCCACAAAACGGTACCGTAAGAGTTACGAACACCTCGCACGGGACCAATGCGACTCGTAGGAACCGGACCGCGTAGTCACGGGCCTCCCGATTTGAGTGTTCGACGTGAATTTACAAAAAATTAGACTTATGCATAAAAACATTCCATCGAAGGGTGAAAACATAAAATAACCACAAAACGGTCCCGTAAGAGTCACGAACACCTCGCACGGGACCAATGTGACTCGTAGGAACCGACCGCGTAGTCATGGTGCTCCCGATTTGAGTGTACGACGTCAATTTGCAAAAAATTAGACTTAAGCATAAAAACATGGAATCGAAGGGTGAAAACGTAAAACAGCCACAAAACGGTACCATAAGAGTCACGAACACCTCGCACGGGACCAATGCGTCTCGTAGGAACCGACCGCGTAGTCACGGGGCTCCCGGTTTGAGTGTAGACGTGAATTTGAAAAAAATTAGACTTAAGCATAAAAACATGCCATCGAAGGGGGAAAATGTAAAACTGCCACAAAACGGTCCCGTAAGAGTCACGACCACCTCGCAGGGGACCAATGCGACTCGTAGGAACCGACCGCGTAGTCACGGTGCTCCCGATTTGAGTGTACGACGTGAATTTGGCAAAAATTAGACTTGTGCATAAAAACATGCCATCGAAGGGTTAAAACGTGAAACAGCCACAAAACGGTACCGTAACAGTCACGAACACCTCGCACGGGACCAATGTGACTCGTAGGAACCGACCGCGTAGTCACGGGGCTCCCGGTTTGAGTGTACGGCGTGAAATCTCAAAAAATTAGACTTAAGCATAAAAACATGTCATCGAAGGGTGAAAACGTAAAACAGCCACAAAACTCTACTGTAAGAGTCACGAACACCTCGCACGGGACCAATGCGACTCGTGGGAACCGTCCGCGTAGTCACGGGGATCCCGGTTTGAGTGTACGACGTGAATTTGCAAAAAATTAGACTTAAGCATAATATATGGCATTAAAGGGTGAAATCGTAAAACATCCACAAGACGGTACCGTAAGAGTCACGAACACCTCGCACGGGACCAATGTGACTCGTAGGAACCGACCGCATAGAAACGGGGCTCCCGGTTTCAGTGTACGATGTGAATTTGCAAAAAATTAGACTTATGCATAAAAACATGCCATCGAAGGGTGAAAACGTTAAACAGCCATAAAACGGTACCGTAAGAGTCACGAACACCTCGCACGGGACCAATGCGACTCGTAGGAACCGACCGCGTAGTCCCGGGGCTCCCGGTTTGAGTGTACGACGTGAATTTGCAAAAAATTAGACTTATGCATAAAAATATGCCATCGAAGGGTGAAAACGTAAAACTGCCACAAAACGTTCCCGTAAGAGTCACGAACACCTCGCACGGGACCAATGCGACTCGTAGGAACCGACCGCGTAGTCACGGCGCTCCCGGTTTGAGTGTACGACGTGAATTTGAAAAAAATTAGACTTGTGCTTAAAAACATGCCATCGAAGGGTGAAAACATTAAACTGCCACAAAATCTACCGTAAGAGTCACGAACACCTCGCACGGGACCAATGCGACTCGTAGGAACCGACCGCATATTCACGGGGCTCCCGGTTTGAGTGTACAGCGTGAATTTGCAAGAAATAGACTTATGCATAAAAACATGTCATCGAAGGGTGAAAACGTAAAACTACCACAAAACGGTACCGTAACAGTCATGAGCACCTCGAACGGGACCAATGTGACTCGTAGGAACCGACCGCGTAGTCACGGGGCTCCCGGTTTGAGTGTACGGCGTGAATTTGCAAAAAATTAGACTTAAGCATAAAAACATGCCATCTGTAGAAGGGTGTCTACCAATAAAAAAAGTAAAAATATTATTTTATTAAAAATACTGAGAAGAAACCCAGGGTCCCGACAGAAACTCATATTGAGCAGGAACCCCCCCGGGGTCCCGGTAGAAACTCATATTGAGCAGGAACCCCCGGGGTCCCGGCAGAAACTCATATTGGGCGGGAACCCCCCAGGTTCCCGGTAGAAACTCATATTGAGCAGGAACCCCCCGGGGTCCCGGCAGAAACTATTGGGTGGGAACCCCCCAGGGTCCCGGCAGAAACTTGTATTAAGAAGGAACCACCCCAGGGTCCCGGCAGAAACTCATATTCAGTAGGAACCCCCAGCGCCACTGCAAGTATCAGCGCCGCTGCAAGTGTCAGTGCCGCTGCAATTGTCAGCGCCGCTGCAAGTGCCAACGCTGTTGCAAGGTCCAGCGCCGCTGCAAGTGTCGGCGCCGCTTCAAGTACCAGCGCCGACACAAGGGTCAGCGCCGCTTCAAGTATCGGCGCCGCGATAAGGGTCGGCGTCGTCTCAGGTATCAGCGACCGCTTCAAGTGTCAGCGCCACTTCAAGCGTCAGCGCTACCTCAAGTATCAGCGCCACTTCGAGCGTCGGCGCCGCGACAAGGGTCGGCGCCGTCTCACATGTCAGCGCCGATTCAAGCATCAACGCCACTTCGAGCGTCGGCGCCACTTCGAGCGCCGGCGCCACGACAAAGGTCGGCGCCGCCTCACGTGTCAGCACCAATTCAAGGTTCAGCGTCACTTCGAGCGTCGGCGCCACTTCGAGCGTCGGCGCCACGACAAAGGTCGGCGCCGCCTCACATGTCAGCGCCAATTCAAAGTTCAGCGCCACTTCGAGCGTCGGCGCCACCTCGAGCGTCGGCGCCACGACAAAGGTCGGCGCCGCCTCACATGCCAGCATCGACGCAAGTATCAGCGCTACTTCGAGCGTCGGCACCACGTCGAGCGTCGGCGCCACTTCGAGCGTCGGCGCCACGACAAAGGTCGGCGCCGCCTCCCATATCAGCGCCAATTCAAAGTTCAGCGCCACTTCGAGCGTCGGCGCCACGATAAAGGTCAGCGCCGCCTCACATGCCAGCACCGACGCAAGTATCAGCGCTACTTCGAGCGTCGGCGCCACGTCGAGCGTCGGCGCCACTTCGAGGGTCGGCACCACGACGAGGGTCGACGCCGCCTCACATGTCAGCGCAGATTCAAACATCAGCGCCACTTCGAGCGTCGGCGCCAGGACAAAGGTCGGCGCCGTTTCAAGTGCCAGTGCCGCTTCAAGGGCCACTGCAATAATGACAGTTGAGAGAGTCGGCGTCACCGCAAGAGTCAGTGCCACTACAAGGGTCACTGCAGAAATGTCATTCGAAAAGTGCTGCTACAGGGGTTTCCATCATGAAACGGCAGTCTCTAAATGAACAACAGCACTAACACTTTACTTTCTTGTACAGGTTGCCTAGTCGAGCAAGCAGGGCTCGAACAGGCGCGTTGGGACCTCCTGGGAGTTTTGGCTTGGCGGCTGAGGGACAAGGTATGTTGAGCAAGCTCAACCACTTAGCACTATAGGATTGAGGGAATACTAGTAGGAGACCCTAGAGTCACCCAATACTCACACACCTCACACTTAGTCACAAGTGAAGTGAGCAGCCAAAGGGTTGGCTGCTCACAAGAAAAGAACTATTCATAAAATGATTTTAGAGGAGAGGGTCCTCTAAACCCCTCTCAAGAAAAATGATTTTAGAAGGGGGTCCTCGAGACCCCCCTCAAGCTTGCAAATATTTTAGAGGAGGTGGTCCTCGAGACCCCCCTCAAGTTTACAAAGTTTTTATCAAAGTTACCGTTTCAAAAGATATTTAGCAAATCAGATATTTTGTCTCCATTAGAAGACATATTTGCTTTTGAACTTTGGTCGGCGCCAGGGGGGCATCTGCCAGAAGGGACAGGCAGACCTGCCTGCAGGCAGGGACAAATAGTACATTGCAGACTTTGTCCCTCACCAACCCTCTAAGTTTTGGCGCCAAAAGTGTCAACCCAGCCTTAGTGCCCAAGTATAAATAGGAACCCTGGACAAGGTCATAGGAGATATATAGACAATAGAAATTGCACTGTTACTCTGCTAAAATATCACCAGACCTACCTAGTATTCTCTCCCTGCTCATTCTCATAGTGCTGAGTGCCTTGTTCCTTCACTCCCCACTGACAGCCATCACTCTCAGGTGTTTCCCTTGAGAAAATTGCTATTTTTGCTGTGAAAGTTCATCTTCTTGCAGGGAGTGAGTTGAAGCTTGAGTTCCATTGTTACCAGAAGGAGAAGTTTTTCTTCAGAAGTTGCACTAGGAGACCTTGAAGACTTGCAGACAGCGTCCATTGGAGTGGGTCACGCCTCACCCGTTCCAGTTATTCATAGACCCCAGTCTCACTACCCTCCTCCACCATCGAAGGGTGAAAACGTAAAACAGCCACAAAACTCTACCGAAAGAGTCACGAACACCTCGCACGGGACCAATGTGACTCGTAGGAACCGACCGCGTAGTCACGGGGATCCCGGTTTGAGTGTATGACGTGAATTTGCAAAAAATTAGACTTAAGCATAAAAACATGCCATCGAAGGGTGAAAATGCAAAATAGCCACAAAACGGTACCTTAAGAGTCCCGAACATCTCGCACGGGACCAATGTGACTCGTAGGAACCGACCGCGTAGTCACCGGGCTCCCGGTTTGAGTGTACGACGTGAATTTGCAAAAAATTAGACTTATGCCTAAAAACATTCCATCGGTTGGTGACAACGTGAAACAGCCACAAAACGGTACCGTAAGAGTCATGAACACCTCGCACGGGACCAATGTGACTCGTAGGAACCGACCGCGTAGTCACGGGGCTCTCAGTTTGAGTGTACGACGTAAATTTGTAAAAAAAGACTTAAGCATAAAAACATGCAATTGAAGGGTGAAAATGTAAAACAACCACAAAACGGTACCGTAAGAGTCACGAACACCTCGCACGGGACCAATGCGACACTTAGGAACCGATCGCGTAGTCACGAGGCTCCCGGTTTCAGTGTACGACGTGAATTTGCAAAAAATTAGACTTATGCATAAAAACATGCCATTGAAGGGTGAAAACATAAAACAGCAACAAAACGGTCCCGTAAGAGCTACTAACACCTCGCACGGGACCAATGTGACTCTTAGGAACCGACCGCATAGTCACGATGCTCCCGGTTTGAGTGTACGACGTGAATTTGCAAAAAATTGGACTTAAGCATAAAAAATTCCATCGAATGGTGAAAATGTTAAACAGCCACAAAACGGTACCGTAAGAGTTACGAACACCTCGCACGGGACCAATGCGACTCGTAGGACACGTGATCGCGTAGCCACGGGGCTCCCAGTTTGAGTGTACGACGTGCATTTGCAAAAAATTAGACTTATCCATAAAAACATGCCATTGAAGGGTGAAATCGTAAAACAGCCACAAAACGGTACCGTAAGAGACACGAACACCTTGCACGGGACCAATGCGAGTAGTAGGAACCGACTGCGTAGTCACGGTGCTCCCGATTTGAGTGTACGACGTGAATTTGCAAAAAATTAGACTTAAGCATAAAAACATGGAATCGAAGGGTGAAAACGTAAAACAGCCACAAATCATCCCGTAAGAGTCACGAACACCTCGTACGGGACCAATGCGACTCGTAGGAACCGATCGCGTAGTTACGGGGCTCTCGGTTTGAGTGTACGACGTGAATTTATAAAAAATTGGACTTATACATAAAAATATTGCATCGAAGGTTGAAAATGTAAAACAACCACAAAACGGTCCCGTAAGAGTCACGAACACCTCGAACGGGACCGATGTGACTCGTAGGAACCGATTGCGTAGTCACGGTGCTCCCGATTTGAGTGTACGACGTGAATTTGCAAAAAATTAGACTTAAGCATAAAAACATGGAATCGAAGGGTGAAAACGTAAAACAGCCACAAAACGGTACCGTAAGAGTCACGAACACCTCGCACGGGACCAATGCGACTCGTAGGAACCGATCGCGTAGTCACGGGAATCCCGGTTGGAGTGTACGACGTGAATTTGCAAAAAAATAGACTTATGCATAAAAACATGCCATCGAAAGGTGAAAACGTAAAACAGCCACAAAACGGTCCCTTAAGAGTCACGAGCACGTCGCACGGGACCAATGCGACTCGTAGGAACTGACCGCGTAGTCACGGGGCTCCCGATTTGAGTGTACGACGTGAATTTGCAAAAAATTATACTTATGCATAAAAACATGCCATCGAAGGGTGAAAACGTAAAACTGCCACAAAACGGTCCCGTAAGAGTCACGAACACCTCGCACGGGACCAATGCGACTCGTAGGAACAGACCACGTAGTCACGGGGCTCCAGGTTTGAGTGTACGACGCGAATTTGCAAAAAATTAGACTTGTGCATAAAAACATGCCATCGAAGGGTGAAAACGTAAAACAGCCACAAAACGGTACCGTAACAGTCACGAACACCTTGCACGGGACCAATGTGACTCGTAGGAATCGACCGCGTAGTCACGGGGCTCCCGGTTTGAGTGTACGACGTGAATTGGCAAAAAATTAGACTTAAGCATAAAAACATGTCATCGAAGGGTGAAAACGTAAAACAGCCACAAAACTCTACCGTAAGAGTCACGAACACCTCACACGGGATCAATGCGACTCGTAGGAACCGACCGCGTAATCACGGGGATCCCGGTTTGAGTGTACGACGTGAATTTGCAAAAAATTAGACATAAGCATAAAAACATGCCATCGAAGGGTGAAAACGTAAAACAGCTACAAAACGGTACCGTAGAGTCCCGAACACCTCGTACGGGACCAATGTGACTCGTAGGAAACGACCGCGTAGTAACGGGGCTCCCGGTTTGATAGTACGACGTGAATTTGCAAAAAATTACACATATGCCCAAAAACATTCCATCAAATGGTGACAATGTAAAACAGCCACAAAACGGTACCGTAAGAGTCACGAACACCTCGCACGGGACCAATGTGACTCGTAGGAACCGACCGCGTAGTCACGGGGCTCCCGGTTTGAGTGTACGACGTAAATTTGCAAAAAATAGACTTAACCATAAAAACATGCAATCGAAGGGTGAAAACGTAAAACAACCACAAAACGGTACCGTAAGAGTCAAGAACACCTCGCACGGGACCAATGCGACACTTAGGAACCGACCGCGTAGTCATGGGGCTCCCGGTTTGAGTGTACGACTTGAATTTGCAAAAAATTAAACTTATGCATAAAAACATGCCATCGAAGGGTGAAAACGTAAAACAACAACAAAACGGTCCCGTAAGAGCTACTAACACCTCACACGGGACCAATGTGACTCTTAGGAACAGACCGCGTAGTCACGAGGCTCCCGGTTTGAGTATACGACGTGAATTTGCAAAAAATCGAACTTAAGCATAAAAACATTCCATCGAATGGTGAAAACGTTAAACAGCCACAAAACGGTACTGTAAGAGTTATGAACACCTCGCACGGGACTAATGCGACTCGTAGGAACCGGATCGCGTAGTCACGGGGATCCCGGTTTGATTGTACGACGTGCATTTGCAAAAAATTAGACTTATGCATAAAAACATGCCTTCAAAGGGTGAGAACGTAAAACAGCCACAAAACGGTCCCGTAAGAGTTACTAACACCTCGCACGGGACCAATGTGACTCGTAGGAACCGACCGCGTAGTCAAAGGGCTCCCAATTTGAGTATACGACGTGAATTTGCAAAAAATTGGACTTAAGCATAAAAACACTCCATTGAATGGTGAAAACGTTAAATAGCCACAAAACGGTACCGTAAGAGTTACGAACACCTCGCACGGGACCAATGCGACTCGTAGGAACCGGACCGCGTAGTCACGGGCCTCCCGGTTTGAGTGTTCGACGTGAATTTACCAAAAATTAGACTTATGCATAAAAACATTCCATCGAAGGGTGAAAACATAAAAAAACCACAAAACGGTCCCGTAAGAGTCACGAACACCTCGCACGGGACCAATGTGACTCGTAGGAACCGACCGCGTAGTCACGGGGCTCCCGGCTGGAGTGTACGACGTGCATTTGCAAAAAATTAGACTTATGCATAAAAACATACCATCGAAGGGTGAAAACGTAAAACAGCTACAAAACGGTACCGTAAGAGACACGAACACCTTGCACGGGACCAATGCGACTCGTAGGAACCGACCGCGTAGTCACGGTGCTCCCGATTTGAGTGTACGACGTGAATTTGCAAAAAATTGGACTTAAGCATAAAAATATGGAATCGAAGGGTTACAAACGTAAAGTAGCCACAAAACGGTCCCGAAAGAGTCACGAACACCTCGCACGGGACCAATGCGACCCGTAGGAACCGACCGCGTAGTCACGGGGCTCCCGGTTTGAGTGTACGACGTGAATTTGCAAAAAATTAAACTTATGCATAAAAACATGCCATCGAAGGGTGAAAACGTGAAACAGCCACAAAACGGTCCCGTAAGAGTTACTAACACCTCGCACGGGAACAATATGACTCGTAGGAACCAACCGCGTAGTCACGGGGATCCCGGTTTGAGTGTTCGACGTGAATTTGCAAAAAATCGGACTTAAGCGTAAAAACATTCCATCGAATGGTGAAAACGTTAAACAGCCACAAAACTGTAGCGTAAGAGTTAGGAAAATCTCACACGGGACCAATGCGACTCGTAAGAACCGAACCGCGTAGTCACGGGGCTCCCGATTTGAGTGTACGACGTGAATTTAAAAAAAATTAGACTTATGCATAAAAACATTCCATCTAAGGGTGAAAATGTAAAACAACCACAAAACGGTCCCGTAAGAGTCACGAACACCTCGCACGGGACCAATGTGACTCGTAGGAACCGACCGCGTAGTCACGGTGCTCCCGATTTGAGTGTACGACGTGAATTTGGCAAAAATTAGACTTAAGCATAAAAACATGGAATCGAAGGGTGAAAACGTAAAATAGCCACAAAACGGTAACGTAAGAGTCACGAACACCTCGCATGGGACCAATGCGACTCGTAGGAACCGTCCGCGTAGTCACGGGAATCCCGGTTTGAGTGTACGACGTGAATTTGGGAAAAAATAGACTTATGCATAAAAGCATGCCATCGAAGGGTGAAAACATAAAACAGCCACAAAACGGTCCCGTAAGAGTCACGAGCACGTCGCACGGGACCAATGCAACTCGTAGGAACCGACCGCGTAGTCACGGGGCTCCCGGTTTGAGTGTACGACGTGAATTTGAAAAAAATTAGACTTTTGCATAAAAGCATGCCATCGAAGGGTGAAAACGTAAAACAGCCACAAATCATCCCGTAAGAGTCACGAACACCTCGCACGGGACCAATGCGACTCGTAGGAACCGATCGCGTAGTTACGGGGCTCTCGGTTTGAGTGTACGACGTGAATTTATAAAAAATTGGACTTATACATAAAAACATTGCATCGAAGGTTGAAAATGTAAAACAACCACAAAACGGTCCCGTAAGAGTCACGAACACCTCGAACGGGACCGATGTGACTCGTAGTAACCGATTGCGTAGTCATGGTGCTCCCGATTTGAGTGTACGACGTGAATTTGCAAAAAATTAGACTTAAGCATAAAAACATGGAATCGAAGGGTGAAAACGTAAAACATCCACAAAATCATCCCGTAAGAGTCACGAACACCTCGCACAGGACCAATGCGACTCGTAGGAACCGACCGCGTAGTCACGGGGCTCCCGGTTTGAGTGTACGACGTGAATTTGCAAAAAATTAAACTTATGCATAAAAACATGCCATCGAAGGGTGAAAATGTAAAACAGCCACAAAACGGTCCCGTAAGAGTTACTAACACCTCGCACGGGACCAATATGACTCGTAGGAACCGATCGCGTAGTCACGGGGCTCCCGGTTTGAGTGTACGACGTGAATTTGCAAAAAATTGGACTTAAGCATAAAAACATTCGATCGAATGGTGAAAACGTTAAACAGCCACAAAACGGTACCGTAAGAGTTACGAACACCTCGTACGGGACCAATGCGACTCGTAGGAACCGGACCGCGTAGTCACGGGGCTCCCGATTTGAGTGTACGACGTGAATTTACAAAAAATTAGACTTATGCATAAAAACATTCCATCGAAGGGTGAAAACGTAAAACAACCACAAAACGGTCCAGTAAGAGTCACGAACACCTCGCACGGGACCAATGTGACTCGTAGGAACCGACCGCGTAGTCACGGTGCTCCCGATTTGAGTGTACGACTTGAATTTGGCAAAAATTAGACTTAAGCATAAAAACATGGAATCGAATGGTGAAAACGTAAAATAGCCACAAAACGGTACCGTAAGAGTCACGAACACCTCGCACGGGACCAATGCGACTCGTAGGAACCGACCGCGTAGTTACGGGGCTCTCGGTTTGAGTGTAGGACGTGAATTTATAAAAAATTGGACTTATACATAAAAACATTGCATCGAAGGGTGAAAATGTAAAACAACGACAAAACGGTCCCGTAAGAGTCACGAACACCTCGAGCGGGACCGATGTGACTCGTAGGAACCGACCGCGTAGTCACGGTGCTCCCGATTTGAGTGTACGACGTGAATTTGCAAAAAATTAGACTTAAGCATAATATATGCCATTAAAGGGTGAAATCGTAAAACATCCACAAAACGGTACCGTAAGAGTCACGAACACCTCGCACGGGACCAATGCGACTCGTAGGAACCGTTAGCGTAGTCACGGGAATCCCGGTTTGAGTGTACGACGTGAATTTGGAAAAAAATAGACTTATGCATAAAAACATGCCATCGAAGGGTAAAAACATAAAACAGCCACAAAACGGTCACGTAAGAGTCACGAGCACGTCGCACGGGACCAATGCACCTCGTAGCAACCGACCGCGTAGTCACGGGGCTCCCGGTTTGAGTGTACGACGTGAATTAGAAAAAAATTAGACTTATGCATAAAAACATGCCGTCGAAGGGTGAAAACGTAAAACTACCTCAAAACGGTCCCGTAAGAGTCACGAACACCTCGCACGGGACCAATGCGACTCATAGGAATCGACCGCGTAATCACGGGGCTCCCGATTTAAGTGTACGACGTGAATTTACAAAAAATTAGACTTGTGCACAAAAAATGCCATCGAAGGGTGAAAACGTAAAGCAGCCACAAAACGGTACCGTAACAGTCACGAACACCTCGAACGGGACCAATGTGACTCGTAGGAATCGACCCCGTAGTGTCGGGGCTCCCAGTTTGAGTGTACGGCATGAATTTAAAAAAATTAGACTTAAGCATAAAAACATGTCATCGAAGGGTGAAAACGTAAAACAGCAACAAAACTCTACCGTAAGTGTCACGACCACCTCGCACGAGACCAATGAGACTCGTAGGAACCGACCGCGTAGTCACGGGGATCCCGGTTTGAGTGTACGACGTGAATTTGAAAAAAATTAGACTTAAGCATAAAAACATGCCATCGAAGGGTGAAAACGTAAAACAGCCACAAAACGGTACCGTAAGAGCCACGAACACCTCGCACGGGATCAATGTGTTTTAGGAACCGATCGCATAGTAACGGGGCTCCCGGTTTGAGTGTACGACGTGAATTTGCTAAAAATTAGACTTAAGCATAAAAACATGCCATCGAAGGGTGAAAACGTTAAACAGCCACAAAACGGTACCGTAAGAGACACGAACACCTCGCACGGGACCAATGCGACTCGTAGGAACCTACCGCGTAGTCACGGGGCTCCCGGTTTGAGTGTACGACGTGAATTTGCAAAAAATTAGACTTATGCCTAAAAACATTCCATCGAATGGTGACAACGTAAAACAGCCACAAAACGGTACCGTAAGAGTCACGAACACCTCGCACTGGACCAATGCGACACTGAGGAACCGACCGCGTTGTCACGGGGCTCCCGGTTTGAGTGTACGACGTGAATTTGCAAAAAATTAGACTTAAGCATAAAAACATGCCATCGAAGGGTGAAAACGTAAAACAACAACAAAACGGTCCCGTAAGTGTTACTAACACCTCGCACGGGACCAATGTGACTCTTAGGAACCGACCGCGTAGTCACGATGCTCCCGGTTTGAGTGTACGACGTGAATTTGCAAAAAATTGGACTTCAGCATAAAAACATTCCATCGAATGGTGAAAATGTTAAACAACCACTAAACGCTACCGTAAGAGTTACGAACACCTCGCACGGGACCAATGCGACTCGTAGGAACCGGACCGCGTAGTCACGGGGCTCCCGGTTTGAGTGTACGACGTGCATTTGCAAAAAATTAGACTTATGCATAAAAACATGCCATCGAAGGGTGAAAACGTAAAACAGCCACAAAATGGTACCGTAAGAGACACGAACACCTTGCACGGGACCAATGCGACTCGTAGGAACCGACCGCGTAGTCACGGTGCTCCCGATTTGAGTGTACGACGTGAATTTGAAAAAAATTAGACTTAAGCATAAAAACATGGAATCGAAGGGTGAAAATGTAAAGTAGCCACAAAACGGTCCCGTAAGGGTCACGAACACCTCGCACGGGACAAATGGGACTCGTAGGAACCGACCGCATAGTCACGGGGCTCCCGGTTTGAGTGTACGACGTGAATTTGCAAAAAATTAAACTTATGCATAAAAACATGCCATCGAAGGGTGAAAACGTAAAACCGCCACAAAACGGTCCCGTAAGAGTTACTAACACCTCGCACGGGACCAATATGACTCGTAGGAACCGACCGCGTAGTCACGGGGCACCCGGTTTGAGTGTACGACGTGAATTTGCAAAAAATTGGACTTAAGCATAAAAACATTCCATCGAATGGTGAAAACGTTAAACAGCCACAAAACGGTACCGTAAGAGTTACGAACACCTCGCACGGGACCAATGCGACTCGTAGGAACTGGACCGCGTAGTCACGGGACTCCGGATTTGAGTGTACGACGTGAATTTACAAAAAATTAGACTTATGCATAAAAACATTCCATCGAAGGGTGAAAACGTAAAACAACCACAAAATGGTCCCGTAAGAGTCACGAACACCTCGCACGGGACCAATGTGACTCGTAGGAACCGACCGCGTAGTCACGGTGCTCCCGATTTGAGTGTACGACGTGAATTTGTAAAAAATTAGACTTAAGCATAATATATGCCATTAAAGGGTGAAATCGTAAAACATCCACAAAACGGTACCGTAAGAGTCACGAACACCTCGCACGGGACAAATGCGACTCGTAGGAACCGTCCGCGTAGTCACGGGAATCCCGGTTTGAGTGTACGACGTGAATTTGCAAAAAAATAGACTTATGCATAAACACATGCCATCGAAGGGTAAAAACATAAAACAGCCACAAAACGGTCCCGTAAGAGTCACGAGCACGTCGCACGTGACCAATGCACCTCGTAGGAACCGATCGCGTAGTCGAGGGGCTCCGGGTTTGAGTGTACGACGTGAATTAGAAAAAAATTAGACTTATGCATAAAAACATGCCGTCGAAGGGTGAAAACGTAAAACTGCCACAAAACGGTCCCGTAAGAGTCACGAACACCTCGCACGGGACCAATGCGACTCGTAGGAACCGACCGCGTAGTCACGGTGCTCCCGATTTGAGTGTACGACGTGAATTTGCAAAAAATTAGACTTAAGCATAAAAACATGGAATCGAAGGGTGAAAATGTAAAGTAGCCACAAAACGGTCCCGTAAGAGTCACGAACACCTCGCACGGGACCAATGGGACTCGTAGGAACCGACCGCGTAGTCACGGGGCTCCCGGTTTGAGTGTACGACGTGAATTTGCAAAAAATTAAACTTATGCATAAAAACATGCCATCGAAGGGTGAAAACGTAAAACCGCCACAAAACGGTCCCGTAAGAGTTACTAACACCTCGCACGGGACCAATATGACTCGTAGGAACCGACCGCGTAGTCACGGGGCACCCGGTTTGAGTGTACGACGTGAATTTGCAAAAAATTGGACTTAAGCATAAAAACATTCCATCGAATGGTGAAAACGTTAAACAGCCACAAAACGGTACCGTAAGAGTTACGAACACCTCGCACGGGACCAATGCGACTCGTAGGAACTGGACCTTGTAGTCACGGGGCTCCGGATTTGAGTGTACGACGTGAATTTACAAAAAATTAGACTTATGCATAAAAACATTCCATCGAAGGGTGAAAACATAAAACAACCACAAAACGGTCCCGTAAGAGTCACGAACACCTCGCACGGGACCAATGTGACTCGTAGGAACCGACCGCGTAGTCACGGTGCTCCCGATTTGAGTGTACGACGTGAATTTGCAAAAAATTAGACTTAAGCATAATATATGCCATTAAAGGGTGAAATCGTAAAACATCCACAAAACGGTACCGTAAGAGTCACGAACACCTCGCACGGGACAAATGCGACTCGTAGGAACCGTCCGCGTAGTCACGGGAATCCCGGTTTGAGTGTACGACGTGAATTTGCAAAAAAATAGACTTATGCATAAACACATGCCATCGAAGGGTAAAAACATAAAACAGCCACAAAACGGTCCCGTAAGAGTCACGAGCACGTCGTACGGGACCAATGCACCTCGTAGGAACCGATCGCGTAGTCGAGGGGCTCCGGGTTTGAGTGTACGACGTGAATTAGAAAAAAATTAGACTTATGCATAAAAACATGCCGTCGAAGGGTGAAAACGTAAAACTGCCACAAAACGGTCCCGTAAGAGTCACGAACACCTCGCACGGGACCAATGCGACTCGTAGGAACCGACCGCGTAATCACGGGGCTCCCGATTTAAGTGTACGACGTGAATTTGCAAGAAATTAGACTTGTGCACAAAAAATGCCATCGAAGGGTGAAAACATAAAGCAGCCACAAAACGGTACCGTAACAGTCACGAACACCTCGAACGGGACCAATGTGACTCGTAGGAACCGACCGCGTAGTCTCGGGGCTCCCAGTTTGAGTGTACGGCATGAATTTAAAAAAATTAGACTTAAGCATAAAAACATGTCATCGAAGAGTGAAAACGTAAAACAGCAACAAAACTCTACCGTAAGAGTCACGACCACCTCGCACGGGACCAATGAGACTCGTAGGAACCGATCGCGTAGTCACGAGGATCCCGGTTTGAGTGTACGACGTGAATTTGAAAAAAATTAGACTTAAGCATAAAAACATGCCATCGAAGGGTGAAAACGTAAAAAAGCCACAAAACGGTACCGTAAGAGCCACGAACACCTCGCACGGGATCAATGTGTTTTAGGAACCGACCGCATAGTAACGGGGCTCCCGATTTGAGTGTACGACGTGAATTTGCTAAAAATTAGACTTATGCATAAAAACATGCCATCGAAGGGTGAAAACGTTAAACAGCCACCAAACGGTACCGTAAGAGACACGAACACCTCGCACGGGACCAATGCGACTCGTAGGAACCGACCGCGTAGTCACGGGGCTCCCGGTTTGAGTGTACGACGTGAATTTGCAAAAATTAGACTTATGCCTAAAAACATTCCATCGAATGGTGACAACGTAAAACAGCCACAAAACGGTACCGTAAGAGTCATGAACACCTCGCACGGGACCAATGTGACTCGTAGGAACCGACCGCGTAGTCACGGGGCTCTCGGTTTGAGTGTACGACGTAAATTTGTAAAAAATAGACTTAAGCATAAAAACATACAATCGAAGGGTGAAAATGTAAAACAACCACAAAACGGTACCGTAAGAGTCACGAACACCTCGCACTGGACCAATGCGACACTTAGGAACCGACCGCATAGTCACGGGGCTCCCGGTTTGAGTGTACGACGTGAATTTGCAAAAAATTAGACTTATGACTAAAAACATGCCATCGAAGGGTGAAAACGTAAAACAACAACAAAACGGTCCCGTAAGTGTTACTAACACCTCGCACGGGACCAATGTGACTCTTAGGAATCGATCGCGTAGTCACGATGCTCCCGGTTTGAGTGTACGACGTGAATTTGCAAAAAATTGGACTTCAGCATAAAAACATTCCATCGAATGGTGAAAACGTTAAACAACCACAAAACGGTAGCGTAAGAGTTATGATAACCTCGCACGGGACCAATGCGACTCGTAGGAACCGGACCGCGTAGTCACCGGGCTCCCGGTTTGAGTTTACGACGTGCATTTGCAAAAAATTAGACTTATGCATAAAAACATGCCATCGAAGGGTGAAAACGTAAAACAACCACAAAACGGTACCGTAAGAGACACGAACACCTTGCACGGGACCAATGCGACTCGTAGGAACCGACCGCGTAGTCACGGTGCTCCCGATTTGAGTGTACGACGTGAATTTGCAAAAAATTAGACTTAAGCATAAAAACATGGAATCGAAGGGTGAAAACGTAAAGTAGCCACAAAATGGTCCCGTAAGAGTCACGAACACCTCGCACGGGACCAATGGGACTCGTAGGAACCGACCGCGTAGTCACGGGGCTCCCGGTTTGAGTGTACGACGTGAATTTGCAAAAAATTAGACTTATGCATAAAAACATGCCATCGAAGGGTGAAAACGTAAAACAGCCACAAAACGGTCCCGTAAGAGTTACTAACACCTCGCACGGGACCAATATGACTCGTAGGAACCGACCGCGTAGTCACGGGGCTCCCGGTTTGAGTGTACAACGTGAATTTGCAAAAAATTGGACTTAAGCATAAAAACATTCCATCGAATGGTGAAAACGTTAAACAGCCACAAAACGATACCGTAAGAGTTACGAACACCTCGCACGGGACCAATGCGACTCGTAGGAACTGGACCGCGTAGTCACGGGGCTCCCGATTTGAGTGTACGACGTGAATTTACAAAAAATTAGACTTATGCATAAAAACATTCCATCGAAGGGTGAAAACGTAAAACAACCACAAAACGGTCCAGTAAGAGTCACGAACACCTCGCACGGGACCAATGTGACTCGTAGGAACCGACCGCGTAGTCACGGTGCTCCCGATTTGAGTGTACGACTTGAATTTGGCAAAAATTAGACTTAAGCATAAAAACATGGAATCGAATGGTGAAAACGTAAAATAGCCACAAAACGGTACCGTAAGAGTCACGAACACCTCGCACGGGACCAATGCGACTCGTAGGAACCGTCCGCGTAGTCACGGGAATCCCGGTTTGAGTGTACGATGTGAATTTGGAAAAAAATATACTTATGCATAAAAACATGCCATCGAAGGGTGAAAAAAGAAAACAGCCACAAAACGGTCCCGTAAGAGTCACGAGCACGTCGCACGGGACCAATGCAACTCGTAGGAACCGACCGCGTAGTCACGGGGCTCCCGGTTTGAGTGTACGACGTGAATTTGAAAAAAATTAGACTTATGCATAAAAACATGCCATCGAAGGGTGAAAACTTAAAACTTCCACAAAATGGTCCTGTAAGAGTCACGAACACCTCACACGGGACCAATGCGACTCGTAGGAACCGACCGCGTAATCACGGGGCTCCCGATTTGAGTGTACGACGTGAATTTGCAAAAAATTAGACTTCTGGACAAAAAATGCCATCGAAGGGTGAAAACGTAAAGCAGCCACAAAACGGTACCGTAACAGTCACGAACACCTCGAACGGGACCAATGTGACTCGTAGGAACCGACCGCGTAGTCTCGGGGCTCCCAGTTTGAGTGTACGGCATGAATTTAAAAAAATTAGACTTAAGCATAAAAACATGTCATCGAAGGGTGAAAACGTAAAACAGTAACAAAACTCTACCGTAAGAGTCACGACCACCTCGCACAGGACCAATGCGACTCGTAGGAACCGATCGCGTAGCCACGGGGATCCCGGTTTGAGTGTACGACGTGAATTTGCAAAAAATTAGACTTAAGCATAAAAACATGCCATCGAAGGGTGAAAACTTAAAACAGCCACAAAACGGTACCGTAAGAGCCACGAACACCTCGCACGGGATCAATGTGTTTTAGGAATCGACCGCGTATTCACGGGGCTCCCGGTTTGAGTGTACAGCGTGAACTTGCAAGAAATAGACATATGCATAAAAACATGGAATCGAAGGGTGAAAACGTAAAACAACCACAAAATGATCCCGTAACAGTCATGAGCACCTCGCACGGGACCAATGTGACTCGTAGGAACCGACCGCGTAGTCACGGGGCTCCCGGTTTGAGTGTACGACGTGAATTTGCAAAAAATTAGACTTATGCATAAAAACATGCCATCGAAGGGTGAAAATGTAAAACTGCCACAAAACGGTCTCGTAAGAGTCACGAACACCTCGCACGGGACCAATGCGACTCGTAGGAATCGGACCGCGTAGTCACGGGGATCCCGGTTTGAGTGTACGACGTGAATATGCAAAAAATTAGACTTGTGCATAAAAACATGCCATCGAAGAGTGAAAATGTAAAACTGCCACAAAACGGTACCGTAAGAGTCACGAACACCTCGCACGGGACAAATGCGACTCGTAGGAACCGACCGCGTATTCACAGGGCTCTCGGTTTGAGTGTACGACGTGAATTTGCAAAAATAGACTTATGCATAAAAACATGTCATCGAAGGGTGAAAACATAAAACAACCACAAAACGGTCCCGTAACAGTCATGAGCACCTCGCACGGGACCAATGTGACTCGTAGGAACCGACCGCGTAGTCACGGGGCTCCCGGTTTGAGTGTACGGCGTGAATTTTCAAAAAATTAGACTTAAGCATAAAAGCATGTCATCGAAGGGTGAAAACATAAAACAGCCACGAAACTCTACCGTAAGAGTCACGAACACCTCGCACGGGACCAATGTGACTCGTAGGAACCGACCGCGTAGTAACGGGGCTCCCGGTTTGAGTGTACAACATGAATTTGCAAAAAATTAGACTTATGCTTAAAAACATGCCATCGAAGGGTGAAAATATTAAACAGCTACAAAACGGTCCCGTAAGAGTCACGAACACCTCGCACGGGACCAATGCGACTCGTAGGATCCGGACCGCGTAGTCACGGGGCTCCCGGTTTGAATGTATGACGTGAATTTGCAAAAAATTAGACTTAAGCATAAAAAATTCCATCGAAGGGTGAAAACGTAAAACTGCCACAAAATGGTACCGTAAGAGTCACGAACACCTTGCACGGGACCAATGGGACTCGTAGGAACCGACCGCGTATTCACGGGGCTCCCAGTTTGAGTGTACGTCGTGAATTTGCAAAAAATAGACTTAAGCATAAAAACATGCAATCGAAGGGGAAAAACGTAAAACAACCACAAAACGGTCCCGTAAGAGTCACGAACACCTCGCACGGGACCAATGCGACTCGTAGAAACCGACTGCGTAGTCACGGGGCTCCCGGTTTGAGTGTACGACGTGAATTTGCAAAAAATTAGACTTATGCATAAATACATGCCATCGAAGGGTGAAACATAAAACAACCACAAAACAGTACCATAAGAGTCATGAACACCTCGCACGGGACCAATGTGACTCGTAGGAACCGACCGCGTAGTCACGGGGCTCCCGGTTTGAGTGTACGACATAAATTTACATAAAATTAGACTTAAGCATAAAAACCTTCCATCGAATGGTGAAAACATAAAACAATCACAAAACGGTCCCGTAAGAGTCACGAACATCTCGCACGGGACCAATGTGACTCGTAGGAACCGACCGCGTAGTCACGGGGCTCCCTATTTGAGTGTACGACGTAAATTTGCAAAAAATTAGACTTATGCATAAATACATGCCATCGAATGGTGAAAACGTTAAACAACCACAAAACGGTCCCGTATGAGTGACGAACACCTCGCACGGGACCAATGCGACTCGTAGGAACTAGCAATTATCCCTCTTGACAGCCTCACAGAGTTTCAAGTAATTAAAATACCGACCTACTTCAACCTATAATTAGGTTGGTTATGGCTTAATGCGATCAGGGAGGTTGCTTCTTCATTACATCAAAAGTTAAAATTCTTCTATGGAGAAAACTTAATCGCTTTGTCATGTAATACCTACTCTAAGGAGAATGAACCAATACTTTAGTCCTCTAAATTCAACGCAAAGGTAAGGACATTTACATTAGTGGTTTCCAGTTAGAACCGCATGTACAAGTCATCTCTAACGGCACTTAGGAACATATTCCATCGCTCTAATCCATGTACAAGTGCTACAACGTTACACACATGATGAAAAAGATGAAGTACTGACTAGGAATAGACCTCAAAAAACCAATAAGG
The DNA here is from genome assembly GCA_949130495.1 of Sambucus nigra. Lineage (NCBI taxonomy): Eukaryota > Viridiplantae > Streptophyta > Magnoliopsida > Dipsacales > Adoxaceae > Sambucus > Sambucus nigra. The sequence continues at coordinate 334,937,696 of OX422215.1, forward strand.
GATCAGTTATCCCATTAAGGTCCCCCCATAGCATTCCAACACTAAGGGGCTATATATATATAACTGTTATGTATATATATATATATACATAATTGTTATGTATTATGTATATAACAGTTATATATATATATATATATATATATATATATATATATATATATATATATATATATATATATATATATATATATATATATATATATATATATATATATATATATATATATATATATATATATATATATATATATATATATACATTATGTATATATATTTATACAGTTATATATATGTATACACAGTACATATATATAACTGTATATATATGTATACACAGTACATATATATAACTGTATAAATATATATACATAATGTGTATATATATATATATATATATATATATATATATACATTATGTATATATATTTATACAGTTATATATATGTACTGTGTATACATATATATAACTGTATAAATATATATACATTATGTATATATATATATATACAGTTATATATATGTACTGTGTGTATATATATATATATACACAGTTTATATATATACACAGTTTATATATAACTGTTATGTATATATATATGTGTATATATATACATAACAGTTATCACAGTTTATATACACAGTATATATGCATATAAACTGTGATAACTATTATGTATATATATATGTATGTATATATATATACATAACAGTTATATATAAACTGTGTATATAATTGTTTTATATATGTGTATATATATACATATATAAAACAGTTATATACACTGTTTTATGTATGTATATATATATACACAAACATAAACCAGTTATATACACTGTTTTATATATATATATAAAAAATAGTATATATATATATATATATATATATATATATATATATTCAGTTCTGCTCTTGTGCGGATTAGTCCGCATTTTAAGAATGCGGACCGGACATGTGTCACCTGGCGGTGAGCCTAGAAAAGAGAGAGAGTGTACCTACAATTTAGGCGATAATTTCTAGGTGCACCGTTAGATGACACATGTCCGGTCCGCATTCTTAAAATGCGGACTAGTCCGCACAAGAGCATTATTATATATATATATATATATATATAATACGACATGTACGATACTTGTTGTTTTGTCGACACATAAGTAAGTCGGGACCCTCTCGTTGACTAGAATGCTTGTTATTTTTGTTTCTCCATTGCAGTCCAGTATGTAATGTTAACATGTGTCTTGGAATTTCAATGGTTTTGTAGCTTTTTTGCCCAGTATATATATACATTATGGTTTTTCAAATGATTCTCTCTAGTCCCATTCCACGTGGAAAAAAATGAAGCTATGGAGTGCTATTTGATGTACCATGGTGATGTCCCCATGGAAGTGAACACGTGACAGTTGGTTAGTTCACATCGAACACAGTCCAATAAGAATTTTGTTTCATTGAACCTTTTGTTAGACGAATTTGGGATTTTTTTTTATATTGTTGAATTTGTCGTTACCCCTTAAAAAGGGTGGATAGTCCAATGAACAAAGGAGACTATGCCCAATTTATTTTAAAAATTGACACTTTGTTTTTTTAGACACAGTGAATTTGATTATTATAGTTATATATATATATAAATGTTTTTTTAGACACTTTGTTTTTATAGTTATACATAAATGTTTATATATATATATATATATAACTATAATAGTTATAAATTATTATTATCTTTTGAAGTCGGATAGATTATAATTTATTTTGTCTTTTGTGTAGAATGAAAATGGATTTGCGACACATGGAAACGTCAATGGATACAAGAGGATCAAGGTACGTAGCTACTCGGATACTTATTTAAGTTTATGTAGCTACTCGGATACTATTTTTAGATATTAAATTGGCGAAAGGGATTTAATGGTGGTTTAGCTGCGTTTTTTGCTGTTGGGTTTATTTTAATGTTAAAAACATGTTGGATTTCATGAATAAACAAAGGAAATTCTGCCGAAATTTTCTGAAATTAAATAGTGTTTTAAATTGATCAAGTCAAACATACATGCATTTGAAGTTATACAAACCCATGTAGTAATTTATTTTTGTATCTTGTGCAGGTTATGATGGATTTTGCTTGGAGTTATTATGTTCGTGGTGGCTTGGAGTTGTGGTTTCTTATAGTGTAGGGGAGCGATATTGTCGTCGTTTTAGTTTACGTGGATTTTTTAAACATATTTTAATGTGTTAATGTATTAGGCTAGATCATGTTTACATCTTTTGTTATGTTCTTCTTTAGGAGACATTTATTTTGTACCTTTATACTTGGATTGTGATGAAATATTAATTTGTAATTCATATTTATCAGATTTGGTTGAAAATTGCAGAATTTTGTATTACTTATGATTGTATGAAAATGCGTAATGTTATTTTGGATTAGAAGGTTGCACGTTTGATGAAAAAAGTGCAGGTTTAAAAGTGCTTACAATTGCGAAAAAAATAATAGGTAATAAATAAAAATATTGTACTTTTGGCAACACAATTTTTTATCTCTAAAAGTTATCATCTACATCTATCACTTTGGATATGGCAACACATGTTTGGTTGCCAAAGGTATGGCTTTTGGCAACACAAGAGATGTGTTGCCAAAGGTACAACTTTTGGCAACACAAGAGCTGTGTTGCCAAAAGGCTATACCTTTGGCAACACAGCTCTCGTGTTGCCAAAAGTCGTACCTTTGGCAACACAGATCTTGTGTTGCCAAAGATATTGCTTTTGGCAACACAGGACCTGTGTTGCCAAAGGTATAGCATTTTGGCAACACAACTCCTGTGTTGCCAAAAGCTATAGCTTTTGGCAACACAACTTTTTTTGTTGCTGTTGAGTGACTTTTGGCAACACAAATAATATTTTTTATTATAAATTTGAAAAATTAAAAAATACTTTTGGCAACACAATTGCGTGTTGCCAAAAGTATACTTTCAGCAACACAAGCCTGCTGTGTTGCCAAAGGGTTTCCTAGACAGGCAATGGGCAACAAGCTGGCAACAGACTGAAATCTGTTGCCGATACCTTTTCGCAACAAAATTCTAACTTTAGCAACATAATTTGTATGTTGCTGATGGTGCAAATTCTTGTAGTGTACGTACCTCGAAGCCAATTTCCCGTTCTTCCCGAATCTCATCACTCCTTTCATAGGAGACACTCGCAATAGTACCTGGTGATAAGCAACCAAAACTGTACATTTTATACCTCGAATAGACGTACTTTAGTTGCTAATTCTCGACAATTTGGGTCTTATGTGCTTAAATGTTTATCTTGTAGGTCAAATGTCCGCTTGCGATATCAAAAGCTATATATTGAGTCAAATGCGTGTTTATTGGAGCTAAATACCCTTGTCCCGTACCCTAGCCTACCGTAAACCCACCTAAACCTATCACAAACCGTGTGTGTTTAGTTTGTCCCATTTTATTCTATTTGTGTCATTTTATTTTTAGGGTTTATTTTATTATTTTATTTTATTGAGTCATGTATATATTTTTAGGATTTTTATTTTTTTAGCGCTTCGTGTTTTAGTTTCTATATTTTCTTTTATTTTCTTAGTTTTTAGTTAGTTTATTATTTCTTTTATTATTTTTTATTTTATAGTTTTTTATTTTAATTGTGTTTAGTTTTTTTTTTGAGTTTGTATAGTGTGTCGTGCCGTGTCATTTTTTATTTGAGTTGATTTTTTTTTTTTAGTTTAGTTAAATTTTTATTTTTGTTTTATTTTATTTTTTAGTTGTGACTTATTTTTTTTGGGTCACAAACTTAAACACACACACAACCCCGAACACACCCTATACACAAACGCAAACTAAACCCTCACCCTCATCCAACTTACCATACACTCACCTATACACTAACCCCACCCAACCCATCTTCAACTTCCTACCTCATTCTCTCTCCACAACCTCCATCACCAAACCCATCTCACCCCTACCAACCTCCATTAACAATTTCTCTCTCTCTCATCCTCATACTCCAAAGCCCACATACCCAGAGTTGAACCCAATCAGCAACCTCCACCAATCCGGCATGCCCCAGCATTGTCCCAAAATCGACCCCCTTCTCCATAAGCTTGAACCCGATGGCCAAGACCTCCTACCCCGGTGTCATCCCACCTGCTACGGCGAGCACCTCGAGCCGAACTTCGAAACCGTGACGCCGTCCACAATCAACCTGACCTCCATCCTCCATCCCATAACCCCCTCTGACCCGGAACCCACCAACTTCTGCCAACTACCTCACAACCTAAGCCACGGCCCAGCTGAACCAACCTTACAACCCAACCAAAAACCCAAACCCACTATTTCCTTATTAAAACCCATTTCCCCTGTAGCTCTTAAATCATGAGCTACTAAATATGCCAACCAAAAGCCAAAACCAAAAAGAAACCAAATCATTTAACCCACATGCATTAAAACCCTTTTTATCCCATTTTCCCAAACTACGCCCAACTAAACCTTTTTCCCATTCTACCCCAAAATACCTTTTACCAAATCAGATTTTATTCCCTCACCTCACTACCCACATGACCTCACACAACCCATGCACATTCGTGCATTTTCCTAAATTAACCCTCACCCACACCTTATACAACCTCTGGCACCTTTATCCTCCCATTTTTACCCCTAGCTCCATGCCTATTATAAAAAGAAGATGAAGACCCCATTTGAAGGAAGCTTTAAAATAGAATTTAGTAGAGAGAATTATAGAGAGAGAAACACATTTTTTTAGTTTAGTTTTTTTCTATATTAGAATTTATTTTTATTTTTGAGAGAAATAAATTAGTGAGAATCCATTTTTGAGTGTAATTGTTGATGTAATTTTGGTTTGATCACACAAATTGGAGGGATGTAAATTGCAAATTCAAGGATTGGAGTCCAATTTCACTCAAAGAGATTTTGTTTGATTGTTCTTCTCTTCTACTTTATTTTATTAGCCTTTGATTATTTGATTATCATGTTTGATATTATGTTAGGCTAAATCCCCTTTCAAGGGGTGGGGTGAACCTTTATTTGATGTTATTTTAATTTAATTAGTTTGATTACTTGAAAATTTCCTTTGAATATTAATTTTGATCCCTCAACCTTAAATTTACGCCTCGAGAGAGGGTAAATTATTTTCGAGAGAAAATCAAAATTTTATGTTATAATACTCATTTTAGATTCGAAGTAGAGATAAGGGGTTTCTTAAGTGTGGTATTATTCCTTGAATTTCAACTGCAAATTTATTTTCTAAGATTTACATGAATTTTAATCGATCGATCCTAGCGGGTGATTAATTAAAAGGAGTGTACATATATTTTTCTAGAGTTGTGGTGGGTTAAACTTAATTTTCTAAAAGGTTACTATTAAAATTACATTTGCAACGAGAGCTGATTTCTAATTTTGATATTAATTTGGGAGAATTCAATTAATTCAATTAATTAGTTAGAATAGCTAAAATTTGTGGTGTATTGCCATTCCTTGATTATTCTCACAATTATTTACCTCACTTTATCTCTTATTTTAGTGTTAGACTTTATTTTTCACTTTTAGTCACTTTCTAGTTAGTTGTTTTCATCTCACATTTCAGTTCAGTGTTATTTCACCTCACCTCACCCAATTGTTTTAATATTTGAAAAACTTAAAAATAAAAGAAAAAAGAAAAATTTCAAAAAGAAAATAAAAAGTGAATTAGAATTGAATTTGTCACTAGCTTTACCCCCTTGATGGTGGATTGATACCCTTACTTACCTCTACACTTGAGTTTGTTATATATTTGTAGGTATTTGAGGATTTTGATTAGAGGAGCTTTTCAAGCAACGACGAAAAATATACGCAAAAGTTCTTTTTATCAAATGGCGCCGTTGTCGGGGAGATAAAAGTTATCAAATGGCGTCGTTGCCATTCTTGGGAGCGTGAAGCACTTGGAACGGATTTCAACTTGTAGTTCATTTATTTTTTGCACTGTATTATTTTTTGCACCATTTTTATATTTTTAGAAGGCTTGTATTAGGATTATTCCATTCTTGACTTGTATTGCGGTGCATAGAGACAACTTTATTTTATTTTTCATTTTAAAAATTTGTAATAATCAAAGAAAGCATGATAGAGAAACCGGACAAGGTAGAGAGAGGGTGTCCATTGGCGAGGATTTAGAAGCCTCTCTACCTTGGGTCGGTAGGACTCCTGGGGCCGACTGAGATAGGCGTGATCTCCCCCCGATCGACTCAAATTTTTCGGCAACCCACGACCTAAAAAACGTGGGAGGTACATTTTTAAACCCTCGCGCCTCTCCTGTTAGCAAGTCAATTCTTTTGTGTGCTTTGTGTGCTCTTACTTGATTTTATTCTCGCATTTATTTTTGAATGATGTGATGAATTAATTAATTAAGACCTACACCCGGTCACTCACGAGAAGGGATTTCATCACCCGACTCACTCTCTTACCATTGTGTGCTACCCTAGCCATCACTAAATTTAAAACCAATTAACTAGGTAGCCCCATAGGAGAACATTTTTCTAAGGCGATCACAAAGAATTCCGTGATTTTTATCGCCCGCGGACTTAATTAAAATTTGACTACCCTTTCACTAAATCTAAAGATAAAAATTGGCTATGTGCTAGTTAAGATTTCTCCTTGGCTTCATGTGTCCAATTCATTTTTCGGTAGTCGATTTTAGTTTGTTCGTCAAATTCAAAGAGTCCACCTATTTTCCTCACCTTTTCTTCCAAAAAATCCAAAAATATTTTCTTTCATTTTTATAACAAAAATCCAAAATATTTTCTTCCTTTATTTTTCAAAAAATAAATCAAACAAAAAATATTTTCTTTCTTCCATTTTTAGAAAAATAAAAAAATATTTTCTTTCCTTTTGAAAAAATTTAAAATACCTACAAAATAATATAATCTCTAAAAATAAATTTAAAAACTCCCCAAAAAAAAAGAAATTCCCACTATTTTCTTCCAAAAACATTTTCTTCCTTTCATTCTCTAAAAATCCCAAAAATATTTCCTTTCTTTTTCGAATTATTCAAAAAAAAAAGAACATCTTGAAAATAAAAAAATAAGACCGTGATCAGTGTTTCTTCACCCTCACCTTTCTGAATTTATCCAACAAGACTGACGGTTCAGTCTTGTTTGGGGGTGATTCTCATCACCCAATTTTTCTGCCGCCCTACGCTTTCATCGATCTTATCTTTAGGGTGGGATTCCCTTCGATCTGGCTAAAGACTTTAAACTTAGCGCTACCGGGAGGCAGCCCGCGTTTCTTGTACTAGTCTCATCCTGTTTGGGGGTGGTGTTTTAAAACACCCAATGCTTTACCATGTTATGGACTTGCACACATTTTTTTCCCCTTCTTATTCAGGTTTATTCTTGGCGATATTTGTCCACTTCATTAGCGGTTGATTCTGGTAATCTCTTTCCTACCTTATGCTCTCAATTTTAAAAACCATTTTATTTAACATCGAGGACGATGTTCCTTTTTGTTTGGGGGTGGGAAATTTTATCAAAATCGTACCTCTTTTGAAAAATTTTGATTTTTGAACTTGATTTTTAAAATTTCGTGCAGTTTCTTTCATCTCAATCATTGACGTGAATTTTCTATCATCCATATTTCAAAAGTCTAGGAATCAAGCTAGATAATATTATTTTCTAAATAGCTTATGTAATACATAACAAGACATTTTGCACCATGAATTTCTAGACTCAAATAAATTTGCGCACTTATCACGTCAGTACAGTTTAGATTTGAGGAGTACTATAATTCCCAAGAGAACCTTAAGGATCACTGGTAGAGACTTTAGCTTGTGATATTTGTGCCTTTCACCATTTTTGAGTGTTTTATGAAATCTCCGAGTAACAAGTTGATTAAACTTCATTTGGTGTGACAACCCGCAATCCGAAATAAGGGGTGGCCAGCCCGATACCTCAATATAACGGAAATCACGAATGGAAATCATCCTTAGCATCAGAAACATATAAAATAAGTATACAGGAAAACCACCCATTAATTCAGAAAATGGGTTGCCAAATTTTAGTTTAATTAAAAGTTAAGGAAATAATTTAAACAACCCAAATCTGATGGGAAAGTGGAGTTCCAAAGAACTTATATTAATACTAAAGCAACATACAATGAAAGGACCGAATAAGCTGTCGGTCAACAGCTACATTCAACGTATAACAACAGTTCGATAATTTACATAATACAGTCATTAAGCAATTACAAAGCTTTGGGCCACAAGCCCGATGATAGACTCGATCATATCTAAAATACAAAAATGAGGGCGTCTAACAAAACATCATGTAATAATCCACAAAATCTTACAGCTCCTCGAAAGCATAAGGAATGAAAATATCACAACGGGCGCCCTTACGGAGGAGCACCTGAGCGGATACAATAACATGCACAACATAGAAAGTGAACGGGTCAGGGCCCGGTTTATATATGATTACCAGATGAACAAGAAGCGTGACAGATATGGGCAGTTAATCATGAATGATGTAGATGAAAAACTAACAACCTAGTCACCAAGTATAATAAAGCATTTTAAATATTTCTAACAGTCGTTAATTTATGCAAGAGAACATAATTTAAACCTCATTATTCATCATGTCCTTCCTTCTTTCCATTCCTTAACAGGAATATAATTACCATCATATTTTCTTATGACAATTTACATACCTCAAGTCCCACTTGAGTTAGAAAGGTTATATTCTTATACATATAACGATTCTAAGACCGCCCTTCCGAGTTTCCCCACTGGGCGCACCCCTAAATGACTATCATCTTTCGGGGCCTATCTATAAGACAACCTGGGCACCTATCGCACGTCAGGAAGTGGCCATATACCTGCGAGTGAGTCATAATCACACCCATAATTACCTCACTAGCGCAGAAAAACATATATAAAAATCCCGCATATGGCCGAGGACTATAGTCTCCCTGCATTCACTAGTCAGGGGACATCACCTCATGCACGAGCTTCCCTTATGATAGCATTTAGAGAGGTGTGTTTAAGTAAATTAACATTTACCCATTTCATCTCATTATTATTTTCATTAATCACATGTATGTTTCATTCTATTTTAAACCATAATCCTTTAAGATTCTCATTAATATTCATCATATCCTAAGCCCCGTATTATTCTCGTTATGATCATCAACATCTTTCAAATCCCAAGGTTTTATATACCTCAAAAGGACTTCCAAAATCTCCACATATGGGCATAGAACTCTTTATCTTAATTCCTAATATCCTGCGAAAAGAAAAGTAATGCCTAAACATCACTTTTGGTACCTATGGAATTTAACCCCAAGCGAAACCCGTTCAACTCTAGGGTATCGACCAAACTCGATTAAAAATTCTAGAACTCTAAGTTTACTTTATACAAGAAGTTTCCTAGTCCCTAATTAAAAGAAGGAATCTAAGAAAATAAAATAAAATTTAAAGGTGGAAAACAGGGGACCGGTCGACCGGTCCTGAGACCACGATCGATCGCGTCTCAAAATTTAGACTATGAAGGAAAGCAGAAAGTCCAGGAAAAATGGGGTCGATCGACCGGTCACGGACCGCGGTCGACCGCGCTCTAAAATTTAGACATTGGTAGCAAAGCAGTGTGCCCTCCCCCGAAGGCCCGATCAACCGGTCCTGGAACCGCTGTTGACCGGTCATAGCAGACCTATGACTCCTATCTTCTTCCAAACAACAAAATCCCTTATCATTTATGACACCAAATTGATCATAAATGCTTCCAACAACATTAATCTACACTAATAAATATTCAATTCTCCTCCCAAGATTAATAAAGCCCATAAACCCAATAATAAAAACCCTAACATTATTAAACTATACATAACCACAACTATCAACACTAATCATTCATCTTAAATCACATAATAGCAAGTAGAAAACTTGCCTCAAGGTTGCAAATTCAGATTTGATGAAGATGTAGGCAAGATCAACTTCAAACCTTCAATCTCTCCTTTTTTCTCCTTAGGTTTTCTTCTTCTCCCTCTCTTTCTAGGTCACTAATTACACTTAAGAGGAATAAGTGGATTTCAAGACATAAAACATGCCTTAGTCTCTAATTACCAACTTAATTAATAAATACCACCATAAAATATTACGCAACTACATATTTAAACCAAAACCAGTCAAAAGTGCCCAAAACCTCAAAATACAAGATGGCACATAATTTGACTATCTCGCACCTTTCGGAACTGACTACGCTCTCCAAATTATCATTTGGAAATTTTATAACTCATTTCATGTTCCGGTTTCATTTTAAACCAAAATTTCATTTTAATTCTAATGACATAATAAAACACTACATGGTGATATTCACCCACACATAAGGTAAATATACAACATCATAGTAAATATTAACTTTTCTTCACTAAATTAATACTTACTCCCCATTCCAACATTTTATATATAATTACTATATCTAGCAAGTAAATATAAAATAGGTTCTCAAATGCGAGGGTTCTTACATACTCCCCCCTTATGAGGGAATTTTATCCCCAAAATTCAAGGGTACCTTGTATAAAGAGATGCGAATACTTTTCCCGCATATCATCCTCTCGTTCCCACGTTGATTCCTTGGCATTGTGATGACTCCACTGGACTCGCACCAAGGGCAACACTCGAGACCTCAACCTACGCTCCCCATGCTCTAAAATAGCAACGGGTTATTCCTCATATGAAACATCGGGTTGCAAGTCAATATCCTCAAAAGGAACATGCCAAAGCGCACCTCCGCACCTCTTGTACTTCTTCAAAGAGGAGACATGGAATACATTGTGAATTTATTTTAAAGGCTCCGGTAGGGCAAGTTGATACGCCACTGGACCCACCTTAGCTATAACGGGAAAAGGTCCCACAAAACGCGGCGCAAGCTTCCCTTTCTTTTCGAAACGCTTGATACCTTTCATGGGCGACACTCGCACCAAGACTTGGTCCCCAATCTCCAATTACATGTGCCTCCTATTTGCATAGGCATAACTGTTCTGACGATCTTGAGCTATCCAAATGCAATTTCTAATGAGTTAGATTTTTGAAGAAGTATCTTGGATCATTTTAGGTCCAAGGAATTTATTATCCCCCACTTCTAACCAATAAGCGGGCGATCTACAAGGTCTTCCATATAAAGCTTCATAAGGTGCCATTCCAATAGTAAATTGGTAAGAGTTGTTATAAGCAAACTCAACCAATGGAAGATATTGTTCCCAACCACCTTTGAAGTCAAGCATACACATACGAAGGATATCCTCTAAAATTTGGTTTACCCTTTCAGTCTGGCCATCTGTTTGAGGATGATAAGAAGTGCTTAACTTCAATTCGGTCCCCAATGCCTCTTGGAAACTTTGTTAAAAGTGGGAAACGAAAATTTTGTCTCGGTAGGAAACGATATTTATGGGCACCCCATGGAGTCTAACCACCTCCTCGGTGAATAATCGGGCATAGCGAGTGGTGTCATAGTCGGTTGGCACAGGTAGAAAGTGTGCCGACTTAGTCAAGCGATCAACAATCACCCAAATAGAATCACACCCACTCGGTGACCTTGGCAAGCCCGTAATAAAATCCAGCGATATGCTCTCCCATTTCCATACCGGAATCTTTAAGGGTTGCAACAAACCTGTCAATCGCTGATGATCTATCTTGACCAACTGACAAGTAGTACATTGAGATACGAACTCAAAAATATCCCGCTTCATGCCTGGCCACCAATACTGACGACGCATGTCTTGATACATTTTGTCCCCATCGGAATTTACTGTAAATTTAGATCCGTGAGATTCAGCCATCACCGCCCGTCTCAATTCCCCTTCCTCAGGAACAATAAGCCTTCCATGGAAGCGTAATCCACCCTCAGAACTAATCGAGTAGGACTCCGCTCCCTCGGGAAATAATCGGTGTATATGGTATTGGTAACCCTTGTCCCTACCTTGGGCTTCCATAATCCTTGCCACAATTGTAAGAGTAACAGTCATTACTGACATAAATGCTCTTGCCAACGCATCCTCCTGACTGAGTTCTTTCCACTTAGCTTTCCAAACATCAGCTAAATCTCTATCGGGCTTTCTACTCAAGGCACCCGCCACAATGTTCTCCTTGCCTGGATGATAATGGATATCAAATTGTAATCTTTCATGAAATCCAACCATCGGTGCTGATGCATATTCAAATCTTTTTGCGAAAATAAATATTGCAGCGATTTATGGTCCGTGAAAAGACTGAACTTCTCCCCTAAGAGATAGTGCCTCCATATCTTCAAGTCAAAGACAACCGCTGCAAGTTCTAAGACATGCACCGGATAGTTTCTTTCATGGGGCTTGATCTTTCGGGAAGCATATGCAATAGCCCATCGCTCTTGCCGAAGCACACCTCCTAATCCTTGTAGAGACGCATCGGTGAAGACTAGATATTCCAATCCCGGCTGTGGCAAAGTGAGGACTGGGGACGAAGTCAATCTATCTTTAAGCTCATCAAATGCAGCCTGGCAAGAGTTATCCCATACAAATTTCACCCCCTTCCGGGTCAAATTTGTCAAAGGGCTAGCGACTTTAGAGAAACCCTTGATAAATCGACGGTAATAACCCGCTAAACCCAGAAAACTACGAACTTCGGTAGGTGTTGTGGGCTGACCCCACTCCCTCACTGCGATTACCTTGCTCGGATCCACCGATATACCCTGCGACGTCACAATATGGCCCATAAATTGTACCTCCTGTAACCAAAAGCCACACTTCTCGAACTTAGCATACAATTGGTGATCCTTCAATCTTTGTAGGAACAACCTCAAATGAATAGCATGATCAGATTCTATTCGAGAATAGACTAGGATGTCATCGATGAATACAATAACAAATTGGTCCAGGAAGTCCCGAAATACCCTATTCATGAGATCCATAAATACAGCGGGGGAATTGGTTAGCCCAAAGGGCATAACCAAAAATTCATAGGATCCATATCTTGTCAGAAAAGCGGTCTTGGAGACATCCTGCTCCCGTATCCTCAACTGATGATACCCCGTCCTCTGGTCAATTTTAGAGAAGTACGAAGCTACCCTAAGTTGATCAAATAAGTCATCGATACGAGGCAAAGGGTATTTATTCCGGATGGTGACCTTATTCAATTCTCTATAGTCAACACATAACCGGAGAGAACCATCTCTTTTCTTTACAAACAACACCGGAGAACCCCACGGTGACGTACTAGGCCTAATAAATCCCTTCTCCAATAACTGCTGAATTTGATCTCTCAACTCCCTCATTTCAACAGGAGCCATACGATAAGGAGCTTTCGCAATCGGTCGAGTTCTCGGTGCTAAATCAATCACAAACTCAATCTCTTGGCTAGGAGGCAAACCCAGTATTTCCCGAAAGACATCCTCAAAATCTCTCATAACCGTAAAATAATCCAAGGGAACAACTACATCCCTAGGAGTCTCCTTTGCAATACAATACAGATAAGTACTAGTACTTCCCTCTAAACGAGGCAAAACTACCAAGAACATTTATTGTCCCAAAATGGCGAAGACTATACTCTTCCCGTAACAATTAACTATAGCATGATATTTCATAAGCCAATCCATGCCCAAAATCACATCATACCCGACCATGTCCAGGACGAGTAAATCGGCCTCAAAGCATAAATTACCAAGAGTAATTCCCATATTTTTACAAATAAGGAAAATGAGTGAGCCATCACCCATAGAGGACTCGACGCTAGTAAAAGTACTCTCAGCAGATTTAATTAACTCCGTGGTTTAAGCAAAACTCCTAGAAATGAATGACTGCGTCGCACCCATATCAAATAAAATGCGACCCATATGTCCTTGAATAAGGGGCTTACCCTCAATGGCGGGTGGTGCCGGCGAAGCCGGAGGAAGCATAGCGTCCTGAATATGATAAACCCTCCCATACTGCAACTGACCCTGCTGTGGAGGAACAACCGGGTTAGGTACCTGTGGAGGAAACTGAACATATGGCTGTTGTGGAGTTCTAGGAAACTATCCCTCAATCAGCTGAGGACACTCCTTCTTATAATAACCCGCTTCACCGCATTGGAAACACCGACCCAACATATTCTCCGCATTTTGACCACAGTTATTTCTAAATTGATTTACACCTTGGCCCTGATGGCCTCTACCTCCTTGACCACCCCGGCCTGCTTGTTGTTGTTGGGCACCCTGACCGTGCCTATTATTAGGGTTCCCCGAATTGAACCCACTCGAACGTTGCCTCTTTGACAAGTCCCCTTGTTGGGTATCCCTTTCTTTCTACTTAATACCCGAAGTTTGGGATGAGGGAAAGACTTTTCCTTCGCTCCCACTGCCTCCATGCCTTCCCACTTGCCCCATTATGGCGGCTTTCTTGCCACTTTGCAAAAATAATCTACGCTCTTGGCAATGTAGTAGCGCCGCATTCATTACCTCACCAAAAGTTTGCAATGCTGGATTACCCAGCAAGTGTTGCCGGATCCTCCAGTTTAACCCTCTCATAAACCTCGAAACCTTCCTTTCTTCGGGAGTCACCTCAAAACTTGCCAACTGGGTGAACTCCTCTTCATATTCAGCCACGGATCTCTCACCTTGCACAACGTCTTGCAGCCTCCTTCTCATCTCCCCTTAAATCGCGGGAGGAAAATACTTTTGATCAAACAAAACCTAGAATTCAGAAATCGGCATAGTGTCTCTCTATTTTGGTGTAGTCATAGACTCCCACCAATGTAATGCGGCCCCAACAAGTTTAAAAGTAGCAAGTACTTTCTTCTTCTCCTCACTACATTCCATCATACATAGATGGTGTTGCATGTCTTTCTTCCACTGATTTGCTCTTATGACAGCCGAGCCTCCATCAAATTCTGGGGGCTGGCCTTTTAAAAAGGATTCCCTAGCTCTCTCCCATGGAGAAGGTCCTGTAGGAGCTTGGGCATCTTGCGCTCGCTGTTGAGCTTGTGGCATTTTTTGATCCACTGTTGTCATAGTCGCATTAATCGCTTGAGCCACTATGTTCGCCACATCAGCAGCATTAATTATTCCTTGTGCCGGCAGTGGAGGACCAACCTCCTCTTCTATGACCCTATTACATCTCCCTGGGCGACCTTTCTTAGGCGGCATCTGAGATGGAGAAATAATAGAGTTAGAATACTATATAAAACAGTCTATCTTGCAGAAGATAGTATACATAAGCAACAAAGCAGTCCTAACATTAGGCCCTATATCAAAGAACGCTACGGAAGAACGTGACAAGTCCAAAAAGATCCTAAAAGACTCTAGAACCTGATGCTCTGATACCATCTGTGACAACCCGCAATCCGAAATAAGGGGTGGCCAGCCCGATACCTCAATATAACGGAAATCACGAATGAAAATCATCCTTAGCATCATAACATATAAAATAAGTATATGGGAAAACCACCCATTAATTCAGAAAATGGGTTGCCAAATTTTAGTTTAATTAAAAGTTAAGGAAATAATTTAAACAACCCAAATCTGATGAGAAAGTGGAGTTCCAAAGAACTTATATTAATACTAAAGCAACATACAATGAAAGGACCGAATAAGCTGTCGGTCAACAGCTACATTCAACGTATAACAACAGTTCGATAATTTACATAATACAGTCATTAAGCAATTACAAAGCTTTGGGCCACACGCCCGATGAAAGACTCGATCATATCTAGAATACAAAAATGAGGGCGTCTAACAAAACATCCTGTAATAATGCACAAAATCTTACAGCTCCTCGAAAGCATAAGGAATGAAAATATCACAACGGGCGCCCTTGCAGAGGAGCATCTGAGCGGATACAATAACATGCACAACATAGAAAGTGAACGGGTCAGGGCCCGGTTTATATATGATTACCAGATGAACAAGAAGCATGATAGATATGGACACTTAATCATGAATGATGTAGATGAAAAACTAACAACCTAGTCACCAAGTATAATAAAGCATTTTAAATATTTCTAACAGTCATTAATTTATGCAAGAGAACATAATTTAAACCTCATTATTCATCATGTCCTTCCTTCTTTCCATTCCTTAACAGGAATATAATTACCATCATATTTTCTTATGACAATTTACATACCTCAAGTCCCACTTGAGTTAGAAAGGTTATATTCTTATACATATAACGATTCTAAGATCGCCCCTCCGAGTTTCCCCACTGGGCACGCCCCTAAATGACTATCATCTTTCGGGGCCTATCTATACAAGACAACTTGGGCACCTATCGCACATCGGGAAGTGGCCATATACCTGCGAGTGAGTAATAACCACACCCAGAATTACCTCACTAGCGCTGAAAAACATATATAAAAATCCTGCATATGGCCGAGGACTATAGTCTCCCTGCATTCACTAGTCAGGGGACATCACCTCATGCGCGAGCTTCCCCTATGGTAGAATTTAGAGAGGTCTGTTTAAGTAAATTAACATTTACCCATTTCATCTCATTATTATTTTCATTAATCACATGTATGTTTCATTCTATTTGAAACCATTATCCTTTAAGATTCTCATTAGTATTCATCATATCCTAATCCCCGTATTATTCTCGTTATGGTCATCAACATCTTACAAATCCCAAGGCTTTATATACCTCAAAAGGACTTCCAAAATCTCCACATATGGGCATAGAACTCTTTATCTTAATTCCTAATATCCTGCGAAAAGAAAAGTAATGCCTAAACATCACTTCTGGTACCTATGGAATTTAACCCCAAGCGAAACCCGTTCAACTCTAGGGTATCGACCAAACTCGATTAAAAATTCTAGAACTCTAAGTTTACTTCATACAAGAAGGTTCCTAGTCCCTAATTAAAAGAAGGAATCTAAGAAAATAAAATAAAATTTAAAGGTGGAAAACAGGGGACCGATCGACCGGTCCTGAGACCGCGGTCGACCGCGTCTCAAAATTTAGCCTACGAAGGAAAGCAGAAAGTCCAGGAAAAAGGGGGCCAGTCGATCGGTCACGGACCGCGGTCGACTGCGCTCTAAAATTTAGACATTGGTAGGAAAGCAGTGTGCCCTCCCCCGAAGGCCCGATCGACAGGTCCTGGAACCGCGATTGAGCGGTCATAGCAGACGTATGACTCCTATCTTCTTCCAAACCACAAAACCCCTTATCATTTATTACACCAAATTGATCATAAATGCTTCCAACAACATTAATCTACACTAATAAATATTCAATTCTCCTCCCAAGATTTCAATGCCCATAAACCCAATAATAAAAACCCTAACATTCTTAAACTATACATAATTACAACTATCAACACTAATCATTCATCTTAAATCACATAATAGCAAGTAGAAAACTTGCCTCAAGGTTGCAAATTCAGATTTGATGAAGATGTAGGCAAGATCAACTTCCAACCTTCAATCTCTCCTTTTTTCTCCTTAGGTTTTCTTATTCTCCCTCTCTTTCTAGGTCACTAATTACACTTAAGAGGAATACGTGGATTTCAAGACATAAAACGTGCCTTAGTCTCTAATTACCAACTTAATTAATAAATACCGCGATAAAATAATACGCAACTACATATTTAAACCAAAACCAGTCAAAAGTTCCCAAAACCTCAAAATACAAGATGGCACATAATTTGACTATCTCTCACCTTCCGGAACTAACTACGCTCTCCAAATTATCATTTGGAAATTTTATAACTCATTTCATGTTCCGGTTTCATTTTAAACCAAAATGTCATTTTAATTCTTATGACATAATAAAACACTACATGGTGATATTCACCCACACATAAGGTAAATATACCACATCATTGTAAATATTAACTTTTCTTCACTAAATTAATACTTACTCCCCATTCCAACATTTTATATATAATTACTATATCTAGCAAGTAAATATATAATAGATTCTCAAAAGAGAGGGTTATTACATTTGGGTCCGCATTTTAATTGTTGTATGATCTCATTATTCTTCATTTTTGGCTTGATCACTGAGAATGATATCTTTTTCGAGTTATAAGAAATGCGTGTCTTGAAATTTATCCCGATCAATATGTTTTCATCCATACACCTACCACTTTTCCATGTCACCCACCCATTACTTTCCCATATTTCATATATATTCCCCTCACCATCATTCCCCACTCATTTCATATATCATCCTTCATTTTTGAGAAAAGGAATGTTGTTT
This sequence comes from Sambucus nigra, assembly GCA_949130495.1. Taxonomy (NCBI): domain Eukaryota; kingdom Viridiplantae; phylum Streptophyta; class Magnoliopsida; order Dipsacales; family Adoxaceae; genus Sambucus; species Sambucus nigra. Next base: position 334,955,873 of record OX422215.1, read on the forward strand.
CAAATGTTAAATGTCTTCAGTGTTGAGAGCATTAAAAAAAACACAAAAAAACACAAAAAAAGGGGAAAAAAAGAAAAATAGAAAAAAAGAAAAAAAAAGAATATAGAGAAAAAGAAAAGAAAAATCGAAAAGAGAGAAAAGAAAAGAAAGAGAGTTTGTAGTTAGATTTGTGTAATAAAGGCATTTGTTCTTCAAGTGTTAAACACTCTTCTCACATATCCATCCATTTTCCATCGCATTACACATCCATCATATCATCCATCCATCCTACCTCATCCCACACATCCCATTTACCCCTCACCCATATACATCCATATTTACCCTAGGTGTTCGGGAAAATGAGAGTCAACGTGCTGAATAACTTGACGTTCTCACTATAGGGATTAGCATTTCTTTCATGAGATCATTTTTCTTTCTAATTTGTTCATTCTTTCTTATGTGTGTGTGAGACGTTTCAACTTGATTACATTTACTCACCTACTCGCACACAAGAGCGATACACTGACCCAAATCTCGAGAGTTCATTTGAGAGAGATATATCCATGAGATTTAAAGTTGAAGCGTTGATCCTGAATAGGCAATCTAGAAATTACTCTTGTGATACTCGACCTGTTTTGACTGATTCACACTACACACGTTGAGTTCTAGGAAGGATGTGCCTTGTGTATTTACTTAGCTAAAATTTTTATGCTTCTAGCTTGTATTTCTGAAAATATTTTCTTACGATGGATTGTGCGATAATTCTATGTCTAATAAGAGATTGACTGCCTTTTGCAAATAAGAATTTTGTGGGTTTATTCCCTGCAAACCCTCATGAGACACAACTCGTTCTGTAGGGCAACCTATAGGTTCAAAGGCTTGTTCCACATGCTAAGTACAATCGCAAGTGCCCGCGAAAGTGGTACGATTTTGGTTTCTTATCTTTCTCTTTCTCTTTATCTTATTGCTCGAGGACTAGCAACACTCTGTTTGGGGGTGGTGTGATAAGCACCCAAAATTGTACATTTAATACCCTGAATAGACATACTTTTGTTGCTAATTCTCTTCAATTTGGGTCTTATGTGCTTAAATGTTTGTCTTATAGGTCAAATGTCCGTTTGCGATATCAAAAGCTATATATTGAGGCAAATGCGCGTTTAATGGAGCAAAATACCCTTGTCACGTAGCCTAGCCTACCGTAAACCCACCTAAACTTGTACCGAACCGTGTGTGTTTAGTTTGTCTCATTTTATTCTATTTGTGTCTATTTATTTTTAGGGTTTATTTTATTATTTATTTTATTTTATTGAGTCATGTATATATTTTTAGGATTTTTATTTTTTAGCGCTTCGTGTACTAGTTTTTATATTTTCTTAGTTTTAAGTTAGTTTACAATTTCATTTTATTATTTTTTATTTTTATAGTTTTTATTTTAGTTGTGTTTAGTTTTTTTTTTTAGTTTGTATAGTGTGTCGTGTCGTGTCATTTTTATTTTAGTTGATTTTTATTTTTAGTTTAGTTAACTTTTTATTCTTTTTTATTTTATTTTTTAGTTGTGTCTTATTGTTTTTAGGGTCACAAACTTAAACACACACACAACCCCAAACACACCCTATACACAAACACAAACTAAACCCTCACCCAACTTACCATACACTCACCTGTACACTAACCCCACCCAACCCATCTTCAACTTCCCACCTCTTCCTCTCTCCACAACCTCCATCACCAAACCCATCTCACCCCACCAACCTCCATTAACAATTTCTCTCTCTCATCCTCATACCCTAAAACCCCCATACCCAGAGTTGAACCCAATAAGCAACCTCCACCAATCCGTCCTGCCCCGGCGTTGTCCAAAAACCGACCCCCTTCTCCATAAGCTTGAACCTGACGGCCAAGACCTCCTGCCCCGGCCCCGTCCCACCTGCTCTGGCGAGCACCTCCAGCCGAATTTCAAAACCGCAACGCCGACCACAATCAACCCGACCTCCATCCTCCAGCCCGTAACTCCCTCTGACCCAAAACCCCCCAATTCTGCCAACTCCCCCACAACCTAAGCCATGGCCCAGCTGAACCAACCTTACAAGCCAACCAAAAACCCAAACCCATTATCTACCTTATTAAAACCCATTTCCCTTTTAGCTCTTAAATCGTGAGCTGCTAAATGTGCCAACCAAAAGCCAAAACCAAAAAGAAACCAAGTCATTTAACTCACATGCATTAAAACCCTCTTTATCCCATTTTCCCAAACTACCCCCAACTAAACCTTTTTCCCATTCTACCCCAAAACCCCTTTTACCAAATTAGATTTTATTCCATCACCTCACTACCCACATGACTTCACACAACTCATGCACACTTGTGCATTTTCCTTAATTAACCCTCACCCATACCTTATACAACCTCTTCCACCTTTATCCTCCCATTTTTACCCCAAACTCCAAGCCTATTATAAAAAGAAGATCAATATCCCATTTGAAGAAATCTTTAAAATAGAAATTAGTAGAGAGAATTGTAGAGAGAGAAACACCTTTTTTTATTTTAGGTTTTTTTAGGTTAGAATTTATTTTTATTTTACTTTTTTTAAAATAGTGAGAAAAATAAATCAGTGAGAATCAATTTTTGAGTGTAATTGTTGATGTAATTTTGGTTTGATCACACAAATTGGAGGGATGTAAATTTCAAATTCAAGAATCGGAGTCCAATTTCACTCAAAGAGATTTGGTTTGATTGTTCTTCTCTTCTACTTTATTTTATTATCCTTTGATTATTTGATTATCATGTTTGATATTATGTTAGGCTAAATCCCCTTTCAAGGGGTGGGGTGAACCTTTATTTGATGTTATTTTAATTTAATTAGTTTGATTACTTGAAAATTCCCTTTGAATATTAATTTTGACCACTCACCCTTAAATTTACGCCTCGAGAGAGGGTAAATGATTTTCGAGAGAAAATCGAAATTATAAGTTATAATACTCATTTTATATTCGAACTAGAGATAGGGGATTCTTAAGTGTGGTATTATTCCTTGAATTTCAACTCTAAATTTATTTTCTAAAATTCACATGAATTTCAATCGATCGATCCTAGCGGGTGATTAATTAAAGGAGTGTAGATCTATTTTTCTAGAGTTGTGGGGGGGTAAACTTAATTTTTTAAAAGGGTACTATTAAAATTACATTTGCAATGAGAGTTGATTTGTAATTTTGATATTAATTTGGGAGAATTCAATTAATTCAATTAATTAGTTAAAATAGCTAAAATTTGTAGTGTAATCCCATTCCTTGATTGTTCTCAAAATAATTTACCTCACTTTATCTCTTATTTTAGTGTTAGACTTTATTTTTCACTTTTAGTCACTTTCTAGTTAGTTGTTTTCATCTCACATTTTAGTTTAGTGTTATTTCACCTCAACTCACCCAATTCTTTTAATATTTGAAAAAGCTAAAAAAAAGAAAAAAGAAAATTTCCAAAAAGAAAATAAAAATTGAATTACAATTGAATTTGTCTCTAGCTTTACCACCTTGATGTGGATTGATACTCTTACTTACCTCTACACTTGACTTTGTTATATATTTGTAGATATTTGAGGATTTTGATTAGAGGAGCTTCTCAAGCAACGACGGAAAATATACGCAAAAGTTCTTTCTATCACCTGGTACCCCACACTAAACTCCCTGAAGAACCGATTTTCATCGACGTAGCTTTTTCTGCCTATCTTGGGGGATACCCGAATGTGACTTCTGATTATCTGAATTCTGAATGATGTCTCCTGAATAACCTTTGACCCAAGTAACTTATTTCCCCCACCTCTAGCCAATAAGTGGGAGAACGACAAGGTCTACCGTACAATACCTCAAATGGGGCCATGTGAATCGTAAACTGGTAGTAGTTATTATAGTCAAACTCTACTAGTGGAAGGTACTTCTCCCAACCCCGTCCAAAATCAAGGACACACATGCATAACATATCCTCCAACATCTGATTAGAACGCTCAGTTTGCCAATCTGTCTGCAGGTGATACGTCGTACTCAACCGCTGCTCGGTACCCATAGCCTCCTGAAAGATCTCCCAGAAGCGTGAAAAAAAAATCTTGTCTCTATCAGACACGATATCCAGGGGCACCCCATGTAACCTCACTATCTTAGCAATAAATAACTGGACATACTGTCCCCTAGTGTAGTCTGTCACTAGCTGAAAATCAGCTACCTTTGTCAACCGATCCACTACTACCTATATAGAATCGTAACCCCACTACAATGTAGGAAACCCAGTGATAAAATCCATGGAAATGCTCTCCCATTTCTACATAGGGATTTATGGCGATTGAAGTAACCCTGGAGGTCTATGATGGGCCACCTTTACCAGCTGACAGGTGGCACACTTGGACACGAACTATGCAATTTCCTTCTTCATCCCACTCCACCAGTACAGTCACCTCATGTCCTGGTACATCTAATCCCCTCCGGGATGTACCACAAATTGAGATCCATGTGACTCTCTCATTACTGTATGATGTAAGTCCTCCCCCTCCGGGACCACTAATCTCCCATTAAATCGCAATCCCCCATCTGAACTCACTGAGTAGGACTCCGCGCCCTCAGCTAGAAGCCGCACAATCTGATCCTGGAAAAATGAATCATATGTTTGGGTCGCGATCATCCTCATAACAATCTCTGGTGTGACAGTCATGACGAATATAAAGGATCGGTCCACTTCCTCCTGATGTCCCAACTCTTTCCATTTTTCCTTACACACTTCTTCCACCTCACCTACTGGCCTACGGCTCAACGCATCAGCAACTACATTAGCCTTCCCCGGGTGGTACTGAATATCGAACTGGTAATCTTTCACAAACTCCAGCCACCTGTGCTGACTCATGTTCAACTCTCGTTGAGTGAACAAGTATTACTGTGACTTGTGGTCTATGAACAGGAAAAACTTCTCCCCCAACAAGTAGTGTCTCCAAATCCGCAAGGCAAACACGACCGCTGCTAGCTCCAAGTCATGGGTGGGGTAATTCTTCTCGTGAGGCTTGAGATTACGGAAGGCATAAGCTATAGCTTTCTCCTCCTGTTAAAGTATTCCACCAAGTCCCTATAGGGAATCATCAATATACACACAGTACTCTACTCCAGGCCTGGGGAAAGCAAGAACTGGCAGTGAATTCAACCTATCCTTTATCTCATCGAAAGCCAACTGACAAGTGTCATCCCATACGTACGGTACCCCCTTGCGAGTCAGATTAGTCAATGAACCTGATATTTTCAAGAATCCTTGAATGAATCGCCTGTAGTACCCTAGAAATCCCAAGAAACTACGGATCTCTGATGGCGTCTTGGGCTACCCCCACTCCCTCACTGCGAACACCTTTCCTGGATCCACGAATATCCCCTAGCAGAAATGATGTTCTTCAGGTGAACGCTCTCCAACAAATGCTCGGCATGATCCTCCTCAGTCTGGGAATAAATCAGAATGTCATCTATGAAGATAATGATAAACTAATTCAGGAACTCTCTAAACACCCTGTTCATTAAGTCCATCAGCATGACAGGAGCATTGGTTAGCCCAAATGGAATAACTCAAAACTCATAGGATCCATACCACGTTAAGAAAGTAGTCTTCGACACATCCTGTTCCCTAACCCGTAACTGATGATATCCCGATCTCAGAAGAAGAAGGTTCCTCTCAACTGGTCGAACAAGTCATCGATTTGGGGCAATGGATACTTATTCCATATCGTGACTTTGTTTAACTCTCGGTAGTCCACACATAACCTCAATGATCCATATATTTTCTTCATAAATGATACGGGAGCACCCCAAGGCGGCATACTCCTATGGATGAATCCCTATCCCAAAAGCTGCTCAATCTGATTTCGCAACTCTCTCATCTCAACCGGAGCCATATGGTATAGTGCACGGGCTATCGGACGAGTTACCAGCATCAAATCTATAATGAAATCTATCTCTTGGCTAGGCGGTAGTCCCGATATATCCCGGAACACATAAAAAACTCATGAACTACAGGAATCGAATCAATGGGAATCACTATCTCCTTAGAGGTCTCCTCCTCTATATAATATAAAAGGGTGGATGATCCTCCCTCAAGATGAGGCATCGCCACCAGAAACATCTCTTGACCCGGAATAGAAAAAATAATATGCCTACTGAAATCGACTATCATTTCTCTATAAGCAGCAAGGAAATCCATGCCAATAATGGCATCATGCACGTGCATATCTAAGACTAGCATATCTATAGGCAAAATCAGGCTCCCAATCTCTATACCTACTCCCTGACATATAAAGAAAATCAACGACCCATTACCTAGTGGTGAGTCTACACATGTCATTGTACCCTCTGTCGTGTCTAACAACCCCGTGGACCATGAAAAACTAGTGTCTAGGAAGCAGTGTGATGCCCTAGTGTCAAATAAAATGTGCCCCATAATACCATGGATAGGAAACTTACCCTCAACTGTGGGTGGCGCTTGCGGTGCTACTGTCTGGTGGACGTTATAAACATGTCCATACTACAATTGTCCCTGCTGAATTGGGACTGCTGGGATGGCTGGTAATGCTGGTATGTGAGGTGGTGCTGGGAGGGCGACTGGGAAGATCGGCCTCTGCGGCTCCTGACGGCCACCTTGCTGCTGCGGGACCCTGTTCCCCTCAAGGCAATCTTAACGTCTATAACCATTCTTTCCATAACCAAAGAATCTATCCCTAAAATTTCCTCCCCTCTGCCCCTACTGTCCTCACCCCTAATGGCCATTACCAGCCCTCCACTGGCCCTGCTGGCCTATCGATACCGCTATTGGCCCTAATGGCCCTACTGCTAGCCCTGCTGATAACGATGTTGGCCCTGCTAACTGGAGTGACCCTGTCTATAGCCTCCATATCCCTGCCTAGAGTCACCATATCAAAATTGCATAGCAGGGTCCCCCTGATGGGAACTCTGCTCACCCTGGCGAACCTTCCCCTGAGCTGTTGGTGCCCCACTGGCACTACTACCTCCTATCCATCCCTAATGATTGGACTCTCCAGCTCGTTTTCTCCGCTACTGGTGGATGCGGTGGTCCTCGTAATGCAATAGGGCGAAGTTGAGTATATCAATATAAGTACCCAGCGACAGATTACCCAAATAGGTGCTGGCGAATTCTCCAGGTCAAACAATCCATGAACTCGAATCTTCTTATCTTCGGTAAGCACCTCATCTGGCACTATAGTAATCAATCTCGTGAACTTCTCTTCATACTTCGTAATAATCATACCTTCCTGTTTGAGATTCAACAGTTTTTGCCTCATCTCAGTCTGTACAGTGGGAGGAAAGTATTTGCGATAAAATTGCACCCAAAAACTCTGAATCGTCATACTGTCCCTCTCCTCCAAAGTGGTAGTGGACTCCCACCACTGTAAAGCGGCCCATACTAGCTTGAAGGAAGCCAGTAACTATCTCTGAATGTCTGTGCACTCGTACATGCGAAGATTCTCTGGATGTCTTTCCTCCATTGGCTCACGATGATAATATTAGAACTGTCTGAGAACTCTGGGGGATGTGGCCTCTAAATGGCATCCCTAACCCTCTCCCATCTAGTGGAAAACTGAGCTAGAACTGGCACCATAACCTAAACCTGGGATGGGGCCTGCTCCACCATCGCTAAAGCTGTATTCACTGCCTGAGCAACTATGGCGGCAACCTCAGCTACGTTCATTATTCCCTGAGCATGAGTTGCTGGCTACTCTTGTTGGGCATTTCTGTCCTCATAGCTCATCTCGGAGGCATCTGAAATGAGAAGGAATTTATCAGTCCATAGTTATTATTAAATCTTAAATAGCTGAAGACGTAATCGCATAAATAAGAATACAACAGTCCTAAAAACAGGGCTCTATATCAAAGACGCTAAGCTGGAAGCACAATAAGCCATACAGATCCTAAACAACACTAGAACCTGGCTCTGATACCACCTGTGACACCCCGCCTAATTAAATACCGGATGATCAGTCGTTTACTATATTAAATCAAAGTGTCCGGTTGGTTCATTCTTAGCATCACTATCGAAAAACAATTTTATTTATTAATCACCTAATAAATAATTAGGCTAAGTGTCGAAACATTTAATTGTATAGATTAAGTCCTATTGTTATGATTTAATATACAAAAACATTTTCATGAAATCAAATAATAATATTGAAAACCAACCCATCCAAATGGAATAACCAGGCTAGATTAACCAATCGAAATAAAATATCCCACAACGTAGGACAATGAAATAATTAAAACAATCCCAACTAAAATTGAAGATTGAAATAATAAAGAGTACAAGTACTCTGAATTAAATAAAAACAGAAAATGGGCGACGCATGCCCCATCTAAAATGACTAAGTGAAGAGCTGAGATGACAACGATGAAGTCTTCTAAATGCAAAGACCTACAACTCCCACACTAGCTGCAGCACGCCAACAGTCCAAAGATCTAAATCTGACGCCCCTATGGTTGGGCACCTATAATACATAGATATATGCAAGAGAAAGAAGAGATGACAGTGAATGGGTCAGAGCCCGAGTGTAAAATAACTTAAAAATCATTTAGCAAGTATATAAAATGCTTACCAGTTGATATTACATACATGTTAGTGTTTCAACACTCACTTAAGAATTCTCACCTCTCAACAAATGTGCACGCCTAACGTACTACTGAATTACTCTAGATGAAGCTAACCCAATTAACTAGTCTAATGCAAATCTCCCCTCACAAATCCTAATTCACAAGATCACATGACCATAGTTTATATATGATAACCTTTTCTTATGAATTTACCAAGTCAGCTATGTACGTCTCAATATAGCCTTAAGTTCTAAAATACTTAATTTATTTAATATTAATTAATCAATTTTATCTACTTACAATCACAGTAGATGAGTCACAAGTACATATATTTATCACTTATAATATATATACTAATAGGGTACCCCACATAAATCTATGGTGCTGGCATACTCTACTATCAAGTCCCCATATCTCTCGTACAAAAGGGAAATACTAATTCGGAATCACTCTTGAACTGTATTAACAAAAACACACATATTGGAGGCAAAGCATAGTTCCAAGTCACTAAGAGGTCATCACATACCCTCACATCTTTTAGGACAGTCTGACTATCATTCTCAATTAGCCTGTACCAAGGATCCTATGTTCTAGGATACAAGTCAATATCCCCCATAAAGTTCACATCGAGATAAGACTGTCCCGGTGCAGAAACCTTCGTGATAGCCAGTAGCGTGGGTATGATTAAATACAGAAGTTCACATACTATATATATACATACACACATGTATATATTTACATTATTCAGATAGGTATACCCACGACCCATAAAATATTCTAACCATACGTGGCACATAGCGTCCTAATTCTATGTAATTTATTTATTCTTTTATTCTCTCAATTACCATAAATTCGCGAGTACTTCTCGATCCTCAAAGTGTATCATTTTAATAAATATCAAATCTGTAGGTGTACCCTCTCTACCCTACTAGTCTACGTCATCATCGACTTGCATAATCCCCAATCTATCACACACGCAATCATAACTCATTTTATACCCTCGTAGCCCCACGTTTCAGTTCCATATGAAATCGTACTACCCGGACCTTGCCCAATACTTTACTAGTTCTTTTCAACTCCCATTCCAATATTTAAGTTATGTCTAAGGGTCCTTATACATTGAGGTTAGATTAAAATTTAAAAATAAAGGAGATTCAATTTCCAGGAGGAGTCTATTGATCGAAGGAAAGGGTCGATCGATCGATATTTAAGGTCGATCAATCGATCGATCGATCGGTCAATTATTGGTGAGTTTATACAAAATTTTAACCTACTAGTTTCATAAATTTCCATCCTCAAATCCTCCATTTATTCATCCCAAACTCCCAAACAATCAAAACAAAAGTCGTACTAACCTAATTACATGATTTTCAACGTAAAACAAGTACAAATTCATCAAGGGTCATCAAGTAAAGGGATTAATTAAATATAATTCATCAAGAACCCTATTTTTATCATCATGTTCAATATCATCATAATTGTTCCAGATTTAAATCCCTACTGGGCATCAATTTCATAGTTAATCTTCTACATATATCAAGATAGTAGTCCTAATATGGGTTCTCCTCAAAATTGTAATATAATTCTCCCAAGTAACATTATTTTTACATAAGAACATGAAATTATATCTCCTATACTAGCATGGATGTATTGTCAACTCAAGAACAACAAGTTAGATACTTGCCTCAAGAATAAAGGTCTGAATTTCTGGTATTTGATGGTGTGGTTGAGTTCCTCTTCCTCCGATCTACACTCCGACGGTGTTTGTGATGAGAACGGTGCAACTAGGATGATCCTAGCCCTGGGAAAGCTTCTGACCTATCTCCTTTAATGGATCTTGTGAGTTGTGTTTGTTCTAACCCTAGAAGACAACCTCTAACAACAGATATAGCCTTATGATTTTCATTATTAATTAAGGTCTAAAATTGGAAATTACCAAAATGCCCTCCTGGGATGCCCGTTAGGCCTAAAAATGTCCCGAGACCCAAACTAAATCCCCGGGTAAACTTTTCTAACTATCTCGACCCTTTCGAACACATTTGCCCACTCGAAATGACCATATGGGCGACCTAGAATTAATTTACTCTTTATCCCATGAATTTAGTCCTAGTGCGACTGACACGCGCGTCTCGACTTAATTTCTATAACTGTCGTATTATTCCATCGCAATAATTTTATTAAATTCAATCTCGAATATTACTTTACTCATTAAGTAATATTCAACATAATTCTTACAAATAATTACTAACTCTCTTCATGCTAGTAAATATTCAATTTAAAGTTCGGATTAATATTAAATTAATTTATCCCTATTTAATTTAATTAATCCCATAATTAAAGGCCATAAAAATATGTGGTATTACAGCACGCCCCGCGAAAGTGGTACACTTTTGGTTTTTTATCCTTCTTTCTCTCTATTTTTTTCTCGAGGACTAGCAATATTCTGTTTGGGGGTGGTATGATAAGCACCCAAAAGTGTTATAATAATACCTCAAGTAGACAGTTTTTCATTGCTAATTCCCAGTAAAATAGGTCTTATGTGCTTATATGTCTGTATTGTAGGTCAAATGCTTCTTGCGAAGTTTAAAGCATTAAATCAGGGGAAAATGCGGGACAAGTGCAATTAAAGGATCTTAACCGAGTCCCCTACCAATTACCCAAACCCGAACCTAAACCTAAATCGAGTCCAGACCAGTCTCGAGCCTTGTATGTGTTTAGTTCGTACTTTTTAGCTTTTTTAAATTTGTATTTGTGTCGTATATAATTTTTAGAAATTATTTTATATTTTTTTTTAGTCGTGTATATTTTTAGTATTTTTATATTTTATTTGTGTGCATATAGTTGTATATATTAGGGTCCGTCATTTTACGTCGAGCGTTTTTATTATTTATGAAAATATAATAGGTGTGCACTTTATTGTTATTTTATATTTGTTTTTAGTTTTTAGTTTTTTTAGTTTAGTTTTATTATTATTTTATTTTATTTTATTTTTTTAAAATTTTATTAGGTTAGTTTTATTTTTTTTATTTTGAGTCTTTTTATTAATAGGTTAGGATTATGATTTGCTTTTAGTAAGTTCAAGATTTTATTTTGTTTGAGTTGTAATTCTCTAATTAGTTTTTATTTTATTTTATTTTTTAGTACTAAACACGCACGCACACTAGCTAACCTACACCTAACCACACCGAAATACCCCTCTCATATTCTTCTCTCTCCTCCATAAACGAACACCAACACCTCCACCTCCATAACTCCATCACCCAAAGCCTTAACCCAATTCTACCACCTCCCTGAACAAAACGTCGGCGACCCAGTTACATCTCCGGCCATTAAAAAAAACTAGTTGGACCTGCCTTCTACCCGAGCTATACCCATTTCCCATACTTGTTCGACCCCCAAGCCACCCAAATCTAATCAACCACCAGCCACCACCAGCAGGTGGTGGCTTGAAAAGACCATCTCATTTTCGATCGAAACCCCTTTAACTCAAAAACAAACCGACCCAAAATAGATTCTCCTCGAGAGTGCGCTTTTTGTTCAACCGAGGAAACTAATTTGATTAAATCCAATTTTTAATCATCCAGATTTAGACACACACCAAAGTCATGCATCTAAAGGTGATTGATTGGACATTCAACATATTCACATCAAGCAAGGATCAATCACACACAACAAACGAGGAAAAATCCCCCAAAGGGGAAAACATTTTTATGTCAATATTCTTTCTAAACATTTACATGCATAATGAAATACAGTTTGAGAAGTGAAGACCCTCAGGCACTGGTTCGTTGTCATCAGTAAGAGCTCCCTCAAGATGCTCCAAGTTCAACAATGTAGAGACCCTTCTTCTCCACACAAGATGCTCCACGAGTGGGTATGATAGGGTTTAGGATGATTCACATATATGATTATGAGTGTTAGGTGAATATCAAGGAGTTTGGGGTTGAAACATATGAATATTTGATGTATTAGGTCTATTAAGTGTTCCATCAAAGTCTTAAAGAAAACAAGCTCCGAAGATGGAATTTATAGATACTCAAACAAATCTGATGCGCCGGATTTTTTTGAATCGTCGGACCGGTCCAAAAAGGATCATCGAATCGGTTCGCCATCCGGATCGATTCGATTTTCTCCATTATCGGATCAGCCGAGCCATAATACTTTTCTTGTATAAAAATACCAACCGGATCGGTTCAATTTTTTCTTAATCGGATCGGTCTGGACATAAGGTTTTCATGTATAAAAATACCAACTGGATTGGTATGATTTTTTTCTTAAACGGATCGGTCCGGACATAAGGGTTTTCTTGAATATGAAGGCTTATGAATCCAAAAGGCAATACTATGAACACACGATGCTATGAACACACAATGTAGATACTGACCACGATGATACTGAGAATGACGCACGATGTTGGTGATGATGGGAAAGTGAAATATAGAATTCAGATTAAGTCCGTCAAGAGGTGATCGAGATTGTTATGACACGAGCCGACAGTAGCAGTATACGACATATATGCTGAGATCTAGGATAAAACTGAAAATCCTAGATACTAACCCGGACATTTATAAAATATGTCCTTAAAAATCTCCCCATATGTCTATACCGGTACATTAATAAAAAATTCGAATTTATGCTACCTCAAATTGAAAACCAAATGGCATACAATTTAATATCCCCATTAAACCCAAAAACTAGAAATACTAAATGGATGACATGTCTTCAAACAAACAGTAACATCTTCAAGGCTTTTCGATAAACATCAACATCTTCAAGTCTTTTCCTTTGTCCTAATCAGGGTGTGCAAAAATAATCCTTAATTTGACACCTACACATATCAGGAAAGACACAAATACCCATGACGCACAATAGTTTCAAATATAATGATAAGCTAAAATAAATATCAATTATGGGCAAGAAAATCATTATTAGAACAAACAAAAATACTCCCCCATAATTCGTTCTCCCCCTTTTTATGATTTCCCCAAATAGACAAATAAGAAGAACATAAATAGATGCACATGGAGATTGTCACAAGAAGAACCACTTTCTCTTTTTGAATTTTCAAAGTTTTTCTTACAAAATATAAAACAAAGAATCACACCATGAAAGAACACTAAAACAACCAAGTAGATGATAGCGAAAATGTTGTATTGTGAACAGATTCGACAGGAAAATCAATATATACAACTGTAACATATGTGCACGATGAATGTTGGATATTCCTAATGAATGAACTTAACAGCTTCCTTAGGTGTAAAAAGTGTGGAATTAATATAAAGTAAATCAAATCAGCAAATCAAATCTCAAAGTAATTTCCACACCAATAACGTTCAAAATGTTTGAAATGCTTTTTCATGACTTTCAAGGACGTGCAAACCCGTTTTTTTTTTCCATCCAAACTCCCGCATAATAAATTATACATTATATTTTTATTTTGAGGTGATGAAACTAAAACCTATTGGACCATTTGATTTGGCATATTTTTCTATTTATTGCCATTTAATTTTTTCGGCCTCTTTTTCAAACGGTGGCTTTCTCGACGAGTTAATTTTGAACTCTCGCAGCCCTTTCTTGTGATTCACTCATCATATTTTGTTGCAATTAAATCCTCACGGTAAACGGTTTTTACATGCACTACTATCCTGTCAAGTTTTATCGCATTTTGGTCGTTGTATAGACAGAATTGAGATGGAAACACTTAAGTCAATATGTGATAGACAAGTACAATACTTAAATAAGTTCGTACATGTGTGTAATAAGGAGACAAGTAGCCAAACATGTAGGAGATATCACTAATCACATCTCAAAGACTCTAAACAATGTAAAGCTCATGGATGAAATGATGTAGCATCTCAAGTCACTATCAAACAATCACGTGGAAAATTGAATGAAGTTTTTACTATGGCAATCTTAAATGTTCATCCATAAACGGTGTAAACAAAATACAAAACTCTTTTTGAGTTTTTCAAAAAAAAAAATCTTTTGACTTTTTCCTAAAAAATTCAAAAATAAAAACTTTTGGTATTTTTCAATTTTAAAAAATAAAGATCAAATAAAAATTGATACAATCTAGACATAGGAATAATATGATATGAACATAAAAAATGCATCCTACTATAGACATGGTGACCACCCATCAGTCAAGTGTGAAAATTCCTAAAGACTTCCTAAGACTCTCACATCTAAGGGCATCTAAAGGTTTCATGAAAATATAGGCTAACTGAAGATCGATAGACACAAAACTCAAGGATATGACCTTTTCCTCTACGAGCTCACGAATAAATTTCTCGCATATCCTAATGTGTTTTGTGTGCGAGTGCTGGATAGGATTACGGGGCATGTGTATCGCGCTCGTATTATCACATGAAATGATCCTGGTGTCCTTTGATATCCTATAATCCTCCAGCATCAGCTTCATCCATAGAAGTTGCATGCAACAACGTCCGTCAGCTATATACTCAGCCTCTGCAGTGGACAAATAGATGGAGTTTTGATTCTTGCTCGACCAATAGGCAAGAGCAGAACCAAAATATAAACACCCACCAGAGGTGCTCTACAACCATCTGCATCCCTGGCCCAATCAGCATCTGAATAGGCATACAGTCGGTCATTGGTATAAAAGGAATACCAAATGTCGTAGGAAAGAGTCCCACTCACGTATTTGATAATACATTTTAGTGTAAGTAAGTGTGACTCTTTGGGGGATGCCTGATATCGCGCAAAGACTCCAACACTAAATGTGATGTCAGGATGGCTATTAGTGAGGAAGAGAAGAGTGCCTATCATACTCTGATACAAGGTTTGCTCAACGTCCCTGCCTGAAGTGTCCTTACTAAGATTTGTAAATGTAATCATAGGTGTATGTGCTTGCTTAGAGGAGTCCAAACCAAATTTATTCATGAGGTTTCTAGCATACTTGGATTAGGAGATGAACATCCCATCCTCTAGCTGACAAACCTGGAGACCAAGGAAGAATGTAAGCTCCCTAACCATGATCATCTCAAACTCACTCTTCATCTCCTCCTCAAATATGTGAGCATGCTGGGAGCACGTGGATCCAAAGACTATGTCGTTCATATTGACCTGGGCAGCCAAAATCGTATCGTCATTCCTCATGACAAACAGAGTCTGATCAACTCCCCCTCTCTTGAAGCCACAGGCTAAGAGATAGGAAGTAAGCCTCTCGTACCAAGCATGGGGTGCTTGCTTCAAACCATATAGGGCCTTTCTCAGATAATAGATGTGTCTTGGATGCTTAGGGTCTTCAAAACCTTTTGGTTATTCCACGAAAACTTCTCCCGTAGAATGCCATTCAAAAAGGCACTCTTGAGATCCATCTAATATAACTTGAAGCTCAGATGACATGCGATGGTGAGTAATACGCGGAAGGACTCAAGCCTCTCAATAAGAGAAAATGTCTCCTCAAAGTCTACACCCCCAATCTATGAGTAGCCTTGAGCAGCCAGATCAACGCGTGCAAAGTGTGCACGTGTAAGTGCACAATCGTTGTTTTAGTTACACCATGATAATATAAACAAACCTAAGTTACGGCTACAGTTGCGATACAAGTATAGCGGTAAGTCGGGTATCGAATCCACAGAGAATGTTCGATAGATCGTAACGAATTATTAATTAAGAAATAAAAGTGAAAAAAGGTGATGTATGAATGTAAATAAAAGAAAAGAGAGAAGTTAAGTCTGAAAAAGTAAATTTCCTTTGTATGTAGCGGAAGCGTAAAAGAGATGGTTCAATAAAATTGATCAATTAATATATTCACTTAAACCAGTTAATTCAATCCAGGTCCTAGAATTTGCCTAAGTCATATTTATCAATATTAGCAAATTAGGCGAAACCAAGTTTTAGCAAATGACTTGAATTAAATAAACTTTACCCAATATTCAATTTAGTCCCAAATTAAATGAAGTGTGATAATTTAAATCGGATTTAATCTTGTAATTATGCTACGCATGCGTTCTACGTTATTATGCAAGATAAAATAAACCAATCACACTACGCCGCGATGTACGAGAAAAAACCCAAGACGGGAAACAACCTCGCACGGCCCTAGCCACAAATCCACTAGATACGGAATTATAATTACAAGACAGATAGACTTACAACGCACGACTCGATCCCTCTCAAGCCTCGACGCTTCTTCTTGTAGAGACCTCTTCCTAGCGAATAACCTTGGAACACCACCGCGGTCTCGGAATCCACCGATATTATTTTATATGGTCACCGTCACCCGAGCATGGAGCCTTTCTCCGTGTGGGTAAATTAACATAGAAACACTTCTTCTTTCTTTGTGGGTGGTGGAAGAAAAACCCAAAAATTCTCTTTAATTCGGTGTAGAGAAAACCGATGCCAAACTCCAAGCAATTGATAAGTATATAAGAACTTGGAATAAACTCATTTGGGTGTGAACACTAGAGTGATGGAAATTTTTCTCTAAAAATCTTACTCAAAACATGAACATTTTCCTAAACAATTTTTGCTCTCAAACTCTCTCTAAGAGATAAACTAGGATGGAAAAGTTAGATTGGAAAATGTTATTCCCGCACATAATAAAGCCTGAAAAAGTTGGTTAAAAACCAAGTGGGGAAGTGGGTGCAAAACTGCCAAAAAACTGCCAAAAACTGTTCCCGCCTGGCATCTCGTTCGAACGACTTTTCGTTCGAACGAAATCTCGTTCGAATGAGACTTCTAACGACGTTCCAGATTGAACTCGTTAGAATCTTGTTGGATATCTCGTTCGAACGACATGTCAGTGGCCTATACTGGAACCTCGTTGGCAAACTCGTTCGAACGACATCTGGTTCGAACGAAAAAACTCGTTCGAACGACATATCTAACGAACCACCAGAAAGTTTGAAAAATTCATTTTTAGCCCATAAAACTTTATAAACATTTATTTAAAGTTTTAATTAATTCTTTCTTAAAATAAAACGCAGTTTTTATAAACCTAACACCCAATAAACTTGTTCCAAGCTCCTATATATATAATATTTCATTCATACCTTGGGAGCATGGAACTATGGTTGATGACGTAGAAACGAGGCACACAAACCGGCATATTTGATGAAGCTTTATACTCTTTGCCGCTACGTCTTCAACAAACACTTCATAGGCTTGAGAATATTACAATTAAATACTATCCTATGAAAAAATGTTTTTGTCCGGAATTGACCCAAAACTATATATGGACTCAATTGGAAATTTGTGTCCTTACAAAGTCTAAATAAAGGTAAAGCAAGGATCGGGATATCATCCAACCATACGACTAGAAACAACTACTAATCAAGATTCCGGCTCGAAATCTATTTAATCAAGCGTTAATAGTTAATCATAAACTTCACACAATAAGGAATTTAAGCCAAAGTTGCGAGAATAAACATTTAACCGAAAATTGGTCACGCGTGGATTAAATTCGAATTATTGCTATAAACACTAACGTTGCATGACAAAGAAAGTTAAACGCATAATAATCCGACTTTAATTCGCGCGGGTTCAATTAAACGCAATTTTGCACGAAACCTAATTTTCGGAGCTCGGGGCCTGTTAATGGTGAAACGAAATCCTGACCATATTTATCTAAGGGCAATACATAAATTAAAAAAAATTACAACAAATTAAAGTAGAAAAGCAATAAATAAAGTAATTACACTAACTACAAAGCATGGAAAATAAATTACAAAGCAAGGAAAAATGAAGAACAAAACTATATTAATGGTAAATAAGATGGAAAGTTCAACCTTACAAAACCAAATGGATGTCACTTAAAGAAGAGAAGAATATGAGCTCTCCAAACCAAACCCTAACCTAAAATGTCTTCTAAAACTAAGTATTTTTTATATTACAACAAAATTGGGTTATATAGTAAGTTGGAATAAAAGAAAAGAAGAAAGAAAAGAAAAGAAAAATATCTGCAGAAAACAGGGCATCAATCGATCGACCCCTTTGGTCGATCGATCGATCATGAACAAAATATCCCATGACGACAAGGATCGATCGATCGATCCTTTTGATCGATCAAGTAGGGCCGAATTAAGGCAGCTTACTACGTTCCCTTTCTTCCCTTCTCCCCTCTTTTGGTTTCAATGCTTTTCTCTTTTGCCAAAAGTGCCGTAACTTCTTCGTTAGGGATACGAATCACGCACCAATTACGGACACACGAAGCTTGCAAGGAGGGCTACAACTTACGAGTAGATGTTGGGCTAGGTGCCCAAACTGTGAAATGATCGAATTGCCCTTGAACGTGAAATTTCATACGGAACTTGAGTGGAATGTGTCTGAACTCCATACTTAGTACCTAAATACCTAAAAAAGCCCAATTATACCTCATACATAATGTTAACAATATAAACCGAGGTTATCTGGTTAATGGGCTTAAATATAGAGATTAAGTCACCCGAGGGGGCTAAAATGCGTAGGTTCGACGGATGAAATACGCAATATTTGCGTATTATCACACCCCTAATTTACACATTGCTAGGCCCTAGCAATGAAATAGGATGAAACAAGAACAAAAAGTAAACCAAAAGTAGGATAAGTACAAAAATATGGTATAAACGTATAAGGCCAATTTCGTGGGCGATTCGATTGCATTTAGCGTATGCAATAAGCTGTTAAACCCCTAAGTTACCCTAGTGGACGAGTGTAGTCTCGTGAGGGTTTTCAGGGATGAAACCCACAAACATCATAAGGTTTCCTCAAAATATGCCCAAACCAACATGCGACAAGCCCAACAATAGAGAAAAGGATTTCAACATGTTATTAGCATAGCAAACGAATTCACATGGAAAGTTCATAGTTATTAACATTATTGAATGCACCTCAACGAATTGAAACTTTAAAATGTGGGAGGGGAGTGAGCACACACAAAATATTGTTTGGCAAAAACTTAAATAACTCGGATACTAAATACCAAAGCATGCATATAAGTCAATCCTCACGGGCATTACACTCATCAAATGAATTCACTTGAAACAGGGAGGTAACACACGGGACATGCGGGCATACGGAGTAAATGTAAATGGAAACTAGGTTGCGCACATGTGACAATTGAAGAACGCTATATATAAACTGAAAAACTGTAATCTCAATGAAAGGATACCGCACACTAAAAGAGGCAAAATGCATTTTCACAAATTATCAAAACTATTTAAACCTTTGAATTACATCTACTTAAGATCACATAGGACTTTAATAGGGTTGTAATGTAGGTTAGGCTAGGGTGCGAAATGAAGGAATGTATGTACATATTCAAAGTGTTCGGAATGAAAACTCGGGATAATGGGAAAATGCGGGCAATATCAAAATTGGAAAACAAGTTCCAAAACGGCATTAGATATATCATCGGGGAGAGTAATCAAAGCTTATTGAACTATATACACAACATTTACAACTTTCTCTTTCTTTTTCTTTTCTTCTTTTTTTCATGTTTTCTTTTGTTTTATTTTGTTTTGTTTTCTACTTTCTCTTTTTCATCTCTTTTTCACTACTTTCTTTTCTTTACTTTTCAAACTCTCATATGCCTAAATTGCAACCGACATCATAACAACAACATTCAATCCCATGTAACATTCCAAACAAAGGTATGGAAAGTGTATATATGGGCTAAAACTCCAAATTAGAATTGGCATGGGATTGGGGTTATGAAACGAAAGGCTATATTTAGGCTCAATGGGGTTAACGAGGGTAAACATATAACGGTGAGGTTCAGGCTAATATGGGTGATATAACAAAAAATGCCTATGATCATTTCACAAAGTTTACGCAATTCTCGAATCAAAACAATGTATGAAAATCATGATCAAGTAACACATTTTAAGTATGAACTCAATTAATGACCGATCAAATGAAAGAATAGTAAGATTACCAACGAATTCAACGTTTTCAATGAGAAAAGAATAGTGTATACACTCACAAACGACGAAAGGTACAAAGCTTACTCGGTGTAAGTATATACAATGCAACAAAATATTACCGAGTTATAAAAATCTTAAACCAAATCAATATAGCAATAAAAGTGCATGTGCTCATGGGATTAAAGTTTAATTCATGAAGTTATTCATAATATTAATGATTCGAGGACTAAAGACTAATAACTTTTAAAATTGAGAACATGCATCGTTGAATTGTCTATTGGATTGGGAAATTATTGAAATTTATCATCGGAAACAAAGGCAAAATGCCCAAAAAGGGAAGAAAAGGAAAGAAAATCTTTTTGAAATTTTTAATTTTTCTAAGAAAAGCACACTTATTAACTAACATGTGAGAAAAAACATGGACACTACCAATGAATGGATAGAATATCCCACACCCCCTAACATAAAACCTGACATTGTCCTCAATGTTAATTAAGAACCAAGTTAAAGAAGGAAAAAAGCGATATTACCCAAAAATGGAGCGATCTCTGGAAAGTGCGAGTCCGATGATTCTGCAAAACAAGTTAGTAACAAGCATAGCGAAAACAAATAACAAAAAGTTAACTAATTATATTAGAATAAAATAAAAAGAAAGAAAGAAAAAAAAAAGCTAACTATGTACAACCTACCATTTAGACTCCTAACTAACTATAAACTAAAAGTCTAAATTTTTGAGGGTCCACCCAAACAACATTTTGACTTTGGAAGATCAATAGTGGACCTTCCCTCTCATGCATGCCTCCCGAAAAATAGGAATTCCGTTCAAACCACGGAAGGCATGTGGGTGGTGGAAAAGGTGAACCATCCCCAATTAAAAATTTGGGAGGGAGGATGGGGGATTTGGATAGGACGGGTGACAAATACACAAGGGGATAAAAAAAAACTGAATTTCCTCACAAAGATTTAGCAAGAGGAATGGGAGGTGGCGCACATGAGGGCAAAGATGCCTTCATGGAAAGCAAATCGAGCAAGTACTCCTCGTCGGTGAAAGGGTTGAACATTTTAAAGTTCAGTACCGATTCATTGGGTACTTATGACGGTGTGATAATGGAGAATGAAAATGGGGAGGAGATAAATTCAAACTCAAGAGATGAGTTATCATCACTCAAAGTTGGAATTTCAAAGGAGATAGGATCATTTTCAATGAAACTTTCTTCTTTGGGATCCAAAGAAGAAATCATCTCATTGCAAATAGATACTACATCCATTCCATCCTCGCTTTCATTCTCAACTACAAGATGGGCCAAGTGACGAATGGTTTGTTCCAAAGTAGGCATAAAATCCTCATTTGGTTCAAAACATTCCTCGACTTCAAAAGTCTCGGAAGAGAAATCGTCGTCGGATTCGAATAATAAATCCAAGTCTTGCTCCCAACAATGATGTTCTTCCCGATAACGTTCTTCATACCTCTCATTCTCAAGCATAACCAAACCCTCGCCGAAAGTCATAGGCCGAGGTGCGGATGCTTGAAAATGAAGAGTTTGAAAATCATTATCGGTACCAAAGTTAAACTCGTTATTATAGGAGTTTTGAAAACTATTGCAATTCGTTTCAAAACTCCTATTATAAGGAGGCAAAGGCCCAAAATCATTATCATCATCCTCAAAATGTACGCACTCCAAAGCTTGACTTTTGTAATACTCGCCCAAAGTCATTTTAGATGTTGCAATTTTTTGGGACTCTAAGTATTGACCAAAAGTCATAGGAGTACGGGGATTTTGAGAATTATCATAATGATTACTGAAAGGATTGGAATAAGACATGCTTACCCCAACAAAGGATCGAGACGGCAAATTCCACATAGCAATGTGTGACGGGAAAATTCAAGCATTTCTAGGCGCTCAAGTGTAGAAGTCCTGCAAAAAAGGTTAAAAGAAAGAATGCAAATACAAAAGAAAGAATACTACGAACTAATAAGACAATTACAATCTATAACAAAACACTCCCAAACAACGGCGCCATTTTTTATCAACGCGTGAAAAGTGTGCGCGTGTAAGTGCACAATCGTTGTTTTAGTTTCACCACGATAATACAAACAAACCGAAGTTACGGCTACACTTGCGATCCACAGAGAATGTTCTATAGATCGTAACAGATTATTAATTAAGGAATAAAAGTGAAAAGGGTGATGTATGAATGTAAATAAAAGAAAAGAGAGAAGTTAAGTCTAAATAAAGGTAAAGTGAGGATCGGGATATCATCCAACCATACGGATCGAAACAACTACTAATCAAGATTCTAGCTCGAAAGCTATTTAATCGAGCATTAACAGTTAATCATAAGCTAATTTAAGCCGAAGTTGCGAGAATAAACATTTAACCGAAAATTGGTCACACGGGGATTAAATTAGGATTATCGCTATAAACACTAACGTTGCATGACAAAGAAAGTTAAACGCATAATAATCCGACTTTAATTCGCACGGGTTCAATTAAACGCAATTTTGCACAAAACCTAATTTTCGGAGCTCGGGCCCCATTAATGACGGAACGAAATTCTGACCCTATTTATCTAAGGGCAATACATGAATTAAACTAAATTATAACTAATTAAAGTAGGAAAGCAAGAAATAAAGAAACTAAACTAACTACAAAGCATGGAAACTAAATTACAAAGCAAGGAAAAATGAAGAATAAAACTATATTAATGGTAAATGAGATGGAAAGTTAGACCTTACAAAATCAAATGGATGTCACCCTAAGAAGAGAAGAAGATGAGCTCTCCAAACCAAACCCTAACCTAAAATGTCTTCTAAAACTAATTATTTCTGATATTATAATAAAATTGGGTTATATAGTAAGTTGGAATAAAAGAAAAGAATAAAGAAAAGAAAAGGAAAATATCTGCAGAAAACAGGGCATCAATCGATCGACCCCTTTGTTTGATCGATCGATCATGAATAAAATATTCCATGTTGACAAGGGTCAATCGATCGATCCTTTTGATCGATCGATCGATCAAGCGGGGCAGTATCAAGGCAGCCTACTACATTCCTTTTTCTTCCCTTCTCCCCTCTTTTGGTTTCAATGTTGTTCTCTTCCGCCAAAAGTTCTGTAACTTCTTTGTTAGGTATCCGAATCGTGCACCATTCGCGGCCACACGGAGATTGCAAGGAGGGATACAACTTTTGTGAGATTTTGGACCAGGTTCCCAAACTGTGAATTGACTTAATTGCCCTTGAACGAGTGATTGCGTACGGAACTTGAGCGAAATGCGTCCGAACTCCATACTTAGTACCTAAATACCTACAAAAGCCCAATTATACCTCATATAGCATGTTAAAAATATAAACCAAGGTTATCTGGTTAACGGGCTTAAATATAGATATTAAGGCACCCGATGGGGCTAAAATGTGTAGGTTCGACGAATGAAATACACAATATTTACGTATTATCACAGCCAACCTAGCCTTGTTATTGATAATCGTACCATTTTCATCCATTTTATTCTTGAAAGTCCACTTGGTACCAATCACGTTAGTCTCACTAGGTCGAGGGACAAGTTCCCGAACATCATTATTTCTAAACTAAAGTAACTCATCCTACATAGAAGATATCTAGTGTTCATCATTGAGTGCTTTTTTGTAGGTTTTGGGATCGACTTTAGACGTGTAGTAGACATGGATAACAACGTTCTCAAGTTCGGAATGAGTCTTGACCCCTAAGGCGGGATCTCCTAAAATGGTAGTAGCGTCATGACTCTTGCGAACTTAAGAAGGTGTGTCCCCTAAGACAGGAGTAGGGTCCACCCTGGGTATGTGAGGGACAAGGGGATCATTACAAGAAAGGTCTTCATTCTCACACAAATAGCTGGGGTCAACTAATGCCGGAGGTTTGTCATCTTATACGGTGATGTTAATTGACTCATAACCTTAGATCTGCTCAGGTTAAAAACCCGGTATGCTCCACTGTTTGATGAATATCCTTACAGTATTCCCTTATTGCTTTGGGAGTCAAACTTTCGTAATTGCTCTCTATCCCGTAGGATGTAGAATTTACTCCCAAAAATATGGAAATATGCCAGGTTAGGCTTCTTTCCAGTCCATAATTCATAATGCGTCTGAAGTGTGTGTGGACACAAGTAACCCCTATTCATCGTATGGCATGCGGTAGACACCGCCTCTTCCCTAAATCTTCTAGAAACTTTACGACCAAGAAGCATAGATCTATTAATCTCCTGAATCGTCCAATTATTCCTCTCAACAATCATATTTTACTGAGGGGTTTCCAAGGCTATCACAATAAAGATCTACTTTAAGCTTCATAAATTCAGTGTCGTTATCACTATGTATTCTATTGATAGTGACACCGTGTTGGTTTTATAGGACACAACACTAGGTTGTTAGGAACTCTATATCATCTGATTTCTCCCTCAGAAAACCTATGATGGAGTATCTGGATAAATCATCCACCATCACGAGGATATACCTCTAACCACCCAGACTTTCTGTACGAGTAGGATCCATAAGATCCATGTGAATCAACTCAATGGAATTCAACTTACTACGGCGGCTACGAATTTTCTTTTACAACTGATAGGGTCCATAAATTATGGGAGTTGGTCTTCCAAGAGATGGTAAGACACATACTAGGTACTTTTTTACTAATCAATCTAAATCTCTAAAGTTCACATGACCTAGACGTTGATGCCACAAATCCATAGAAGTGATCATGGTGCTGATGCAAACAAATGAGGACTTGGTCATATCCCATAGCAACTATATTATGTCCTCACCCCTTGCAATACAAGTTTATCAGCTTGATCATAAATATTACAAGAATACCAATGAAACTTAGCTACAAAGTCAGTGTTGCACAGCTGGCTGAATGCTAGAAGGTTTGCCTTCAAACCTTTGACATACAACACATTCTTTAGCTTAGGAAACCCTGGTATCTCTATAGTACCCCATCCTATAATTCTAGACATGCTCCCATCACCAAAAGTGACTTTACATTCCTTACGATCCACTAAGGAGGCAAAAAATGAGACGTCATTAGTCATGTGTCTCGATCACCCACTATCAAAATACCACTGTGAGGTATTTTGAGCTTTCAGAGAAACATGAGCAATAAGACCTTTGTTGTCATTCTTAGGTACACAAGTGGAGGTAACCATTTATTTGCCCTTATTGCTGGAGGTTCTAGTCGCAAAGTTGGTAGTATCCACAAACGGTTCAGATAACCGTTGGAATTCTCCTATTAAACTCTGAGAAGTAGCGACTAAAAACTCAACTTGCTCTCTCAGTCTCGTGAGATTACTCATAGGGTGTGATGGAGAATAAATATTTCCTGTCCTACCCAAACTATAGCAAAACTCTCTCAGGTGGCCTTTCCTCTTAAAATAAGTACAAATGTACACAGTGTGAGCCCTACCTCAGTTTGCTTTTCTTGGCCAAAAAACGTTCTTGGGTTTTAGTGGATGACCATAAGGATTGATCGTAAACTTAGGGACTGGTTCAGGTGCAATTTATGAAGTGGACGCACCATCAAACCCAATTTTAGGCCTCTCACCAAATCCTGATATAGGGGCAAGGAGCATATTTCCCATCTTTCCAGATCTATCCTCGATTTGAACCTTGACTTCCCATGCTCTCTCAATATCGTGAGTGAGCTGGGCAATATGGGATTCCAGAATCTTTTAAGCCTCTTTGAATGAACAGAGGTATCTCGTCAGATTATCCGCTTGCTTTGTCAAGTCCCCTTTGACTTTCTAAAAATACTTCTCTCTCTCCAAAAAAACTCACTCTCTCCAAACAGACTCTATCTCCACAAATAGACTATCTCTCTCTCAAAGTGGTGCACAAGGAGGACTCAATTTATCTCATCTCTCCTAACTCTTTCTCTAATGCTGCAATCCTAAGAGCTAAACCTTTATTGCGCTTTTTGGTTTTAAATTAATTCGCATATAAATCAGCATAAGCGCGACTAAGTTCACTCTCGCTCTCACTCTCTGCATCCTCTTTCTCATTCTCAGTGTCGAGGTCTCCATGCCAAGAGGAATCCTCATCATCGTGAGGTGCATCAGAATCTCTCACATGGCTATCCATGAATGTGGTGAAGTTTCACTCATGCGGTGATTCTTCTCCTGAATCCACCGACTCGACCTTGCTATCTTCACTCAGGGTAGCATTAAGAACATCTTTGCCTTTTTCGTTGGCTAGTCTATTCAGTCTTGTATCACACTCAAAATCTCTATCACCCTTACCATCACACTCATATCATCTCTCTTCGTTTCTCTTAGGTGTGTCTTTCTTTTCTTTTTCAAAATTCCTACATTTTTATTTTTCTCAAATTTCTTTTTATTATTAAACTGGCCATTATTTTTTAACTTGAGAAATTTCTTAAAATTCTTTGCAAATAAAGGCAAATCATCTAAATCGAAGTCGAAATTAGAATCTGATGTATTTTCCTCACTCCATTTAGGCGATTCTACCCTCCTCCTAGCTGACTCAAAACTCTTTTTGGCTTGGGCTTTAAGAGTTATCCCTTTATCTTTTGCTTTAACAACTTTAGGAAACATATCTATTTAATAGGTTTGAAGATCACCTACTAATTCTTCTAATTTAAGTGTGTTCAAATTTCCTAAAGAATTGAACATAATGACTTTGGGGATAAACCTATAAGGAAAAGAACGTAAGATTTTCTTAACTACACGTGCATTAGGAATGTGCTCACCAAGGTTGAAACTAGTGTTAACTATATCGGACGATCGTGCATAGAATTCATCAAAACATTCAGTCTCAAGCATAGTTATAGTCTCAAACTGTGTAGTTTGGTACTACAATTTAGATTCTTTAACATCGTTCGTGCCTTCATGGGTAAGTTGAAAAATATGCCATGCTTCTTTAGACGTGGTACATGTCATTATGCATCGAAACTCATCAAGAGTGACGGATTCA
Source organism: Sambucus nigra (assembly GCA_949130495.1). Taxonomy (NCBI): domain Eukaryota; kingdom Viridiplantae; phylum Streptophyta; class Magnoliopsida; order Dipsacales; family Adoxaceae; genus Sambucus; species Sambucus nigra. The sequence continues at coordinate 334,983,292 of OX422215.1, forward strand.
GAAATGGCACTAAGACCTTTAGAATTATATGTGGACCATTGAAATTCATCATCGGTCTATTGAGCCACAGATTTTAAACTGGTCACATTTTCAACAGTGACGGTGGGAGGTGTCCACCCATTTTCAACAAGGATCCACGCATGTTCATTAAGGGCGAATTTCATATAGGCTTTAAAGTATGCATAGTTAGACCCGTCAAAAATTGTAATTTTATTAAATGATTTTTCCATTTCAACAAATGCCTTTTCAATAAATGAATTTTTGAAAAAATTGATATTCAGAAGAAAAAAACTATGCGTAAAATTACACGGTGAAATTGTGTAATTAGCTCTGATACAAATTTGAGAGTGCGCTTTTTGTTCAAGTGGAGAAACTAATTTAATTAAATCCAATTATTAATTATCCATATTTAAACACACACCAAAGTCATGCATCTAAAGGTGATTGACTAGACATTCAACATATTCACATCAAGCAAGGATCAATCACACACAACAAATGAGGAAAAATCACCCAAAAGGGCAAAACCTTGTTGTTTCAATATGATTTGTAAACACTTACATACATAATAAAATACAGTTTGACAAGTGAATACCCTCAGGTACTGGTTCGTTGTCGTCAGCAAGAGCTCCCTTAAGATGCTCCAAGTTCAGCAGTGTAGAGACATTTTTCTCCCCACAAGATGCTCCACGAGTGGGTATGATAGGGTTTAGGATGATTCACACATATGATAATGAGTGTTAGGTGAATCTCAATGTGTTTGGGCTTGAAACATATGAAGACTTGACGTATTGGGTCTATAAATTGTTCCCTCAAAGTCTTAAACAAAACAAGCTCCGAAGATGGAATTTATAGATACTTAAACAAAGTTGATGCACTAAATTTTTCTGAATCTTCGAACCGGTTCGAAAAGGATCATCAGATCGGTTTGCCATTCGGATCGGTTCAATTTTCTCCATTATCGAATCGGTCTGGCCATGAGACTTTTCCTGTATAAAAATACCAACTGGATTGGTTCAATTTTTTCTTAATCGGATCGGTCCGGACATAAGGGTTTTCCTGTATAATAATACCAACCGAATCGATTCAATTTTTTCTTAAATGAATCGGTCCGTACATAAGGTATTTCCTGAATATGAAGGCTTATGAATCCAAAAGGCAGTATCACGAACATACGATGTAGATACTGACCACGATGATACTAAGAATGACGCACGATGTTGGTGATGATGGGCACGTGAAACACAAAATTCGAATTAAGGCCATCAAGAGGTAATCGAGATCGTGATGAGATGAGGCGATAGTAGCGCTATACTACATATATGCTCAGATCTATGATAAAATTGAAAATCCTAGATACTAACCCAAACATTTATAAAGCATGTCCTTACACTCCCCGCTTTGTCCCTCTAAACCCGGTTTCCAAACCCAACTCAGCTAAAACTATCCCGGCCCTCATACCCACCAGAGACACCCATTCATCCGGACCATTCTAAACCCGTGACCCAGTGCTCCTACTTGACACATTTGTCTTAAACAAAAACCCATTTCGAAAACCAAACTCCTCCCAAGGAAACCCACGATCCATTTCGAATCCATCATATCCCCTATACCTCTAAACCTAATATCCCAAAAAATCATATTTTCCTTTTGACCATCACTCGACATTTTTCCATTTCATGCAAGCTGCCATTACCTATAACACCCAAGCCTCTGCCATTCTCCTAAAATAAAAATCACGTGTTATGACTTTTACCTCATTGTTCCTAATCTACTCTTACTCTTACCCTTTCAATTTCAACCCTATCCCCGTGTAATCTCTTATAAAATAAGACTCTTCATTTCAGACAAGGGGGATCCAACAGTGCAAGAGTGGGGAGAGAGAAGTTTGCAGTAATGTAGTTTTTATTTAGGTACCCCATTTTTGGAGATCAATTTTTGGTTCTATTTTTATTTCTTCTTTTCTATTTTTTTATATAGTGACTTGAGTGTGAGGTACATTATATTTGTAAGATACAAATTGTGAGTTGAGTGACATTATTTGTAGTGTTGTAAAACTCAAATTTGTGGGATACTATTCATGTGAAAGCTTGGTATTGCAATGAAAATTTAAGGAGACTTGGTTTTTACCTTTTCTCTATTAGTTTATTTATTTAATACCTCTTATTGCGTCATTGTTACATTTTATATGTAATAATTCTAAAATGAGAGGCTAAATACCCCCATTCAATGGGTGAGATGGAACCCTTAACTTAATTGTTTTTATTTTTGGTTTGTTTATTTATTATATCCCTTTAAATATTAATATTACAATTTTATAATTTATATTTATCCCTCGAGCGAGGGTGAATTGTTTTCGAGAGAAAATCACAAATTCAAATTATAATATTTATTTATTAATTAAACTAGAGATAAGCAATTTTTAAATGATATTATAATTCGAATTTCTCTACTCTAAAAATTTAATTTTAATGATTTAAAGTACTTTGAGTGAATTTTCCCTAGCGGGTGATTTATTCGAAAAAGTTTAAATCTAATTTTTGTGAGTATGTGAAATTTAAATACTAATTTTCTAAAAGGACTATATGTAAGTTTACATTTGCAACGAGAGTTGATTTGTGCATTTATATATGTTTTGGGGTATTTCAATTTGACAAACTAATTAATGAAAACAAATAGGTTAAGTGGTGAAGTTCAATCCCTTGAATTATCTCATAATTGGTTTCTCATCATATTTAGCGCACTTTATCATTTTCTTTTTTTATTAGTGTAGTTTTAATTTAGTTCATAAGTAGTAGTATAAATATCCCTTCAAAATTGTTTTAAAAAAAATCATACCTAGTCTTCACATTGCTCTTGTCCACATTAAGGAGCATGGATTGATCTCTTACTTGCCAATATACAATTTTAGTGTTTTTGTAGGTACCAAAAGGGATTTTTTGATTGACCGTCTTTACTCGACAATGGCATATACACAAACAACGTGTTATCACGCCCCTCAGATGGTAAAATAAATCATCAATACGTGGCAATGGGTATTTATTTCGAATAGTGACTTTGTTCAATTCCTAGTAGTCGACACAAAGCCGTAAATATCCGTCCCTCTTCTTAACGAAACTAGAGCACCCCAGAGCAAAGTACTCCTCCTGATAAACCCCTGCCTTAACACTGCTCAGTATTCTCTCGTATCTCCATCATCTCCAATGGATCTATCCGGTACAGAGTACGGGCAATGGGTCTCATGCTCGAAAACAAGTCGATCTCCTATCTAGGTGGTAGCCCTGAAATCTCCCCAAAACATCAGAAAACTCATTCACCACCGGAATGGAGTCTAGAATCACCACAACCTCCGAAGAAGTGTCCTCCTCAATGTATTACAAATGCATGCTTGACCCGCCCTCGGGGTGAGGCATCGCAACTAGGTACATCTTTTTCCCTGAAGTGGCAAAGATGATGGACCTCCCATATCAATCAACACATGCTCTATACATAGCTAGCCAATCCATTCCCAAAATGATGTCATACTCATGCATGTCAAGTACTAATAAATCAGCTACGAAGGTGAGTCAACCTATCTCAGTACCGATACACCGTCATACTGACCGTATGGGTTCCCCTCTACCCACTGGTGAGTCTATGTGTAAAACAATGTCTGATGCAAAATCTACCATACCTATCTCCCGAGAAATTGTGTGGTCACAAAAGAATTAGATGCACCCGTATCGAAAAGAATGCGACCAATATGACCCAAAATGGGAAACATACCCTCGACTGCCTGTGGCTGTGCTGGCCCATCTACGGCTGCGACATGATAGACCAACCCATACTACAATGGTTATTGCCCCTAAGGTGGGGCGACGAGTGCTAGAGTAGTTGGTGAAGCAGCTCCCTGAGCCGAAAACAGTGGGCACTATCCCTGTGGTGCCTACTGTCCTCTATGACCTCCCTTCCCTTGGACTGCCTGGTCTCCGTGAGTATAATTCTTCAAAGTGTGCCCCTCTCATCACATGTATAACAATTCCCCTGTAATAGGCCCAGCTCAAACTGTCGGCCCTGCTGGCCTCTACCCTGCTGTCCTTGGCCATGGTGACCTCTGTACTACTGGACCTACTAACCCTTGTACTACTGGCCTTGATGGCCCTACCCCATCCATCCCTGGACCCGCCTTTATGGGTTATCTACACCTCATAATTTCTTATTCTGATAAGCGTATGGGGTGCTCGTGTGTTATTGGGACCCATATCCGCTTCGCCCATTCGCCTTGCCTTGCTAGCTCGAATCCTCCGTGACGTTTCTCCCCCTTATTTTTCAAAAATGCCTTGTGATCCTGGAAATGGAGAAGTGCAACATTAACCAACTGGTTGTACATCTAAAAGGTTGGATTCCCCAGAAGAGCCTTCTTGATGTGCCATGTCGATCCTTAATAAACCTATCCATCCTCATCTTCCCAGTACGAACATCCTCCCTTGCGAAGTGCAAGAGGGCGGTGAGTACGTCATCATAGTCGGGAATAGTATCACCCTACTGCTTCAGCTGTGTGCACCTAGTCCTCATCTCAGACTGCATGGATAGGAGAAAGTATTTCCCCTCAAACCTCTCCCAAAACTAATCAATAGTGAGGTTGTCCTTCTCAGCAACAGTTGTAACCGCCTCCCATCACTGAAGAACGACTCCCACAAATTGGAATGAAGTTAGCATCTTCCTTTGCATCGGTGTGCACTCAACCATTCATAAGTGCATCTCAATATCCTTCTCCCACCTACTCGCCACCAATATATCAGAACTGCGTGTGAACTCGGGAGGTCGGCCCTTAACAAAGTCCTCCCTTGCTCTGTCCCACATGTAACCTGGTGCATGTGCTGATGTAACCACCTGTTGTGGTGGTGGTGGCTGTTGAGGTTCCTGTGGTGGTGGGAAGTGCTGAAGCATGGCTTCTATATCCGTAGAGACCTCCTGAGACACGATGGTGACTATCTTAGTGTATGTAATCAACTATGGGGCCGGTGGGGCCTGTGGAGACTGCCGTGGCTTCGGGTGATCCTCCTCATCATCAACCGGTGCAACTAATTGCCTCGGTCTACCCCTCTATATGTTTTCCATCTGAAAGAAAATAAGATTTGAATTAGTACCAACATAAGAATACAATAAATCCTAAGTATAGGCTCTACATATCAAATAACGCAACGCGGAACGTAATGAGCTCAACACATATCCTACGGACACTAGAACCGTGCTCTGATACCAATTGTAACAACCCCTATTTTCTCACGTAAATGCTGACCAGGCACGATACGCCGAAGATAGGGATTTTTTGTCCATTAATACCATCCTTAGCCCAAATTTAAATATAAATAATTATATTTAAAGGCCCGTAACCGAAATGCCAAGAATAAATCCATAATAATTAAATAGATCCAAACCACCACAATTTAAATAATGAATCCAACCAGTATAACAGAAATCTCAACCAACAATAAGTAAAGAAGTCTCGGGCTTATGCCCTTACAATTGTTCCAAATAAATAAATAACTACGACAGGAAAAGCACCTATGCTAGAATCGACGAATCTGAAAACTGAAGAGCAAGTGAGACTGCAAGATTGCTATAGCACAATCCAGTTATCCCTATTTAGGAGCACCTAAGGGAAAAACATTTAAATTTGGGTTAGAGCCCGAGGTCTGCAAGAATTAACTTAAGTAATTTAAGATACAATAATACAGTTGATGAAAATTAAATATCCCCCCTTCGTCACTCGCATGCGTTTAACACCTCACTCCTCATCTAAGTGTGATATTATTCGCATCCCAATACATCCCAAATAATGATTATGACATTGTGTAAAATTTATAAAAATAGATATATAGATAATTAAATATTTAAGTGTAACCACTACATATAAATGCTAACACCCATTTATCCACGGCCCATACCTAGCGATGACACAGGTTGGGTCAACTTCAACACCTACCTCTCATAGATGGCGCCTCCACGTAGTACCTATATGACCTACACAACGTCATGTCCACCTATTCCGACGTGTGGTACTCGGTCTAAACATATGAACACTCGTGCCGATAGGACAGTCCATGAATATTGGTATGTCCACACAAATACATAATAGTACCTATTATTATCTCATACAATATTCATAGGTAATTAGTCCATAATTAACATAGAAGACCCAACTAAAGTCCACAACATTTTCATTTACTAATAATTTACCACCCAGTGAATTATTAATTACATTCCATAAAATAATTACTTAGCCATGTAATTTTTCCCCATTAAATGTTGCATATCCTCATTGTTACCAATTTCCCTTTTTACTCCTATTTAGTAAACCAAACCAAACCTAGGTCAAAGTATAAAAAGGATGCCCAAAAACCCCTTCACATCGCTTGAACGAGATGTGGGGTTGTTTGTGTGATGTCACACGTCGCTCGAACGAGAGCCCACCTCGTTCGAACGACCCCGTCGTCCTCTCCACTCCACTTGTCTCCAATTATGTTCTTCCCTTATTCAATTCTCAAACCGAGAACAGTTCATATGAAACCCATAAATTTACATATACATAAACCAATTTATCAATCCGAAAATCAACCCATAATCCATGTACTCAAAACCAAAATTTATGTCTGTTAAGGGTCTTAATCAATCGAAGAATTCTCCAAATTTTAATCCTATTTAATTCATCATATGAGGGAATCTATCATGAGATTTATATCAAATTCAAGTTCGTGAATTAAGTCTGAAATCCCCTACATCAATTAGTCAAATATCCCCAAATAACTATCAAACCCTTAAGGAATCTTCCATCAATTTTCAGATTTTCGATATCTAAATTTCTGGGATTAATTCTATATTTAATTCAGTCCTCTACATGCATTGTTCATCCTCAAATTAATCATATTAGACCTAAATACCAAAAATTTAAGGGGCAATTATGATGCATCAAGAAATATATTGAAAACCTAAATTAAGCAAGAGAATTCTTACATTAAAATTTTGTGGAGAAAAGCCCTTTGAATTCCCTTTGATTCCTCCTTGGTTCCTTGCCCTTTTTACCTCTTTTTGTTCTTCTCCTTTCCTCTCCCGTTAACAATTGTTTTTAGGTTTTTCTGAAATGTTAGTGGGGGAGTGATTTACCCCACTTAAACACTAATTAAGGATAATCCCGAGTTGGGCTTAAAATGCAACTTTTGGACCCCCAAATGGACCCGAATCCATAACCCAACTTGCCCAGAAATTCCCTAACATATATACTATTGACCCGGGACTATTTTTAAAGTTCTAAAACCTCTAAATGAGCTATGTGTGACCCAAAATATATCCCGAATTATTTATGTCAATAATAGGTGCTTTTAAATTGTGTCGCGCATTAATTAAGTATTTTTCTACATTAGATGTACCATGCACATAAAAATCGTTCATACACAAATATAACTAAATAACAATTTCAACCGTGCAATCATTAAATAAAAATATTTAATTAAGTCCAATTTTCGCATATACTTATTGATACACAGGGTTTTGCCGCGGCGCAAGAGTCACCTACGCGCCGGTCGATTTATATTCGGCTCACCTGAACTATACAAAAACTTAAATTACGACTACACTCAACTGGTGAGTACAGCGGTAAGTCGGGTATCGAATCCACAGAGATGGTTTGATAGATCGTAACAGATTATTAATTCAGGAATAAAAGTGTAAAAAGGTGGTGGTTGGTTGTAAATAAAAGAAAAGAATAAGTTAAGTCTAAATAAAAGTAAAGCGAGGAACGGGATATCATCCAACCATACGGATCGAAAAACTACTAATCAAGATTCCGGCACGAAAGCAATTTAATCGAGCATTATCAACTAAACATAAACTTCACACAATAAGGAATTTAAGCCAAAGTTGCGAGAATAAACACTTAACCGAAAATTGATCGCACGCGAATTAAATTCGGATTATCGCTATAAACACTAACGGTGCATGACAAAGAAAGTTAAACGCATAATAATCGGACTTTAATTCACGCGGGTTCAATTAAACGCGATTTCGCACAAAACCTAATTTTCGGAGCTCGGGGACCGAAAATGGCGGAATGAAATCCTAACCCTATTTATCTAAGGGTGCATGATGAATTAAACTAAATTACACTAATTAAACTAGGAAATCAAGAATTAAAGCAATTAAACTAACTACAAACCATGGAAACTAAATTACAAAGCAAGGAGAAATGAAGAACAAAGCTATATTAATGGTAAATGAGATGGAAAGTTCAATCTTACAAAACCAATTGGTTGTCAACCCAAGAAGAAAAGAAAATGAGCTCTCCAAAACAAACCCTAACCAAAAATGTCTTCTAAAACTAAGTGTTTTTGATATTACAACAAAATTGGCTTATATAGTAAGTTGAGAGAAAAGAAAAGAAGAAAGAAAAGAAAAGAAAATATCTGCAGAAAAACAGGGGATCGATCGATCGACCCCTTTGGTCGATCGATCGACAGTTGAAATCATGGAAAAATTCTAAAGGGTCGATCGATCGACCCTTTTGGTTGATCGATCGATCAAGCAGGGCAGACTGCAGTTTCCCCTATTTTGGCTTGCATTCCTTCTCCGCTAAAATCGCCATAACTTCGTCATACGGACTCAGAATCGCGCACCGTTCGCAGCCACGCGAAGCTAACGAGGAGGGATATAACTTCTGTGTAGATGTCAGGCCAAGTGCCCAACTGTGAAATGACCGAATTGCCCTTGAACATGCGATTGCGTACGGAACTTCACCGGAATGCATCCGAACTCCATACTTGGTACCTAAATACCTACAAAAGCCCAATTATACCTCATATAGCATGTTAACAACATAAACCGAGGTTTTCTAGTTAACGAGCTTAAATATAGAGATAAAGGCACCCGAGGGGACTAAAATGCGTAGGTTCGACGGATGAAATACGCAATATTTGCGTATAATCACACCCCCTAACTTACACATTGCTAGTCCCTAGTAATGAAATAAGATGCAGCAAGACAAACAAGTTAACCAAAGTAGGAGATAGTATAAAAGTATGGTATAAAAGAAATAAAAAGATAAGACCACTTTCGCGGGCGATTCGATTGCATTTAGCATATGCAATAAGATGTTAAACCCCTAGGTCACCCTAGTGGACGAGTGTAGTCTCATGAGGGTTTTCAGGGATGGTACCCAAAAACATCAAATGGTTTCCTCAAAATATGCCCAAACTAACATGCGACAAGCCCAACAATGACGAAAAGAATTTCATACGTATTATTAGCACATTGAATGGATTCAAATAAAAGTCCGAATCATTAACATTATAGAATGCACCTCATAGAATTGAAACCTTAAAATGTGTGAGGGGAGCGAGCACATGCAAAGTGTGATTTGGCAAAAAACTTATATAAATCAGATAAACGTTAAAGCAAGCATATATTCAATCCTCACGGGCATTACACTCATCAAGTGAATTCACTCGAAACAGGGAGGTAACACGCGGAACATGCGGGCATAAGGAGTAAATGTAAAGGGAAACTAGGCCGCACACATGTCACAAATGAAGAACGCTATATATAAAATAAAAAATTGTAATCTCAATGAAAGATATCGCACATTAAAAGAGGAGAAATGTATTTTCACAGATTATCAAAACTATTATGAATTTTGAATTACATCTACTTAAGATCACATAAGACTTTAATAGGGTTATAATGTAGGCTAGGTTAGGGTATGAAATGAAAGGGATGTATATACGGATTCAAAGTGTTCGGAATGAAAACTCGGGATAATGGGAAAATGTGGGCAATATCAAAATTGGAAAACGAGTTCCAAAACGGCATTAGATATATAATCGGGGAGAGTAATCAAAGCTTATTGAACAATATACAACATTTACAACTTTCTCTTTCTTTTTCTTTTCTTCTTTTTCTCATTTTTCTCTTTTTTTTTTCTTTTGCTTTTTGCTTTCTCTTTTTCTTCATTTTTTCACATCTTTCTTTACTTTACTTTTCAAACTCTCATATGCCTAAATTGCAACCGATATCATAACAACATCATTCAATCCCAAGCAACATTCTAAACAAAGGTATGAAAAGTGTATATATGGGCTAAAACTCCAATTTAGAGTTGGTTATGGGAATGGGGTTATGAAACAAAAGGCTATATTTAGGCTCAAAGGGGTTGACGAGGGTAAACATATAAGGGTGAGGTCAAGGTTAATATGGGTGATATAACAAAGAGGGCCTATGATCATTTCCAAAAGTTTACACAATTCTCGAGTCAAAATAATATATGAAAATCATGATCAAGTAACACATTTCAAGTATGAACTCAATTAATGAATGATCAAGTGAAAGAATAGAGAGATTACCAACGAATTCAACGTTTTCAATGAGAAAAGAATAGTGTATACACTCACAAATGACGAAAGGTACAAAGCTTACTCAGTGTAAGTATATACAATGCAACAAAAGATTACCGAGTTATAAAAATCTTAAACCAAATCAACATAGCAAGAAAAGTGCATGTGCTAATGGGATTAAAGTTTAATTCATGAAGTTATTCATAATATCAATAAGTGAGACTAAAATCTAATAACTTATAAAATCGAGAACATGCATTGTTGGATTGTCTATTGGATCGGGCAATTATCGAAATTTATCATCGGAAACAAGGGCAAAATGCCCAATAAAGGAGAAAAAAAGAAAGAAAATATTTTTGAAAATTTTCAATTTTTTAACAAAAAACATGCTTTGTAACTAAATTGTAATCAAATTCAAGGACTACACATGAAATGGATAGAATATACCACACCCCCTAAGTTAAATGTTGCATTGTCCCCAATGCATCCATTAAAGAACACAACACAAACATAGGAAAAGAATGATATTACCCAAATGTGGAGTGATCTCCATAAGTACAAGTTCAAATGAATCTGCAAAACAAGTTAGTACAAAGCATAGGAAGTATATGTACCGATGTATAAGTTAAAAGAATCTATGTCACAAGTCACAATAATATAGAGGGGCTGAAGTGCAAATAAGAGATAAATTGATGGTGAACTTTTTGATTTAATAAAATGGAAGGTCACAAATATCAAAATCCAATAAACAACCACAAACTACATTTTCATTTCTCATTCCATAAGTTCAATACAAAATCACTTAATACATTACAACTATTGAAATGAAAGAAATAAAAATAACAATAAAAAGTACAACATAATATCCGACCGATAAATGCCAAAAATGACCCAGTACAACAGTAGCCTCGTGGCCAGAACGACTAGGATCAGATGGATCCTGAAAATGAGGAGGTAGAGTGGCATCCGAATCATGACGCTGTAAATACAAATCTCGCAACATCGCCTGCGTCATCCAGAACTCTCGTTTGTGAAGTTCTCTCGCCTGCCTCTGCTGGTCCCACTCCTGCCGCTAATCGGCCTGCTGCTGTCGCATCTCTAACTGCTGCTGGTCCAGGTGGGACTCCCATATAGCCCACCTGAGTTGGGTCTTTTCCCAATGGTGGTCCTGCAGTTCCCTGTATGCCTCAAAGCGGGCATCAAAATCTATGGGTGGCACCTGCGAACTATGCCCTTGCTCTGCCATCCTAATCTCAGCCTCCTCGTCGTATGGTAACATCAGCTACCTCTTCCTTTTGCCTCTTGTTCGTCAGTTTCCCCCACTCGTGCTTCAGCATCCTCGAGATATTATCCTTTGAGGGAAGCCCGAGTAGCTCATGCTTGCGGTCAGCGTCAAACTCTGGGCAACCGTGCCATAAACATATCCTCGTGATGAGGGTAGGAAAAGGAAGGGAAAATGTCATGGCTCTCTCCTTAGCCGTTGCACACATCATATCCAAAAATATATTGGGCAAGATAATATTGCCCAAATTATTTATCAGTGCGTAAATAAATGTGGCGTGCTTGTGACGCATCTCTGAACGGTTGCTCATCACCATGAATGATTGTACGTTGATATAGTGAAGTAGTCTCGGTAAATCCTCCATTGCAGTCGAACGAAAGGCCATTCTTTTCCATTCTTCCCCCGCTGCAAGGGTCTCAATCAATGTCATGAGTCCAAAAACATCCCCACCGGTAAAACTGACTGATTCCTCGTGGTTCAGTACATTCATAAAGACATCCAAATCATAACGACGGAATGGTACCCTCACCCCTCGGACCATGGCCTCATATGTTGTCAGCCCGTCCCCTTTCACCACCACTAGCGTCGCATAAAAAATCCTGACTAGCTCTTCATTGATGCGCCCATTAATGGCGAGAAAAGGTTCCCATCCCTGGCGGTGCAAAAGAACATGCGCCTCCTCCGGTAAATCAGCAATCATCCAGGCTAAATTGTAGGCCAACGGCCTCTGAGCAGTCTCAAAATATGTCGGGAACCACTCCCGTTCTTTCTTGCAACGGAACCCCTCGAAACCTCGGGTGGGCACGAACAGCGTGGAATCACATTTCTTCAATTGTGCCATTTCACACTACAAAACAAGAATTAAGCAATACAAAAAAATTGTAAGCGCAATTAATGGTTAGTTAGTGTACAAGTTGAAATGGGGGTGCAAGTGTGCAAAACCGAGGGAGAAAAAAAATTCAACATTGTGATAAAATGTGTCGGTATATGACAACGAGTTAAAATCACCCAAGTGTGCCCCAAAAATTGGATTGAAAACTGTTTGGGGCATTTTAGCGAACACTTGGCGTGCGCAATGTGAAATGAGGGCGCGAAAATGCCATTTGAACCAACAAAAGAACCCCACTCATGAACAAAACAATAATGCAAGAATATACAAGTGTTCATGAGTGGATATATATAAAAAATGACAAGAAAAATCGGTTGGAATAACACAAATCAGGTATATATCCACACACATTGAATAAATGTCAAATAATGGATAAAACAGTGTAAACATGACAAAAATCAACCCAAATCTACAAATACATAATAAAGTATGAAGAATTATACCTTGCAAGTGCAGAAAAAAGGTTGAAAATAAGGAAATGTGGTGGGGGAAATGTTAGGGCACGTATTAGGTTAAGAGGAGAGAAGAGAGAAAATAAGAAGAAAGGGGAAAAATAAGAATCAGAATCGATTTTACTGGTCGATCGATCGATCGACCCCTGGGAGTCGATCGATCGATCAAACAGGAAAATGCCCATTGCTTCCTGTTTTTAAAAGGGGGGGGGGGGGAATTGTAATTATGGGGCATATGGGGGGGATAAGTAAACTAATTATATATAAGTATATATATATAGTGTATATAAGTATAAATATAAAAAAATGTGAAATAAAAAATAAAAAATAAAACAAAATTACATAGACATAGGCCAAAATATGCACATACATAGGCCTATGCTAACCAAAAAAATAAAAAATATGTACAACGAGCAACACACACGCATGTTCACGACAAAATGTATAATAAAAGAAAAAAGAAAAACAAATGCAAATGCGTGAGAATGCGTGTGTGAAAAATAAAGAAAAATTGTTTTGTGACTTTTTTGATCGTTTTCTTAAGAAATGTGTGCCAGGGCGCATAATCTCCACAAATTCAAGTCCGTTGAACCTACAAAAGAGTTATAACCAAGCATACACAAAAAAAATAAAAAGATATTATCTAATTACACTAGACTAAATTAAGAAAAGATGAAAATTAAGAAGTTAACTATATACAACTACATTTAGAACTCTAATTAGCTATATACTAAAAGTTGAAACTTTTGAGGGTCCATCCAAAACACAATTTGAATTTGGCGGATCAACGGTGGACCCTCCCCAACATGCATGCCTCCCGTAAAATAGGAATTTCGTTCGAAGGACGGAAGGCATGTGTAAGGCGGTAAAAGTGAACCATCCCCAATTGAAACTTTGGGAGGGAGGATGGGGGATTGGATATGACGGGCAACAAATACACATGCGGGCCGAGAAAACATGAATCAACTCCCAAGTATTTTAAAGTTGTAATGGGAGGCGGCGCACGTGAGGGCAAAAAAGCTGTTATAGAAAGCGGCTCGAGCAAGCACTCCTCGTCGGTGAAAAGGTTTGGAACTGTAAAGTTTTGAACCGATTCATCGGGTACTAGAATTCGTGTGACAGTATAAATAAAGATGAGGATGAAAGAAATTCAATCTTAGGCGATGAGTTATCATCGCTTGAAAATTGAATTTTGGAAGAAATATGATCGTTTACAATGAAACTTTCTTCTTTGAAAATCAAAGAAGAAGCGAGTTCATTGCAAATGGATGCTATGCCCTTTTCATCCTCATTTTCATTCTCTACTACACCATGGGTCAAGTCAAGGATGATTTGTTCCAAAGTAGGAATGAAGTCCTCATTTGGTTCAAAATAGTCCTCGACTTCGTAAGTCTCCGAAGAAAAGTCGTCGTAGAATTCAAATAGTAAATCCAACTCGTGTTCCCAACAACAATTTTCTTCCCGATAACGGTTTTCAATCCTCTCATTTTCAAGCATGCGCGACCGAACGTAAAAATTAGAAGTTTGGAAAGTGTTCTCGGGACTACAATCAAAATCATTAACATAAGAATTTTGAAAATGATTACAATTGGTTTCAAAATTCTTATCATAAGGATATTGCGACCCAGAATCAGAATGATCACGCTCAAAATTACTGTAATCCAAACTTTGACTTTCATAATACTCACCCAATGTAATTTTAGATGTTGCAACTTTTTGGGATTGCAAGTATTGACCAAAAGTCATAGGTTTATCGAAATTTTGAGAGATATCATTAGGATTCCTAGAAAAGTTATAATAAGACATGCTTACCCCAATAAAGGCTCGAGAGGATGAATTCCACAAAGAAGATGTGCATGGGAATAATTCAAGCGTTTCTAGGTGCTCAAATGTAGAAGTCCTGCAAAAAAGGTTAAAAGAAAGAATACAAATACAAATGAAAGAATATTACGAACTAATAAGTCAATTACAATCTATAACAAAACAGTTCCCGACAACGGTGCCATTTTGATAGATAGGGTTTTTCCGCGGCGCAAGAGTCACCCATGCGACGGTCGTTTTATATTCGGCTCACCTGAACTATACAAAAACCTAAATTACGACTACACTCAATTGGTGAGTACATCGGTAAGTCGGGTATCGAATCCATAGAGAATGTTTGATAGATTGTAATAGATTATTAATTCAGGAATAAAAGTGTAAAAAGGTGATGGTTGGTTGTAAATAAAAGAAAAGAATAAGTTAAGTCTAAATAAAAGTAAAGCGAGGATCGGGATATAATCCAACCATACGGATCCAAAACAACTACTAATCAAGATTCCGGCTCAAAAGAAATTTAATCGAGCATTATCAACTAAACATAAACTTCACACAATAAAGAATTTAAGCTAAAGTTGCGAGAATAAAAACTTAACCGAAAATTGGTCGCACACGGATTAAATTCGGATTATCGCTCTAAACACTACCGGTGCATGACAAAGAAAGTTAAATGCATAATAATCCGACTTTAATTCGCACGAGTTCAATTAAACGCGATTTTGCACAAAACCTAATTTTTGGAGCTTGGGGCCCGAAAATGGCGGAATGAAATCCCAACCCTATTTATCTAAGGGTGCATGATGAATTAAACTAAATTACACTAATTAAACTAGGAAAGCAAGAATTAAAGCAATTAAACTAACTACAAAGCATGGAAACTAAATTACAAAGCAAGGAGAAATGAAGAACAAAGCTATATTAATGGTAAATGAGATGGAAAGTTCAATCTTACAAAACCAATTGGTTGTCAACACAAGAAGAAGAGAAAATGAGCTCTCCAAAACAAACCCTAACCAAAAATGTCTTCTAAAACTAAGTGTTTTTGATATTACAACAAAATTGGCTTATATAGTAAGTTGGGAGAAAAGAAAAGAAGAAAGAAAAGAAAAGAAAAGTAAATATCTGCAGAAAAATAGGGGATCGATCGATCGAACCCTTTAGTCGATCGATCGACAGTTGAAATCATGGCAAAATTCTAAAGGTTCGATCGATCGACCCTTTTGGTTGATCGATCGATCAAGCAGGGCAGACTGCAGTTTCCCCTGTTTTGGCTTGCATTCCTTCTCCGCTAAAATCGCAATAACTTCGTCATACGGACTCAGAATCGCGCACCATTCGTAGCCACGCGAAGCTAGCGAGGAGGGATATAACTTCTGTGTAGATGTCAGGCCAGTGCCCAACTATAAAATGACCGAATATCCCTTGAACGTGCGATTACGTAGGGAACTTCACCGGAATGCGTCCGAACTCCATACTTGGTACCTAAATACCTATAAAAGCCCAATTATACCTCAAATAGCATGTTAAAAATATAAACGAAGGTTATCTGGTTATCGGGCTTAAATATAGAGATTAAAGCACCCGAGGGGACTAAAATGTGTAGGTTCGACGGATGAAATACGTAATATTTGCATATTATCACTTATTTATTCCTAAAAATTATTATTTTATTATTTATCTTAGGAGAAAAACACGGGGTATTACAACATCGCTTCTAACGAGATAAAAAAATCCAAGATAGTAAATCCTCATTTGAACCTCAATTATTAAATGCTTCAAAGCCGGGAACCGACTCGGGTGCAACACGGGTAGTGGACGCACCGCCATACCCTATTCCTAGTCTCTCAACATTACCCAAAGCGAGGCCAAGGAGCATATTTCCAAACTTCTTATATGTGTCCTCTAAAGTGACCTTAACCTCGCGATCATTTTCGAAATCTGTATCGAGTTGGGATATACACGCTTCAATTTTCTCACAAGTCTCCAATGAAGATTGAATATCTCCTATAACACTAGCCATGGTGTTGGTCAACTCACTCTTTTCTCGACCTAAGATGATCAACTGCTCACATAAAGAAACCTTCACCTTCTCAAGCTGACTCATCAATGCCTCACACACCCTCAAAAATTTCACCTCTTTCTCAAAATCTAACACCGTGAGACTCAAATATTTATTCAAATTTTTGGTTTTCCACGTATCGGTGTATAAATCACTAAAAGCTTTTTGGCGATCCCCTTATCCCTCACTTGCAATCTTATCCTCACACTCACTCGAATGGCTCAAAACATCATTGAGTCTCTCACGTTTACAAGTGTCCTCGTCATTGTGGGACAAACTAGATGTGCTCATGTGACTCGCCATGAAAGAAACACACTCTTTATGTGGTGATTCTCCCTCGAAATCAACTAACTCGATGTCACTATCACTATGAGTGGCTTTATTAGCAATCTATTTGCCCTTTCTCTTTAGCCGAGGGGGACACTCAAATGACTTGTGCCCTTTATCCTCACACTCAAAACATCTTATCTATTCCTCTTTCTCACCACTATCCTTGACCTCATATTTCTTTTTATTTTTCTCAAAAATCTTTTTATTGGATGAATTATTTTTGGAAAATTTGAGAAACTTTTTGAAAAAATTTGCAAACAAGGCCAAGTCATCAACATTAAACTCTCCCTCAGATTCAAACTCATAAACTTTATCCTTTTTCTTTTTCTTAATTTGAGTCTTTAAATCTAACCCTCTATCCTTAGGCTTAATGGTTTTGGGAAATATGTCAATCTCATAAGTTTGAAGGTCTCCTATGAGTTCTTCTAACCTAAGAGAGTTTTAGACCCGTAAAGAGTTAAGCGTGACGACTTAAGGAATAGATTGGGAAGGGAGTGACCTCAAAATCTTTTTCACGACTCTCGATTCCCTAATTTCCTTGCCCAAATTAAAACCAAAGACCTAGCATAAAATTCATTGAATGACTCATACTTTAACATAGTGATGGTCTCAAACTAGGTGGTCAACATTTTAAGCTTAGATTCCTTAACAACATTAATACCCTTATGTGTCAACTAGAGGATATCCGATGCTTCCTTAGACGTAGTGAACATCATGATATGATAAAACTCGTCAGGGGTAATAACTCCAAAAATAGCACTAAGACCTCGGGAGTTGTTGGTACTCCACTTAAACTCATCATTAGTCCAGGAAGAAATAGGTTTGGGATTGGTGACATTATCGACAATGACCATAGGAGGAGTCCACCCTCTTTCACACAAAAGACAGACTTTTTCATCAATTACCTTTAAAGTGGATCTCATACGGCCTTTCAAATAGGAATAATTCGATCCATAAAAAATTATCATCCTATTATAGTAGTTCTCCATTAGAAAATTTGCGATTTTTCAAATCATTTTTTTCAAAATAATTGATATCACAGAAAATTTTTATGGAAGAAGAATCTCACGATGATTTGGTGAAACTAACTCTGATACCAATTTAAGAGTGCACAATTATCTAATGTCTTAAACTTATTTAATTATATGTCTATCCCACAAACAAATTTCAATTCTTATTAACCCTCAAATATGAAGCTATGTGATTCAAATCAAGCATGTAAAAAAATCAAAATTTCATGAAAAATCCCCAAAGGGTTAAAACCTTGTATTTCAATATACCATGCAAATCACAACTTACAACCTTATAAGTGAAATACGGCCCGACGAATCTCCCACATGTGATCTACATCTTCTTCAGTAGCGGTTCCCTCAAGTCACATAAGATCGCAATCTTCCTTCAACAATGATTCCCACAAGAATCACAAGAGCAGTAGTAGAAACTCTTTCTCTACAAGGTCAACAGTGAAGACTCCTTCTTCACAAGATTAAATTCAATATAGAAGTGTTTTAGGTTTCAAAGATGATTCACAGAAGTATATAGGAGAGACTATGTGAATCAAAAAGTGTTTTTCACTTTTAAAAGTGATGACCTTTTGCTGCAGGTCTGGAGTTTGCGTAAATGAAAAGTTATAACAAAAAACCTATTGAAAATAGGTATTTATATATGGACACAAAAATCACGGCGGTGCAACCTCGTTCGAATGATACTATGTCATCATTCTAGCGACATGCTAATGTCATTTAAATGAATTAGACATCTCTTTTAACGAGATGCAAAAATCCAATAAAGTAAGACCTCTTTTGTATCGTGTTTGATAAATGCTTCAAGCGACCTTCTAACGAGATCCAAGGTCGTTATAACGAGATTTCCATCTCATTTGAATGAAATTGTCAAAAGATAATAAGTTAAAAACTATTCAAAAACTGTTTGAAAATTTGCCTCGTTTTGTAAAAAAATAGTCTATTAAAATGTCCCAATACTTTGTAAAAAAATCCACCAAAAACAAAACAACAACTATACCAAATATACGTGACATCGTGGAGCATGTTGAAGTTGTCTGATAATTGGATCCATATTCTTGAACATGTGAACATAATGTGCCATGATAGAAGTAACAAGATATGTTATAGTCGATGTAAATAAGATTCTATGGACAAGTCATAGTTACTAGGGACAATGATAGAAACTTTGCCCTTACATTAAGGTGATGTGTATTGACAATTTAAACATTTCAATAACTGATGTATATCCTTTATGGAATTTTGTAAAGTGATATATGAGATGATTATAACTTTAGAAGGATTTGTAGAGTACAATGACACTATTTGTATAATCCATTTGTTTTAATTCCTTTGATAATTTTTTTAAAATGTCTATCTTGTTGAATTGTTCTATTGATGGACTTCAAGTTCAGTTTATAGTCTTATGTAACATATTTGGAAATTCAAAAAATTGGGTTTGTTTTACATGTTGTAAAAGCCTGCTCAGCTAATCAATTTTATGTCTGTAAGTTTTTTTGGTTAATTCGTCTTATTTTTCGATGGGTATTATATGTTTGTAAGGGTTCTTTTAATAAGATTGGATCAAGGAGTTTGGATTATCACTCCTGAATTTGTTTGATGGGTCTTATACGTCGATTTCTCTCTCTCTCTCTCTCTCTATATATATATATATATATACACATAGAACACTTATGTGTAGATTTATCTATGATCTTTTTTCTATGAGATATTATGACAATGATTTAAACAATAGAACTGACTTACAATCTTGCTTAGGGAAATGTAGCTTTCATAAGCTTGATGGAGCTATACATAAAGTCATTAACAATACTTTGCACAATAAAGTAGGACACCAAAAATCTTGATGTTATGCAGAGTATAAATTTTTAATATCCAATTCCAAGTCATATTAGGGCCTTAATTGATAATTTATATATTTTTTTGTCTTGGGGTATTGCTTCCAATTGAATTTTATTATTATTCTAGCATGATTCCAGTTGAATCAAACCCTATTTTGGTATTTGACCACAAAAATGGTACCTTTAATGTCTCAGTGGTTTTGTGAGGTTTTTATGTTTATGTTATTGATTACATTAACAATTTTTGTATACTTCAGTATTAATAAACTTAGTCATTATTAAGCTATAAATCGTAAGTAATGCATACTTGATTAATATATAGATAATAGAGAAGGGGACAAAGAAAATGTTTTCCATTAGCATTGCATAGTGGACTATATGCTCGGAATTTTTTACTTCCTAACTCAACTCTTATTACTGATGGGTATTATGTTTAGATAAAAATATAGAATCATTGTGTGTATTAACAAACATTAAATTTCAATTTCATGTGAGCTTCATCAGTCTTGATGATGCATCTGCATACACACTATTTTAAAATAACATTTGATATCCCTTATTGATGTGTTCTTCTTGACTCTATAATATTTTTATGTATCTAATTATATATTGTTATAGATTTTTGTTGTTTCAACCAGTGTTAATTCTTCTAATAATATATTCTAACTGTTTCTTTCGATGGAACATTTTAAATGAGATTTTAAATTGCTTACTTGCATTTAAATAGTTAATTTTTTTCTTAAGACTTTAATCATTACTTTTATGTATGTTTGATGTGTAAATATGTGTTTTTATAATCACTGAAATGTAAGGGTGTTCCCTCATTGTGTTCTATGTGATGATTCATTTAATTACCTTGTGTTTTCTTTATTCTACATTGAATCCCTTTTATTATAGGGAGATTTATGCAGTCTCAATCGTCGGTCCTTTTCCCACTGTTGTAACCAATCTCTTGGATAAGATTGATACTCAATTTGTGCTTAAGTGATGGGTTTGACATGTTTCCTACTCTACTAGTCATTAATATTTCTTGCATGATCGATAGAAAAATGGGTATTAATGGCCACCCTCTTCAAAACTAAGTAAGTTTGAGTATATTATTTCAACCTATTGGACATTTTTCTTTGGGTATTTGAGTTTGAGCTTGACTTTTTGTTTCAAAGGTTAAGTATTAGATTTTTGTTACTTCAAGGAATCCAGAAGATGCACTTGTTTGCAAAAATAAATTTAATGTGAGTGAAATGACGATATACAACTAGGTCTTGACATAAGAATTTAAATGTTTAGATGTACAAAGATGCACTCGAAATATGTCTCTAGTGCGTGCTAATTTCAGTTCAAGTGCAAACCAGTCGCGTAAGTAATAATCTGAGCAAGTCGGGTATCGAATATGGTGACTAAGATGAAGAACGTAACGACGAATAGGGAAGATGAATAAACATCATGACTTACTCAAAAAAAGAAAGGAAAATATTATTATTTTGGGAGAATTCTATCAACTAATGCAATTTAATTAATGGTTGAGAAACCACCATGCATGCAAGAACAACTACTTCGCTTATAATCTCTGTGAGAAAAATAGAGTTGGAGTACACTCCCCTGAACCGTTGATAATTACATTGGACATAAAATCTTTAAGAATTTAATTCATAATTAAAAAATACATTAAATATTATCTAAGCATTGGACATATGAGGATTTTACTCCTCATAATATAAAATCAAAAAAATATTTAATGATAAATTATAAAAACTCATGTTATATTCTTAAACAATCCAGTTACCTAGGGCAAACGGAATTAAAAGACACACAATAGTTGTTTTAATAAGATTTCAAGCCTCTAAATTAGTAACTAAATTTTATCCAATTTTTAGTCCATTTGTAATACCTAGGTTGGGTTCGTGTACCCCAACCCTCTAAGACACTTAGTCGGACATTGTTTAACTACGAGAAAGCATGGTTTTTATGTCCCATGGATTCATTGTTAAGTATAGAATGCGACTAAACATATAGAAAAAATATCCAGTAAGATAATAAAGAATTATAATCTAAAAATATAATAAATGAATGCAATCTGAAATAATGAAGAAGATGATGTTTCTATGACAATCTTTCTTTCTATGGTTTCTTGCCTCCAATAGATATCAAAACTAAGGTAATAACTAACTTAACTAGGTCTAGAATAAAAGAGATCTCTAAATACCTTGATCTTACACGAGATATAACCATGCACAACTCTAATTTTTGCAAGGATAAAAAAGTAAAATTTGCCACGCCGTCAAAACAGTTCGGGATGGCCTTAAGGATGGGGGCGAACCGGTTCGTTATTCTAATGTTGTGGCCTAAGTTACTAGCCAAACTGAACCGGTTAACCTTGCGACCAAACTAGTTCGAACCTTGAATTTTTCTCCTTTTCTTCCTTGAATTCTCCTCATCTTCATATCTTCATAACTTCACAATCGAGACTCGAATTTGGGTGTCGTTTCTTCTTACATGCCCGTGAGCTTATGTAATTTATTTTCTCTTTCGGTCCCGCGTACGGATTTTAGCCGTGTAATTATAAATTTTCCCTTAACTTTCCTTCCTGATTTTCCATTTGCATTTTAGTTTCTTTCTCACTTTCAAGTGTATCAAATATCTTCATAAAGTAAAAAAAATTACATGAAACATGATGTACTTGCAGGAACTCGTTAGTAGCAACAATATGAGATAAAGTCATCGAATTAACATAGCACAGGATGATAAATGTAGCTAAATTATGGGGATAAATATGAAGAATTTATTCCGAATCAAATCACCCTAACATGAAAAATTTCTTGTCTTGAGCAATGTAAAAGAATCATAGCATGGTCCAAACCCTTAAATAAACATTTTATTAGGATAGAATACCTTTTTTGTGAGCAAGCTATTTCATTTAGCATATGCAAAAAATCGTTAAACTCCTAGGCTACCCTAGTAGGATAAGTGGTGTCTCGTGAGGGTTTGTAGTGAATATACCCATAAAATTCGGTTTCAACTCACAGAAAGACCAAAATAGTAAAAAATTATACAAATTAAATTCCCCAAATATAGTCACTATATTCAAGAGTCCTAATTCGAAGTGTGTGTATGTGTGTGTGTGTGTGTGTGTGTGTGTGTGTGTGCGAAGCCAAGAATAAAACCGCTAATTTCCATCGATTGATCATTACGTTACTTTTTCAAAAATTCGTTTTAATTCAATTCTTGCAGGATACTGTCACAAAAAAATCCCTCTAACTATGTATAGTTCTCTTGATATGTGTGATATAAAGAGTAAATATAATGAAACGCGAATTCACACACATAAATCGAAAGAGAGAATATTTGAGGTGAATAAATCTCATCATCAAAATACGGTCAATGGAAATAGGGAAACATCATATTTTAGTCCGCACGAATTAATCTCTTATTATCTTTCCATGTCTTAGCTCTCCACACAGTAATTAATTTCATTATTCAGACTTGGTTAGTAATTTCTCGGGTTATGGTATATCGAGTAATATGGGAATGGTCAAGGAGTTTGGAGTTTAGGAAAAATATTTTTGGCTTTTGGGGGGAGTTTTTGTTTTAATTTTCTATTTTTTTTGGAGATTTGGCATTTTGAAATTTGTGAGATTTTTAAAGAACGCATGTGTACCCCCCCCCCCCCCCCCCCCCCAATAACTTAGACTTTTGCATTGTCCCAAATGAAAAGTACTAAAATCTAAAATAAAAATAAGAGTGCGGAATAAAAAGCAACAAATATCCAAATGCAAAATGTGATTGTATTACAACCAACTACCTATTACAATGCAGGAAAGAAGGATAGGATTGATGACGCTATGAAGTCATCATTTAAATTTATAAAAGAATATCAAGCTTAAGCACAACACAACAATGGATATTCATATAACAGAATAACGATGTAAATATGAGAAGGAGATATGGAGAAGAGGAATAACACTAGAATTTAAGTGGTTCAACTGTATCAGCCTACTACATTGTGCATATGAATGTAGTTTTCACTATAAAAGAGGCTCTAATGGCCTGAAATATACAACTCCCAGGCTTTCTCTCTTTAATGAAAGTGAGATAGAGTTTTAGTTGGTTTTTTTATTTCTAAATCCTTTCTTCTGTGGGATAATATGAATATTTATAGCGATTGGGGTGCACAATGCAGCCCTAAGCATGCATGGAGAGTATCCTTGATGAAGCATCCAACGAGGAGTAGACATCTATCCTAAGAACACGCATGTAATGATGATGAAAACATTCCCCTCATGAGATACTGTGAACTTGTTATAACTGTCTGTCCATATGGATTGGTCACGCTAGAAACTTGTGTCACACGTGGATGTATGTCATCGTGAAAGGTCTCGTACCGGCCTAGGATGACACGTTTAATATTCTATTTGAGTAACTGATGAGGAAGGCAAGTATGGTCTCGACTGTTTGGAGGTGCCAGGACGAGACGAGACTTGTGAGGGGCCATTGGGCCAGTTGATGGATCTCGAGGGTCTGGAGATGCCAGGATGAAACGAGACATATGAAGAGCTATTGGTCCAATTGATAGGTCTCGACCCAAGAGAATGGATGGGGACAAGACTGATGATATAGGACTACTGTATGTGGATCCATAATGTTTGTTATGAAGGTGTGTAAGGTCGGCCTTGGCCGAGTGAGTCCCAAGTTGGGACGAGGTCATACATGGGTATATAAATGACCCATAGCCATTAGCCTTGAATGTGAGTAAAAGGCTGAGGGGTAAAAATGTCCGAGGGCATATGTTGATTGGTCATCCCTGACTGACAGCTGAGATGTATTTTTAATATCAAGTCTGAAATGATGAGTGAGGGTTGTAGAGTGACACTTGGTATCATCCTGCGGTTTGACGTGTTGTCAAAGGACGACGGCTGCAGGACCATTTAGGGAGTTGTGCCTTAATGATGAAGGCCTTGGGAGTTGTGCATAATTATTTCCACTATTTAAATAAATATGAAACCCCTTTTTTCTTTCTTCCCCATTCAACTCGCTCGCAAACACACACTCTCTCTCTCTCTCTCTCTCTCTCTCTCTCCACAACAACCTAGTTTTATCCCCTTCTCTCTCCTGCAATCACGCTTTTTCGGACAGACTTAGGGTCCACCTTTGGTTCATCGGTAGTTTTCCTCCATCAGGTAACTTCCACCATCCATTTAGCTTAAGTTTTCTCCATTTTATGCAATTTTAAGATTTTGTTGTTTTTCGACGAGTTATTGAGTTTTCTAGCATCCTTTTTAAGCATCTTTAAGGATATTCTAAGTGGTTTTCAGGAGAGGTTTGGGGCTGAGGGTGGTTTTTTAATATTTTCCACCAGTTTTTTGTCTCCTTTTCCATCTGTAAGGGTCATCGGAGCTACTCCAGTTGCCTTCTCCGGTGGCCTTCAAGTCACTATTCTTGAGGTGTTTTTAAATAAAAACGATTCAACTTTTATTTTTGATCTTTAGGTCAATTTTTTTCAAACTCTTTGAATGTTTAAGACTTTGTATGAACTGATCGACCATTTTCCCCATCTTGAGGGTCATATTCTTAGAGAAATACGTAAGGGTGAGGCTGAAGCTGAGGCCGAGGCTAGAAGGAAAACTGGAACTGTCCTCATTCGTCATATGTTTCCAGTTCCTCTAGCTGTAATACGTCCTCCAATTATTGACATAAGTGAGGATTAAATGAGTTCAAGCTCTTCTCAGAGTGAGGGTACCGTTGACATCTCGTCTTCTAAGGACTGTATAATTTCTGCTTCTAGGGTCTCTGGTGAGGTCGACTCCTATGAGAAAGCCATGAGGGTTCCCACCTTTCGTACTGCTGACTTATTGGCTACTAGGTCTGGTGAGGCTTACCATCCTGCTGAAACTTCGGTCCCTGAGGGTCCGAGAGTTACCATTTCTCAACCCCATATCCAGTCAGCTGTGCCCATCTCATCCATGACCGAGGGGGAATTCCATAATAGGTTTCCTAGGGATGTTGAAGTCATCGACTGCGGAGATGATGCCGGACAAAGACTTGACACATCCTATGCCAAAAAATTTTAAAGCTCTGTGACTGATGTTGCTCTCTTATACTAGAGACACCTATATGGAGTCATCTTCGACATTACAATGAGGGTTACTGATGAGGCCGAGAGAGCATTTGACTATCGACCCAATGAGATTTCCATTTACGAATAGGTTGGCTTTTTACTTCCCATACACCCTACTGTGCTAAAGATCCTCCCCAGTACTGGTCTTGCCTCAGCCCAGCTTTCTTCCAATGCGTGGAGCATTCTCCTCGGCTTTATATCTTTGTGAAAGTACTGTCATGGCACCGATCATCCAACTGATGTTTTTAAATCATGTTATAATGTATCATGTACAAAAGCCCATCCTGGCTATTATCACTTTGTATCTTGGTAGCCAACAAAGAAGGTTATTTTTTCAACTAAACTTCCAACCATCACT
This sequence comes from Sambucus nigra, assembly GCA_949130495.1. Taxonomy (NCBI): domain Eukaryota; kingdom Viridiplantae; phylum Streptophyta; class Magnoliopsida; order Dipsacales; family Adoxaceae; genus Sambucus; species Sambucus nigra. Next base: position 335,009,819 of record OX422215.1, read on the forward strand.
AGAAGCTGAGATACTTTTTCATCTCCGGTGCATGGGAATTTCCATCAAATGTTTCCTGTTCTGCCTCAAAGTCGAGGTTCCCCCCAAAATGGGGAAAAGCGTCCATAGTTACCAGACATGACCCCGGCCTGAGCATAGACAACCGGGATAATATAGAAGAACTCAGAGTTCAAGGGGACGAAGGTAGACATAACTATGAAAATAATGGCGTACCACACGCTCTCATAAATCTCCCACTCAATCCTATCTCCGAATGTCATCAAAATGCTAACATCCTCAAATTAAATCTCAACATCAAAAATCGATACATACGATAGCTAACATCTGTACTAAAATATCCAAAATAATTATCGTCTTCAAAATCCATTTAAATAATCCTCACATTAAACTTACAAATTCTAAACTCAATGCGTACGACGTTCTTAGCACAAAGCTTTACATCTCCAAGAAACACATCTAACACGTACGCTACACCCTCTACCATAAGAAGTGCGAATCAAGAAAGAGAATCAAAGATCGGCAACACGAAAGTTAAACGGACTCATAACCTACGAGACCTAAGACCATGCTCTGATACCATCAGTCACACCCCTCAAAATCCGACAGACGGGGTGGCCAGCCACCATCGCAGAACTATACCGGGCGCGAACTAAATAAATACCATTCTTTGCATGAGACAGATATGAGACATAAATAATCAGTCCATAAGATAAATAATTGAATTAATCTCAAATGATCATAAACCACTAAGCGATAAAAGATCCATCACATGCTAACTCCTAATAAATCCAATCTCCAAAAACGATTAAATAAAACCTGAATAAAAAAGATCTGAATAATCCAACATAAATCATCTAAACAACTTTGGAACCGAATGGCCCAATAAAACACCAATGAAGTTTTATAATTAAATACGACTGCAAAAGAAAGTCTAACTAAACTATGCCATAAAATAAATAACTCCAGCTGCACATCCAAATGATAACTCCGATAAACTTATGCAGCTTCTCCAATTCTAATCCTGAAAAAGATTAGTCAATGCATGGGTTAGAACCAAAGCCCGAGCAAGAATACACACCACTCCCCTAAAATAAGATCCTTGAATCCAGACAGTAGCATTATATGCAATAAATATCACAATTGAATATTTTAAATTAAACGGAATAATTAAACGCGATAAATATAAGTCACTAACTACCCGCAGAAACTCCCATTTATAAAGACACACCAATATGATTGTAAATTCCCAAGTCCCACGATGTTAATTTAATCCAACTTTATTGTTCTCACTTATTTTTTATTAAAGTTACACAATTTCCCTTGTCAATCGTCCTCTGACCCGTTTAAACTGTCAGTCCTGACACATGACAAGGTTCCACACACGACACGATATAAATCATCATCTGGACCATTTAAACTGTCGGCCTCGACACATTATGTCGCCACAAATTTTAATACCCATTTTTATCTTAGGCATTAATTCTCAATTTCTCAATTTATAATCCCCCCACCCTTTTAATCGATGTGAGATCCTCAAAATACCCCTTAGTCCCATAACTATGGGTCCCCGAGTTATTATTACGTCCTACCCTATGTATAGGAAGAATTTGTATCCTAAACTTCGACCTAGTCTCATGCCTAGGCTAGCGTAACGATGAAAAAGTACCAAAAATTAGCCCATCCCCAAGATGATAAAATCGCGATAATCTACCCTCACTAGTCCCATACCTAGAAGGCGTAAATCATTAAAAGGCCTACCCACTAGTCCCATACCTAGAAGGCATCCTAAAGTATAGGGAGATCAAAATTACCCAACAACCCGTCGTCACAAAGGCAATATAATAATACCAAAAAGTCACACAAACAAGCATAATTCATCAACGTATAAAACTACGCATGATAGTTCAATTCAATTTAATCATAATTTAATTATCACCTCATCATAAACCTCTAATTAATCTCATTTAATTATTTAAATTAAATATACCGCTATTTCATCTTTTAAAACATCAAACTTCTAATTTCATTGTTTCAACACAAATTACATGAGCGCCCCCAAATCCATTTATTTTAAAACTAGAATTTTTCTATATGCAACCTACACCAATAAAATCCAAAATCACTCACGAATCCTATGCACTCAAAGGGTTATGAATATTATTCAGATTATATAAAAACAACCCCATAGTTAGTATCCACTTTTTTAAATTAAGTTACTAATTATTTTTAAGAAAACATGTAAGGCGACACTTAAAACGCATAATACTAAACGAAAATAATAGAGTATTCATGCCTGTGAAGATCGTGTTGAAAAATCCGATTAGAAATCTAGATTCCTCACGAAAAATTAGAAAAGAAGTGTTCTTGAACCAACTTGATTAAACCCCAATTAAGCCTCCCAAAACTTGTGGCAAAAACTTGATTATGTTGGAGGTTGATGATTATGGTGGAGAAGAAAAACTTTTGGAAGAGTTCTCTGGTGAAAAATTTGAGAAAAAGTGATTATGAGAAGTCCCCCTACATATTAACAAGGTTATATAGTGATTAGGAGTCATAATCCTACAAAAACTCTCATTAAAAACAACTTGCAACGCACGATTTTTGGGACCATCGATCGATCTATGAAAATCATCGATCGATCGATCATGCATTAAATCTGACAGTTTCCCTTAAAAATGCCATAAGGCAAAATATTAAAAAATTCATATAAAATCCGTTTTAACTCCGATTTCAATTCCGCTTGAAGTTTTATTCTTCTAAAATCATAGCCAACATATTTAGCCAATAAAATTTATTAAATTCAAATTTTTATTTTTCCCGAATATTCCAATTAATTAAATAAAATAATAAATAAGAACACAGGATGTTACACCGTAGACATCACAGTATGAGCAATAGTGATGTGTGGAGCACTTGACTTTATTACTAAAGTCTTTGAAAATTGGTTTATCCTTAATAGGAATGGTCGTCCAAGTGTCATTGGTTTTGGATTTTTGACTTTAATTTCTAATAGGTGAACAAACATACTTAGCTGTACCATTAAATTTGGACTGTTGAGTATAGGCACTTTGTTTTGCCTTAGAGACATCATTAAAACTATTTTCTTTCTGAGTGTTTTGAAAATTTTGGCCTTGTTTTACAAAATAACATTTTCAGGAGATATATTTTTGCTAGTATAAACTTTTTCTCCAAATCGAAAACCAGATTTGTCATCAGAATCAAACTTGCTTCCTACAATAATTTCTTCATAGGATTTAGCTTGAGTTTCAAAGTGTAAGCATTTTTTAAACACGTTTGAAACTTTTTGTTAAGATTCTTCAAGTTCAACCAAAGTTGACTTATATTTTTATTCCAAAATATTATTTTTCTCAGAAAGATCTCCTATTTTTGTGAAAAATTCTTCGATTTTTGTCTCATGGGCAACATATTATGCTGTAAATTCTTCATCATTTTTCCTAATAGTCTGGTTAAGTAAATCAATACGTTCATTCAGAAGTCAACTATTTACTCAAGACGGTCACTTTTGTTAAGCGTTTTCGTGCATAGATGTTGAAGATGTGGAAGATCATCGTCGGACTCACTAAGTGTATTGTGTGAAGTGTCTCCTATATCGCTCATTTCATATGTGGCACTCACACACACTTCAGGTTTAACGATAATGCTTTCAGTTTGACACACCCTTAAGCTATCGCTAGCAATGTCATTTCATCACCAATAGTAACAACATTCTCAACATCAGAAGCAATAATAGGAAAAATAGAATTATGAGTAATCACGCATTCAACATCATCATGGTATATGATCTTAGCATATAATGATATATAGGACTCATAATTACGGGTTGACTCAGTTTCATCTTCATCAGAATCACTAGAGTCGTCCCATGTCTTACACATGTTCGCCCTAATATTGTTGTTAAGTCTCTTTGGGCATTTATTGGCATAATGCCCCATTTTTCCACATTTATGACATTTCACATTTTTTAAGTCAGTCTTGGGTCGATTATTGTCATAGGTCCTTTTGTTGTCATATCTTTCATGAGGTCTGTGATTTTGAGGGCCTTGATAACCTTATTTTCCATGTTTGGCTGCCACTGAGTTTCTGAATTTGATTATTTTCTTAAATTATCTTCTCATCAAGGTAATTTGGTTATCAAGATCATCAAAATCACAGTCATCATTTAGGTCAAGGTTAAAGTCTAAGGGGATGACTTTAGGTGAAGTTAGTTGTAATGAAAACACAACATCAGATCCAGTGAGTCTCTTGTTTCGGGCAGTCAATTGTTTTTTGAACTCTTACTCCATCTCAACAGTTCTTAGTTTGCTACTTAGCAATTCAGGAGCGATGTTTGGATCATTCATTTCTTCTATCGCATATCTCTTATTGTCAAATTTAGCAAGTAATGACATAAGAATCTTTTAAACGATTTCTTTTCTACTATAGGTTATACCATTTGCATGTAATTTTGTGAAAATGTCGGTTAACCTAATGTAGAAATCATCAAATGATTCATTTTCATCCATAATCAGTGTATTGTACTGTTGTACGAGCATTTGTGTTTTTTCGGCCTTAACTCGTTCATCACCCTCATGTGCCATGACTAGAGTGTCCCAAGCCTCCTTAGAAGTAGAGCAAATAGATATTCTTTTAAACCCGTGCTCGTTAATGGACATAAAGATAGCATTCTTTCCTTTATTATTATCGAGAGACTTCTTTTTCTCTGCAATAGTAAATTCGCTAAGAAGTTTCTTAACCCTTGTGGGATAAATATCAGATAAAGACTTAGTTGGATGTTCATAACCATTTTCAATCATATCCCAAACATCATCACCAAGAGTTCCTTGAATGAAAGCAACCATTCACACTTTCCAATAGAAAAAGTTGTTTCCATCAAAGAGTGGTGGTCGGTAAAGGTTAACTAACTTCTCAAATCTTTCATCCATATTCAGAAAAAAAATTCAAAAACAATTTTTGGAGTTTCATGATCAAAATAACTTTTGATAAACCCTCTATGATACCACTTGAAAAACTTGTTTACGGGATTAATAACAAAAAGTTATAAGTTGAGTAAACTCCGAAATAAAGTCGTTGAACAAAACTCTTTTCAAAATGAACAGTGGATGTGTTAAAGCAATTTTTCTGAATATGATCTCTAGACTTGATAGTTTGACTACCTTAGGTTTTTAAAATTCAAAACCTACAATTAAGTCTTGAGTATGATATTGTTCGTCAAAGTAATTAAGAACATTCAAGCAAATTAACACGTGATTTTTAACGTGGTAAAACCCTAAAATAAGGGAAACATCCACGGCCCCCTCTACGGAGCAAAATGAAAAATTCACTAGAATCAGAATCAAGTTACAACACCTAAGCATCCAACTAAGAACCAAAATACAAGATCAGAAAATGTACATGCCCGAGTTACTCCACTCTTAAAGTCATTCTATCTTGATTTGTTCTTCTCCATGCAGCTTCCTTGTTTTGTCCTTGAATTCCGGATTTCAGCTACTCCACAAGAAAAATATCTCACCAAGAACCTCAAATCCTATGTGTTCATGTGACAATGATAGTATTTGTGAATTAACTAAATATGTAAAATGCTTCTCACCCTCTCAATCAATAATACAAGCAAATACCTACAAATTACAATCCATTTCTATATGCAATGCTAGTAATTTCAAATATCCTTTGAACAATATGACTTCAAGAATTTTTCGGATTTGTCACAAAAAAATATCTCAAGTTTTTGTTTCAAACAAAATTTATTTATGTTCAATCTGATTTCACAAAATGTGAAATAATATTTTTAAACAAAAAAAAAAAATCATAACTGAGATTATACACAAACATATCAGAAGTCAAATGTCTCAAAATAAATTTGAGATTACTATCTTGAATCAAACAGCAACAACAACCACAAAATAAAATAATCTAAGAAAAAAATTAAAGAACCCCAAAAAAACTTTCTATGTGAATCAAATAGGTTCTTAAGGAGATATAGAGTTAAAGAAGTCTTCAATACAAGCACACCAACAATACCACAACATCAAACGAAACCCCCAATATATTTAACTTCAAACCAAAATGGGTTTACTGTTTGGGTTTTTTTGGATAATAAAATAATGTGGGTATTTGGAATTTTTTTAGAAGAAAGTCGTGTATGGGTGTGTGTACTTGGATTCTCTCTCTCTCTCTATTTTCTTTCACGCTCTCTCTTGGAATTCTCTAATGAAGATGAGCCTCTCTCTCTCTCTAAATTGTTCTCTCGGTTCTCTTTCTATTCTCATAACCCAACACAAAAAAAAATCAAAACCAAACATATATACCAGCAACGAGACTGTCAGTTACAATCGAACGGTGCAGATCGGTTAGTTACAAACGAAAGGCTGGGATCTGCTTCGGAGGCTAGCGATTTGGTTGGTCAAATAGAGGACGCACGGATTGATCTGAATCAGATTTGGATCGTTGATTAGATCCGGATCAAGCGTCGCGATATAAAAGGTCATCACAGGGGCTGATATGAGCCGGTGAAAACCCCACTAACCCCACTATCCTCTAACCTCTTTCAACCTTCTATAAAGAATTCTCTCCATTCGGCCAAAAAAAAATGAGCTTGAGAGAGTTTTAGAATTTGAGTTTGGTTCTTTGAAAAGAAAAGAAAAAATGAAATCAAATGATGAGGGAGTGCAGAATTTTTGAAAGAGAAGAAAAATCACTCATTCTCTCTCTCTAAGACTGAAAATATTTTCTTCACGAAAATATTTATTCCTCTAAATTCTTTTTTAGAACAGTTTGTTCCTCCAAACTGAAATTTCGGATATTGAGCAATTAATTTGGAATGGGTGTTAGAAGACATATAACTACGGTGCATGGTTATATGATACAGAAGTGATTCTGGGCTTGTTTTATCCTGGGGACGGCGTGACTGAATACTACCTGCACAAAGAGGGTAGAACCGCGAAACGTCTTAAAGAGAGCGACCTAGTCCGCGACTCAACCCAAGAATCGTCTACGACGAATTTATAAACGATTGAGGTAATATTGTTTATTTTTTATTGTGCAGTAAATATTTGAATTCAACGCATGCGGTTCATATTTTGCGATAATCATATGAGGTAATAATTTAATTTTGAGCAGTAGACTTAAAATTAATTAATGATTTTATTTTTCGATTTCTCCATAAAATTCTTTGATGTGATTTTTTTTTTAATCACAATATATAAAGTGGACCAACAATTTTAAGACGATTTATGTCTACCATGGAGATCAAAAAATAAATTTTATGGACATATATGATTATTTTTATGATGTCGAAATGAAAAAAGGCCGACTAAGTTTCTATGTTTAGAAATTATAATTTTGACCTTGTACCTCTAGAAATGACCGTTTAGCCCCCGAACTTCCTAAATATTATATTTTGTGAAGTAGATACATAAATTTCAGTAATTTTTGGTCAATTCGGAATCGATCAATAATTTCGTGAGAAATTAGAATTTGAACAAAAATGAACCCCTTCATGGAAAACTTTTAAATAGGTCAATCCTAGTTTTTAGTTATGAATGTGAAATATTATTTCACATAAGATGTTATTGTTGGAAATGGAATTGTATACTGTTTTTGGACAATTCATTTTGAGCCACTTGTGGTTAAGAAAACAAATTAAAAATTTGTTATATGGAATCAAAGTTAGAATTTGATATTTGATAACAAATGAAAATTTGTTATATGAAAATAAATGAAAATTTATCATATAGAATCAAATTAAAATTTGATATTTGGAAACAAATGAAAAATTGTTATATGAAAAATAAATGTGACCATTTTTTATATGGATTCGACAGGTAAGTTATAAACATTTGCGCCTTGCGCTAGGTTTACTATAAAAAAAAATTGTTCAAATATTTTTTAAAGAGTTTATGTGAAAGTGTAGTTGATATTTTTCAACCACACTAAAGTGATCGATGATGAAAAAAAAAAAAACTGAAATTTTTGTTATGAATTTTGTTGGAATATCATCTCGGTTTTTTGATGATACATAGACTGAAATTTCGTGAATTTTGGCATGCATATAGTATGTTGAGATTATAAATTTTGGGCTTCGAAATTTCTGAAAAAAGAGTTGTATATCTTTTATGATGATTTTTACAAATGCGATGCGCAATGCTGAATTTTTTGGACAGCTTGTAGTAAAATAAGTTTATCTTCACTTGTACTTAATATTTTTGAGTGATTCCAATTTTGGATAAGACTAGACTCATAAAGGATGAATTCTGAATTTTTTTATAAATTTTCAATAAGCGGTTTGGTCGTGGTGAAATTTCAAACTTGAAGTTTTTCGGTTTGAACAATGGTTTTGGACAACATTTTCTTAGAAAAATGTATCATGTCGTGTTCCCAACGGATTCAAAATATTTTGAAGCCTTTATAAATTTCTTTTTCAAGGATTTATGAAGTACTTAGAAAAAATTTGGACTCAAATTTATGGAAGATGAATTTCAAAGAAATTGTATAAGAACTTATGCAATATTTGAGTTTGAAGCGCAACCGCTAGAATTTTATATGAATAATTCTTTGTATTTATTCATTTATATGAGTTTAAAAATGTATAGAATAAAATTGTATTCTGCAATGTTGGAATCAATTTGGTGTGCTTCATACGCATGTAGAAATAATTTAGTTGGATAAAATTATTTTCACCGTATGCTTTGATTTGGAATAGAGGTTTAAACTCTAATACGCAGTATTATTTTGTATATTGTGAAAAATTGTATATTATAATTTTTTATAAAATAGATTGTATAATCTATATGTGACTTTCAGACACATGAAAATCTGAATTTATGACTAAAACAAATGAACATGTATTTTTTGATTCGGCTATACATGATGACATTAAGCATGTATTTATTTAAGAAATAAGATTAATTCTTATTTAATGTTGAAACTCACAAGTTTAGATTTCATTTTATGAATTGAAGATATAGTGGGGGCACATTACATGTTGCTTCTCAATGCTATACCTAGAGAATAGTGGGGGCACTCAATCGAGTACCTCTCAACTATAATTAAAGAACATTTAATAGAATTTGAAACTTTGGTGTTCAAGAGAACTCTTAATTTTTGAGTTATGAGTTAAAAATAAAAACTTGCTTATGTTAATGAAAAGGATTCGAAAAATCCTTAGAGAAGTCATGTCATAAATGATTGATTGAATTCCTTGGAATAAACTAGAAATTAGTTTATAATTGACTTATCTTATAACTTTAAGATAAAGAGGTGTATACACACCATTTGAAGGAATATTGAGACCATTATCATTTATGAATATGAGCTTTGTTTAATAGCCGAAATTCATCGATATAACTGAATTATACATGATGCACGTTAAATTATTCTCATGAAAATGAAGAAGCTTCATTTAATTTGAATGCCATTGATATTATATATGATGTTGAGTTAAAAACTAAATATATATAATAGTGTTTTTCGAATGGTGACCTATGTAAGGCAACTTACATGGACCAACTTGAAGTTGAAAAATTAATATGGAAGGCACCAATAAATGGCATGATATTTTGATAAATCATCAAATGAGAATGAATTGAGAATATTATGAATTGTGTTTATCACTAAGCATGTTGAAATATGAATGCACTCTTATTTATTATGCAAGAATGATTAGCTAATATTTGGTTATTATACTTTGTTGCCTAGAAAACCAAATTCATGCTAAGTCAAAGTGTTGGCATAAAGAGTTTCAATGAAACAATAATATTACTTGTTAATATTACAAGGCTATATGGATCAATTAATTGATCGAGTACATTGAAATACAAGAATATCTATTTATTAGATATATGCTTATTATGAACCATCTTGTACTCCACATGATCTAAGTATAAGAACACTATATATAGTGATAAGAAAAGATGAATATGCGAACATATTAAGTAGTCTCAATTGAGCTACTAAATACAGTTGGCTTGGAATAATTTTTTGTGGGAGTACTATGAAGGTTTATAATTAAAAAGTGCATTCTTATGCTATTGAGAAAGGTTATGTGTTTTGATAAAATCAAGAACCTAGAATTGATTCTGAATCAATAATGCATATGTGTTTAACACATATTATGTTGCTATTTTTTGGAACTCCAAGAAATATTAATTATTGGCATAATTAATGATGGAGTATATGGTGATACCATTAGCTATGGTTAGTGAGTAAATAAAAGGTTAAAAGACCTATTATAAGATACCATTTATGGTAGAGATTGACACAGTCATTTTATCCACAACAATAGAACCATGGCTATTGTAAAATTTTAGAACCGTTATCATAACGGAAAGAACGACAAATATGTCGTAAGCACAACATAGTTTGAGAACTTAAAACTAATGAGTTGTGTGTGTGGATTATGTTCGGACTGATGAGAATAGAACGTGACTTATCCTTTGACGAAAGGACTAGTGCGGGAGAAGGTGTTTAACACCTAGAAAGGGATCGGACTAAAGCCCGTTGATATTGAATCATTTGTGGTGGTAACCCAACCTATAGACTGGAGATCCCAAGAAATAGGTTCAAAGGGTAATAACAAGTCACAGTGATATGGGTTGAATCATGCTAATTATTATTTACGGGGTTTTACTCCGAGTCCATCCCTATGGAGCATGATATCCTGAAGCGAGTTAAGGTTGAGTTAATTATAACTCTTAATGATGATTTATAGCTCTATTTTGACTGGGGTACCTAGCTACGGGAGTATCCTTGATAGACTCACCTATGTGGATGTGGAAGTATGGTCGCTTCCTATGGTAATTTTGGGCAAATTTCCTAGAGCGTTCACATACTGGGATGAAAGCACATGGCCGTAACGTGCTGGCTTGAGGACTACACCCAAGTAAGGTTGTGTGTGGGATGTTGTCAGAGATAGAGTTCAAAACTACGAGTTACTCTAGCATAATCTGAATCATCTTTACTACGTAAAGGTTCAAGTCGAAAGACACCTTTGCTTATGCACAATTCTATTAATAATTATTGCTCAATAATTTTTCAAAATTTTCAAGAGGGAGATTGTTACCGATGATTGTGTTTTTAAAATCCAAGTGGGGGATTGTTGTATAAATGTATTTTAAATACACAAGTGGGAGACCCACTAACCCACTTTTCCTAAAATTTTGGCTAAAGAAAAAATCACCCACTAACCCCACTATCCTCTAACCTCTTTCAACCTTCTATAAAGAATTCTCTCCATTCGGCCAAAAAAAAATGAGCTTGAAAGAGTTTTAGAATTTGAGTTTGGTTCTTTGAAAAGAAAAGAAAAAATGAAATCAAATGATGAGGGAGTGCAGAATTTTTGAAAGAAAAAATTAAAGAGAAGAAAAATCACTCATTCTCTCCCTCTAAGACTGAAAATATTTTCTTCACGAAAATATTTATTCCTCTAAATTCTTTTTTAGAACAGTTTGTTCCTCCAAACTGAAATTTCGGATATTGAGCAATTAATTTGGAATGGGTGTTAGAAGACATATAACTACGGTGCATGGTTATATGATACAGAAGTGATTCTGGGCTTGTTTTATCCTGGGGACGGCGTGACTGAATACTACCTGCACAAAGAGGGTAGAGCCGCGAAACGTCTTAAAGAGAGCGACCTAGTCCGCGACTCAACCCAAGAATCGTCTACGACGAATTTATAAACGATTGAGGTAATATTGTTTATTTTTTATTGTGCAGTAAATATTTGAATTCAACGCATGCGGTTCATATTTTGCGATAATCATATGAGGTAATAATTTAATTTTGAGCAGTAGACTTAAAATTAATTAATGATTTTATTTTTCGATTTCTCCATAAAATTCTTTGATGTGATTTTTTTTTTAATCACAATATATAAAGTGGACCAACAAAATAGGTTGTCGAAACACAGCTCTTGGATTGGATGTAAAAATGCACGAAGCTGTGCTAAAACTCAGTTCCAAATAGCGGTTACAATCCAAGGGACGAGATTGACTTGCGATCTGATCTCGGATTGGCTGAACAGGAAGTCACGGATTGAGAACTGAACTAAAATGACGCTGATTGAGGATAGAACCATGTTTGGCCGTTGAGATCAAGGCTACGGTTTGGATGAAACATCTCGGAAGAAAGAAACTCAAAAAGCTGAGTTAAAAACTTAATAGGTTAAAAAAAATGCATATGGCATTTTTAAGTTTTGAAAAATTCAAATTGCAACCTTAAAGCTTTCTCTAAAAACAATTGTTTTCTTTTGTAACCCCAAACATTTTAAAAACACTATTTTAAAACTCAATTAAAAAAATTTAAATGACTTTTTCATATTCAAAAATGTTTGACGAGGTCTAACGAGATCTAACCACAAAAAAAATTTGCACATGTAATAAACACATAAATGCACAAAAAAAAAATTTGCACACATAATAAAGACATCATCTTCTCCAATTTTCTCTTTAATCCAACATTCAACCAACCAATCCCTTAAGGTTTCTACATCATCAACCAACATAAATATCATCTACTAACTATGATATAACCAACACACCAATTAAATCATGGGATTAAACAATTTAATCAAGATTTCAAAGCCTAAATCCATTTTACCAATCTTCCATTTTCTCACCAACAATTACACCATTAACATGAATTCTTACTCACAATTTATATGGAGTTAATAACACATCAAATTATACGAGATTAGTCAACCAAGTCCCATTTGGTTTCAAAAATTGAACTAAAAATCACATGGTTTATACCAACTATAATATGAGAAAAGCACACTCAAATAGTTAAAGTAAGATAAACACTTGCCTCGTGGATAAAATTCGACGACCTCGAGTCGAATCCCGCAGAGTTTGGCCTGGAATCCCTTTTTCTCTCCTATTTTCCTTCTTCCTTTATTTTCTTCTTCTTTTCTCTCTTTTCTTTCCTTTATCTCACTCTCCCGTTCCTTTATAAGAGAGAATAAGGGTTTATCCCATATAAACCCAAAAATGACTCGTTTACTCAATTGCGAGTCCCTACTAATCCAAAAATCCCCGGAACCTAAACGTTACCCCCGAATACTCTATCCTGACTATCTTAGCCATTTCGAAACCAACCGTACACTCAAATTATCTATCCGAGTTACATAACTAAAATTCACTAATTAAACCCAACACATCTCACTACGCGTGTTTTCCAAATAAAAATATTATCCTTCGTCGCTTTACCCAACTGCGATATGTAATAAAAATAATCCAACTCATTTACTTAGTCCCGTAAGAAATCTAATCCATGTAAATATTAATCCGACACCAGCAAACTAATATTTACTGTTTACTTTATATTCTAAATTATTCAATTACACACATAAATTCCAAAAATTATTATTCACATAAATTCCTCAAATTTCCAAAGTACACCCATTTTGTAATTTAAATATCCATATAAGTGCAGGGTATTACATTCTCCCCCCTCCCCCCCTACAACGGAATTTTGTCCTCGAAATTCGGATACGATCGGTACTACCAACCTATGATCGCTAATCACACTACATCCTAGTGCACAAAAGTCGAATGGTACTAACCCAAATGGCACTCTACCATACACTCGTTAACGATACCCACTATCTCAAGGATTATACTCTAATGTACTAACTTAACAACAAGCTTAACTAAATCTCTATATGCTACAACACTACCTCGAGTTTAAGGTTGACTCTAACAATGTCACATCGCACCTGACACTTCAATAACCGCATATAAAGAAAACGAACCTATAATCACCGCTCTAACTTATTGATCCCATAGAATATTTCCTCCATGTTTAGTGTAAAAACTTTAATTGCCTAGAAAGTCTTGAGGAAAACTAATGGGATTATGGTGAAACTTATGGTTTTGAGATAGGAATTACATGTGGAATCCTTATGGACGAATTCAATACACAAAACATAACTTTTGATGATCTGAAAACAGAGTAATAAGGAGTCTTTAAATACATTTAAATTTTGGGTTCATGTTCATAGGGTTTGGGGTGAAAATGGGGAATTTATGTTAATTTCATATTGATTAGGGAGATTTGACCCCAATAATATGTTAAGAAGCGACCTAGGAGGACTTAGATTAGTTTACTAACAATAAAACTTAATTGGGATGATCTTAGAATGGATTTTTGAAAAGAGGAATTGAAGAAAAACGAGTTGGGAAATCTCTGGGCGTAATCTCGTTAGAAGACCTACCCAGGTCGTTCGAACGACCTCGTTCGAACAAGCTTCTAATGAGATGATAGTATCCCTTCTAACGAGTTCGTTCGAAGACTTCGTTCGAAAACAAGTTGACAGAATGGCCTTTTAGGCCTGTTTTTATTTCAAACTTCCAGTAGACTTATTTAACTGAGTGATAACCTTCCCTTGTTGACCAATGGGTATAGTTGTAAGAGTTAAGTACGTTGAGGAGTAAAACTTAGAATTTTGTAATAAACCGGATGACATTTATGGGTTAGGAAATAAGTACCTAAAATTATGACGTGAGAAGGGTTGACAACTTTTAATGTATATTATTCGTGGATTTGTAAACGTGCAACATCTAATGACGGTATAAGAATGTAAGACATACTTCCACTAATATTATTAGATATATCTAAGATGTGAGAATACTTAGTATATGTGATTATCTGTGTATAACATACCTACAATAATTGCTATCACGGGAGGTCGGAGTTCGATCAGGGCCATCTAATCTTTGTGTGCCTACGGGGGGATTTAGTTTGGTACCTCGAGGACATAGGTCAAAGAAGGACTTATTGAGAAGTTAATAAGTCTATTGATCATGGGAGCGTAGGTATGTGCGTGACCCATGTGATGTGAACTATGTTCGCCTCCATTATGTGTGTTTGTTACTTGTCAAAACGATTCCTGAGAGATTCGAAATACGTGGTCCTTATGTACGTGATGTACCGGGATTCGATAGCAGAGTATGTGTGCACCGCAGCTTAGTCTCGGGGTGCCAATAATGTATATTTATGATAAGAAAAATATAGTATTAATTGAAATGAACTATCATGTATAAATGTAAGTGTGAATAATAGCAACATTTTTGTAGAGTTAAAAATGGAAAATCCCTAGTGATTAGTATTACTAATTTTGAGAACTAAGAAGAAAAGTAAAACTCTCTGTTTAAATTAAGATGTCGGTAATTGAATCGAAAATCGTATAGTAATGTTAGATTGTGTATTGGACTAGTTAGATATGGGAATAACTAGAACGGGTACGGGTACGATAGGAGTGCACAATTACTTGAGAGGTGAGGAACTCATGTGAGTGCACGCACTATCATGTATTTTATATTCACTGTTTAATGGTATTAAACACTTGCTGTATTTTAAACTGTTTTCACAATTGGGATCTGACCCGTTTGCTTTCAAATCTATTTTCTTATAAAAAAACTTTTAGGTGCCCAGCCACAAGAACACCAAGTGTAGGGGTTCCATTCCGGTGACGTGTTGTAGCTGCTGTGGAAGTTATAGGAGCTCGACAGTAGACGCCTCCACTTTCTATCTTGACTCTATTTCAGATTTACTCATCTGTAGGGCATGTCGCCCCATTTCTTTTAGAGACATCTTATTTACTCAGTTTTATTTCAGATTTTGGGTTGTAATTAATTAGTGATTCAGACTTTGTATTTGGTTGTATTCAGTATTCGGATTTATTAGAGAAGTATTCCTCCAGATTCATTATTATTCCATGGTTATTCTATTGTGACTATGTTGTGGTTGTTATGTTAGCATTTCATAATCTAATTCATTACATGTAAATCGTCGTCATCGCGAGCCAGAGCTGGTCGGAGTGATATTCCTCCTGTGCTGCGGGGTTCTTCATTGGCGCGAGCTGGCAGGATCACTAGGAGCCGAGATAGGGAAATGGAAGAGCTTCGCGAGAGGGAGATGGATGAGCTTCGTGGCGATGTCCGTCGAGTATATGTGATCGCTGCTGGGCTTCAGAGGGATGTCACTCAGTTGCGGCACTTATTTAAAAAAGGTCCTCGGCAAGTGTGGTCTGATGGCTATGACCAGGGCTGGTCAGATGCGCCAACAAGGTTGACAGAGTTCGAAGAGCTTTCCTTTGTCAGGGAATAGCTGAGCGCTTTGAAGGAGCTGCAAGTCCCGAGGAACTCGATGCTTTGGTATTGCCATGAGATTTCTCCATCTATCCCGATGCCTAACCCCTTCAGGAGGGATGATCGATGGATCCCCATCGATGACATCCCTCGGCAATTACTGGAGTCGGATGTAAATGAGGTTGAGGAAGAGTTAGCTCCTGCTCCTGATGAAGGACGAAGAGCTCGAGTGGCTGATTATCTCGCTCAGAGGCCTCACCCCCATTGAGATTTTGCCAGTTGTTGTTTTTTTGTATTTTTGGTAATGTAAATGCTTTGGGCGAGCTTGCCGAATAAACATGTATCACCATTGTTGTAAATATGATGAATTAATGAAAAGTTTGTGTTCTGGGCAATTTTACCGACTAAACGTGTGCATCATATTCTTCGTATTTTTGCTGCTTTATAATCTTTTAAGTTCATTTTGTCGTGAAAGTGTCCTCCCAGTCCAGTATAATACCGAGATACCATTGTACACCACTTTACCTTTTAGGTTGTGTCGTCACACTCCCTTAGGCCTAAGTGGGGCAATTGGTGAGGACACACCTGGTGTTGGATGTTTCATCCGATCAGGATTTTATTCAACCAAAGGAGGTTTGATGTCCAGTATAAAACTTGGTCATATTGTCTAAGGATCCCCTGTAGGGCTTCATATATTTCCAGGGGAAATGTTAAGAGGTCCTTCGTGTTTCATGACGATGACCTGAGGAGGGATATTCCCCTGCTAAAGTATAGTGCTCAATGTGACTGTTACTTGGAAAAGATGTGCAATAAATGCAGCTGTTACTAATCAGAGTGTAACCAATTAAATAACTTTCATTAATAATAAGAGAAATGAACTTCCATTTTCATAACAAAAGAATAAAAGACATATGTAAAAATAGAATCTCTTGAGATTAGCTGCGTTCCATGCTCGTAGTATTTCTCTGCCTTCCATCATTTCCAAGTGATAGGCACCCTGCAGATCGTCTCTTATTATCTTGAAGGGTCCTTACCAGTTTGGGCCTAGCTTGCCGTCTAATGGTTTCACTGTGCTGCCCAGGACTTTCCTTAGAACGTAGTCCCCAACTCAGAATATTCTCGGGTTAACCCTTTTGCTGTAATGCCTCGTGAGTTATTGCTGATAGATTGCTAGTTTCACTAGGGCTAGCTCTCTGCATTCGTCGACTAGGTCGAGTTCAGCGAGCAATGCTTCATCATTATGGCCCTGGTCGACAAGGTCGGACCTCATTGTTGACAAACCTGCTTCTAGTGGGATGACTACTTCCATGCCATATGTCAGCGAAAATGGAGTTTCTCCTGTTGCTCGCCGAGGAGTGGTTCGGTACGCCCATAGGATATGGGGTATTTCAGTTACCCATGCACCTTTGGCTCTCTCCAATCGCTTCTTTAATCCATCGATCACAGTTTTGTTGGAAGTCTCAACTTGGCCATTGCTGTGAGGGTAGGCCACCGAACTGAAGTGGTGTCTGATACCGTGTTCGTTACAGAAATTCTTAAAGGAGCCGCTTTCGAACTGTGTTCTATTATCGGTGACGATGGTTCGAGGAATGCCGAAACGAGTGATTATATTCCTCCATATGAACCTTATCATATCAGCATCTCGGATGTTCGCCAAGGGTTCTGCCTTGATCCATTTGGTGAAGTAGTCAGTCGCAACCAATAGATATTTGCAATTACCGGTGGCGGTAGGCAGTGGTCCCATGATGTCCATTCCCCATTGGGCGAATGGCCATGGGCTGGTCAGGGATTTTAGATCACTAGCTGGTTGGTGGATCATAGGAGCGTGAAGTTGGCATTTCAGGCATTTGCGAACATACTCCGTAGAGTCTCTTTGCATATATGGCCACCAATAGCCTTCCTTCATTGCTCGAAAGGCTAGAGACCTTCCTCCGATATGACTTCCACAGATTCCTTCATGAAGCTCGTGTAGCACTTGCTCGACATCCCCGGGGTGGACGCATTTAAGGTAGGGGCTGGAGAAGGATTTCTTATACAAGTTGCCTTCTAGGGATAAGTGAAAGTGAGCATCTTTGACTCTTATCTGGTGGGCAGTCTTCTTGTCATCCGGGAGCGTTCCATCCTTTAAATAGTCCCTTAATGGGTCCATCCAGCTGGGGGTTGATCCCACCTGGAGTACCTGTTCCACATTTAGTGGCTTGCTGTTGCGATTAATGCTCGGACAAGTGAGGAAATCGATGGGGATGACCCTTTTTAGGTCGGAGTCAACTGTCGAACTCAGGGCTGCTAAGGCATCAGCATGACTGTTTTGCCCCCTGGGAAACTGCTGGACATTGATCTCTTCAAAGCTTGACATTAGTTTTTTCACTAAGGCGAGGTAGGCTACCATTCTTTCATCTTTTGCATTATAATCTCCACTTATCTGATTGGAGACTAGTTGGGAATCGTCGAGCACCTGTAAATGTTTTGCTCCCAGAGTATGCGCCTTTTGGAGGCCAGCTATTAGGGCTTCATACTCTGCTTCGTTGTTGGAGGCTGCAAATCCAAGCCTGATTCCTTGTTCAAGGATTGCGTTCTCTGGAGTAATGAGAACAATGCCTACCCCTGCCCCCCCTTTGAGTTGGAGGCTCCATCAACAAATAGTTTCCAGGTTTCCTTTTGCCTTGTTGGTTGAGGTTGGTCGGAGGGTTCCTTGCCCGCAAATTCGGCTATGAAATCAGCAAGGATCTGACCCTTGATAACTGTCCTTGGTTGAAATTGGATGTCAAATCGCCCGAGCTCGACTGACCATTTAGACAGTCTGCCCAACAAATTTTCTTTCCTCAGGATTGCTTTAAGGGGGTGCGATGTAAGGACGATAATAATATGGACTTTTAAATAATGCTTCAGCTTCCTCGAGGCTACTACTAGTGCAAAGACGAGCTTCTCCAGTGGTAGGTACCTCTGCTCGGCGTCCAGTAGGGTTTTGCTCACGTAATAAATGGGGTGCTGGATTCCTCCAACCTCGCATATTAACGCAGAGCTGACAGTGTGGTTGGAAACGGAGAGGTATATGTATAGAGAATCTGCCTATTGTGGTATGATGAGCAGTGATGGGGAGATTAAGTAGGCTTTGAGCTCGATCAATGCTCGTGAGCAATCTGGGCTCCACTCTACCATCTTGTTCCCCTTTAGAAGCTGGAAGAAAGGTTAGCACTTCTCGAAGGATTTAGAAATAAAATGATTTTGGGTAGCGAGCATACCAGTGAGCTTCTGTACGTCCCGAATTGTGCAAGGGGGTTGCACCCTATTGATTGCATCGATCTGGTTTGGGTTAGCCTATATGCCTCTCTTACTGACCAAGTACCCAAGAAATTTTCCTGACTGGACACCGAAGGAACACTTGCTCGCATTAAGTTTCATCTGGTACTTCCTGAGGATTTCGAAGGTGTTTGACAGGTCTGAGTGGTGATTTTCTTTCTTCTTACTTTTAACGAGCATGTCATAGATGTAGACCTCCATGGTGTCTCCCATCTGATCCTTGAACATTTTGGTGACCAGCCGCTGATAGGTTGCTCCTGTATTCTTGAGCCCAAAGGGCATGACCTTGTAGCAATATAACCCAACTGTCGTGATGAATGTCGTTTTGTCCTGGTCTGGGGCATACAAGGGGATCTGGTGATACCCTGAGTATGGGTCCAGGAAACTCATTCGCTCGTGAGCTGCAGTGGCGTCTACTAGTTAGTCTATTTTTAGGAGGGGGAAACTATCCGTAGGGCATGCTTTGTTGAGGTCCGTGAAGTCGATGCAAACTCTCCACTTCCATTGCTCTTCGGAACTACTACGGGGTTGGATAACCACTTGGGGAATTGTACTTCCCGTATGGATCCTGCATCCAGTAGTTTTTCAACTTCTTTTTCGACCGCTTTAGCCTTCTCGGGTGCAGTTCGTCGTGCCCTCTGCGTGATTGGTTTGAAGGTGGGATCGACGTGTAGCTGATGACAGACCATACTGTAATACCCCGTATTTTTGTGATATTTAAATTATGGGATTAATTTAATTAAATGAGCATTAATTGGAAATTAATGCGGATTAAAATACTAGCGAAATGCGAGTTGGTATTTGATTATAATGTGCATATATGCTTATATATGAATATTGAATTATGAAATTTGTCGTGAGATTGAAATACGGCAATTTGGAATTTTGTTGAGATGCGTGTGACAGTCGCGTCTGGAATATTATTATTTAATTAAAAAGTGAATTTTAATTCTATTAACCGTATGGTCATTTTGAGTGCGCCAACGCGTCCGGAAGGGTCGAGATAATCAGAAAACACTAGCCGGGGGTTTAGTTTGGGTCCCGGGGCATTTTTAGACCATGTCGGCATCGTATAAGGGTATTTTGGTAATTTCGGAATTTTGGGAATTAAAACCCACGAAAATTAGAGTTAAAAATCTGACTTAGTCTTAACCCACTAAGCCATTTCCAACCCCATTCTAGGTAGTGGGCTACGGGGGAAGTTTAGAAAGCTTAAACTTGCCAAAAACCAACCTTAACCACCATTGTCATCTTGTGAGAAGAGCTTGGAGAAAGAGAGAGAGGGAGGAGAATTCTGCAGAGAGAGAGAGAGAGAGGAACTCATCAATTTATCATCAAATTCAGAGATATATCAAAAGCAAGTGGTTTAATTTCGTTTATTACAAAGAATGCTTCTTCCATGCGTAGGAAATTGTAAATTTGTATTATTTTTGGGAGATTTATGAAAACCCATTAATTTGGAATTAGAAACTTGTATTTTGAGGAGGACTTGCATGTAGAACTGTATGTAGGTGATTAATCTGAAGATAATACATTTTGGATGAAACAAAAACGGATTTAATTAGGCTCATTGGGGATTTAAGAATTTCTAGGGTTCATGTTCTTGAAATTGGGGAAAAAGGTTTAGATTTGATATTTTGATGATGGTTAAAATGAATTAACCCCACAAAACATGTTAGTATGTGATCTAAGTATGTTTAGGGACGATTAGAAACCTTGAACAATTTTTGGATTGATGTTTAAATGAGGTTAGAAAGGAAGAAAAGTTGGAAAAACGAAATAAGGAAAATCTGGGCTTGAAATTGGCCTCTCGTTAGACGACCTGCCCAGGTCGTTCGAACGAGCTCGTTCGAACGAGCTTCTAACGAGTTGACCTTTGACTTCTAACGAGGGTGATGTTCGTTCGATGACTTCGTTCGAACGAAATCTCGTTAGAAGGCCCACTTCGTTCGAACGAACTCTCGTTCGAACCAGCCTCGTTCGAACGAGACTTCTAACGAGTTGACAGTTTAGGCTTTTTGGCCTGTTTTGATTTCGCGTGTCCCGTAACCTTGTTTAATTATAGAGATAACATTCCCTTAGTGATGAATTGATATATTTGGGATATTTGAGACATATTGAGGAGTAAAACATAGAAGTGTAATTTGAATTGAATGGAGATTATGGATTAGGACGTGAGTGTCTATTACGATGTGAGAATTATTTACGGCTTAAATAATTGAATTAATCGGGAACTTATGAATTGTGTAACATTATATGTCGGTACGAGAATGAGAAGTGTACCACAAATAAATTAGGGTGATTACTAAGATGTGTGCATACTTAGTTTACGTATATGATTTTATGTGTATGACATAGTTACCATACTTGCTATCACGGGAGGTTTACGTTCGCTTAGGGTCATCTACTCCTTGTGTGCCCGGATTTAGAGTGGTACCTAGAGGACATAGTTCAAGAGAATGACTTAATTGTGAGTTATTAAGCCAGCTGACTATGGAGCGTAGGTATGTACGTGTCCATGGATATGTTGAATTATGTTCGCCTCCATTTTTATGTGTGGTGTTTATTATAGCAATTCCTGAGAGATTCGGAATTTGTAATCCTTATGTACGTGATGTACCGGGATGGATAGAAGAGTATGTGTGCACCACAGCTTAGTCTCGGGGTGCTTGTGTTGTATATTTATGACGTGAATATATACACTTAATTAATGGGAATTTTCATGTTGATTTTGTGAATATAATTATGGTAATGTTTTGAGAAAACATAACGGGATTGTATACAAATTGAGAATCTGAGTTTAAGTAAAGCCCTCTATTTAATTGATAACGCTAGAATGTAATATATGGGAATCGAGTAGTAAGGGGTAGAACTCATTACGGTTTGGTTAGATATGTATGTCAGTTAGATGGGTACGGTACGTTAGGAGTGCACATGTAGTCGAGAGGTGAGAATTTCATGTGAGTGCACGTCCTAACATGTACTTTGCATTTAATGTTTTAATGTTATTAAAACACTTGCTGTTTTTAAAATGATTTCCACTTTCGGGCTCTGACCCATTTGCTTTTAAATATATTTTTGTAAAAACCATTTTAGGTGCCCAGCCACAAGGACACCATGCATAGGATTCTCATTCAGGTGACGAGGTGTAGCTGTTTGTGGAAGTTACAAGACTTTGCTTGTAGACGCTTCATCTATCTTGACTCTATATTCAGCATTTATCAGTTGTAGGGCATGTCGCCCATTTCTTTTAGAGACATTTCATTTATTTCAGTTATTCAGACTTCTGGCATGTAATTAATTTTGGATTCAGACTTGTTATATTATTTTCAGTTGTGGGATTGTTGTGAGGAGTTTCCTCCGGACTTCTTATTATCATTTGTTGGTTATTTCATTACTTCATTATGGTGAATGGATTATGTTGTTCTTCCATTATTCTTTCATTGCATGTTAATAAGACTTAATTTAAAATTTGGCAACTTACTTTTTAAATACTAGGTGGTTAGTAATCATTAAAATGTTTTCGACATTGATGCTATTAACTGAACCAACTTGACATTTTGTATTGATTTAATAAAGGAGTAGCTACCCGGTATTTAATTAGTCGGGGTGTCTCAGGTGGTATCAGAGCATCAGGTTCTAGTGTCCTTTAGGATCTGTACGGCTTATTATGTTTCCACTGAGCTTTCTTTGATATAGAGCCCTATATTTTAGGACTGTTGTATTCTTTTGTATATGCTACGTTCTTCAGCTATTTTGAGTTTATAACTGCGAACTTATAAACTTTATTCTTATTTCAGATGCCTCCACGACGTTCACAACGGGTTCCCAGGGATGCTACGCCAGAACCACAGCCCGCACCAGTTCAGGGCATGATGAACGCCGCCGAGGTTGCAGCCATTGTAGCCCAAGCGGTAAATGCCGCACTAGCCGTAGTTCAGCAGGAACCACCTCAGGCGCCAGTAGCCGCGCCGGTTCAAGCACATGCATTCCCGTCTTCTTGGGAACGTGTTCGAGATGCTTTTCAGAAAGCACACCCACCGGAGTTCGCAGGTAGCTCCGATGTTGTGATATCTAGTCAGTGGAGGAAGGATATTCAGAGGCACCTGAGGATGTACGAGTGCACAGAGGTTCAGAAGAAGATACTGGCTACCTTTAAGCTAGTGGGGTCTGCACTGCAGTGGTGGGAGTCTATTACCACCGTGGAGGAGAGAGACACTCTCACTATTCAGGAGTTTTGGGTGCGGTTTGACAGCAAATATTTTCCGTCATCTGTCCACACGAAAATGAGGAGGAAGTTGATGAGCCCTCGACAGGAGGGTAAGACTGTGGCCGAGTATGAGGCTGAATTCACTAATCTTCTGAACATTGTACCGGATGAGATACCGACAGAGGAGAAGAAGATACAGAAATTTACAGACGGGTTGACTTGGAGGATCCGTCAGTATTTGTTGGGAAACCTATCGTTTGCCACTTATTCTGATGTGGTTAACGCTGCATTGCTCCATTGTCAGGATCACCGCTTTCACATGGCTGAGGGCAAGAGATCGGGAGAGTCCAGCCATCAGGGCAGGACTGCAGGACATGGTGCCAGTGGGGCACAATCTGTTCAGGGGCAGAGACAGGGTGACCAGGGTTCCCAGCAGGGGGATCACAAGAGGTTCAGATCAGGAAATTTCAGGCACGGACAGGGAGGTTTTCGGCAGGGCCATCAGGGTCCGAACGGCCATCAGAACCATCAGGGTCAGAATGGCCAGCAGTAGTTTCAGTAGGGCCAGGGGAGGAACGGTAACAGCCACCAGGGCCGGGGGCAGCAGGGACAAAGAGGGGAAAACTTTCCGGGGAAGTGTTTTGTTTGTGGCAAGACTGGCCATAAACGCCAGGACTGTCCTGATGGGGGCAGGGCCCCACAGCAGCAACAGGGTGCTCGACAGGAGCCGTAGAGACCCGTGTTTCTCCCCTCCCTCCCGGCGCCGCCACAGATGGCAGCATTGCCACCCATTCCAGCGGTCCCAGTTCAGCAGGGACAGCTGCAGTATGGGAGAGTATACCAGCTTCAGCAGGCAACAGCTCCACAGGCACCACCCTCTATTGAGGGTACGTTTCCTATCCATGGCACTATGGGTCGGGTTTTGTTTGATACGGGGGCAACGCATTATTTTATAGCTACACATTTTGCGAAAGCCTTAGGGTTGTTAGCCACAGCAGAGAGCACAGTGACGTGTGTAGACTCACCATTGGGGAGTGGGTCACTTATTTTCTTTATATGCCGGGGAGTGGGGATAGAGATCGGTAGATTGGTATTACCCGCGGATATGTTAAAATTAGAGATGACCGAGTATGATGCCATTATTGGCATGGATTGGTTAATTGCGTACCGAGCCATGATTGACTGTTTCAGTAGGAGTATTATCTTTGCCATTCCCGGGCAGGAGATGTTTTTAGTGGCGATGCCTCGTTCTGAGGGAGGATCGTCCACTCATTTGTACTATATAGAGGAGGAGACCTCTAAGGAAGTGGTGATACCACTTGATTCGATTCCGGTTGTTCGAGAGTTTGCCGACGTATTTCAGGATATACCTGGATTACCTCCGAGTAGAGAGATAGACTTTGTGATCGACTTGACGCCGGGCACTCGACCTATTGCCCGCGCACCGTACCGTATGGATCCGGCAGAGATGCGAGAGCTACGAGATCAGATTGAGCAGTTGTTGGGTCAGGGGTTTATACGGAGGAGTACTTCGCCGTGGGGTGCCCCTGTGTTGTTCGTGAAGAAGAGAGATGGTTCACTGAGATTGTGTGTGGACTACCGGGAGTTGAATAAGGTCACGATACGGAATAAGTATCCGTTGCCTCGAATCGATGACCTATTCGACCAGTTGAGAGGAGTTTCTTTTTCTCAAAGATTGATTTGCGGCCGGGATACCATCAGTTGCGTATCAGGGAAGAGGATGTCTCGAAGACTGCGTTCTTGACGAGATATGGTTCCTACGAGTTTCAGGTTATGCCTTTTGGTTTGACCAATGCTCCAGCCGTGTTTATGGACTTGATGAATAGGGTGTTCGGAGATTTCCTAGATCAGTTCATCATTGTCTTCATTGATGATATCCTGGTTTACTCCCAGACAGAGGAGGAGCACGCCGATCATTTGAGGCAAGTTTTGCAGACGCTACGTCAGAACGAGCTGTATGCAAAATATGAGAAGTGCGGGTTTTGGCTGAAGGAGGTCCAGTTTTTGGGACACATTATTTCCGACCGGGGGATATCGGTTGATCCGGGGAAGGTATCCACGGTGAGGGAGTGGGGACAGCCCACGACACCGACTGAGATCCGTAGTTTCTTGGGCCTAGCAGGATACTACAGGAGGTTTATTCGGGGTTTCTCCAAGATAGCAGGTCCTTTGACACATCTGACTCGTAAAGGTGTGTCGTTCATTTGGAGTGATGCCTGTCAGTTGGCATTCGATGAGTTGAAGGACAAATTGACTCAGCACATGTGTTAGCATAACCGAGACCGGGAGTTGAGTATCTAGTTTACACCGATCCGTCCTTACAAGGACTTGGTGGTGTATTGCAGTAGGAGAGTCAGGCCATAGCTTATGCTTCCCGTAAGCTTAAGCCTCACGAGAAGAATTACCCCACCCATGACTTGGAGCTAGCGGCGGTTGTATTTGCCCTATGGATTTGGAGACATTACCTTTTGGGGGAAAAGTTTTGATTATTCACAGACCACAAGTCCCTACAGTACCTATTCACACAGAAAGAGTTGAATATGCGGCAGCGAAGGTGGCTTGAGTTTGTGAAAGATTATCAGTTTGATATCCAATATCACCCAGGGAAGGCTAACGTGGTAGCAGATGCGTTGAGCCGTAGGCCAGTAGATGAGGTGGCAGAGGTATGGAAGGCAAAGTGGAAGGAGTTGGGACACCAGGATGCAGTGGCCCGATCGTTCATGTCTGTGATGACCGTTACACCGCAGATTGTCACGAAGGTAGTAAGGGCACAGGCAAATGACTCGTTCTGTCAGGAGCAGATAGTTCGATTACTAGCAGAGGGAGCCGAGTCCTATACCGTTAGCTCAGACGGGGGATTACGCTTCAATGGGAGATTGGTAGTCCCGGAAGGGGAGGAATTGCGGCACGAGGTGATGGCAGAGTCGCATGGCTCACGGTTCGCGGTACATCCCGGTGGGGACAAAATGTACCAAGACATGAGACGACAGTATTGGTGGAGCGGGATGAAGAGAGATATTGCCGTGTTTGTTTCAAAATGCGCCACTTGTCATCTAGTAAAAGTGGATCATCAGAGGCCGGCAAGACTGTTGCAGCCGTTAGAGGTCTCGATGTGGATGTGGGAGAGCATATCCATGGACTTTATCACGGGGCTGCCTACGTCACAGAGAGGTCACGACTCCATTTGGGTAATTGTGGATAGGTTGACCAAAGTCGCTCATTTTCTACCCGTAAGAACAGACTATACTATGGGACAGTATGCCCAGCTCTTTATTTCAGAGATAGTGAGACTCCACGGTGTACCCCTAAATATCGTGTCTGACCGAGACAAGATATTTGTTTCACGATTTTGGGAGAGTTTTCAGGAGGCCATGGGCACGGAATTGCAGTTGAGTACGGTGTATCACCCGCAGACCGATGGGCAGACCGAGCGTACAAATCAGATGTTGGAGGACATGTTGCGCATGTGCATCATTGATTTTGGGGGTGGATGGGAGTAGTATCTTCCACTGGTGGAGTTTGCTTACAACAACTCCTACCAGTTCACCATTGGCATGGCTCCATTTGAGGCGTTGTACGGTAGACCTTGTCGTTCCCCAGCATGTTGGTTGGAGGTAGGGGACAACAAACTACTTGGGCCGGAAGTGATTCAGGATACTTCGGCAAGGATAGAATTCATTCGGAGTCGCATTCGGGTAGCTCAAGATCGGCAGAAGAGCTATGCTGATGCGAAGAGGTTCTTCAGGGAGTTTCAAGTGGGGGACCAGGTTTTGCTCAGAGTATCTCCTAGGTCTGCATTCGCTCGTCCCCTCTGACAGACGACACCTGGTGTGGACCAAAGTCAAAAGGAAAATATGTCTCCTAATGGAGACAAAATATATGATTTGGTAAATATGTTTTTAAGCGGTAACTAGTTGTAAAAACTTGAGAATGGCCTCGAGGACCGCCCTCTCTAAAATTATTTAATAAAAAAGTTCATTTCTTATGAGAAGCCCTTAGCTACTCACCTCAGTTGTGACTAAGTGTGAGATGTGTAAGGACTTGAGTGACTCCTAGGGTCTCTCTACTAGTATTATCTCTATCTTAAAGTGCTAAGTGGTTGAGCTTCCTTAACAAACCTTGTTCCTCAGCCACCAAGCCAAAAATCCCACGAGATCCCAAATGGCCTTTTTGATCCCTGCTTGCTCAATTAGGATACTTGTACAAGAAAGCAAAATTTTAGTATTTTGTTATTTTTTTGGGTGACAAATCTTGGGGAGGAAGACGTTGTTGGTGTACTCCTCACCCTTTGTCTTTTCTATTGCAGGTCATTTGGGGCAGAGGGGCCACTTTGGGTGGGCCTCCTCACCCTTCCTCTATTTCTATAATATGTGAATTGGGGCAGAAAGGGTTGCTCGCAGTTAGTACCCTTGCTTTGGCCTTTTTCTATGACTTTAGTCTTGGGAGGAGGGGATGCTCGTGATAGGCCCTCATCATCCTTGCCTATTTTATGTGGTCTTGTTCTTGGGAGGAGGGGTTGCTCGTGACAGGGCTTCCTCGTCCTTATTTACTTAATGTGACTTAGGATTTAGGATGAGGGGCTTATCGTGGTGATCCCTCCTCATCCTTGCTTCATTTTTGTATCTTGCATTTTGGAACGAGGGGCCCCTCATGGTGAGCCCCTCCTCATCCAACTGAACTTTGATTTTGACTTCAACATCTTTTGAAGGGGGTCGCTCGTGATGATCCACCCTCGCTATTTCCCTCTTTTTATAGCTTAAAATATGGGACTTGTCCCCCTTAATCTAAAACTTTTATTGATAAGTTTTTGGCATATACACCTCCTTCATATGGGCCTGCTCGCTAGTGTATTTTCTTAAATGGATGAACACCCCTCTACATTAGTCCCCTCGTACAAAAAAACTTTGTGTTGGGTAGACCAAAGGGCTTTGTATGCAATGATTCACTTTATCTTGGAATACAAAAAGTTTATTTCAATCTCATCAGGGCACTATTGGCATTAAATAATTCTATCACATTAACCCATATTGAGGGTCTCGAGGTGACACATGTCGAAAGGCAAATAGGCATCCCATCATTTGGGGAATGATTTGCTCCTATTTTGATTGGCAAGAGCGTGTGGGCCTAATAGGGTATAAAAGGCTCTATTAAACCTCTCTCCCTTTTAATGCACCTTTTCATTTAAACCGAGTTTTTAGAGAGAGAGAAAAGTTAAAAAAATATGCTTCCATCGAAAAAATGGCTTATTCTTCCTCTCTAAAACCTACTTCTGTCGTCGCCACCACCACTAGCAAGGTGCTAGTGGGTTTAGTGCCTATTTATGTTATCGTCTCTACGGTTTTAGCCATCAAAGCCACCACCATCACCTCTGCCATTTTGGATTCCACCACCGCAGTCTTGGGTGGTTCCTCTGTTAAGATCACAACCAGGGGGTCCCTCGTCCATCTCCTATTCTAAATCTTAGAAGGAATACTTGGATGCTCGCTCCAAGAGGGATTTTGGCCTTTATCATCTTGCCCCCTATTTTGGTGCTAAAGATACCTTCATGTCCCCCCTCGCCAGCTTCTAGTAGGAGTTCATAGAAAAGATAAACGAGCAACCCCATGGGGGTTAGAGTGAGTCCTATGACCTTCCTATTGTTTTACCTGATTCTACTCTTAGAGTGCGAGTGGATAGAGGTGATTTTCTCCATTACAATATTGAGGTCAATGTTGGCGGAGGCGCCCCAGACGAGTGGGGGCTTTGGGTAGACTATGTCTTGGCCACCCCTTCGCAAAGGGATGTTATTAAGGGACTGGGCCTTACCACTACTATCAACAGTCTAATGTCTTGCTAAATTGCCAAACGTGATAACACCTTTACTTTGTAGGCTTACCATTGGAGTAAAGACTCACATACTTTTGTCACTGCCTTGGGTGAGTTCACTATTACCATGGAAGATATCTATGAATTTCTCGCCCTGCCTTACTTGGGAGGACATGTGCTTATTGATGGTTTCAAGGATGAGATTGAGGAGAGGATGGTGGGTGAGCTCCACTGAGCCCCGGGTGAGTGATCTAAATATATTTTCATTAATCAAACTGGGGCCACCAAACATCCCTTTACCAAATGGCAAAGGTACTAATTCAAGGACTTCGAGAAGCTACCCAAGGGTGAGAGCTCGGGCAGTTATTTGAGGAGTCAAGAGGGCCCAAAAAATAACTCCACCTCATAATTGGTATCCTTTTCTGGTTCTTTACTTAGTAGGTTCTTGTTTATAGGGAGACCAAGTGACTCCCCTCGTGAGATTCTTTTTAAGCTAGCCATGAGACTTGATTGAGGGAGGTCAGTTCCCCTCGTAGCTCTAACGTTAGGGTCCCTTTATACTTTGTTAGATTATGCTCATGTAGACATTAAGAAATCTTGTGGATGCCATGATTCCATTAACTTCACCAATAACTTCATCCTTATGTGATTTTTATTTTAAAGATTTCCTAATTTTTCCCTAAAGGCAAAAACTTGCCACAGTGATACTGCTTGTGCTATGAGATGGCACGAGAAAGTCCCTAAGGCCTCTCTAGGGCCTTTGATAGAAAATATTGATGTGTTCTGCTTCAGGCCCTACTGTAAGAGAGTGGGTGGCACTTTTACTTGGGGATCCTTCTCATCCACTGGAGGTACCTTTTATTGCCCTACTAATGCATAGTCCATTTCCACTTGCTCCCACATTGATGTAGCTATTATGCTTTTTGCATGTACTTTGCCTTCTTTGTTCGATCTGGGTCAAGGTGTGGAGTTCTACCACTCTAATAGGGTGAGGAGTAGTTTGGATATGACCAAGGTGTTCACTCATCTTCCTATCCTTCGAGAACCTCCTCCTCTGAGCTATACCTGGAGGCATTTGCTAATTTTACATTTTAGAAGGTGGTTCACATAGTCAGTCATCTGGGGGAGTTTATTTATGCCCTCTCGAGATTACCTTTCACCCGTTCTTGGTTTACTCTCTGACGGAAGTAGGTCCTCATTATTTATAATTGTGTGAATGATGTCCCTCATAAGGCCATCTACAATCTCCCCAATAATGAAAAGTATTTGGGAAAAAGGACCCAAAATATGCTATGGCACTGCAACACTATCTCCAAGATCCGTCCGATCAGGTCACCCAAGTCTTGGAGAGACCCCTGCTTGATGAATCCATCTATTCCAAATAACCTAAGACCTAACCTTCTAAGTCCAAAGGGAAGGGAAAGTCAAAAGCCCATGCTGCTTTTAAAAAGAAGCATCCTAATGTGGATGTTTCCAACTTTTTACCAGCTACTGTTGTTCTCCCTGTTGCTACTATTACCATTACTTCTCGCCAATAATAACTAAGGTGAGAAATAAGAAGAAGAAATCTAGTGTTGAGGTTGCTGCTCTTACTTCTACACCAGACCATGGGTCTAATCCTGATAACCTTCGGGTGGAGGAGACCTATCGGACTATTTACGAGCAAGGCTATGAAGCCTTGGAATTATCTTATGAGGAACCTCCTGCTACTTCTATTCTTGTTAGTAATGGTATTATACCTTACTCCTCTTTACTTGGTGAAACTGGCTTTCATGGAGTTTTACTTGCTAGCTCGCCTTCTTCATCATTTGAAGAGGAACTAGTCAATTATAGAAGAACTCCTTCCTATGATGATTACAGTTCTTCAACAAATAAAATTAGTGAAATTGACCCACATGATGATCATCATGCTGATAGTTCTTCTTTGTTGCTAGTTTTGAGAGAGTCCTCTATTGAGGACATTATAGTATATTATCCTTCATCCAATAATCCCACCAGTGGACATCTCCCATTTCTCTTAACTTTTTTTGCATAACTTATTATCTGATTAAACTTGCATTATTCCTATTTAAATCATATTTATCTTTGTGTCATTTGTAGGGTGTTTCTGTTACGACGAGTGATCCTTCTCCTCCTCCTCCTCTTGCTCGAGGGTCCATTCCTAAGGTGAGGAATTTCATGCTAGTTTCCTCTTTGAGTGTAGCTAGAGAGGTTCATCACTTCCTCCCTCTTCCAGTATTATTCTCATTCTTTTCTCTTGTACTGATATAGTTCATTCTCTTTTTTCTTTTGTAGTTATCTTACGTGTTTCCTACTGCCATGAGGGCCTCCTCCAAGTCATCCTATTCTATCTAGGTAATCATCAAATCTTCTTTTTTGCTTCAACTTGTCATATTTTAAAACATATTTTGAGGCCTTTCCCCTTTCTTTGTGTGTTCACAGGTGACCATTCCTCCTAGCCCTTTCTCTATTGGGGGAACGACACAGCTCACACGGGTCACTGTCTGGAGTCTATCATTTTTTGTGATGATTCCTATCTCCCGAGTCTTCATGCCTATGGATAATAAGCCTTACATTCAGCCCATACCATCTCGGACAATTTTCACCATCGCCTCCAATGAACCTATTACATAGGCTATCACTTCCTCCCAGGTATTGATTATTCATGTTAGGCTCATGTTATTTCTTTATCTGTGTTTGGTTCTTAACAACTTTGTGATGATTAAGCCACTACTTCTTCTACGACTGCATTTCCAGTCATATTTCATCGATCTTCTTTAGAGGGAATTCAGGTATAACTGTTTTGAATCTTTTTATTTATTGACTCACTTTATCATTTAGATTCCACTCTGATGTCTTGCTTTTGTCCGTTTCAGTTGGCTAGTGCTATTGCTTCATCAGTCACTTCTACAGTTGCTCCTCTGGTAGCCCATGTGGATGGGGAAGCCCTTTTTGCCACTGTCTATGTTCAAGGCATCATCATAACACCTCTTCCACTACTTATTTTAACATGACTCTGCTTCTTCTCTATATATTTTCTTTGTTATTATGGAAAACTTGTCAACACTTATACTCTTCCTTTATTTGGAGGTCGATACTAGTGAGACTTCTTCATCTATGGCGCATGTGATGAGGGCCATAAAGACAGCTCCCCTAGCACTACCTTTAGGTCCTCATTTGGTTTCCATGTATGTGACCACACATGTATCAGACCTTTCTTACATAAGAGTAGTTGTTTATGTGCTTTCTTTTTACTTACACATTTTCTACTATCTCTTGCCCGCAGCCAGTGTAGCAAAAGTCTCTTTATCTGAGGGGCTTGTTCCTAGTTATGCAGGGATAACATCAGTGGTATATTAATCTTTACAACCCTGTTGGTTATACTTGTCTTTCTTTCCTTTTCTTATATGCCTTAGAACTTTGGAGCTTCTTCTAATATATCTGTAGTTGTGGCCCCTTTACTTACGGGACCTATATTTTAGTTCTTAGGTTAGCACTGGTCCAGCTTCTGTGCCTGAGGAGACTTTGGCTAGCGTCCCGAAGGAGACTGCTCCGGTACATATAATATTATATAATTTACTTTTAATTGACTTGCGTTGTCTGTGAAAGAGTTTATTGACACTTCCATGCTTTATCATCTCGCAGGTAAGTGTCGCACCTATTCATGCCGCTACATGATCTCTGGCTAGTGTCTTAGAGGAGAGCTCCTAGGTAAATACGTGGTCTACTTTGACCTTTTGAACTTGAGTATGCGCAGGTGCTTACTAACACTAACCCAATTTCTTGTTTTTAGGTCAGTGCCACAGTTGTTCCTATGGCTGGGGAACATCTGGAGGAAGTCGTTGCGAGGAGGTATTATGTTTTCATACCTTACTCTCCTTTATACTTCCTATTTCTTCTTTCTTTTTCTGTACAAGTATGATTAGGCATAAATTCTTCTCAATTTATCCCCTTAATTTATTAGCTTTTAGCACCTCGAATAATGTAATTCTTATTGATTCATCTCATTTATATACTGCTGATAATTCCCACATAGTGCCTCAATTTTTGTGTATTTTTCATGCTTTTTACAGGTATTTAATGCAAGTGAAGAGAAGAGGAATCCAAAGACGAAAAATCAACAAAGGAAGGAAATTCAGAGGGAAAAATAGTCATTTCACATCTAGAGTTCGGATGAGGGACCAACATGAAAAATGAAGATCTCGCGTCTACAAGCGTGTAAGAAGAAACGGTACCCCAAACCGAGCCTAGAATCAGAAGTTATGGAGATTCAAAGATGAGAGAAAATCAAAAGAAAAGAAGACAAATAAGAATTTCAAATCTGAACCGGACTGGTCAATATAGGCAGCGAATCGATCCGGAAGGAAGTCAATCTATGAATAAATTTCACCACCGAACCGGACTGGATATAGAAAAAAATGAACCGATCCAGAAAGAATAAAGACTCTGATTGAAATTGGCTACTGGACCGATCAGGGTGAAGAAGAAAACGAACCGGTCCGATGTCTTGAATATTCCTGAATAAAATTAAGTAGCGGACCGATCCTATTTCAAAAGAAAATAAATTGATCCGGATTATGCCACCAGATAGAACCAAATAAGTCCCATCGAATCGGTTCAGTTGAGATTTTCCCAGATTTTTCGTTTCTAATTTAGAGTTTTACTTGGTTCAAACTCTTGTAAAATTTTGAAGTGTATTTATTTTAGCTTATTGTCAGACATTAAGAGGTTCGAATGTTATTAGTTTTAGAGGGCTCTTGCATAGAAGAACCCTAGTTTTGAAGTTTTGCAATTAATTCAAGATTCAAAGTTTATTTCCAGATTTCCTTATTGCAAGTAACATTTAATTTTTGCTTTCAATTTCTTTCATACTTAGTTAGATTAATTCTTAATTCCTAGTTTTCAATTCTTAATTCAAAAAGTTTCTTCTCAAATTTTCCAAAATAGTCATGAATTGCTGCACTTTAAAACTTGTGTTATCATTTAATTTAATGATGTCCAGCTAAGTTTTTAAGGGTTGGGGTGCATGAACCCAACCCGATGTAATTTACCCATGTAGAAAATAGGGTTTGAATTGAATTTTCAGTGAATCATTTTGTGTAGTACATACAACTGTCGTAGACCTTTTAACCTCGTTTGCCTTAGGTAACCGGGGTGCTTAAGGATGCGATGTGGGTGTTAGCTAGTCAACACCGCTTTATTTTTACATTTGATTATGTATGATGCGTACTCGTATCCTCAAATTTCCAATTCAAAATCTAGCATCCTATACGGTAAATGTACTAAGGTTTGGGGAATTGTAACCCGACCTATCTTTCCTTATTCATAGTTAATTCATTCAGGAGATTTGTTCATTTGCACTTAGTTTAGTTGTTAGTTAATTTGCATTCACATTTTGCCAGTAGATTTTCTATTCATCTTAATCACCTTTTCCATTTCTTTCGAGAGTAAATTTTAAGGTTAGCCATCTATTCCGTGTCGTTAGGATTCTTCATCCTAGTTCCACTACAAAAAAATTACTTTTTACTACGGTGCTCTAGCCGTCTCAAAAAGTCCTATGGCCGTCTCAAAAGCCTTTTGTGACGCCATTTGAGACGACAAATGGGCGTAGTATTAGACCCCCGTTTTAAAAGCTTTTTGAGATGGGAAATACGCCGTCTCAAAAGGTCATTGCTCACAGGACCCTTTTGAGACGGCAAAAAATCCGTCCTTTAAAGTTTTTTTTAGAGACACCAACATACGTCCCCAAAGATTTTTTTGAGACGATAACTTAACCGTCTCAAAAGGTCCCCATTTATGGAACCCTTTTGAGACAGCAAAGAAGCCATCTTTAATAATTTTGGCACCAAAATTATAATTTCATCCATTCCATAATATACTCTATATAATTATAAGCAAAACCTCTTAAAAACAATATGATATATTTTGCATCCCATTTCAACATATAACATATAATTTTCCATTCAATTATAATTAAAGTTCATACAAAGAAACAATACACAATTTAAACATTGTGTCCAACATAGATCTCTCTATACAATTCCACTCATCTCATTAGAAAAAATACATAAAAAACCATCTATCCCTAACATAAAATGATGTACGCAAAGTAAACTCGCAATCTTCAAGCATACGACCTCCAGCAAAACGACTCAAATATCTTGTCTTGTCCACAAAGGGTTTTCACCTGCAATAAATTTATTAAGTGTCAGTTACCTTAAACAAAGAAGTAATTTTTTTTACTAGTTCCTATAGATGACAATCTTTAAAAACCATATCAAATTTGTATATCTTCGTATTATTTAATTTTAAAAATACTTAATATTTCTAAAAAAATTCGACAGAGTCTCCTTTATTTATTCATGAAAACCAACCTGTTTAAACATAAAAATTAACTCAAAAATGACAGAAATAGCCATAATTTTCTAAACAACTAATATAAATAAATATACACATTACGATTCCTTTTACTGTTGGACAACATAATGAACAAAATTTAACTTGAATATGTCTCACCCCTGCTTGTGGTTGAGAGCAAGACTAAAGAGGACATAAGCGACAAGGTCTTTGTTCGAGAGAATAGATGCAAAAGCTCCAACGATAAAAGGCTCAAGTATAAGTATAAGTCCTCGTGGGATAGTAAACTTCCTGCAACAAATGGGATACAAAACGCAATTAACTATGGTTCTGAAAAAGTCAAGAACGATAACTTGATTTAGATACTTGGACAATACTTGTTTAAAACCCAATACAAAAACCAGCTCCAAAGATGTCATGATTATATAAATACAAAATAAGAAGAAACACTAAAAACCTAGCTGATTTAACTATTTAACACTTAACGGACTGATTACAAACTGAACTAATGACCTGACTTAAAAACTGAAATAATATACTTATAATAATAAAACAGACACAAAAAGAGTAATGGCATGCCCCATAACCGATTTATGAAGTAATAAAGCAACTAATCCCACCCACCATACCGAGTACTAGCTAAATCGACATTTAGAGAAGTGCATAATAAATAATAGCATGTCTAGATATAGGCCTAAAAGAACAAATATTATAAGTTATCTTAGCTTTGCAGATGACTTAATAATATTCTCTAATAAATCCAGAAAGAGTCTGAAGAAGCTAATGGAGTTCCCATCCTCTTATGAAGCTCAGTCTGATTAACTTATTAGCGTGGACAAAAGTGTTTTCTTCACAAGCTCCAAATGCCCTTCTAGAACTATTCAATATGTGGCTGAGGTGACTAAATTCAGGCATGGATAACGAGTTATTAAATACATTTATGTTCCTTAATTCAAAGGGAGAATGAAAGATTATGTGTTTAATTAATTGTTTCAAAGGATAGCTGCAAAAATATTTTAACTGGAAGAAAAAAATCTTATCGTTTGGAGGTAGACTATGCCTTCTTCAATCAGTGTTAACATCAATGCCAATTTACATTCTCTTTGCCCTTTTTCCTCCAAATAAGACTCTTCATCTGATTGATAAACTTTGTAGTTCTTTTCTATGGGGTTTCAATAGGGAAAATGGGAAAAAATATTAGTGAAGTAAACTTTTCTATGGGGTTTCATCCATGCCTACCTTGAAAAAAATCTATGGGAGCTCGAAGGAAAAGTAAGTATGGAACCTCATTAATGACAATTCAATACTGATCAGAGATGAATGGGTTTGGTCAGCATTCTCTTGTGGAGATTTCACTTTCTCTTCAACAGTAAACATTTCAAGAGATTATCAAATCAATGTAATTAAGGAAGAAAAAAACAAAATAATTGAGAAATCTTTTGAGATGGAAGATATAAACTCCTCCTATAGCTTTCTTTAATCCAAGAACCCAGGAATTATAAGGAGTAAACAATAAAGAGGAGCAACATCTGACTCAGAAACACCAAAAGAGAAAATTTCCAACATAGCTGACCTGAAACAATTCTCATTCCTAGTGAACAGAGAGATAAATACCTACACCAAGAAGAAAGAAAAAAATCAACAATAAGAAGAAACCAATGAAGCATATTCCTCTAGGAAGTCTCATCCAGACTAAAAAGAAGCATTGCTCTCATGGCCAGACCTCTTATTCGAGAAGATCCTTGAGGCTTACCCTAGTTGCCAAGATTCAAAGTTTTCAATGATCATCTCCCTTATATAACATATAAAAGTTATATTTGTTATAACATATATAACATATAACAATTATTATATATGTTATAACATATATATATATATATATATATATATATATATATATATATATATATATATATATGTTATAACTGTTATAACTGTTATAACAAATATGTTATAACTGTTATAACTGTTATAACATATATAACAGCTATTATATGTTATAACATGTTAAAACATATATATGTTATATATATAATTATAACTATTATAACTTATATAACATATATATGTTATAACATGTTATAACATATATATGTTATAATATATATATATATATATATATATATATATATATATATATATATATATGTTATAACAGATATAACTGTTATAAGAGTTATATATGTTTTATAACATATATATGATTGGGGGTTTTGTTTCTGATGTTATAACAGATGTAAGGTGGTTTTTGAAATGGTTGATGAATACCTCATGAATCTTTTTTTGGTCCTCAATCCAAACATTGTCAGAATGAAAATTAGTATCCCACTCTTATTTGCTTTGATAGTATAATGAAATAACTACGTGTTTAAGTCACTATCCTTGAACCATTTCAGGTTTTATTTGTGTCTCTAAAAATCTTCCTTAATTTGTAAGGCTTTGATCAAATTAACTTTAGCACATCATATGTCAATTTTATTGGAAATGGAGGGATCATCTTCAAAAGAAAATTCATTGGCTAAAAAGGATTATTCCCGACTTGTAACATTTGAAAAATGTTTTTAAAGGAGGATTGACTCCACTCCCTTAGTGAGGTAATAAGCATATTGAGTTTCTTAGCAAAAGAATCCCTAGGATGAGCATGTATAGGTATAGACCAATAATTTTTAATGACTTGATCTATGTCTTTGTGAAAGCACCCCATTTTTAAAAACTTGAATGGTATAGGGTAATTATCCAAATGGGATTTGATGGAAAATAAAAGAGGATAATGGTCAAAGGAATTTTTGGATAGGTGTTGAATAGTGGCATAAGGATAAATGGATTTCCATAGAGAGTTTGAAAGACCTCTGTCTAACCTGGCCAGATGCAAGCTTCTTCAGTTCTGAAATTGCTCCACCTGTGTAACCAAGGTTTGATAAGCCTAAAGACATCCATGGAGAGCTTCGACGTATGCTTTTTGGGACGAGATATAGTCTGTGAAGCACACACGCCAATTCTGAAGCTCTATCTCCGGCTGATGTGTAGCACGTCGGTGAGAGTTGTTGCAGAATTTTTCGTACGTCGGACAGATAAATGTTTTTACTTCAAACATGATCTTGTTCTGAATCTCATGGGACTCCGACATGATCTTCCATGTTCTCATCAAACCTTGTAGGAGTTCAATTATTTGGGGATGCAACTCATCATCTCTCAGGTCCTCAATTCGTTTTGAGATTGATTCAGCGCTTCGAATTGCGACTAAAATTCTGCTGTATAAATCTTTTACTGCAGCCCTGGTCTTGTCCACAGTGACTCCTTCATCTTCTCTGGCATCTTGATTTTTTAGTTGGTTGCATTTCTTCTCGTAAATCTTTCGAGTGCTATCACCAGCCTTAACTTCTTGATAGAGTTTTTTCTCCCAAGCATACAGCCTTCCTAGCATCAGTGAATGGCTGCCCGATTCCATCCCACCATAGTCATCGAAAAGATCATTCTTAAATTCAGTCCATATTAAAGAGTTTTTGGAACTTGATGCCACTAGGCTCTTGCATAATGGAGAGCGAGACGAAGTCGAAGACCAAGAGATTGCTTGGATGAGTTTTGTTGAGTTCTCTTTGATTTCCTCTAAGCCAGATTGAAAATTAACCCTGTTAGTCTCTAACATCGTGGATAAATCTTTCCCAGAATCATAAACCCTAATAAAATAGTCCTCATTATACTTCAAAGCCTCCAGCAACTCCCTCCCTCTTACTAGTGTATCAATAACAGTTAAATCCTACAGCTAGTTTAAGCTAACGTTTTCTCTCTCTGCATATTGACACTACTTCTTGTTCTTCCTCTAGCTTTGAGGCAACACACCCCATTATCAAAGGCAACCTAAATCAGGGTCGTTAAATCAAATTATTCTCCACGAAACTGATAAAGGCAAACAGAATCTGCAGCAGATAAGTAAAGTCGACCTAGGTAATAAGGTTCAATATGGTGAAAAGCTATTTAGACCTAAGCAATTACTGCCTGCTGAGGAGAATAATACTGAGATAGAGGAAATTAATCAAGATCTATGTAGTAAGGAAGACAATTTCTACCAAAGCCTCTGCAATGAGGAAAATACCAACTGTGCTGCAAATGCCAACTCTGAGGTGCTAACAAATGAAAAGAAATAGGGTCATCACACCTGTAAAGAGAATAAAGTATGTCAAGTGGAGAGTGGTAAAACTGGAAACCTGTGCAAAATAGTGGATCAATATAGCAAGGAGACTAATCAAATTCCTAAATCAATCATTGAAGCAGACATAGAGCTGGATAGTGAAATTCTTCAAAAGAAGCAGTACCAAAAACCAAGACCTCAGCTGAATAAAAGAAGTTACAAAAGAATTAATGAGAATTTTCTGAGAATTCATAATGAAGACCTAGCTCCCAATGAAGTTGTTATTATTGACACCTTTTCTCTATCCCCTAGAGGGACAAATATCCCAGATAAGGAGTCTAACAGGGCTGCTGACCATATGTATTCTACTCATGGGGATAATATTCCTAAAAAGATCTCTATCAATCAATGGAGGATTCTGAATAACTGCCTGCCATTAGATGATAATATTCAAAATATTGGTATTCCAATGGTGTCCAGATGTAAAGCCTGCCTCCAAAATTGTGAATCATCTCATCATTTGTTTGTTGACTTCCCTGTGATTAATCAGGTTTGGAACTTTTTCTCTGACTTAATGGGGATTAAGATCGAAAGATTCAACATCTCTATGCTCGTGTTAAGCTGGTGGTTCAAAGAAAATTCTCAAGACTACTTCAAATTCTTGTGCAAAGCTATTCCGTTGGTGGTGTGTTGGGAGGTGTGGAAAAAAAGGAGAGTCGGTGAGGTTAAAGTATTAAAAATCTATGAGATTTAGTATCTATTGGATGAAACTTTAGAGAACGCAAGCATAAATGCTACAATAAAGAGGTAAATTTGCTAGATTTAGCATCTACTCGACAAAACTTTAAAAATCATGAGTTTTAGTCCAGTGCACTAGAGGGTCTTAAAACAAAGTTTCAAGAACACTCATTAGAGTCCATCTGTGTGCCATTGCAATAGAGGGTCATAGTGTTACGCACCCAATATTCATTAAGGATTTAGATCACCTTAGAATGAAACACGACTTGCTACTACTAGAGAATTAAGTTCCTTTTTATCCAGGCAATTATCCCGGCGTGTATTACTCTATAACTGATATTGACAGGGCGGGTATCAAATTCGAAGCGAGCGAGGGCCCGGACTCTCTACTTGTGAAATCTCAAACTTCTTGTTTATTTCCCTATTGTTGTTACAGTTCACTACCTCAATATTTCCCTTATCATCTACTGCACCTATTTCCATTCTTGAGCATCACTGTTGAATATGCATTTCTTTTAAGAACCATTTATTTGATCACACTAACTCTCCAACCATTTTGGTCTAGAGAACACTTCAATGTTATGAGATAATAACATTCTCTTAGTCCATATTAAGAGTCTGCTTTAAAAAGTATTCAAGGTTGTTCACAGAGGATAACATGAGGTGATAATGCCAATAAAGATTTAGCCCATGATCCAAAATCTGGAAATCAATTTGAACTAAACCATATAGCTGAAGAGAATGGACCAAATAGTTATATTTTTGGTTTGAGGTATCAAATTGATTTGAACTTGTCTCTAAGTGAAGAAGATGCGCCATCAATACCATCTCTTCCAAGTTTCATTGTGAAGATTGATATAGCAAAAATAGATTTGGAGGCTCCAGCAGTCTATGAATTCGAAACTGATATATCCCCTAAATCAGAGTCACTCGAGAATGAAACTACGATTCCTTCCAGCAGTGTAAATGTCCTTTTTCTATAGGCCCATATGCATTGAATAATCATGGAGATGGACGTCTGCCACTAATTTGTTAGGACAACCATGACATTATGATCAGTGCAAACAAACCGAGTTGTTAGTGAACTCATTTAACAAATTGGGATTGTTGCGATTGTTGGGATCAATTCGTATTTTACTTCATAGATTTAACATTTATGTTCCAATAATTTAGGTGTGTTGATTGTAATGGACAACTACAGCTTAATCATATCAAATTCTTAATCGTTTCCTAATTTTCTTTTGTATTCACTCACAATCAAATGAAATAATCTTTCTTTATTTCCTGCTGCCTCATTCCTTAAAAACTGGATGCTTATAGTCTCATTTTTGCGTACTATATTGAATCTTCTTTAATATTACACTCAGAATTTACACATTGTTTATCTCTTCATCTATCACTAATCATATATTTTTCATTTACCCTATGTTCATGTTTTATCCCTTACCATACAACATATTGAAGTTTAAATTCTTAGATATGGAGTACATGTCCCTTATTGTGTATTACACCTTCTTATTTCATAATTCTAATTCTTACATTTCTTTACATTTTTTCTTCTGTCTACTTATTTTATATATTTAATTATATTCCTATTAGTAAAGTTTTATATAATATAATTTCACATTACTGAGTTCCACTGCCCACACATTGAAACCTTTTCCTTTATTACACTTGGACACTTTTCTTTTTGGTTCCTACTATCGGACGCACACAAAATAAATAGATGAATAGTAATGCTCTCATTTGCACATTTTTGACATGTACTTTTTTGCTGTTTATGTTTCTTACCACAAATTGTCATTATACATCTACGCTAGCATTATCGTTACACTGTTTCCACTCCTTGGCATCATAACTTATACTGCTTCTTTTAATATCCATTAACATTATTTTTCCTTCTCCAAATAAAACAAATTTTTACAATTATAAAGTATGTAATTTTTGGTCCCTCGTCCATCGACTTTTGCCCCTTTCTTATACATTTTAATTATGCTTTCTATCACTCATTTCTTCGGTTTTAATTTACTTCTCGGAATAATATCAGTGTGTGATATGCCATATCTTTTTGCGCTACCTACGACCTTTTCTGTAATATATGTCTCTGAATCTACATTGGACTCTCTATTTCGAACTACTTCCAATCATCACATACTATATGTATATGATTTTGGTTTACTCAAAAGTCCCAGATCGGAGCATGCACAAATTAAACATAACGCTAATGAATGTTTTTTCTCATCATTTACAATATTTTCTCACAACAATAAACATACAAAATCTCTCTTCCCACCTAATATCTTTATTATTTTCTCTAGGTAACCGAAGATCCACTACCACTTGCAATCACGTGGATCATCGTTACCACACACAAATCCCACCTCAAGCTGAATAGCTACAACTTAGTGCATGGTAATGAAAACTACATTGTTTCAAACATTTTTCCATATTCCGTAACCGCCCCATTTATAAGGTATTCTACACATATTCGTACAATTAATCACTTACATTTTTTATATTTCTTAATCTCTATCTATTTAATTTACATATAATGAATCACACCCACTCCTTCTCAATCACGATCCTATCATTCTAGATGGCACTCACATCCTCAATCAGTAAATTCAACTATCTTCTACTATTTCTCATACGTCACATATAAATCACCTTCCACTAACGTTGAAAATGAGCTAATTTCTAAAAGGAAGCGTGTTACGAGGCAATTACAATTTATTACCTATTTAATTCCTCTTCAACTTCACAATATAATTTTCTAATATCTTTTGAACATATATTTTCCATTACTTAATTGTAGGAATATTGATGAGAGGAATAAATGGATGACGTAGAGTCAATTTCGTTCCAGTCATGTTCGTCAACATACACCACATTCTCCTAATACATTTTATTACTACTTTTATATTGCTCTCTATGTAAAAGCTTGACAATGTCTACTTCCATTTCTACTTAATTCCACTAATCATGACTACTCTACGTTTTTAATGATTTTCCATTTTCCTTCTATCTCATTTTCTTATTTAAATTGGCATCGTTTATATTGCATATGATAACGTACAATCTGCGCATCGTGCGGGTTTTCAACTAGTTGTGCACAATTTTGGATAAAAGTAGTGCACACATCATCAAACTCTCTATCATGCAAGTATGGTTTGTTGTTATTTATGTCATGAAATGATGGGAAGAGCTATATCATGCAATTACAAAATGTAATTGTTTGACATTATATGAAAAAATTATGCAAGATGGTGAGATGATTCTCTACAATTGTAAATATTCCTTCATGGTGCAATAGGATTGATTGAAATCATCCCTTTCACCATGATCATATATATTATCACCTATATTTTCAACGTTCGAGTTGGTGGGGGTGTGAGGAAATGGAATGAATGGTTGATGGATACGATGATGATTGGGGTCTCTATTAATTGGAAAAGTTACTAGACGCCAAAGGAGTATACGCCGAAGGA
This sequence comes from Sambucus nigra, assembly GCA_949130495.1. NCBI lineage: Eukaryota > Viridiplantae > Streptophyta > Magnoliopsida > Dipsacales > Adoxaceae > Sambucus > Sambucus nigra. The sequence goes on from OX422215.1 coordinate 335,053,973, forward strand.
GTATGCTCCAATCGTGACATGGATGTAAAATCGAGGCTCAATTGAGTTTGTTAGAAGTTGAGATAGAGAGATCCATGCGTAGTAATTTATACCATCTCGATCGATATATCACCAATATGGGTCGATAATACCGTGATATTGCCGATATGGGCCGATTTTACTGCAATATCACCGATATGAGCCGAGAATACTGAGAAATTAATGTTATAGGGTCAATTCACACCAATAATAAAAAACTGAACTCGTAACTCAATATCGGATCGGTGGGTAACAATACCTAGTTAACTCGGTCGTATGATCACGGTATGAGCCTTGACTTTGATCCATGACTGACGTCGTGCAATCTTTGAAACATTGAGTCTAAATTTGAAAACGACCTAAACTTTAGGATTAATTTTTCATTTCACTTTATATAATATAATAAAAACTTATCTCCCAAACCCTAACTTTTCTATATTTGGACTTCCACAAACCCTATCTTAAGGAGTCACAAAAGTAAAGTCCATTCCAAACTACATCACATAAATTCAACACACCAATAGTGAAGTTCGTAGATACATATATGTCGTCCGAACACAAATTTAACAAGCCATCAAAGTATACACAAACTTCACTCAACGCAAATAACATAATTCAAATACATAAAAGAAACTAACAATAAAAACTAAAAAAGCTAATGATAGAAAAGTAGGTAAGGAAATTAACCTATTTATGTCCATATCTATAAAAAATTCTCTCATTTGATTCTATATTCATCATTGATCTTTTCAATGATGACGCGTGTTTTAATTGATTGGGTACATCACATAAATCACCAAAAAAAAATCATAATGGAATAGAAAATTAAATTAATGGCATAAACTACTTGCAAAGGACATGAATTAATTAACTCAGACAAACATATCAATAATTTTAACTAAAATTCACATAAATAAGTATACGCATATTCTCATAAATTAATCTTAAAACTAAACTACAACAACCAATTGGCAATCCGGATTTTCAATTGGCTCACCCTCAACCTCCTATCACCACTACAAATCAATCTCGTACAAAAACTAATGATATGAATTAATAACCAAGAATTAAAATTACCTTTTATTCGTATCAGGTCGACAATACTACAACTTGAATGTCCGGGGCTAGATCATATATCTAAATGCCAATGAACCTTTTCAAATACCCATGAATGAAAAATGTATGATTCCCATAACTATGATATTTATATTTAACATATAACTATATATATACATAATTGTCCATTAAGAGTGAAAATTTATCACTGCTTTATATTATAGTTATGGTAACACAATAATTAAAAACACCAATGATTTTTTTTCACATATTGAAATCATTCAATGAGCAAACACGAAAAAATGTACAAACTATAGGAATTGTATCTCAAAAGTGTACACAATCCATGTATCAATGATTGCAACGATTGAAACACAAATAGAATAAGCTAAATCCTAACTATAAAATACAAATCTAAAATAAAATTGTTGAAACCAATAGTCAACAAAAAAAATACTACTTACCCGATCTTCTCCGCTTAGCCATCGGCTTGAGCTATGGTGAGGGCTAGGGTAGTGAGAGATAAGGCTAGGGTGGGGAGGTCTAGGTCTTGAGTGGCGTGTGGACATGCGATCGAACAGCGTGTGGACATGGACCGAGTGGCGTGTCCAGAATGTTGAGCGGTGAAGAAGAGAAATGACAGGGGTGCTTTTTCTTTCTCTTGTTTTTTTCTTAGGTTTAGGCTAATAGGAAGAAGCGGGGAATGAAAATCCATTAAGGAGGGAATCCAAATTATATTAGGCCGTCTCATAAAGTATACTTTTGGAGACGGCATCTAGTATGCTGTCTTTTATGTATTACCTTTTGAGACGGGTAAAATTAGTCGTCTTAAAAATTAATAATTTTTAAGACGGTTATTTTTACCCGTCTTAAAAGGTAAGTTTTAGAGACCCAATTTTTTGCTGTCTCAAAAGCCTCCGTAGTAAAAAGCAATTTTTTTTGTAGTGTTCCTTGTGGAGACGATCCTGACTTACTGGGTTTATTACTAACGCAACAGCTTGCACTTAAGCCTATATCAACACGCACACTAGATACACATTTGTGGGCACGTCAAGTTTTTAGCACCATTTTCGGGGAATTAGATAGACTTTAGGTTAGTATATTTAATCCCAAATTTGATTCCAAAAATTGAAAAAGCCAAAAAAACTCAAAAGAATCAAAAATCCAAAAAAAAAAAACAGAAAATAAAAAAGAAATAATCTCTCAAAATCCCTTTCATGCAAAATCAAGAACAAAATCCGTAAAATACTCCAATAAGAATTCACGAAAATCCCATCATTGAGTATAATTCCGAAAGCCCCCATATCCCTCGCATTCCACAATTCTGGGATCCAACTCCTATCCCTCCAAACTCCATCACCAGTCACACGTCTAGAACACTGAGTGAGGAGTTTGAGTCCATTGGAGAGAGATTCATGTCAGATATCGCTAGTTTTGGTACGGGTGAGGGAAACCTGTCGTCTCGTCCCATGAAAGAACTTCTATTATCTAAGCAAACTATCAACCCTGGTTTCCCTTTACTCCCGTATAATGCCGGCCAGTTCCACTTTTGTAATGGGATGATACAAACTCTTCCAAATTTTTAGGGCATGGATTCGAAAAACCATATCTCAATATCAGAGAGTTCGAAGAGGCGTGCGAAACCTTTATTGATGTCGTTTGCCTGAAGCTTTTTCCTTTTTCCTTAAAGGATAAAGCTAAGACCTGGCTTTGGTCTTTACCACCGAATTTGATCATATCATGGCAGGATATGCAATCCAAGTTTCTCTCAAAGTTCTTTCCACCACATATGTCAAGGGTCCAATTCAAGCCTTTCTACAAAGAGATAATGAGACGTTTGACAAGTGTTGGGAACAATTCCAAGAGTTAGTTAATGCTTGCCCCCATCATGGATTTGAGAAACATAACCTTATCTATTTCTTTCGTGACGAGATTACAGTAGCGTCTAAATTACTTGTTCAAACAATGTGTGAAAGACCATTTTGGGAATTAGATGCAAATGACGCTAAGGATCATCTTAAGTATGTCGTCGAGACTACTCAAGCATGGGACACATCTGATCCAAATGCCCAAAATCGACCTCAACAAGTATCCAATACTCCTACTGCATCTGGTCTATGTCAATTGAATCATGATACCATGGTAGACCGACGACTTGATCAATTTAAGAAGAGTATGAGGGACCTACTTGAGGTACGACTAAGAGAAGCTATTGGATCCACCCGTGTTGTGAAAGAAAAAATGTGCGCTATATATGAGGCGGGCCATTCAACAAAGGAATGCCCGATAATACTCGCCTATAAAGCTATGAAAACTGAGCAAGTGGAACCTATAAGAGGGTTTAAGGGAAATTTTAAAGCCCGTCATGGGAACTCATATAACCCTTCATGGAGAAACCATCCTGGTTTTAGCTATGAGCAATAACAAGTCGCGTTGAATCCACATTCACATATTGCCTTACCTCCATCCCCTCCTCAATTTCAACATTCCCCGCCTATGCAATCACACATGCAAGATCCACCTCCAGGCCCATAACTTACCCCACCATGGAGGACTCTTGATGATAACTTAACCCATTTCATCCAGTCTCAAAATGCAACTAATGCCAAGTTTGAGCATACGTTCACCGAGGTGCATAGGAGCTTATCTATGTTGCAATCTTCGTTGAGTGTCCAAAAGAAGGGAAATTTTTTGTCTCAAGGCCAAAGACATCCTCAAGGTCAATCTAATGTTATATCTACATCTTTCGATCAACAAGATCAATGCCAAGCTGTCACCACTCTACGTAGTGGGCGAGTTTTTGATTCATCACATGCCCCACACGAGAAGCCAAAAGACAAGGCGGTTTCGCCAAGCATAAAAGAGGTCGAAGATGCTTCTTGAATAAGAGTGATAAGAAAGACATTAGCGAGCCCTAAATTATTATGAAACCTCCCTCCACTTTGTTCCCTCAATGGTTGGTCCCACCTCAAAAGAGAGCCTCCAATGCATATGTGCTAGATGTTCTTAAGAAAGTGAAGCTGAATTTTCCATTCCTTGATGCCATCTAGTAAATTTCTGCCTATGCTAATGTCATTAAAGATCTTTTTATTGTGAAGAGATGGCTAAAGGTTAATAAGAATGTCTTCCTAGCACAGAATGTGAGCTCCGTTCTACTTAATGACCATCCACCCAAGTTTAAAGATCCAGGTGCACCCACGATCTCATGTGTTATTAGAGAACGTCGAATTGAGAGAGCCTTATTGGACTTAGGTTCAAGTGTTAATATACTTCCCTACTCCATTTATAGGCAACTTGAGTTGAGTGACCTTAAACCCACACGAATCACTGTCCAATTAGCTAATCGTACAGTGAAGGTGCCTCGAGGGATTATTGATGACGTGACAGTCCAAGTGGACACTTTCTACTTACCTTGTAGACTTTGTCATTTGGGACACGGAGCCCTCCATACATTATAACAACCATGTTTCTATCATTTTAGGCTGCCCATTCTTAGCTACGGATAATTCCTTAATCAATACACGAAATGGGAAAATGCAGCTCACTTTTGGGAAGATGCCCCTCGAGATAAACATCTTAAATGATGCTAACCAAATGGGTGACGAAGATTGAATCCATATGATCGACCTCATAGAGGAGGTAGTATAAGATCACATCAAGAGAACCATGGGTGGGGACGCGTTAGAAGCATGCCTAGTGAGAGGTGACGAAAGTGAGATCCGATACACCAAGTATGAGCGAGAGGTAGAGGAGTTGAAAACAATATTAGATGAGGGAGTGTCATTAGAGGAGTTGAGAGATGTCCATTGGGTTTCTATTTTGAAAAATTACCCCCAAGGGAGTCATGCTTGACACCTTCCAAAGAGAAATCTCCTACCCTTGACTTGAAGAAACTACCCTCGAATGTGAAATATGTTTTTCTAGGAGAGGACGAGACATTTATTATCGTTGTGTCCTCTAGCCTAGATAAATAGCAAGAGGGTAAGTTGCTAGAAATTTTGAGGAAGCATAGAAGTTCTTTTGGTTGGTCTATATCAGATTTGAAAGGTATAAGTCCCCAGATTTGTACCCACAAAATCCACCTCGAGGAGGACGTGAAGCCCTCGAGGGAAATGCAAACGTGACTAAACCTAACCATGAAAGAAGTCGTTAGAGAGGAAATTATAAAGTTATTAGATGTAGGGATTATCTACCCTATCTCGGACAACAAATGGGTGAGCCCAATTCAAGTGTCTCGAAGAAGTCGGGAATGACAGTTGTAAAAAATGCTAAAGGATAATTGATTCCTCGATGCACCACCCCCGGGTGGCGTGTTTGCCTTGATTACCAGAAACTCAAAGCTGAAATAAGAGAAGAATATTTTCCCTTTTCCCTTTATCGACCAAATGCTTGAATGCATAGTTGGTCACCCTTATTATTGCTTCCCTGATGGTTATTCCGGATATAACCAAATTAAGATAGATATACTTAATTAACAGAAGGAAACTTTTACATGTCCATTTGGTACGTTTGCCTAAAAACGTATGCCTTTTGGATTGTGTAATGCCCCCGCGAACTTTCAAAGGTGCATGTTAAGTCTCTTTAGCGACATGGTAGAAAGAGGACTTGAGGTTTTTATGGACGATTTCAGCAATTTTGGCCCCTATTTTAACCAATGTTTAGCGAATCTTGAAAAAGTTTTATCCTAGTGTGTGGAGAAGAACTTAGTCCTTAATTGGGAAAAATTACACTTCATGGTTACTGAGGGCATAGTTCTAGGCCACATAGTATCATCTAAGGGAATAGAAGTTGACCGAGCAAAAATAGATGTCATAGTCGAGCTTCCCCCGCCTAAATCACTAAAGGACATACGCTCCTTCTTGGGCCATGCAGGCTTTTATAGACGGTTTATCAAGGATTTTAGCGCCGTTGCTAGACCCTTATGTAACCTCCTTATAAAGGATGCAACCTTTGAGTGGAATAACGCATGCCAAGAGGCTTTCGATAAATTAAAACACATGCTGATTTTATCTCCCATCATGCAAGCTCCAGATTGGTCTCTTCCATTCGATCTTATGTGTGATGCTAATGATTATGAGATTGGGGATGTTTTGGGGAAAAGAAAAGACAAGAAAGTTCATGTCATCTATTATGATAGTCGGACTCTAACCGGACCACAACTTAACTACTCCTCCACGGAAAAAGAGTTGCTAGCGGTTGTTTTTACTTTGGACAAATTTCGCTCAAATCTTATTGGGTCGACCATCACATGCTTTACTGACCACGCGGCCCTTTAATATTTCCTTACTAAGAAGGATGCAAAGTCACACTTCATAAGGTGGATCCTACTCCTACAAGAGTTTAATCTCCTCATAAAAGATAAAAAGGGGGTAAAAAACGTTGTTTTTTATCTCATCCGACGTGCCTAGTGATCTGATACCCATAGACTACTATTTTTCGAATGAGCATCTCTTTGCTACTTCTTCTCTCCTTGGTTTGTTTACATCGTTAAATATCTTGTGAAGGGAGTCGTTCCTCCCGGATGGACACCGCAACAGAAAAATAAAATCATCACTTGGTCCCACACATTTTTCTATGACGACCCATTCCTATTTAAATATTGTATGGACCAGCTCATTTGAAGATGTGTACCAGATGAGGAAATTCAATATGTGATCCGATTTTATCATACAGAGGCTTGTGGAGGCCACTTCTCCAAGAATAAGATGGCCGCTAAAATTCTGCAAAGCAGCCTCTATTACCCCCACAATATTTCGGGATGTGACCATCTATTGCAAATCTTGTGATAGATGCCAAAGGATGGGAGATATTACTCACCGCGACATGACTCGTCAGTGAGTTATTTGATTGTTGGGTATTGACTTCATGGTACCTTTCCCTCCCTCCTTTGGCTTCTTATACATCCTTATTATGGTAGAATACGTCTCCACATGGGTGGAAACAATAGCTACCCGGACGAATGACATCAAGGTGGTGATTAAGTTCCTACAAGAACACATACTTTCTCGCTTCGAAGCTCCGAAGGAGATTATTAGTGATAACTACACACATTTTTGCAATAAAACATTTGAAAAGTTACTGAGAAAGTATGGGGTCGTCCACAAGGTTGGGAAGACTTATCACCCTCAAACAAGTGGGCAAGTCGAGCTAGCAAATCGTGAGATCAAAACCATCCTTGAGAAGACCGTTGATCCTACCCGAAAAGATTGGTCTATAGGCTTACCGTACCGCCTATAAGAACCCTCTCGGGATGTCCTCATTTCATTTTGTCTATGGTAAGCCTTACCATCTCCCCGTAGAGCTAGAGTACAAAGCGTATTGTGCCCATTTATTATTCGAGAAGTGTTCCCTCATGGTGTTGTGGAGATAGAATATTCGAAAGGGGGAACTATTTTCAAAGTGATTGGATAACGTCTTAAGCCATACTACGAGGCGTACGTCGTAGAAGCCGATACCATTTGGTTGTCGGACCCTATCTATGGGGATTGATTGAGAAGTATGAGAAGGTCTTCGCACCCCTGACGCGTATCGGATGATTCTTGTGTATATGAGATGTGCGTAGGTTATGTTAGTTAGAGTCCGTAGGTATAGGTCACATAGGATAGGTGGAGAGAACACACATTGAGACAGAGACTAGGGTTTTGGAGCACCCATTGAGCGAAGTTAGGTCGATTACGTGTCGGTATACTAGTGAGAGCTTCCAGAGATTGAGAGAGATGAGTTATTTCTAACATAAGAGACTCTGTTGAATTTTGGGAACCGGACCGGTCCGCCCCTGGACACTAGACCGATTCATTTTTAGGAACAACTAAATAAAAAAGGGACCAGAGGGTCCAGTCCTGGGCATCCAGACCGTTTCGGCTTCTGGTTTTCTTCGATCATTCCCAAGGTGCATCCCCCCTCCCCCAATCCATTTACTTCCCTCCCAATAAGTTTTCCCTCCACCATTTCCCTCCCAAATTCACCCCTTCCCTCCAACACTCTTCCCTCTAAAATCAACCTTTCCCTCCATCATTCCCACCTATAAATACACCCTCCCCCTCCTTTCCACCATCATTCCTCTTTACTCTCATACTCTCTCTCTTCCAAATTTTTAGCATCCAACCACTGTTGCTACACATGGCCAACCACGCTCACCCTCAAAAGTAAAACTCCGTTATGTTCATCGACAACAATAATTCATACCTTTTTGATCAAGAACAATGATGGTGCGAAAAATTTTTTGTCCAGACTCGCAAACTACAATTGGAGCGCCAAGTGTGCTGGAACGAGCTACCAAATTTTATCACCAGCCTTTTCCTTCCACGGGGTTAGTGTCGGTACCTTAACGAGCCCCATAATGTAGTTTGGGTAGATGAAGTGCGAGCCTTCTACAGAACCCTTGTCCACATCGATTATTTTATTTTTGAGGCCCGTGTGGCCAGACAATGCATCCCTTTCCCCCTCGAGATTCTTTCCCAGAAACTAGCCAAAATGGATGTCTCGAACCCAATCGAGTTCACGTACCCCAACGCTTTTTCCCCTATTGACAAAGCTATTAGCATTGCCTGTATAGAACCTAGTGAGGTTTGGGCTATCGAAACATATTTGATAGGGCGAATGAGCGACAAGTCACACATCACGTTTCAAATCGTCTATGCCAATATCCAACAAATATCCAATGATTCCGTAATGTGACCCCGTCAAGTGACTCTTGTATATCATCTCTTTGACCCCAACACCATGACCAACCTGGCCCATATTATTTACAAAGACATATTTTATGCGGCCTTGGACAAAAAGGATGTTACTCCTCTCCCGTATGCTCGGCTCATTACGTCTATTCTAGCCGACATACTCGTTGTTCCTCCCAATGGGTCCCTTCGCCTTCCCAATCCCTTAGGCAAGGCACTCGTACCAAGAGTGAGCGCCAACGAGAGATTATCTGCGCTCGGCAAGCGGAGGTGGCAGAGGACGATGATGATGATACATATATGGATGATTCAAAGGATGACGAGTCCGAGGAGTAAGCCAGTAGGGTGATGGCGATGAGGAGGAATATAATGAGGACGACGATTCTGAGTTTGAGCCCCCGGGAGAGAACTTTGATATGTGAATCACAGTGTTGGAAGCCCTATTCGATGGGTTTATCAATCAATACAACGCTCACCGGGAGGAGGACCGATGCGTATATCGGCGGGATACGAGCATGCTACATCGCCTCCAAGCTAAATGTATCGGATGACCATGGGGAGTCCTCCCCCGGCCTATTTCTTTGACCCTTACAACCTAAATGCTCTCATAACTTCTCCCCCTCCCCCTCAGTAGTTGCTCCTCCTAGGCTATTTATGTATTTTTTGTTCTTTCCTTATTTCCATAGCTTTGTATGCTTTTTATATATCTAATGGAAATTGGATTACCTATCATGTGTGTTTTATGCTTGCTTTTGTGTATTGCATTTTGTACTTTGTTCCATATTTTTTATTTCTCTCCTTAATTTAGCTTTTAGTCCTTTTTGCATCGGTACTATGCAAAAATCTAAATACGCATGCGGTCTCGCATTTCAGAAAGTTCAAAATGCCCAAAAAACCAAAAAAAAAATTCAAAAAATTTCCAAAAAAATACAAAAAGGCAAAAATAGTTTTCTTCAAAGTAAATAAAAATTGGAATTTAAAATTTTCAAAAATATCACCGAAGTTTTGTTTAAAGTCTCAAATTTGTAAATTTCAAATTGCACAAAGCCGAAATTGACCAAAGAGGGAAATTGAGCAAAAATTGACGACTTAATGAATAAGTGTGCAGATTAATCAAACCAGTGAGATTTCGAGCTTTTCACTTTTTTGTGAGTTTTAAATCAGTCTGAGTTAATGATTAACTCAAAGTTCAATTCAGCATTAAAATAAGTCGTTGATGATCTCTAATTTATTGTTTTGATCGGTTAAGTAATAGTATGTGATGTTGCCTCAAAAAGCGCGCTGAAATATCTCTAAATTAGAATTTATCTCGAGACGCGTATGATAATATGATTAATAATTCGGATAAATGAAGTTTGGCCCTCGTTTGTTACCTAAAAAGATTAGCCATAAAAAGTTGTGAAAAAATCTCCTTTGCAAACCAAGTTGAGCCAAATAATATTTATCCTTTTGTTTGATAAGCCAAAAAACCCATATAGCTCGGAATTGAGAAAATCAGGAAATGCAACAATTAAGTCCAATTTGTTTGAAAATGAAAATGGGGCAATAAAGAAAAAATGCTCAAGAAAAATAGCAATAAAAGAAAAATGTGAAAAAAAAAGATGAAAAGAAGAGAAAATGAGCAAAAGCCCAAAAAAGCGTTAGTGGACATCATAGAAGATTTTCCAATTGCGAACTTTCCCTTTTTACCCAATACACCTCATGACCCGAAAAAGTCCTAAACAAGTCCGGATTGAGAAGTTAATTACCGCATGGTGAGTTAAAACATGAAAATATAAATAGAAGAGATTAACCGGTGTGTATAAGCGGTAATGTCCCCGTTTCCCAACGACTGTAACCCGATGAAGAGATCTTTTCACCCATAAATTTTTTTCTTTCAATTTTGTGTACGTGAATTCATGTTACAATGCATTTACTCCTTACATCATGAATATCGAGCGAAATAACCACATTCCGAGTGATTCGTTTGCGAGAGTATCCCATGAGCATTTGAATCAAAACGAATTTTCGGGAAAGTAACCTAATGATCAGTAGGTAGAAATTTACGATTAAATTTCTAGCTTCGCACACACACACGACAAATTGAGGTTTGATTATAAAAATATATGGTGATTATTTTTCGAAAAAGTTTCAATTATAATTTTTTTAGGTATTTTGAATTTTTTTTAGTCAAAAACTGAATTCTGTGAGTATATTCACTACAAACCCTCACTAGGGCAACCTAGGGGTTTAACGTCTTGTTGCATACGATAAATGCAATCGCGTGCCTGCAAAAGTTGTATTCTATCTTAATAAAATGAATTTCAAGAGTTGAGCATTGGTGAAGTTTTTTTACATTGCTCGGGACGCACAAAGTTCTAAGTTAGGGGGATTTGATTAGGTATAAATTCTTCTGAATTTATCCCCTTAAGTTATAAGCTTTTAGCACCTCGAATGATATAATTCATATTGATTCATCTAATTTATACGCTACTGACAATTCCCAAATAGTTCCTCGAGTGTTCCATATTTTCATGCTTTTTACAGGTATTTAATGCAAGTAAAGAGAAGAGGAATCCAAAGCGGAGAAACCAACAAAGGAAGGAAAGTTAGGGGGCAAAATAGTCATTTCACATCTAGAGTTCGGATGAGGGACCAACATGAAAAATGAAGACCTCGCGTCTACAAGCGTATAAGAAAAAACGGCACCCCAAAATGAGCCCTGGATCAGAAGTTACGGAGATTCAAGGATGAGAGAAAATAAAAAAAAAAGAAGAAAAAGAAGAATTTCGAATCCGGATCGGACTAGTCAAGACAAGGAGCGAACCGATCCGGAAGGAAGCTAGTCTCTGAATAAATATCACCGCCAAACCAGATCGGATAAAGAAAAAAATGAATCGATCCGAAAAGAATTAAAACTCTGAATGAAATTGGCTACCAGATCGATCCGGGTTCATAAGAAAATGAACCGATCTGATGTCTTGAAGATTCATTAATAAAATTGAGTAGACCGATTCGATTTCAGAAGAAAATGAACCGATCCGAATTATGCCACCAGATCGAACCAAAGAAGTCCCACCAGACCGGTTCGATTGAGATTTTCCCTGATTTTCCGTTTCTAATTTAGAGTTTTACTTGGTTCAAACTCTTATAAAATTTCGAAGTGTATTTATTTTAGCTTATTATCAGACATTAAGAGGTTCGAATATTATTACTTTTAGAGGGCTCTTGAAATGAAGAACCCTATCTTTGAAGTTTTGCAATTAATTCAAGATTCAAAGTTTATTTCCAAATTTTCTTATTGCAAGTAACATTTAATTTCTGCTTTCCATTTCTTTCGTAGTTAGTTAGATTAATTCTTAATTCTTAGTTTTCAATTCTTAATTCAAAAATTTTCTTCTCAAAAATTCCAAAATATTCATGAATTCCTGGACTTTAAAACTTGTGTTTTCATTTAATTTAATGATGTCCAGCTAAGTTTTTAAGGGTTGGGGTGCATGAACCCAACCCGATGTAATTTACCCATGTAGAAAATAGGGTTTGAATTGAATTTTAAGTGAATCGTGTTGTGTAGTACATACAACCATTGTAGACCTTTTAACCTCGTTTGCCCTAGGTAACCAGGGTGTTTAAGGATGCGATGCACGTGTTAGCTATTCAACACCGCTTTATTTTTACCTTTGATTATGTATGATGAGCACTCGTATCCTCATATATGTAATGCTTAGGATTACTAAAGAGTGGGTTCAATTAAATTTCCAATTCAAAATCTAGCATTATATATGGTAAATGTACTAAGGTTTGGGGGATTGTAACCCGACCTATCTTTCCTTATTCATAGTTAATTCATTCAGTATATTTGTTCTGTTGCACTTAGTTTAGTTGTCAGTTAATTTTCATTCACATTTGGTTATTAGATTTTCTATTCATCTTAATCACCTTTTCTATTTCTTTTGAGAGTCAATTTTAGGGTTAGTCATCTATTCCGTGTCATTACGATTCTTCATCCTAGTTCCCTGTGGAGACGATCCTGACTTACTGGGTTTATTACTAACGCGACAAGCTTGCACATGAGCCTATATCAGCACGCACACTGGATACACATTTGTGGTCACATCATAGGCTCACTCTCATGTTTACTTATTTTTAGGTTAGTGAGGCGGTCGTCCCTAGTTCTGCGGGACATACTGTGAGTGTTATACTGTGAACTCCTCAAGTATTAGACTGTCATACCTAGTTTACTTATGTCTGTTAAAGTTATTATTTTTTTTTCTTTTTTAACAAAATAAGTACTAACTATTGTCTATCTTCGGTTAGGCTGGTCTTCCAAGTCACATGGTTCCTCCTCGGTTTAGCGGCATCATACTGAACCCTCTGAGCTATGGGGTAAGGCATTGTAACTTTTATTTTGACTTGAGTAGGATATTACACCAACTACTCCTTCTTTCTTTTTCTGGGACTAACTCTTTTTATTTTCCTTTTCTAGGGGTAGAGGAGTGTTCAATTCTTTTAAGAATAACACATAGGCAAGTAGGCCCACATAACGAGGGGGCTCATCACGAGCAAACCCTCCAAAAGATACTAAGGCCCCTCCAAAAGATGCTAAGGCCAAACTCAAAGTCCAGTTGGATAAAGGGGGTCACCATGAGGGGCCCCTCATTCTAAAGCCCAAAGCCACATAAATTAAGCAAAGACGAGGAGGGCTCATCATGAGAAGCTCCTCATCTCAAGACTCAAACCATAAAGAAAGTGAGCAAGGGTGATGAGGGCCCCTCACCCCAAGACTAAAGCCAGAGATAATTGGCTTGGATGAGGAGGGCTCACCATGAGCAGCCCCTCGTCCCAAGACCCAAGTCATAGAAAAAGGCAAGTTTGAGAGGGCTCATAACGAGTAGCCTCTTGAGATAAATAAACTACAGGAAAAAGGCCAAGGCAAGGGGACTCATTATGAGCAGTCCCCTCTGCCTTAATTTTTATATCACAAAAATGGAGGCAGCGTGAGGAGTTTCACCTATAACGGCTCCTCTGCCCCAAATGATCTACTTCAAAAAAGGCACAGTGCGAGGAGGTCCACCTACAGTGGCCTCCTCCCCAAGATTTATTACCTAGGAAAAATAACAAAGTACTAATATTTTACTTTCCTATACAAGTATCCTAGTTGAGCATATAGGGATCAAAGAGGCCAGTTGGGATCTCTTGGGATTTTTAGCTTGGTGGTTGAGGAACAAGGTTTGTTCAGCAAGCTTAACCACTTATCACTTAAAATAGAGAAAATACTAGTAGAAAGACTTGAGGAGTCACCCAAGAACTTACACATCTCACACCTAGTCAGAACTAGGTGAGTAGCCAAATGGCTGCTCAAAAGAAATGAACTCTTTATAGAATAATTTTAGAAAGGGTGGTCCTTAAGGCCACTCTCAAGTTTACAAAATGATTTTAGAGAGGGTGGTCCTCGAGGCCACTCTCAAGTTTACAAAGTTTGTACAACAAGTTACCGTTTCAAAAGATATTTATCAAATCAAATATTTTGTCTCCATTAGGAGACATATTCACTTTTTGACTTTGGTTACACCAGGTGTCATTTGTTAGAGGGGACATATAGCTGCAGACCTAGTAGGGACAAAAGGTACATTACGGACCTTGTACCTATAAGTTTTTCCTCTTGTTTTTGGCTCCCAAAAGGCCCCATACTAGCCCTAATATTCATCTATAAATAGGACCATTGGTGAGGTCAAATCATAGATCAAAAACTCAAGTCATACCATTACTTTGTTAAAATCACACCAGACCACTTAGTATTATCTCCTTGCTCTTTGTCTAAGTGTTGAGTGGTTGTTTATTTACTCCCATCAGTAATTTTTCTCACGAGATCTTATTCTGAAGGTAATTATAATTATTGTTATGAAGTTCTTCTTCTTGCGGGGAGTGGTTCTGGTCTTGACTCCATTTTTAGTAGAAATGGAAGGTTTTACCAGGTGCTGCTTGTCAAACTTATTAAAGACCTTGGAGGAAGAGTCCATTGATGTGGGTTACTCCTCACTCGTTCCAGTTTCTTACCAGACCTCAGTCACACTACCCACTTATATTTGGCGACTCCGCTAGGGAGGTATCCTCACATTCATTATCAAAGAAGGTTTTAACGTTTCTAAGCAACTGATTTTTAAAGATACTCAACCTGGGAATGGAGTTCAAAGTGATCAAACCACCCAAGAGGATGTGGTAGTGACCAGACCTAGAGTACATGCTCCTTAGGGAGGGTAGTCCAGTACATCAACAGCAACTCCTTTGGTAGGTATGAATCTAATGAACATGTTTTTTGAGTTTCTAAAACAAAATAATGTGGACTTGGAAAGTTTGAGCCAAAGTTGTGCAATACCAACAATAACCCCCTCTGAAGGGGAACTGCTTAGTAATAGCAACAGTAGAGGTGGCTCAACCATGAAAGGTGGTTCCAGAGAAAGTTATGACACCGTTCAGTTCACCAGCAGCAAAAAAGATGGGTTCGATAGAATCTCCCTCAAAAGCTATAACCATAGAGGAAGTGAAGAAATTACTCTCCTCCTGTTAGAGGGAAACTTCTCAATTATATGAGGAGTTGCAGAACCCCTACCCAAAAAGTGTGAATAATAAGTCATACCCAGAGGGGTATGTTCCACCAAAATTTGTCAAGTTCAACGAAAAAGGATAAATACAAAAGAGCATGTGAAAACATTTGTTGAGTACCTAGGCGTGCATGGTAATGACAAAAATCTGAAGTTGAGGGAGTTCTCTAAGACTCTCATGGAGAAGGCCTACATGTGGTACTCCCACTGGGCGCCCCACAACATCCCCACATGGGAGGAAATGCATAGGTAATTCCTTTAAAATATTTTCATAGCAGAGGATGAGTTCACGTTGAGACACCTGGCCCATGAGGTGTAAAAACCTAGTGAAGACTTGATGCAATATATTAAGCATTTTTACGAGAGGGAACTAAATTTCCATGAGGATGTGGAGAAGGAAAGGATGCTACAAATATGTGTTGAGGGGCTCTGGAAAGAATATAAGATCCATTTGGTCAATGAGACCAGAGATGGGACTTTTAGAGAATTCACTCGGGCCGCTAGTAATATAGCTATGATAATCAAGCCTAGGTCCTCAAACTAGAGGATGCAAGTGCCTCTGACTTCTGGGAGATTTCAAGTCTCGAGGAAGCAAGCAATTAATTATGTGGATGGATCTTACAAGGGAAATAAAAGAGGTCCCAGATTCAAAGGCAACAACCCAGCTAACAAGGGGAAGTTTGGAGAGGATGTCCCACTGTTATTGCCTTACAGTGTGGCAGAAGGAATGGACTATTATCAAACATTATTACGAGAGGGGTAACAGGACCCCCTCATTCAAATGGGAAAATCCTAATAGTAGTAGATAAAGCTAATGCCAAGTATTGTGAGTTGCATCATAGGGTGCAACACGCCACTAAATATTGTTACTACCTATGGATGATCACTAGTGAGTTGGTGCCCAGTGGTACTTTGCACATACCGCATGGAGATGTCAACGTTCTCACTTCCATATCATCATTATGGCACTACCAATATGGTGGTAGCATATGATGAAGCAACAACTTTAGACTTGATGGAATGGGAAGGCAGTGAGAAGATATATGAATATATGGAAGGATTGGCACTTAATAGAGGACATATAAGTGAGAAGGAGAGGAGGCGCGAGGAGTGGTTCTTCAATCCTAATCAAGAAGAGGTTGAATGTGAAGGGGGTGAGCAAGTGAACCCCCCAAAAGGAAAAGTAGACATCATCATTGCTTTGTATAAAGGAGGAAAATCTGAGATAAAATATATTTATAATGCTCAAACTTATGAGGTAGACTTGGACTCCGAGTGCGAAGCAAGAAGCCCGAAGTTCAAATGGTTATTAAACCAGATAGGAGTAAAGTATGACACCAGGATAGTCATCATAGGGAAAGTTTTGGAAGCAATGTAGCAGTGTGGGGACCCCTTGCTAAACTGGTAGGAACCTATTGCCGGTTGATTGAAAGATACACTTCTGAAGTGGTCTTTCCTAAGGCAGATAGGCAAGTGCTATATTTTCACAAAAGCCAACTCTATGTGACAACCATAATCAATGTAATTTATTTCCTTAAGGGCATTAATGGATAGAGGAGGGTCCATCAACATCATGATAATCAACTTATTATATGAAATGG
Source organism: Sambucus nigra (assembly GCA_949130495.1). Taxonomy (NCBI): domain Eukaryota; kingdom Viridiplantae; phylum Streptophyta; class Magnoliopsida; order Dipsacales; family Adoxaceae; genus Sambucus; species Sambucus nigra. The sequence goes on from OX422215.1 coordinate 335,070,902, forward strand.
GGATATCTCAAGAAAAGATAGTGCCCATGCCATTGGTGATTTCAATATTTGATAGTGCGGGCATGCAGTTGCTTGGATATGTGAATGTGGGTATCAAGCTGTAGAAATTCACTTCCCACATTAAGTTTCATGTCATCAATTCTAACACAAGCTGCCAGCTGCTCATACGACAAGTGTGGATGCACATTAATGGCATAGTGCCTTCCACATACCATCAATGTGCCAAAGCCAAATTCGAGGTCATGAAATTATAATCAAAGCAATACAGAAACCATTTTCTATTGAGAAGGCCCATGTGGTGGATGCACCATTCTATACTGAGCTTGATGAAGAAAGAAAGAACTCAGCAACAAAGTTAGAAGGAATAGAAGTAGTGGTAGTAGGTACCCAACCAAGAGCATATGTGCATGATTTTTTGGGAGAGAGAATGATCCCCAAGAGGGCAAAAGGAAAAAGGAAAAAGGAAAGTAGATAAGGTAGCCAAGCCCCCTCAAAAATGCAAGAAGGTGGTCCTACCGGATGGGAAAGTCATATACCATTTATAACAGTCGATGCGAGAAACATTTTGGGATGAGAGCGCTGACCTGGCACCAGAGTATTTCGTGGTGGATGAATCCCACATTATCAAACATATTTAGGAGCCAGAAGAAGACCCTGAGTATATGCAAGATGGAACAAATGAACAGTTGTAATAGGTGGAGGAAATTAATTTGGGAATAAAAGGGGGTGAGAGTACACCCATTCTAATTTCCAAAAGCTTAAACTCAAAGTATAAGGAGGATCTCATCAGCCTGATCAAGGAATTCACTGATGTGTTTGCTTGAAAATACATAGAGATACTAGGGATATACCCAAAGGTGAGTTCCCATAAATTAAATGTTCTTCCCAATGCTCTTCCAGTTAGACAAGCAACATGTACATAAAAGGCCAAATAGACCTTAAGATAAAGGCAAAAGTGGAGAAATTATTGGCAACAGGGTTCATCAAACCCATTCAGCACCCTATGTGGATCTTTAGCATTGTACCGGTGGAGAAGAAGGATAAAAGCCAAATCCAATTTTAAATGTTGGGTTGGTTAGTTTTAAAAGTGGCAGTGGTCATACTAGATTATTGAAAATATGGGGGTGGAATTTTTCAACATTTGAATAATTGAATTTGAATACAAATAAGACATAATTAAATGAAACATACTATATATAATTATTAATAATTGAATTTGAATATAAATTAGACATAATTAAATAAAACATAGTATATATAATTATTAATCATTATTGAATTATTGTGTGTGTGGTGGGGGGAAGGGGGTGGTGTGTGTACGTGTATGTGTGTGGGGGTGGGGGGGAGGGGGTGGGGGCAGAGTGGGGCAAGGTGGGGGGAGGGGGCAGGGATGGGGGAAGGGGGTGAGGCAAGGTAGTTTAATTGATGAAATGAATTAATTGAGTAGATGAATTGGAAGGAATACATGATACACATTTGTTGTTGGCATTGTTGTTGGATTATTTTGTTTAGTAAATGTTGGATTGGTTAGTTTTAAAAGTGGCAGTGGCCATACTGAATTATTGTCCATATGGGAGTGGGATTTTTCAACTTTTGAATAATTGAATTTGAATATAAATAAGACATAATTAAATGAAACATACTATATATAATTATTAATAATTGAATTTGAATATAAATAAGACATAATTAAATGAAACATAGTATATATAATTATTAATCATTATTGAATTATTGTGTGTGTGGTGGGGGGCGGGGGGTGGTGTGTGTATGTGTATGTGTGTGTGTGTGTGTGTGTGGTGGTGGAGGGGGTAGGGGTGGGGGCAGGGTGGGGGAAGGGGGTGGGTCAAGGTAGTTTAATTGATGAAACGAATTAATTGAGTAGATGAATTAGAAGGAGTACGGGATACACATTTGTTGTTGACATTGCTGTTGGATTAGTTTGTTTAGTAAATGTTGGGTTGGTTAGTTTTAAAAATGGCAGTGGCCATACTAGATTATTGTCCATATGGGGGTGGGATTTTTCAACTTTTGAATAATTCAATTTGAATATAAATAATACATAATTAAATGAAACATACTATATATAATTATTAATAATTGAATTTGAATATAAATTAGACATAATTAAATGAAACATAGTATATATAATTATTAATCATTATTCAATTATTGTGTGTGTGGTGGGGGACAGGGGGTGGTGTGTGTACGTGTATGTGTGTGTGTGTGTGTGGTGGAGGGGGTGGCGGTAGGGTGGGGGAATGGGGTGGGGCAATGTGGGGAGAAGGGGCAGGGATGGGGGAAGGGGGTGGGGCAAGGTAGTTTAATTGATGAAATGAATTAATTGAGTAGATGAATTAGAAGGAATACGGGATACACATTTGTTGTTGACATTGTTGTTGGATTATTTTGTTTAGTAAATGTTGGGTTGGTTAGTTTTAAAAGTGGCAATGGCCATACTGGATTATTGTCCATATGGGGGTGGGGGTAGGGGCAGGGGGTGGTTTGTAGTAATTGTACATATTTGCATGTCTTCTTCTAATTTTTTTTATCTATACTAATAACATTTTTTTACAACAAATGTCTCCTTCAGGTATTAAGGCGAGGATGATGATGCTGGTTATGATGATGTCGTCTGGGCTCGGTGGTTGCGGAGGCGACGAGAGCTCCTCGGCCCCTAGGCTCCCCAAATATGGCAAATTTGGGATTACCATCGAGAACAAGTCGGAGCTATTAGCGAGATCTCTCGAGCTACTAAAGACGGTCATCGGCCCGGGGTTTATGAGTTGGAAGGAGGTGCCATATGAGCTCAAGTTAGCTGTTTGGGCGGCATTATAAGTAATATATTTATATTTATCTGAATATTTTAATTTCAATTTCAATTTTGATTTCAATATCATTTTATATTTATATTTATTCGCAACCAACATTGTATTTGTTGGATAGGAACAATTCAACTTGGATCCAAAGCTACGCAATTCCGTCTTGGAGAAGTTGAGGGAGCAATACAAGACGTGGAAGAAAAATATGCAGACACGGTACTTTGGGAAAACACGAGAGTCCATTATCCAATGGCGTGAATCCATCCCGCCCAAGGAGCCGATCTCATTGGCACAATGGCAAAAGTTCATTGACAATGAGATCGGAGAGAGACAATTGGCATCTCTCCAATCGGGAAGGGAAAATCGGGCAAAAAAGACGGACGTGCACTACTCCGGCCGGACGTCTTACGCCGAGGTGGAGCATAGGATGAAGGTAAGATTTAATTTTTCTATAACTACATAAATATATTATTCTTCATTATTTTACTTTGTGGGACCGATACTAATTTTACTTTATTTTATTTCAGAGGGTAGAGAGTGGCCCTGGGGGTAAGCCACATAGGCTCGATACTTATGTGGCTCTTCAGACGAAGAAAGGGAAGGACAAGGAGGTGTCCCCAGGCGTCGCGACCAAGATTGTAAGTAATCCGACAGTTTAATTTTTGTTAATTACGTTATAATTTTTTAGTTTACTTATTTTACTAATCATGTGCTTTTTGTCGTTTCAGGCAAAGCTTAAGGAAGTGCATAAGTCGCAGTCTGAAGCCGACAAGGCGTCTTTATCCACAGACGCGCTCAGCCAAGTGTTTGTCTCTGATCGCAAGGGGAGGACAAGGGGGTGAGCTCGAGGGTGGTCAAATCTAGGATCATCGAATTAGATACGAGCGACACCGGGTTGGCTCGAACGGGGGATTCACATGACGCGAAGCTGTCCCGTTTGGAGGCGATGATCCAAGATATGTACTCATTCATGAAGCGTACGTTGGGCGTAAAACGTAAGGGGAAAGGTAAGGAGAAGGCAGTGGAGGAGGAGGAGGTGCAGGAGGACGAGGCGCAGGATGACGAGGATGTGGACCTTGCTACTTCATCATCGGCACGTGCATACTTCGATGATCCACTTCCTTATTTGGCTCCCTTCCCTAGACCGATGTCGACAATTGGTTGGCCGAGCGTGTTCATTTTGGACATATTTGATGGCCAGCGGATTGGGCGGGGGTTGAGGGACCCGAATATTGTCCAGGGTGGAATAGTTCATAGACGTGCGCTTCAAGAGATCGAGTCCAAAGTGATCGTCACACATGTGATACCCGGGAAGGAGAAATCCCTATTGTGGTTACGCGAACAATGCGACACGATGTATATTAGTGGGTGTGTCAATTCGTATATCGTGTGGCCTACTCACCTCCTCACATTTACCCCAGACATGTAGTAACATTATTCTTAAGTTGGTACATTTGAATTATATTTGGATTATATCGTCATGTACATTGTTTCTATTTTGAATATATATTTGCATTATCTTTAGTTTATTTGGATATATGATGTTTGAACAGGTAAAACGTTGCTATAACATGTACAAATATACTGTTGGGCAGTGGCAGTGGCCATACTGCCCAGCAGAATTTTTTTTAATTCTGCCCATAATTGTCACAGTCATTGACCATGACAAGTCCTTGACAAAGAATTATTGTCACGGACTTGTCACGGTCAATGACCGTGACAATTTTTTATGAAGGGTCAAGGATTTGTCACGGTTATTAACCGTTGACTAAACTTGTCACGGTCATGGACCGTGACACGACCATGACAATTCTAACGAACTTGTCACGGTCAATGTCCGTGATAAAAAAGTTGTCTCGCCCTGAATTGTCATGGTCATTGACCTTGACAAGTCTAACTTGTCAAGGTCAATGACCATGACAATTAGGAAGATTTGGTGTAGTGTTAGAAAAGGGTTCGGAGGCTAAGTTACGAAATGGGAAGGTGTTAGGCACCCATTCTTCCCTTTCGGTCTCTCATGGATTTTTGTTATTTTCCTTTTATTTTCCCCGTGATGTGTGTGTATGTGTATATATAATGGAGATAGGAATCATCGACTTATACCATGGAAGAGATAAAGCGAGTCATCCGTAGGAAGGTATAAAAGTATTAGAAAATAAGATTTACGCGATCATCCTTACGTTAATCGTTATGAGGGAACGATAACGCACACGGAATGATATGCACCTAAGAACAAATATATATATGTATATAGTATAAGAGAATGGAGTTTAGAGAAAATAGAAAATGAGAGAAAAAGTAAAAAATAGGACTCGAGTCTCGGGTTTTACCCCGAAATGCCTACGTAGCCTATAGAGGCATCAAAGTCCACATAGTTCGCATGCAAAATGAGGAGTGGGGTTTATCCCATAAATCCCACCGGGGATTCTCTTATTTGTGTGTGTGTAGAAAAAAGTGTTTTGGTTGTGAGAAAAGTGTAAGAGAAGTGTGAGAATTCCCGTTTGGAATTTATGAGCAAACCCTCTTTTTCTTATTTTTTTGGGTTTTTATTTATATGAAAATAAGAGATGTGCAATAATACTAAGTAAAAGGTATATTAGGATGTGTGAGATGAGATAATAAAGGCACTAAGTAATAAAACAAGTTATTGCAAATTTATGAGAATTTAAGTAGAAAGTTGAGAAAATTGGACCTTCTTGAAGATCTTGAGCTTGATCTTGAATGTTGGAGAGCAGCCCTTAGACTTGGATGATGATAGAGGGTAGTGAATTCACCAAGTTTGGTGAAAAGGATGATGAAAAGTGAAGGTTGGAAAGGGATTTGGGTGTAGAAATCACGCTGACTTCGAGAGAGGTTTTCAGGATTTGCTGAGAGTGATTTCTATCAGATCTGGGCTCCTCTTGCTAGTGAGGTCAGGGCCTCCCTTTTATAGAACCAGGGCATTACAGATCGGCATAGCCCTGTTCCTGCCATTCGGTAGGTGCGTTTAGGCACACTGCCGATAGGCAGGGTCTCGAACCTACCGTTTGGGAGTATTTTTCAGGCTTTTTTGGTAAATCAACCACAGAACACAAACCGTTGATCATAATCGTGTACGGGGCAGACCATTGGATAGGTAATTCAGAGACCTTCTAAAATCCTTGGACTTCTACCGAGTTCGGAAGTTGACTTTGGGTCAAATATGGCTCGGAAGTATTTGGCAGTCTATTGGACGGGGAACTGTCGGACACAAACGTATCGTTCGTCCGCATGGTAAGTATGAATCGTACATGGGGTGGACCGTTGGAAAGGTTAGGAGATGTAATTTGACATTCCAAAGAGTTTGATCTGGTTCGAGGAGTTGACTTTGGTCAACCGGGCCCTGGAAGCATTCGGTGACCTTTCGGAGTAAAACAGATCGTTCGTTCGTACCGTAAGTCTGAATCATGCATGGTGCAAACCGTTAGAAAGGGGATTCAATTTCCTTCGAAGATTCATTCAATCTCGATTGAGATGAAGCCTTTGACTTTTGGTCAAACGGAGCCTAGGAGTGCCCGATGGATTCTAGGTCAGTACTTAGGGTATGACCTGGGTTTGTAGTGATAAAGGGAGGTGCTAGGGACCTATGGAGAGTTTAGGAGTAATAGAATGGGGTGTCTATAGAGCCCCTCGACAGGTGAGTTTGGAACAAATAATAGCCATCGAATAGACACCGCATGATGCTTTTGAGGAAGGATGACCAATTCAGAGGGTCGAGGCCGATTCTGAGGACCTAAGGGAGCGATGATGACCAATTCATAGGGTGAAGGCCGATTCTAAGGGCCTAAAGGAGCAAAGACGACCAATTCAGAGGGTCGGGGTAGATTCTGAGGACCTAAGGGAGCTAAGACGACCAATTCAGAGGGTCGAGGCCGATTCTGAGGACCTAAGGAGTGTGCTGGGGATAACCAATTATGTGAGTCGAAGCCAATTCTACGGGCTTGAAGATGAGGGTGATCGATTCTGCGGGTCGGAGCCAATTCTGAGAGCTTGAGTAGAGTTGACCAATTTTGCTGGTCGAAGCCAATTCTGCGGGCTTATGTAAAGATGACCAATTCTGTGGGTCCAAGCCAATTCTGCGGGATTAAGTTGAGATGACCAATTCTGCGGGTCGAAGCCAATTCTGAGGGATTAAGTTGAGATGACCAATTCTGCGGGTCAAAGCCAATTCTGTGGGCTTAAGATGAGATGACCAATTCTGCGGGTCGAAGCCAATTCTGAGGGCTTGTGTTGAGGTGACCAATTCTGCGGGTCGAAGCCAATTCTGAGGGATTATGTAGAGGTGACCAATTCTACGAGTCGAAGCCAATTCTGCAGGCTTAAGTGGAGGTGACCAATTCTGCGGGCTTAAGTTGAGATGACCAATTCTGCGGGTCGAAGCCAATTCTGAGGGCTTAAGTTGAGATGACCAATTTTGCGGGTCGAAGCCAATTCTGCGGGCTTAAGTTGAGATGACCAATTCTGCAGGTCGAATTCAATTCTGCGGGCTTAAGTGGAGGTGACCAATTCTGTGGGTCGAAGCCAATTCTACGGGCTTATGTAAAGATGACTAATTCTGCGGGTCGAAGCCAATTCTGCGGGCTTAAGTTGAGATGACCAATTCTGCGGCTCGAAGCCAATTCTGAGGGCTTAAATTGAGATGACCAATTCTACGAGTCGAAGCCAATTCTGCGAGCTTAAGTGGAGGTGACCAATTCTGCGGGTCGAAGCCAATTCTGTGGGCTTATGTAGAGATGACCAATTCTGCGGGTCGAAGCCAATGCTGCGGGCTTAAGTGGAGGTGACGATCTAGGACCAAGGTCAATTCTGACCTGAGAGTGGTGACAATCGAGGAACAAGGTCAATTCTGACCTAAGAGTGGTGACGACCGAGGATCGAGGTCAATTCTGACCTAACTAAGGTGACGATCTAAGACCGAGGTCAATTCTGACCTAAGAGTGGTGACGACCGAGAACCGAGGTCAATTCTAACCTAACTAAGGTGACGCTCTGAGACCGAGGTTAATTCTGACCTAAAAGAGGTGACGACCAAGGTTCGAGGTCAATTCTGACCTAACTAAGGTGACGATCCAAGACCGAGGTCAATTCTGACATAAGAGAGGTGACGACCGAGGACCGAGGTCAATTCTGACCAAACTATGGTGACGATCCAAGACCGAGGTCAATTCTAACCTAAGAGAGGATGAAGATTGGATTTTGGGTTTCGTTGGGGAATGAGCTGGGGAAAAAGTAGAGTGTCCTTTGGATACTTTGAAAATGACTTCTGAAGTTTCGCTGGGGAAATTACCTTGTGATGTTGTTTTGAGCCGGGGAGCTGATTGCCGGGGAAGTGTTTGTGATATGTGGAGGATAGGCGAGTTTGATGTCGTAAACTTCACTAGGGAAGTGATTAGGTGGTCCAGGTATTGGATGTATTGCTCAAGAAGGTTTGAGACCTTTAGAGAATAGGAGGTGATCCTTAGAGGTCCTCCGGGGACATCGCCGGGAGGAGGTTTACTTGTTTTTTGAGAGTTCTGTTGGGGGAATGGGGGTTTCTCTTGAGGGAGTGTGAAATTTTCTTGGTGAAAATGTTCTAAATCCTTCCTAGGTTTTTTAGGAATTTTTCGTGGATTTTTTGGGGCTTTTTGGTATTTTTTAGAAATTTTTGAACGAAATTTCAAGAGGGTGCTGATCGGCATGGTGCAGAGGGTGCCATTTGGCAGTGGCACGGACTTTTAGACTGCCTCGGGAAGGTAAGGGGACAGTGTCGATCGATGAGTGGGTGGTCAATGCCGATTGGCATGACGCTTAGCATTCTATATAAAGGGGGTGAATTCCCTTCATTTTTCATAGCTTCTTGCTTCCTTTCTCTCTGCGATTTTCCTCCGCAAATCGTTCTAGCATTCAGATCTCTAAGAAATGGTCGCCTTTATGAGCACTCCAGCGCATAGAGAATGGTTAACTCTTGATGATTGGGCGAACGTCGAGTGGAGGGCTAGGGCGCCTCTTGCTTTGGGGAGTGATAACTCCTTTGATGCATTCAAGCCGGTTGCGGATGAGCGAACTTTGCTACGGGAGCCGTCGTGTCATCGATCTTCGAGGGTGGTGAACCTTGGCGGTTATGTAAGTAACCTAATTTTTGGCATTCTTCTATTTTTGATGATTTTTCCTTTCTTGAATTTTGACAAGGTTTCCCCTTTTGACAGACTGATATCTCTTTTAAGAACATGTGTGCCCGTGGGACGACGGGGCTTAAGGATGTCTAGGAGCATCTTCCACCCGTGGTGCGTTGGGTGGTATCATCAGTGGGTTTTTGGAGGTTGGCATCTACGTTGGATGAGACGACTCGATCGACAGCGGTCTTGTGCGTTTTGGGGGAGAGATGGTGGGATACTACCCACACCTTCCATTTTGATTTCGAGGATATGACGATGACTCCCATAGATGTGCAGTAGCTGCTGGGGCTGGATTGTGATGGAGAGCAGATAGAGGTGGATCGCTCTTTGCTGGTGAGGCCAGAGGCAGTGCGTGCGACACTCGGTGACATAGGTAGGATGGTATCTGGGGATTCCATCCGGATGTCCTTACTGAAGGATGTCTTGCTGGGTAGGGTGATCGATGTGGAGGATGGGCTGCAGGTAAGGCAGATGGCCCGATTGTTCATTTTATTGGTGCTGGGAGGCTTTATGGTGGCGTCGAGCGACGATGTCTTCCATTTGTGGTTATTGCTGTACTTTGGGATGTTTTCGAACATCCCTCTCTATGATTGGGGGAGCTTGACTTTGGCAACCCTCTATTTCTCTTTGGATGCATTCATCCGGTGTTGTCGATAAACTTTTACTGGAGCCACGTATCTCCTAGAGGTATCCTTTAATTTTACTCATTTTTTTCATGCATTTGCATTTTCCTTATGCGTCTCTTTTTTTTATTGTGAATTCTTGTCTTTGGCAGATGTGGTTCTATGAGGTGATTGGGTGTAATACCCAGCTGATTTCTCTGAAGGATGATACTTTTGGGGATTTCTATCGATTGTATTGATGGCGGAAGGCCAATTGGCAGTCGAAGGGATATCTTTCTCTGGAAGCAGTGCGTCAGGTCTTGAATGGCCTGACCAGTGGTAGGGTAAGACTCTTTCCTTTTCAGTCTTGGTTTTGGCATGTTCTAATTTTGTATTGACTTATGCTTTCTTGGGGATTTTTAGGTGACCTTTTACCCTTGGGGGACAGCCATTCAGGATATGGGGGTGACCGGGGTGAACATGCAGATGCGGTGCTTACTGGCGCATGAGTTTGGCCATTCTTGGTATCTTGGGGAGCGGGTGGTTTGGCAGATTACTGAGGAGGAGGTGGTGGTGCCACCTGCGCAGCCTCCTACGTCCATGAGGCGGGAGCGGTTGATGCTGGAGGATGCGCGGATTACGGTGATGATCGATGAGTCCTACTTATTATATACTGATACGGCAGCACCGTATGACTATATGGACTTTGTTATGAGCTGGTTGATGGTGTCCAGCATATATAATGACTTGCCTTTCCCTCTTGCGGGTTCGAGTCGGGCAGTGGGGTCCTCCCACAGTGGCGGTGGTTCGGCGACGGCGGATTCAAAAGTTCCTTTCATACGATTGCACACTCCTTCGTATAACATTCGGTGAGCTGATGGAGGGATGGTGCCTATGTTGCATCGTCCTCATGAGATGGATCCGAAGGAGTTGGGTTTGACTGAGGAGGTTCTTCGTCCTGTGGTATACCTTCTTGATCTTTTTTGGTTCCTTTTCTATTTTGATCCCTCTTTTGATACTGATTCTGCCTTTTACTTGCAGCAAGTTCGGGTATCGACCACTTGGCTGAGGGACATCAGAGACTGGATATCTTCGACGACTGCCCACATTCGGGATGCGATCCCAATTCCTTCTTGTTTGGTGCCGTCTGCTTCGTTCGGGGAGAACTCAGGCTCGGTTAGCGGTGGTGTGTCATCTCTCCATAGGGGAAAGAGAGCACGTTGCAGGGGTGGAAGCTCTTAGAGAGAGGGGTGAAGGGTAAGTGAGAGAGAGAGAATGAGAATGTAGGTTCGGGTTGAGTCCCGTTGTTGTTTGATTTTCTTTTATTTCCTGCAAAATTTGATATAACACAGAAGAATAAATATATATGCAATGCAATGGAGTTTTTTATTATCTTTTGTTAATGATGAATGAATGCATGCATGCACATGCGCTTTTTACTTTGATGCTGAGACCGTAAAAAGAGATGTTTTGGGGATTTTGGAAGAAATTTTTATTAAGATAAAAAGGGTATTTTTGAAATTCTGTTGAGAATATCAATTTATTTTGAGTTTTCTGAATTTTGACAAAAGAGGGAAAAGGAAAATTTCCAAGAGTAGAGGGTTTCCGATCGGAAAGAACTTTGTCCTACCTATCGGCAGTCAAGTCTAGTCCCATCAATTCGAAGTTTTGATTAGCGCCCTCTTCAGCCTTTGGTACTTTTGTGGGGTAGGATTCCCTCCGATTTTTGCAGGGATTATGTCTCTTGTTAGGGTTCTCAAGTATAAAAAGGGTAGGGGTGGAATGTTTCCCTTACACCTTCACATCCTTACTTACTTGCCTACTATCTCTTAGTCTTGCAAGATGGCTCTCCCTGGTAGCATTGAGTTTGTAAATTACCTCGAACCCTTGGAAGCGACGTGCTCTTATAACGTCGACTATGATGCTTTCAACATGCGTCGAGTTTCTTTATGGTGCAATCGGCCCATTGAGTGGAACATGTTGATGGTGGCGGTACAATTCTGGTACCCCAAAGACCATGTATTCCGCTTTGTGTTGGACAAAGTTTGTCCTACCTACGAGGACTTTTCTGCCATGCTGGGGATAAATCCTAGTGTTGTTGCGGCTTTACTCAAATTTTCCTGTTCTCCTAGGGATTTGCTGGCTGGGCTTCTTCGCATTTTACCTTCGACGGTTAGATCACTGGTTGCTGGAGGAATGATTTCCCTCCCGGCGGTGTTGCAGTCTGTACATCTGCAGCAAGCTGGCGATGCTGGAGCCATTGCTCCGAGCTTGGTTTAAAAATTGCTACTGATGACTGGGGAACTGCTGGTGGATCCGTAACTTGCAGCCATTACTTCATGGATGTCATACCATCGTAATGTTACGGCGGTGATACTGGTGGAGACCCTGAATTGTCTGGATGCCTGGCGAGAAGGTCGTTCTGACTTCCTGCGGGTAGCCCCGTGATGCTATTCATGTGGTTATCTGAAAGACTCCGCCTGGTGACTCCTCGAGAATATCCTTTGTCGGTTGTACCCAACTTATTTTCGCGTCACTTCTTCTACTTTGGCCTGGATATTGCGAGCTGGGAGAATTGGTTTGTGGAGCATGGGGCTCGAAATTTTTACTTGTCAGTGCCTTGGTGGGGACAGTTGCTGCCTGTTCTGGAGCTAGGAGAATAGTCATATGTGCAGTTGGTTGGTCTCAGACAAACCTCTTTCAATTTCCCTTGGTGTCTTCTGCGCCAATTTGGTTGGGAACAGGTCGTGCCACCTCGGACACTAAATTTCTTCCCGATAGAAGATTTGACCGAGCGCCTGCGTCTGCTGCTTGGCTCTCTGTGGGAGAATCGGTGTCCATCGACCCGTCCTTCTCAGTCTGTTGGGAGAGTTTGGCATATCCCTGGGGATCATATGAAGTGGTTGTGGAGGAAAGTAGTTAGCAAGATGTTGGTAGTGGAGACTGGACAAAGGTGGTTTGTTTCTTTTGACACCATGGAAGGAGGTGTTGTGGTCTTTTCGAAGCTGGTTCGAGCCTATCGGTCCATGGAGTGTTTGCGACATTCTATTCAGGCAGGGGAAACTTGGGGACCCCAGAATGCAGATGATGATGATGGAACAGGCTCCTCTGGTAGTTGTGGGTAAGACTCCTGGAGAGTTTATTGTGTAATGGGGGATAAATGTGGGGATTTTATTATGGCTTTCTAGGAAGGTGGGGGGAAGGGAGTTATCCGTTCCTTTTCTTATGTAATACGTACCGTAATTTCTTATTAAGGAAATAAACAAGTTTCTGATCATCCAGTTGTGCCTTTGATGAGTTTGTGTTGTTTGAATTATCTATACCGATCGCTAAGGCATACATAATCCTTTTGTTCAAATATATATTAGAATTGACTGTCATTCTCGGAGGTAAGAAACGAATAGTATTTTGTGAAAAAGAACGGGTCATGCTCATGTAAGGTGTATGAGCTGCCTACGTACATCTAGGGTTTTTGAAAAGATTTAATTTGTTTGAAAATGATTTTTACATAGGATTAGGCCCACGTAGTTCTGGGTAAGGGGTAAATGAAGAGCTTTTTTTTTAAATAGAAGGGGGATGAGAAGAGTCGTAGCGCACCGAGATTTCATACTAGGGGTATAACTTCTTGAGACGGTCCTGGTTGACTGGACGAGCCATCTCTTCCCCATCTAAGTCGGTGAGCATGGCGGCACCGCTGGACAAGATCTTCTTGACAATGTAGAGGCCGCTCCAATTGGGCTTGAATTTCCCTGTGGGGTCCAAGATGGGTTCTATGATTTCTTTGAGGGCTACGTCCCTTTCTCAGACACCGCGGTCCTTGACCTTCTTGTTGAATGAACGCGCTATTCGGCGATGGTACCCTTGTATGTGGTATAGTGCTTTTAGTCTCCTTTCGTCTAGGAGGCTCATCTCGTCAAGACGGCTTTGACACCAGTCTTCTTCGCTGACCTTGCTTTCAAGCATGACGCGTAGCGAGGGTATTTCCAGCTCCACGAGTAGGACTGATTCCATACCGCAAACTATAGAGTAAGGGGTAGCCCCAGTAGAGGTTCGAATTGAGGTTCGGTAGCCCTAGAGGGCATACGGGATCCGGTCGGCCCAATCCCGACAACTTTCGATCATCTTGCTGATGATGGCTTTGAGGTTCTTGTTGGCGGCTTCAACTGCACCATTACTCTGAGGTCAGTAAGGGGAAGATTATTTTGAAAATATAAGTTGGTTTGGAAAACTATTTTGAAGTATAACTTATGTAGCTTTAAAAAAATTATTTTGTTAGAAAAGTATGAATTAAGAAATGGTAGGGATGAACTTGTTTTTTAACACCATGGTGGTGATTTTGACTTTATCAAAATCCATAATCTGGGCAAACAAAGTTGCCACTTCTCCATTCCGGCATTTATCGTGAACAGATAACAAATTCCGTCGAACAGTAGTTATTGCCGACTAGCAATAGGTCAGTGATGGGATGTCTGAAAGCACTCATTTTGATTCTATACACGTCGTTGACCAACTATGATTGCAATATAGTGGTCGCTGACCAGCATTTAGTAGCTCGGGAATCCCTCAGGATACAGTATATCTGCCGTCGATCAGAGTGGAATGCCTTCGACCAACAATAAGTTTCGTCGACCTGTAGGTTTGATACTCAGTAACCGACCAGTGTCAGGTGATGCCAACTATTTCCAACCAACAATGTGTTTCGCCGACCAAATATAGGTTCTGCCAACCAGCTACATATGGGGAAATCCCCGACCTGAACAAATCATAATTTCAGATTGTAACGATCTCGTTGAGCAACGATTTATGGCCTCCTACCTGTGTAACACTACCAATCAAGTAAATGGATGGTGCTGACAAGTTTAGCTGGTTGCCGACCTATACTCGGTGTAGCTCCGACCAGTGCCGACCTGTGTAAAAATTCTTGTATAGAAATCGTAATAACCCTTGGTATATCAATCCATGTCACCGACAAACAACAAAAGCCCCTCCTTTCAAAATTCATGTTGTCGACAAAAAAAAAAGCTACGGTGAAACCGTCACTGCCGACCATTAATGGGGAGTGGGGAAAAACTGATACCTGTGCAATATATGTTGCCGATCAAGAAATATGTGTTGCCGACCTGGTCTGTTGGTCACACAGGAGTCGCCGACCAACCATAAAAATTTGTAATTACAAGAATTATTTCACTTTCTTACTGATTGATAAGACTTAGGCTTTGTGGACTCTTCCTTGTTTCCAAATGGTCGTCAAACAGTAATAGTAATGCGTGATTCTCCACACTTTGTTACCGATTCAGTAAATGGGTCCAAGGGCGATCTCCCTCCAGACTTAGGTGTAGCATAGCAACTTGTCGATCTGTAATAGAAGTTTAAACATTTTAGAATTTTTACAGCACTGAATAGGGTAGTAAATCTCCGCTGGAATCGCTGCTCCGGCTTTTTCCTGAGTTGGAAAGAATTATCTTCATTTGGCTTTTCCTTCTTAATTGGAAGATTTCATTACTTCTTGGAGACCAGTATGCGAATTGTCCGTCACCGCTTGGGTAAAACTAAGATGGATTTTAATAATTTGACGTAACCTGGAACTGCCATACTTGCACAGATTTGTAAATAAATGATGTGGTTAATACATGTGCGGAGAGAGAGAAAGTGGATCTGATTCAATCCATGTTAAGAGATCATTTAATAAATAAGGAAACCTAAACATTTGGATTTCTAAACCAATTCAGTTTCACCCATGTATACATTCAGTACGAGGGATGCAGTCAAAATATCTCATGTAGGTCTGTATAAAACTTTTTTTAACATATGTGATTATGGTTACGCATATTCATGAATATAAAAGCATGATGTGCAATATCTTGCAGATTTCGTAAATAAAATATGGACAACTAATTTATGTATATAAACATAAAAATCATTACTGAATTAAAAGATGTATGTACAACATATAATTGATTATAAGCAAAGATAGAGAAAACTTAGCGTATGATGATGATCTTCATCTCTTCTAATAATAAAGAAAGAATTCTTGGGTTGAATTCCCATAGACGGCGCCAATCTGTTGACGACTAGAAATAGCATCCATGATATCTTATCGGCATCAACAACAAATAAAATTAAGGTATAAAGATGATGATTGAAGATGAAGTGGTGATCACATCAAACACATAAGTAATTCAATCAAGCGAATAAGAGATAACTATTTTTAAAGTGGTTCGGCTATAAGGAAAATCCTATGTCCACTGTTATTTTATTCCCAGGGGTTTATAATAGCATAATATGGTGTAGAGAGAGACAGGTGCGTAGAGAATTTCTTGCTTGTTCGGATTGTGTCGCTCCATTTTTGGCTAAGGGAATGCATGTATTTATAGTGATAGGAGTCCAAGAGATGGAATGTCTTTATATATTCAGACATTTACATCTATGTACAATGAATATGATTGTTGGTCTTCTAGGGTGGTTGGTCTTCCTTGAGTTGGTTGATATTCTTTGAGTTGGTTGGTATGCCGACCAACTCTCCTCTGGGAAAACCAACTCTCCTTGGGGCTGAGAAAGTATAAATATTGCCACGTAGGATGAGAGGTGTCCATTTCTTATTGGTCTACGTAGTTGGAGAATTTTTTGCGTTAACAACCGGCCAACTGAAATATGAACCAGAAGAAGCAGGGCATGAGTGTGAAATCTCAAATATAAAGTAAAGTGAGCTAAGAGATAGAAGACATAAAAGACCGGTGTACCTAATTTCCCTCTAGGGAAGAAGGGCGAAAAAATATTGGGGGTGTAGTTGTAGTTAAAGTAATGGTGAAAACCTGAGAGGGGATGATAAAGGGAAAAAAAGAAAGAAAGTTGAATTTAATAAGAACAATAAAAACCTGAGAGGGGATGATAGCCTATGTAATAGGATCACTAAAGGCAATGGTGAAAACTGGCTGAGATGGTATAGGCTAAATGTGAGGCCTATTATCCATTGGCACAAAGACCCAAAAGATAAAAATCATCCCGAAAGGTGACAAATCTGGGAGAGTAACTCCTGCTAGTGATGTCATTTCCCTGACAGGGTAAGGGCTACGTATGGATAATACCTAACGTAAATTATACATATAAAGAAGTAATAAATAGAAAAAGATAGCAGGAATAACAAAGTTCAAGATACCTCCGGAAGTCCGACAGAAAAACCACCCACCGCAGCTGAAGTGGGAAGTGAGGAAGTATAGCTAGGAGGAATAGTCATATATGAACACACCAAAGGAGAGACCTCAATATATGTTTCAAAACATGACAATGTTAAAGAAAAGGAACTTATAAGGATTGACGATTTTTTATAGAAGAAGACGAGACGAAGGAGGCCCTCGTGGTTGTTGGGAACATAAAAGATAGGTGCAAAAGCGAAAGAAGAGAACAGATTATGTCAGTAAAGAAAATAAAGGGGGAATAATATTTGAATAGGGAGGAAATGATGAACCTATCTATCCAGACTCAAAGAAGATACTAGCATAGAATTCCTTGCCCTAGGTTAGGTCCATCGAGCAGGAGGAGGAGGTAATGGATCACTCGCCGCAACAAAAACACCCTGCAAATGCCACAAAGATAAAGACAATTTAAATATGAACTATGCAAGCTTAAGCATATAATAAGTGATGCAAAAAAAGTCAAGAGAGGTGACTTACAATGGTCGTGCATGCAGTGTGCCCATACGGAAGATGTCTAGTAGTGGGACTGTTGGCTGAGGGAGTATCAATCATGAGGTATTCACTAAAGGACTCTCTTGATACTAACAACAAAGAAGAAGCGTCAGGATGATGATCACCATGGGGGTAAGTGGCACTCATGTCATTTGAAGAAGAACTAACATCATCATAGGAAGGAGTGTTTCTATAATCGACCAGTTCCTCTTAAAATGAAAGATAAGGGGAACTAGCAAGTGAAACCCCGTGAAAGACAATTTTGCTAATTAAAGAGGAGTTAGGTATAGTACCTTCACCAATCGAAATGGAAGTAACAACAAGCTCCTCAAAAGATAGTCTCAGTGCCTCATAACCCTGCTTGCGAGCAGTCCAGTAGGTCTCCTCCACACCTAAGTCATAAGTATTAGACCCCTGGTCTGGTGCAAAAGAGGGAGCAATATCCTTAATAGTAGCTTTCTTCTTCTTCTTGCTCACCCTAATCCTTATTAGCGAGGGAGGGAAAGTAGGGGCATCAGTAGTGGTAACAACAGAAGAAGGAGCAACAATGGCTGGAATGAAGTTAGAAGCATCCACATCAGGATGATTCCTCTTGGAAGTAGGGGAGCTTTTGCTTTGCCCTTTCCTTTAGACTTGGCAGGCTGGGTCTTAGGCTTCTTGGAATTAATGGATTCGCTGTGAAAGGGTCTCACAAATATGGGGGTAACCTGCTCAAGGGGACCCTTAGGGATAGTGTTGCGATGCCATAGCATTTTTTTGGGTCCTTTTACCCAAATACTTATCATTATTGGGGAGTTTGGTGGAAATGGTCTCATGGGGGACATCCTTCTCACAGTTCTGAATAAAAAGGACTTATTTCAACTAAAGAGTGAACCAGGAATGAGTGAAGGAAGGAAGGTAATATTGAGAAGGTGCAAATAAGCCCCCTATATGGCTTACTCTATAAACTACCCCCTTAAAAGTAAAATTTATGAAAGCCTCCATGTATAGCTCGATTGGGGAGGTGCTCAAAGGATAAGTAGGATTATGAACACCTTGGTCATATACAAACTACCTCCTCACTCTCTAAGAATGATAAAATTCTACACCTTGGCCCAGATCATTCAAGGAAGGCAAAGTGAATGGTAGAAGCATAAAAGCTACATGTATATGGGGAAGGTGGAAACAGACTCAGCATTAGTGGGGCAATAGAAGGTGCCCCCGGTGGAGGATAAGGTTCCACCTACTATCTTACAGTATGCCTGAAGGAGAACTCATCAATATTATCTATCACGGGCCCTAAGGGGCCTTAGGGATCTTCTTGTGACACCTCGCAGTACGAGAAGCATTACTGTGGCAAGCCGTCGCCTATGGGAAAAGTTAGGAAATAGAAAAGACATTAGGATAAAGGTTTTGGTAAACTTAATAGCATCATCACGCCTACAGGAACGCTCAACATCTACATGATCTCTATCTAGCTAAGTATAAAGGGAACCCTGTGTTAGAGCTGTGAGGGGGACTGTCCTCCCTCAAGCTAGTCTCACAACAAACTTGAAGAGGAGATCGTGAAGGGAGTCATCTGGTCTCGCTGGAAATAAGAACCTACTTAGTAAAGTTATAAAAATGGTTGCCAAGTGCGAGGGGATTTAATCTTTGACCTATCCTGACTTTTTAAAGCCCTTCTCGAGCTCTCACCTTTGGGTAGCTGCCCAAAGTCCTTGAACCAGTACCTTTGCCATTTCGTGAAGGAGTGTTTAGTCTGGACAGTTTGATTGATAGCAACATACTTGGTAAACTCACATAAAGTTGAGTGAAGCTCCCCCACCATCTTCTCCTCAACCTCATACTCAAAACCATCAGTAATCACATGCCCTCCCAAGTAGGGCATGGCAAGAATCTCATAGATATCTTCCATGGTGATTGTAAACTCACCCCCAACTAATGTCAAAAGTGTGAGAATCTCTACTCCAACGAGAAGCCAATAAATTGATGTTAATGGCATGTTTGGAAATCGAGAAATACTTGAGGCTATTGATAGAAGTTGTAAGACCCAACACCCCGATGATATCCTTATGCCAGAGGGGTAGCCAAAACATAGTCCACCCAATGAGCCCACTCGTTTGGGGAACCTCCACCAACTTTAACCTTAATATTAGAATGGGTAAAATCACCCCTATCTACTAGTACTCTGATAATTGAGTCAGGAAAAACAATAAGAAGGTTAGAAGACTTACCCAAACCCACAAAAGGTTACTCATTTATTTTATCCATGAACTCCTGCTCAAAATTGGTGAGTGTGGACATGAAGGTATCTTTAGTACCAAAATAAGGGTCAAGACGATGGAGGCCAAAGTCCTCTTCGAGCGAGAGGCCAAGTACTCCCTCTGAGACTTAGAGTAAGTAGTGGACGAGGGACCCTCCCTCGAGGGAATCCTAATAGACATCTCATACAAGATAATGACAGTGGGTTCCAGGATGGCAGAAGTGATGGTGGTGGATCCGGTGGCCAAAACCGTCGAGATGGTGACAAAAATAGGCACCATGCCCACTAGCACCTCTCTAGTGGTGGTGGTAGCGACAGTGGAATTTTTTCTTGGTAAAGAAAGGAGGAGGACGATGGCGGTTATGGAGGAAAACCTTTTCTGTTTTTTTCTCTCTCTAAAAACTCAGGTTTGAAAATAAATGGTAAGGTAAAAAAGAAGAAGGGTTTAAAAGGGCCTTTTTATACCCTATTAACCCAATGCTCCTGCCTATCAAAAGGGGAGCATATCATTTCCCTAATAATGGGATTCATGTTCTCCATCCGACACGTGTCACCTCGAGGCCCTCAATGTGGGCTGATGTGATAGACCTATTTAATTCAAATAATGTCATAATGAGATTGAAATAAATTATTCGTATTCCACGATATAGTGATTAATTACGTACAAACCCCTTTGGTCTACCCAACACAAAGTTTTTTTTATGAGGGGACTACTGTAGAAGGGTGTTTAATCCATTTAAGAAAAAGACATAGGCGAGCAGGCCCACATGGCGAGGGGGCTCATCAAGAGCTTCCCCCTTCCAAATGATGCTAAGGCCAAAGTCAAAGTCTAGTTGGATGAGGAGGATTACCATGAGGGGGACCTCGTTTTCAAGCCCGAAGACACAGAATTGAATCATAGATGCTCATCTCGTGTAGATCCTCCTCTCAAGACTCAAGCCATAAAGAAAGTGAACAAGGGTGATGAGGGCCCATCACGAGCAACCCCTTTCACCAAGATTAAAATCACAGATAATTGGCTTAGACGAGGAGGGCTCACCACGAGCAGTCCCTAATCCCAAGTCACAGAAAAAGTCAAGTTTGAGAGGGCTCATCATGAACAGCCTCTCCAAATAAGTGAAACTACAGGAAAGGGCCAAGGCAAGGGGACTCATTATGAGAAGTCCCCTCTTGTAAGGACATTATTTTATAAGTCCGTTATCAATTTATTATGTCGTATACCACTACACCGTCAAAAAGCATTCAAGAACATTCAAACATCAAAGAAGAATCCGAATATCAAGGTTCTTCATCAAAAAGACTCCACAAAGTTTACTTTGGTAAGGTAATGTTTTAAATACCTTAAATTTGCACTTAGAGCTTTGTGATATTTAAAAAAAATATTTTTCAAGTGTTGGAGCGGACTTTTTCGTCAAAATTTGAGAATGAGTAATTTTTCTAAGTCCTATAGCGTACCTCATTTTTTACGCCAAGTTGTTCAAGCGAGATCACATCTCGTTCGCGATGTCTTTCAAATGACATGTGTACGTCGTTCGAGCAAGATCCCTATTTCGTTCGAGCGACTGAGGCGGTGCGTTTTTTTATAAATACTCGTTAAATGGTTTCGTTTTCATTAAGAAGTCCCAGCGTTTTAAAAGACAGAAAACTGCGAATCTACAGAATTCTTTTGACTTCTTCTTTTAGGGTTTAATCCCTTTTTGTTTTCAATTCACAAAATCCCATATGCTTTGGTGAAATGTTTTAGTGTTCAAGAACACACTTTGCCTTTGTTTAACCTCTGTGGATAAGGAATATCCATACTTGATCGGTGAATACCGAGCGTAGTCATTTTAAGTGTGGACGAGCCAAAAACGACGAACCGATACCTGGAGGGTATTTCATTGTCTCTCGTATCTTTGAAGGTTTACTGAAGGCACCGTGAATTACACACTTGTGGGCGATTATCAGGTTGTATGTAAGTTAAAGGTCTTGTGAATTCTTTACAGTGTTATAAAAGGTTTTACCCGAAAGGTTTTTTTTCCTGAATTGGTCGTCTTTGTTTTTCATGCATGGTTTGAACGATTTATGACATTTAGATGCATGTTTAGGCGTTGATTTAATTTTGTTTAAAAATAAACTCTAATTAAATAAGGTTTACTTGAAAACTTGTGAATTAATTTAAATCGGTATTACACACCGTCGTCATATTTTACACCTATGCCTCAATTGTCATATCACAAAAATAAAGGTAGGGTGAAAATCTCCACCTAGAGTGTCTCCTCTGCCCCAAATGATCTACTATAAAAAAAGGCACAGGGCGAGGAGGTCCACCTAGAGTGTCCGCCTCCCCAAGATTTCTTACCTAGAAAAAATAACAAAGTACTAGTATTTTACTTTCTTGTACATGTAGCCTAATTAAGCAGGAAGTCCTCAAAGCGACTAGTTGGGATCTCCTCGGAGTTTTGGCTTGGTGTGTGAGGAACAAGGTTTATTGATTAAGATCAACCACTTAGCACTTTAATATATTGATAATCCTAGTAGAGAGAACCTAGGACTCACTAAAGACCTTAAACAACTCACACTTAGTCACAACTAGGTGAGTAGACAAATGGCTGATCACGAGAAATGAACTCTTTAGAAAATGATTTTAGAGAGGGCGGTCATCGAGGACACTCTCGAGTTTACAAAATGATTTTAGAGAGGGTGACCCTCGTGGCCACTCGCAAGTTTACAAAGTTTGTACAACAAATTACCGTTTCAAAAGATAAATACCAAATTAGATATTTTGTCTCCATTATGAACCATATTTGCTTTTTTTACTTTAGTTCAAACTAGGTGTCATTTGTCAAAGGGGACATGCTGCTGCAGACCTAGTGGGGACAAAAGGTACATTGCAGACCTTGTTCCTTTAAGATTTCCCTCTTGTTTTTGGCACCCAAAAGGACCCAAACCATCCTTAACATTCACTTATATATAGGACCATTGGTGAGGTCAAATCATGGATAAAAAACTCAAGTCATATAGTTACTCTATTAAAATCACACCAAACCACCTAGTATTCTTTTCATGCTCTCTCTCTAAGTCTTGAGTGCTTGTTTCTTCACTCCCATCTTGACAGCCTTCATTCTCACGAGTTCTTATTCTCGAAGTTACTATTATTATTGTTGGGAAGTTCATCTTCTTACAGTTAGTGGTTCTTGTCTTAAATCCATTTTTACCAGAAAGGGAAGGTTTTACCAGGTGCTACTTCTGAAAATTCTTAAAGACTTTGGAGGTAGAGTCCATTGAGGTGGGTCACGCCTCACCCGTTCCAGTTTCTTACCAGACCACATTCACACTACCCTCCTACATTAGTATCCAGTCGGTGAACCGCTGAGGCAGCTAGTGAGAGAGAGAAGAGCTCTGAGTCTACTAGTGATGATGGCTCTGAAGAGGATTCCTCTTTTCCTTTTTTGGAGCTTGAGTCTCAAAACACGGGCTATGGCGATATAGAGGTAGAGGCTCTAGGGGTTTTAATGAGTGCACTATGTCTCTCAGAGCTACTTTTGAGATTTCGGCCTGCTGAGTGGGAGGTGCTAGAGATGGTCCTGGAACAACATCTTGACACTTTTATGTCTTAGGGTGTGCTCAATATTGACAGCCTCGCAGTCTTCAACCTAAGGGCCCTGGCCATCCACCTTCATGACTTTTTGTCCACCTCTCCCGCTGACATGACCAGTATGAGAGTTATGCTCTTCCTCCAGGATCTTCATGATCTCTAGCGTTGCTATTATTTCTAGTTGGACTGGCTTGACACTGTGTTTCATCATTTCCTCAGTGCTCCTTTAAGGAAGATGATGAAGATCTATACATCTAGGAAGTTCCGGGTTCGGCAGCGACAGGCTGAGGTTGCCCGGATCAGGGATCAGATCAATCACTTTCGGCCAAGCTGTCCAGGTTGGAGGCTGGTGATGCGAGGAATGATGCTAGGATGGACAGGCTAAAGGAGCATCTAGTTGAGGAGGCACGTCCTTCTTATGCTGACATACGTTTACGGCAGGACTTGTTTTTTATTTTATCTAGCGGTTAGTTAGCCTTAAAATGTAGGCCTCATTTTGTATTTATTTTTTATGTAAAGAAATGTTAATTTATTAATCAAAAACCTCTGTGGGCCTCCATTATGATGTTTATTCTTTGCTTCCATTTGTGCTTTGATGTATGTTGACTATAATCTGCTCTATTTTTTTATGAGCACTTGGTCTATTTGAACTACCCCATATACTGCGGGGTACTTGCATATATGTGGGCAAGTCATACTTTTTAGTGCAACCCCATGTGACTGTGGGATAATCTACTATGCAAATTCACTTTTCAGTGAATAGCTGAGAGAGGGGGTTAGCCCTTCTCCTTCCCTCCAACTTTGAATATAATTCACAAATATAAATATAGGAAAAAATGACTATTTTCTTATAAAAATTTCTCCTGGTCTACGGGGTCCTTGTTCTGGAATTTTCTTAGGAACCTTTTAGTTTAAAAAAATGATTTTAGAGAGGGAGGTAGACCCCATTTTGCATATTTTCTAAGAACTGATCAAGTAAAGTATAATCACACAAAAAATTCTTGAGAACATAGGCTAGAACTTGTTCTCTATGCTATAAATCCGTTGTGAAACAATAAAAAAAGTGTCAGTTTTTTTATTATTACTAGGAGAACAACCTCTTACTGGTCGAGTGGCGTGAAATTTTATCTATTATACATGTAGGAACTTTGCTCAATATACTTATACCTTGTGATGGAAGTACCCCTAAGTGTAATGAGGAAAGTTCCTTTTGTCATGGACCCTCTTCTAGTCTAGTAGTGAGTATTTCTAATTTTTTTACTTTTTTTATCTACAAAATATTTTGGTGCATCTACCTCATATAATAGGTAAGTAAAGAAAACAAGAATCACTATGCAATGATCAAAAAGAGTTGTTATTCATTTCTTTCATACTGGGTACTGTTTATAAGACTTCATTGCTCTATCATCTTTACAAAAAAAAATAGTTTTTAGAGCAGGTCGCTCAAACTTTTCAGAATAAATGAATTTCAGCAAAAGAATAGGCATAATACCTCTTCATCCATTTGTAATTGATGGATTAAAAATAGTCACTCTCTGTCTCTGAGATCTGGTAGTACCCTGATTTGCCTACCTCGTCACCATAAGAGGGCCCTCCTAATTGGGTTTGAACTTTGATGCCGACACACTGCGAAGATGATGAGTGGATGCGCGAAGGACCAAGTCTCACACTTGAAACTCCCTCGGCTTGACTAGGTTCTCATAAGCCCTCAACAACTACTGGGTGTAGAGTTTAAATTTCTCTTTGTCCTTATCTATGTGCTCATCTAGTACCTCTAGTTGTACATATCGCAGGTTAGGGATGGGTCTGTTGCTTAGAGCGACCCTAGTTGAGGGTACTGTTAATTCTACTGGTAGGACATCTTCGGTCATAGACACAAGTGAGAATGTGTTTTCTCTTGGAAGTGAGGTAAGCCCATAGTACCATGGGTAGCTTCTCATCCCATGCTCCTGGAATATACTCGAGCATCTTCTTTAGTATATTGATCAAGGTTTTATTTATGTCCTCTGATTGGCCATTTCCCTTTGGGTAGAAGATAGTTGAGATGTTGTGCGTGATCTTAGACTTGTTAGTGAGGAGTGCCATATCCTTGCATACGAATTGATTCCCATTGTCTGTGAGGATCACCTTGGGTATACCAAACTTTCATATGATTTACTCCTTTATAAACTGGGCCACCACTTGGGTAGTTACTCTTCTTAGAGGAATGGTCTCTACCCATTTAACATACAATTCTGTAACAACGATAATGAAAATTTTGCCACGAGAGGCTGGGTTGATTTTTCCCACTAAATCAAACGCCGATGTATGAAAGGGGTATGGAATTGCTAAGCTTTACAAAAATTAATGGGCATGTACATATTGCCATGTACCTGTCAAGCTCTGCATTTCTTCACATAACCATTGGAATTAGCTTCCATGGTTGGCCAATAGTACCCCAACGTCTTTAATTGATCATATAGTTTGGCACCTCCCATGTGGGAGGTCTCATGATCTTCCTTTAGAAATCTCTATGCATCCCCTTTAGCTATTCATATCAACGCCTTCTCATTATAGCCATTCCTATAAAGCTCCCCCTCTTCAATATAGAAGAAGGCTACTCTCTTTTAGAGATAAATCTTATTTACTCTCTTTGCTAGCAACTCGTTATCTTTCAAATATGTTATGTATAGTTACCTCCAATCTTCAAAGGCCTCTATGAAGTTTTCTTCTGATGGCTGGTTAAACTAAGTTTAGCACTTTAAATAACCCTGTTGCAAACGAGCAGCCTCTGTGCTCATGGTGGGCTAGTAGTAGCCCCCACTACAACTGATAATAAAAAAGGATGTCAGTATCCTCACAATGCTTCTCATGCATTGTTGTCAACCTCTCTCTAGCTTCTTCTTCTCCTACACACCTTGATAAGAACCCCCCCTGGGTTCTTATAATAAAGAGTTACCTACAGAAGGTGGTAGTTCAACAGCTCTAACATCATTATTATTCCTTCTCTTATTTCCAACTGCTTCACAACTAGGTACCTCCAATCTTTTAGCTTGTCACTTGAAAATAGAGATATCACTGTGGTAGGCATCGTTCTTTGTCGTACCGTAATGGTTGCTTTCAACTCGTCCATGTCCAATTTCTTGGCTGTCGTAGCTAGCACGTCAGGGTGATTGTTCATTATTCACGTATGTCTCTCAACTATTACTTTTAAGAACTGGCCCAATAGCTTCTAGATGACGGATCTATACGGTGCTAGGTTGGTATATTTGAGGTACAACTCCCCACTAACTTATTTTACCACCACGTTTGAGTCCTCTCGTATACATAGCGTTCCGATTCCTCTTCGTAGCACCTCCAACAATCCCAGAGTGAGAGCCTCGTACCCAGCCTCATTATTTGAGCACTTGAAATCTGGCTTGAAGGAGAGAGTGACCTTCTCCTTACCATTTGAGAGAATAATACATGAACCCCCTATTCCTTATGCATAAGAGCCATCAAATTAAATCTTCCACTCCTCTATATCTTCTGCTAAGCATGCTTCAAAATTTTCTCTAGGCCGGTCTTCATTGGGAGGTTCAAACTTTTAGTTTGGGAAGTGGGATAACAAGTCTGCCACTGCTTGACTCTTAATAGATTTTAACACCATGCACTTCAAATCATATTCTGATAAAATTAAGAACCGCCTTATTTCTCATCCTACCAAGACTGTCCGCGCCAAGAGGCACTTGATAGGGTCATAATTAGTGATAATGTGAACTATAAAGGCCAACAAGCTGTGTCTCAACTTTTGGGCCACAAAGACTAGGACAAGGCAGTTCCTCTCAACGTTGGTATATATGGATTCTGTGCTTGAAATTACCATTTACAAGTAGTAAATTAGCCTCTCTACCCCCTCCTTCTCCTGAGCAAGCAGTGCTCCTATAGATCTTTTCATTTAAGTGAGGTAGAGGATAAGTGGTGCCCCGACATCCTACAGTATCATCGTAGACGGAAGGGGTAAAATTTTCTTAATTTTCTTGGAGGCCTTCTTCTTCTCTTCTCCCCAAATACACTTAGCCTTTTCTTTCAGTAGGCGAGAAATGGGTGGGTCACCTCCGCCAGTTCTGGTATAAATCTTATTAGGTAGGAAATCTTTCCTAAGAATCTCTTGAGTTGTCAACGACTCTTTGGTGGTGGAATCATAACAATGCCCTTATTCTTTTTCTCATTGACCTACACCCCCTGCCGATTTACTACAAATCCCAAAACATTTTATGCGGTGACCCTAAAGGCACACTTCAAGGGGTTTATTCTCATATTTTACCTATGACATTTTTTAAACACCTCCCTGAGGTCCTGGATATTCTTGCTTTATTTCTTTCACTTCACCACCACGTCATTCATAAAGAACTCTAATACATCATGAAATAATCATGGAAGATGGACATCATGGTCCGTCGATAGGTTGACCCGATATTCTTCAACCTAAATGGCATGATCGTGTAGTGAAAATTTTCCAACGGTGTGTGGAAGACAGTCTTCTCTGCGTCCGCCGAATCCATCTTAATTTGATCATAGCCAGCATACCCGTCCATAAAAATTTACATCTCATGACTCGCGGTAGTATCTATTAGACTGTCTATACTTTGCAAAGGAAACTCATCTTTGGGACATGCTCGGTTCAAGTCGCGAAAGGTAAGATAAATCTAGATTTGGCGTTTATCTTTCAATGCTACAGGCGCAATGCTAGAAAGCCACACAGGGTGTTGAATGGATTTGATGAACCCCGTTGCCAATAATTTCTCTACCTCTAGGCCGGTATTCACTGGGAGGTTCAAACTTTTAGTTTGGGAAGTGGGATAATAAGTCTGCCACTGCTTGACTCTTAATAGCTTTTAACACCATGCACTTCAAATCATATTCTGATAAAATTAAGAACCGCCTTATTTCTCATCCTACCAAGACTGTCCGCGCCAAGAGGCACTTGATAGGGTCACATTTAGTGATAATGTGAACTATAAAGTCCAACAAGTTGTGTCTCAACTTTTGGGCCACAAAGACTAGGACAAGGCAGTGCCTCTCAACGTTGGTATATATGGATTTTGTGCTTGAAATTACCATTTACAAGTAGTAAATTAGCCTCTCTACCCCCTCCTTCTCCTGAGAAAGCAGTGCTCCTATAGATCATTTCGTTGAAGTGAGGTAGAGGAGCAGTGGTGCCCCGACCTCCTATAGTATCATCGTAGACGGAAAGGGTAAAATTTTCTTAATTTTCTCGGAGGCCTTCTTTTTCTCTTCTCCCCAAATACACTTAGCCTTTTCTTTCAGTAGGGGAGAAATGGGTGGGTCACCTCCGCCAGTTCTGGTATAAATCTTCTTAGGTAGGAAATCTTTCCTAAGAATCTCTTGAGTTTTTTATGACTCTTTGGTGGTGGAATCATCACAATGCCCTTATTCTTTTCCTCATTGACCTGCACCCCCTGCCGATTTACTACAAATCCCAAAACATTTTATGCGGTGACCCCAAAGGCACACTTCGAGGGGTTTATTCTCATATTTTACCTATGACATTTTTTAAACACCTCCCTGAGGTCCTGGATATGCTTGCTTTATTTCTTTCACTTCACCACCACGTCATTCATAAAGAACTCTAATACATCATGAAATAATCATGGAAGATGGGCATCATGGTCCGTTGATAGGTTGACCCGATATTCTTCAACCTAAATGGCATGATCGTGTAGTGAAAATTTTCCAACGGTGTGTGGAAGGCAGTCTTCTCTGCATCCGTCGAGTCCATCTTAATTTGATCGTAGCTAGCATAGTCGTCCATAAAACTTTACATATCATGACTCGCGGTAGTATCTATTAGACTGTTTATACTTTGCAAAGGAAAATCATCTTTGGGACATGCTCGGTTCAAGTCGCGAAAGTCAACATAAATCTGGATTTGGCGTTTATCTTTCAATGCTACCTGCGCAATGCTAGAAAGCCACACAGGGTGTTGAATGGATTTGATGAACCCTGTTGCCAATAATTTCTATACCTCTGCCTTTATCTTAAGGTCTATCTCATTCTTGTATGTGTGAGTGGCCTGTCTAACTAAGAAAGTATTAGGATGAATATTTAATTTATTAGCATGGTCGAAACATCGAAATCCATTAGGCCCTCAGTCCATAACACATACCCTCAAACTCCTATCTCTTGACACAATAGTATACTTGTCCACTATATGTTACATAAGACCGCGTATATCACGGGGCTCTTACTATCACTAGATTCTTAGCGCAAATAAATCACAAGCTATTTCGCTCTGTTCAATAAAAGCCAACATACCCTGAATCACATCAATAAACATCCCTATTCACCGGGATCAAATATAACCACACAACATATACACAAAAGTTTGCTACACAATATAGTATAATGTATATACAAATATATATATGCTCATATCGTGAAAGGGATATAGCAAATCCCAACAATATTATCCATTTAATTATACTAAGAGCAATAATCATAAATGTCCTAGGGTCTAACATCTCCCAGCTCCTAACATTTTCTGCTTTCGTGCATGGGAGGTCTCGCAAATAGAAATATAAACAATGAACCCTCCCGATACACTACTACACTGCTCTGTCGGTTATTGAGATCTGTCGGTCCAAGACTTAGGTATAATAATGTGTTTAAATCAATTTATATGGCTCTGCATGTCTACTCACTGCAGGTGATACTTAGCAATATAAATCATAACCAGGATAACATAATTTTCGTATAACACATCACTAAAGTGAGTAATCTCAATAAAAAAATTATACTCTCACTACCTACACTAGCTAAACAATAAGAAATACATACACATAAAATTGTTATCGATATAGCCAATAAACTCGTCTCACACGCAAATCTAGCGCTACTCAAAATACAATGACTCGCTCATGTCACATAAATCATACCTCATTCACCCGAGAATAAAACTCGCATTTCCAACTTGCCAATCACCTAGGCTTCTCAAATGGTTCCCGGACATAACACGACATTGTCTCCATCTGCATCAATCGTTCAAGCAGAATTTTTCCCACAAGTGCTGGCGACTATTATCATGAGTCCATCACCCACTTAAAGACTCTCTTCTCCATTGTACCTACCTCATCGGGTACAAAGTTCACTAGACAAGGTCTCCATCTAGCCCTCCTGTGATAAGTTCAGAATTACCTTCACATATTCTTCTGAACAAAATATAAAGGAACTTATGGTCAAACCGTACCTAAGATCCTTCCATTAACATAACATTTCACTTCTAAATATGGTGGTCTACTCCCACCATTACAACTCTGCTCTCTTACCCCAATTTTCACTTCCGGGTATACTACATTCTACTGTATGCCCAAGCCTCTGGGTATCTGACGTCCATTGGCTAACGCACACAATCTTCACCTTTTCTAAGATTACAACGGGCGGCCCACTTCAAAGACCCCTCTAACTCTTTCCCATTTTGACCACGCTAGGAGAAACAAATTCAGCACCACTCTCTGTTATAGCAGTACTTGAAGATATATACTGTACCCTAGCAGTCCTTACAGCTCCATTTTCCAGAGCAATAATAGGGGTGACCTCGACTACAGTTATCGTCCCCAAAATATTCTTCAACTTCAACTAAGCCCTGCCTCCTGCTGCCTCCCCATGGCCTTCGTCGGTCATCCATTCGTTGTTCGGCAAACGAACACACCCGAACGCAAAGATTCACTAATATATATACATTATAACAGGAGAACGAAATCTCACCATAGAAGTCAACAATCCTAAACTTAGGGCTCTATATCAAATAGAAGGCAACGCTGAAAGCATAGTACATCCTCACAGATTTATAAGAACTCTAGAACCTGATGCTCTTATACCACCTGTGACACCCCGCCTAATAAAATACCGGGTAATCAGTCCTATATCAAATTAAATAAGAATCTCAAATGGTTTCATTCTCAGCATTACTATCGAAAAACCAATTAATTACTAATAACCTATTATGCCTGGCATCAAATTTTAAATTTTCTAATTTTTTTAAAATAAAAGAACAATTTAAAACCATTCATACGGTAATATACAGGGCAACTAAAATGAATAATTAAATAACCGATAACTCTCGGTAAAATATTTATTACAACCAAATCGAGTAGGCGTAAAATAAAAATCGTTGAAATAAAATAAATGACATCAGTTGGGCAACAGGTCCGATTATTCCAACAATACCTCCTATCTAGATCATAAAGAAGGAAGCGTCTAAAACAATCCCTGCCAACATCCAGAGCTACGTATGACTCGAAAGAATAGTCATCCAGGTATTTCTGGACACCTAAAAAGTATACAAATAGGAAGAAAAAGGAAAATAGATACGGGTCAGAGCCCGAGTTTTAGAAAATATTTTAGCAAGTTCTTAACATACTTTAATACTTAAATAGGTTATTCTCCATATTTAAACTGCTTTCGCACTCGCATGAGATACCCCTCACCTCTTATCTAACCGTGCACATCTAACACATGTATTTAAAACACCCTAGTTAAGTTACACCGCCTAACTAATCTCTCATAACAACTAAATGATCATACGCTATTTAATGCTCGACGCATATAAATATGGTAAGTTCTCGCATTAGCTTACTTTTTATACTTTCTCACGTATAATTTATCCATTCGTAATTAATAACTTCCACTAGTTATTAACACTTTTCACATTGTAGTGTTATCATCTCGTATATAATATTTTCATCATTATATATATATATATAATACGCTATACATATCTAGTGTATATATACTACATTTTTTATCTTAGTACATGCATATATATGTTTCCATATCTCATATATATACATTTAATATACTATACACATCAAGTATATTAATACTTATATATCACACACTATACAAGTAAAATAACCATCCCTCAGAGCTATAACTCAATGGATGCAGTCTCTAGAATGCTATCATCTTCTAGGGAATCACTCACATTATCATCATGGGTACCAGCGGTCGGACTCTCACACCGACTTGGTAAAAAACCAAATCATAACATATGGGAAGCAGTCATAGTTCCTCATCGAAAATGAGAACGAAACATACCCACCACGTCTCACCCCTGATAAAAATCACGTTGTACAAAATCTGGACGACTATGACCTGGGGTTATACTCACCCTGCTCCTCAAGCCAGGGGATTCACCCACATCGTGCAACCTCCCTTGATAGCACTAGAGGGGTATGCTTCACATAAATATATCATTCACACACAGATATATTTAAAATCACGTCATCTATACTCTCTCTCTCTCTCTCTCTCTCTCTCTCTATATATATATATATATATATATATATATATATATATATACGGCTATCCATGCCTATCTCTCGTGGAATTAGTCTATAATCCTGAATATATCAAGTCGTATAGATTTATAATTATACACAAAACTTATATTAATCCCAAAAGTATTTACTCACTTATGTCACAGTTCTCACATTTCTTATTTTCTAATAGTAGCGTATCACGTCTGGCTAGTATTCTTATATCATACTATTCTCACTTTCGGATATTATTCATACATATTCAGCTAAAAGGAAGGAGGAAATCAGATTACAAAGGAGGAAATCTTAGGGAGAATAAGGGAAACATTTCAATGCATTTTGGTCATTATTGGAAAAGAAGAACATGAAAAAGAGGGATACCATTACCACATAGCAGTATACAATAAGGATGCTCACAAAAGTACGATGCGGAAAAAAATAAGAAGTGATTTTAAGGAATGGGAAGGAAGAAGGATGAAAAGACTCAAGGAGTAGTTGAATAAGGATCGATTCTCTAACCTGTCGAATAGGGTACTACGGGCTAAAGAGAGGATGGAGAATCCCCAGAAACTTGTCCAGCAAAACCCGTTAGATGGCAACTTATGTAAAGAATAGACGAGTGCAGTAAAAGAGTATGGTGGTCTTAGTAGAGCCGAAGAGAGATTCTTTAAGCAAAAGTCACGGGTGCAATGTCTAAACTTGGGGGACTATAACACTAAATTATTCTTCAGGGCTGTGAAGAATCACCACAGCAGGAGCCAGATGACAGAGACTTTTATTTTCTCACCCCTCAATATATACTATTAGATTGCGTCCGACCACCCGATCGATGAAGACTCGAACCTAACCACCCCTCTTTTGGAGATGGCGAAGACTTTACTCTACGTCTGGACCCATCCATAGTCTACTAATATAATCCCAACGTCTTTGATCCTATCACGTCTAGCTAGTATTCTTATATCATTATTCATACATATTCGGCATATATATATTCTACACGCATAAATATATATGTACGAACCTGCCAAATAATTCCTCGAATGTCGTTCGTCCCAAACATTCCTAAATTTAAACCATGGATCTTTCCCACTAACCCGAGACTTATACAGCCCTCATTTACTCTTTTAGAGGTCCTCGCACTCTATTTAGGATCCCCTAACATTTACGGGATTAGATTTAATGGACGAAAAACTAGCGTAACTAGCGTAACAGTTAAGAAGTTTACGGGATTTTAAAATTTAATGGACGAAAAACTAGCGTAACAGTTAAGAAGTTTAAAGGTTAAAGGTTTAATCGGTTGTCGATCCACACCTCTCACTATCTATCCACCTCGATCATTTTTTACAAAGATCAATGACCAAGAATCTATCTCCAAAAAAGTGAGAGTAAAGAAACTCAAACACATGTAAAATGTTTAAAAATTAGTCGCACATAGATCCAATAGAATGCAGCGCATAAGGCAACCAATAGAATATAAAAATATATTTTCTTTTATTCAAAAAATAGTTTTAAATTATTTTTAATAAAAAAAATAGTTCAAAACTCGATTAAATTCATTTAAAATTAGAAAAAAATATATATAAAATTCTGAAGAAAAAAATATTATAAAATATTTTCTCATTATTTTACACATATCATAAAAATATGAGAAAATATATATGGGTGTGTATGTGATGTGTGAAACATATTTATTAATTGAATTTACCATCTTACCCTTCTTTGATTGTGATTGGTCTTCTTTAGGCAACTTTTGATGGTGTACCATAAAGTGGTTCTCAACTAAAAAATATATTTTTCACAAAATTCTAAACTAATTGTAATGCTAAATAGTATTGACTTAATACAAACCTGGGAGTCAACTATTTAGGGTGTTTCAAATTGTTATGATCTCCATCTTAATAGCATTTAATGAGAAAATCCGTCATTGAACTATTCTTTTTCTAATGGAACGTGTGCTACTAATAATTACAATTAGTATTAACATAATTCTAACTTTTATATTGTAGTATAATATTTATTAATTCTCACTTTCATAAAATTTAACTATCAATATTAATAGATTGGTTATTAATTTTAATTGCCTTTGAGATTGATTATTTAATAGAAATTTCGGCCACATCTAGTATGACATTTCAATTTTCGTACATTTGTAAGAGTTGTCACATCTGGTGGGGCAAATATAGAGCACAAAAGCTTTAGATTTGCCATTTTTTTATGAAATATTATTTTGATTAATGTTCGAGAGTTCCAAATCTACTAGGGCTATTGCATAAAATAACGTAATATTATTTTACATTATATGGTATAGGGGATAAAAAATGAGAACTTTCTTAGCAATTAGTTATGAATTATACAGAAGTATGTTGTTAGGAGTAAATTTGGAGTTAGGTGATCATGTGATGCGAGTCAACGTTTTTTGAATTTTCCACATTCATGATATGTAAAATAACACACACACACACACACACACAAGCATATATATATATATATATATATATATATATATATATATATATATATATAAGAGAAGGCTCACCTACATCATGCTCTATACATCACCCATGCATCACGCCTAATTCAGAGCCCTAAAAAACTTTTTTTTTCAAATTTTATATTTTTTCCTTGAAATTAACCTTCCAATCAACCCATATGCAAAAAATTAGGTCAAAATACATTTTGTAGCTATTTTTAAAAAATCCACAAAAACCTGCTAAAAATACCTTATTTATAAGGGTTTGCGCCAGCAGTTTTTTGTGGATTTTTTAAAAATAGCTACAAAATGTATTTTGACCTAATTTTTTGCATATGGGTTTATTGAAAGGTTCATTTCAAGGGGAAAATATAAAATTTGAAAAAAAAGTTTTCAACGGCCTAGAATTAGGTGTGATGTACGGTGTGATGTATAATGCATGATGTAGGTGAGCCTTCCTCTATATATATATATATTATGGGATTATGGGGTCATGAATCGCAGTTGCACATGCTCGACCACTTGCACTCGGGCCACGTGTGCCTGTAATTGATGAAGACTCTAAGTCAGAATGGACCCCTTCAATGCAATCACTTGTAATGGCAGATTATGATAGAGGATAGGTCTTGAACTCTTGGGGATAGTTATTAACGGAGCTTAAAACTCTCCTAAGCTTCCTTATAAATATATACTCGCCCCACACGAGAGGGGCATGTATCATTGTAACGTCTAGCAGCACTATAACTCTCTCGATCGAAATTCTTGGGAAATAAAATAACAAACCTTAACATCCCGATGCAGGCACGTTATCGAACTACGTAAATCTTGCGTTGTGTGTGAACTCACTATTTTACTTTCATTCTTATTCTTATTTGTCTTGTGTGTATACTTACTAACAACATACTTATGAATATACATATTTTAAAAAATCTAAACAAATTTAGTATACATGATCTCCATAATGAGGAAATCATCTACAAAAAAATTCATACAAAAATACAATTTCGAAGTGAGTGATTTGAAAATTAGATGAATACGTATATTTTTAACCGTTGAAACTTATGATCATCTTCTTCTTTCAAGTTATATTTTTAGACAAATTGTTTTGTAGATGATTTCCTCATTATGGAGATCATGTATACCAAATTTGGTTATAAAATATTTTTAATGGGTATATTCATAAGTATATTGGAGAG
Source organism: Sambucus nigra (assembly GCA_949130495.1). Lineage (NCBI taxonomy): Eukaryota > Viridiplantae > Streptophyta > Magnoliopsida > Dipsacales > Adoxaceae > Sambucus > Sambucus nigra. The sequence goes on from OX422215.1 coordinate 335,106,967, forward strand.
CCTCACTTATTTTATATATATATATATATAGGGCTCCTAATGCAAGACAGATAGAGAGTTCAGTTTGGATAAAAGGAGGAAAATATATCATGAACATTTGCAAAGATATCCTTCTGACAAGTTGGATCCGTAATGAATTTGAGATAAAAAGAGATGTGGAGAATATAAGAATATAAAATTCTAAATGGGTTTAAATGGAGCGAAATAAAATAATTGATACGTTAACATCCAAAATTAAGACATTTTGGGGAGACATCCCGTCATATCACACTCACATTTGCTCATGTTTGGACCTAACAACAATGTCAATACGACAGTCGTGGCCCTACTACAAGGCAATTGAGGCAGTCGCCTTGGGCCCCCTAACTCAAAACAAAATTATTATAACGTTAACTTTTCTTCAACTTTAGACCAAAACTTTAAATTTTAATACTATAACAGGCCCAAATAATGAATATGTAATATCCAAACATTAATTATAAGGTGTTAATTTACAAGACATAAGTCTTGGCATTATTGTTTTCTTTTTATTTTCTTTTAAATTTGTATTTATCTTTGGTTTTTTTATTTTGTAGGGCTCTATCTGTAACCAAAAAAAAAGTCAATGCAAGGATTGTAAAAAAATCCTTATTTTTCCTACTTTGACTAGAGTTTGGTTCTAAACAACTTTTTGAAATGGCAATTATGTGATTTTTTCAATTTAATTTTTTATTTATTAATTGGGTATATAAGCTCTTCGCTTTGAGCCCCAACATGATAAGACCAACCCTACAATACAGGCATAATACGCCACAGTGTCACACCAAATGTTTTCGTTTGTTGTGTTGCCCTAACATTATGATAAAATTAAGTCCATTTTAATATTAGGGCAAATGCATTCACATACATGTATATACATGCACTTGAGGATTATTTATTTTTCTTCTGAAATTTGAATCTGAATCATTCAGACTTTAAAAGTACCAAATAATTTTTATTTTTTTAAATAATTAAGAAATTTTTAACTATATTATTAAAAGGTAAAATTATTTTTAAAATCTAAATCTAAAATCTACTTCAATTTCAGAGTTCAAATTCCAAATTCAAAGATATGATGAAAAAATGCATAAAAAATAAAACTCCAACAATCAACAAAAGCAAAGATCGATCAAAGAGAGGACGAAGAAATAAAATAAAATAAAATAAATTAAGGGTGTGTTTGATTACAAAGTTGAAAAATTGTTGAAAAATAGTTCATTTCGATGAGAAGTTGGAAAACGAGTGGAAAGAGATATGGGTTTTTGGTCTTCCTTTTTCTATTTCTCATGGAAAGCTATTTTTTGGTTGGTGGATAAGAAATATTTTTCGCTAAAAATGAGGTTTTGAATTAAGTATTTGGTATGTGTATGAATGTTATTCCTATATAACTTGTCCGCAATCAAGGTATTATAAAGACAATATTAATCAAACAAATATTTTTCATGAAAAAAATTTCTATGTCAATCAAACACCAAGGGTGTGTTTGATTGATAAGAAAAAAAATTCATAAAAAATGGGTGTTTTAACTCATGTTTTGCTTTTATAGTACCTTGATTGTGAATACTTTATATAAGAACAACACTCATCAACATTACAAGTGCTACATCTCAAACCTCAATTTTAGTGAAAAATATTTCTTATTCCATGAAAAATAGAAAAAGTAAGACCAATAACTCATATGTTTTTTCACTCATTTTCCAGCTTTTCATCTAAATGAAATATTTTTCACGCATTTTTCGTTTTTGTAATCAAACGCACCCCAAGAGTGTGTTTGATTGCAAACATGAAAAATACGTGAAAATTAGTTCATTTGGATGAGAAGTTGAAAAATGCGTGAAAAACATACGAATTTTTTGTCTTACTTTTTCTTTTTTTCATGGAATCAATTCTTTGGTGAGTGGATAAGAAATATTTTTTACTAAAAATAAGGTTTGAAAAGGAATACTTGTTATGTGGATGAGTGTTATTCTTAAATGAATTATTTACAATCAAAATACTATAAAGACAAAACATGAATCAAAATAATTATTTTTCTTGAAAAAAAATTCATGTCAATAAAATGAATAGACCGAAACAAAGATGAGGAGTGTGATTGTAGTGTTTACCTTTAACCGCCACAAATAATGAGGGGATTTGACTACACATCTTGTCAAGACTAATTCTACTGTAACCGAATTTTCCTCAACACAGTGACGTGGCAGCTTGTTATTGGTTGGTTTGTAGGTCCCACTGACGTGGACCTCAAAAACCAATCAATAACAAATCGGCACGTCAATATGTCTAAGAAATATTTGTCTAAAATTCGATCACAATAAAATTATTCTCTTGTCAATGCAGACTTTAATAGGATCGGTACTCAATTAACACGATTAATTTAAAACTAATTAAACATTAGATTCTTCAACTTTATTCAGCACAAATTCTATGGAAACTCCAAAACTAAAACATAACATAGAAATAGACAAAAATAACGTTAGATACCTCAAACAAGATAGATCTAAACACGATAATCAGCATCAAATAACCTGTATTTAACCCTACAATGCACATAATCAGACGACATTATTCTTGGAAGCCATGGCATCAAAACGAGAGCCCTTCATCATCATGAGCTTAAACTCCTCAAAACTAATCGTGCCATCACCATCACAATCCACCCCGCTAATCATCTTCTTGCACTCGGCAATTGAACATTCCTCTCCCAAAACCCCTAGCACGTTTTGCAACTCCTCAGCCGAAATAGACCCATTCTTATCAATATCAAAAACAGAAAAAGCGTCTTTAAGGTTAGCGGAAATCTCATCAGAATCAACGTCTTTGGTGTTGAGGTGAATAAATTCATTGAGATCAATAAACCCATCCCCATCAGCGTCGACCTCGGCTATCATGGCTTGGAGTTCATCTTCGTTGGCCGTGTGACCGAGGCTGCCCATAATGGACCCAAGTTCGGCAGCGGAAATTTTTCCGTCGCCGTTTATGTCAAATTTCTTGAAAACTTGTTCGAGTTCTTCTTCTATACGGGTACGGGAGTTTAGGGATGAGGCACGTGAAGCCATTGGTGTTGGGTTTGTGGAGGTTGATATGGGATTACGTTTCTTTTTGCGGTTGAGGAGAGATTTCAACCCCATGAAGAAAGATAGTAATGGGTTTGGTTGGGTTTGGTTTGGTTTAGGTTTAGGTTTAGGTTTAGGTTTGGGCGGTGAATGAATGTAATGAATGAATGGATGAATGAAACTGCGTGTTGTTGAGGGAAAGAGAGAGGGAGAGATCACGCGTATTGGGAGATTGGTGGAATGTAGGAGAAATCTCAAGGAGGATTTGATAGATATATAGAAATCTGTATCTCAAATCTCCTATTCGTGGTAAGATACTAACTACTACGTGTTAATCAGAAATAGGTTGTGCCAATCGTTAAAGTGGTATTTGCTTATAGGTGAAAAACGTATAGGTGGTAATAAATGCAAAGGTGGGTTGGATAGAAAAGCTGGAACAGGAAAATATTTACTAGCAAAAAATTTCTAATAAAAGTTTTTCAACGCGAATTTTGACTTACCAAATTATTTTTTAGGTGTTTTATAGCAGGGGTGTTAAAAGATAGAAAATAGTTGATTATTTAAGTTAATTTGACCAAAACAATCCTTGAACAAATTTTGAGAAGGTAATAAAATAAACTTTTGAAAGGTAAATTTTCATATACTTAACATGTTGTACATTTTGAGTGGGTGGAATTTTATTTTTATATGGCGGATTGACCCTATATAATAATTATTGCAAAATAGGAACCTTATCACAACATAATATGGAATTTCGTGGTTCAACAAGGCTGTCATTGTCTACATTCACGAAAAAAAAAAGCCTAGACAACATTTACTTTAAAAATGATATAACTAGCCTCGGAATCGGGAGTATGTAATCTCACTAAATGGTGTACATCATCCCTGTGGGTTTAAGGGTTCATACACAAGAAGCCTCACAAGCTTTACTTTAATAATGATGCTCCTGGTCAACAAGTAGCTACAATTATAAACAATTTAAACAAATTGGACTCTAAAAATATAAAATGATCAAATATACAAATTGCCAATCCCCGACAACGGTGCTAACAATTTTCTTGCATTTAGAATGTGTGTGTCAATGGCTATAGTGCAAATCACAAAAAACAGTAAAATCCAGTAAGTGCGGGATCAAATTCCAACAGGATTGTTTAAGTCATAGATCAAATACACATATATAGAATTTTTATTGAACATAGTGTGGAAGTTCAAGTTTAAGGTCAATTTGTTTGAATTTAGTGAAAGTAAATGAAAAACTAACACAACTAAATTTAATGGAGAATTCAAATGACCTCGTCTTCGGATAGGTCACGAATGAGAAGTTTGCTAAATCTAGGAAATTCGTCACAGTCATATGGATGAAAAGATTATACCTTAACGAACGCATGGATAGATCCTAATACACTTGGTCGTCTCGGGTAATTGATGCTAACACTTGTTTGGAATGATAACATCCGAGAAAATAATAAGTTGGCATAAGCATCAGTAAAACCTTGGACTAGTATAACCCAGGTTCATCCAAATTTGGCAGCTAGTATGGAAGGTCAGGAAGGCAGTAGCTAATCGCATGATCAAAAGACTAAACTACTAGTATACCTATCTCAGGTACCAAACAGTTAGTAAGTTAAAACTAAAACTAACTAAGTCAAAAATGTCCGATTAGATTTACTTGGGGAAATAATTTTTCAAAATGACAATAGTCATAAAACATGTGCACAAAAGTCAAAACAAGTTATTGTAATGGGCAGATTATGTAAACATAAAGAACATGTGTACATTAAGGCAAAAAATACATTTAATTTCAAAGTCAAACAAGTAGAAATGAAAGTATTCATTACAAGGTGCGAAATAAAAATATGTGTTACAAATTAAGTAAAAATCATTCAATATAAACATTGAGGATCAAGCCAAGGGGACATTGTCAGCAGCAACTACATCCTGAGCTAAAGAATGAACAAAGGCATCAGTAATGACAACATACCCAGCAGGGAGAAGAGCAGTCTCATCGACAGGGACCTAGCCAGCTCCATCATTTTGATCAACTTCAGAAGTGGACTCCTCCTCCAACTGTTCAGCAATGAGGGTCGTAGCCTCTGCATCATCACCCTCCCACTTCTTGACTTCAGCAGCTATGTAAGGGTAGTGTTACGTGACCCATTTCTTAAATTATTTTTATCCATTAAGAAAAAGGGTCAGGCTATCCATGTTATAATCAGTAGAGGACCTACACTTCTTCACTCCTGCCTCCTCAGCCTTTGCCAAAGCTTCCTCAGCCTGCCCAAGCTTCTGATTAGTTGTATCCAAATCTTGGTTGGACACCTCAAGTAGTTATTATCCTTCTTCAAGGCATCCTCTAATCTTTTAAACTTAATATCATTCGTGTTGGCCCGGTCGCTCAAATTGATGACCTCTTCCTCAACTTAACTAAACCTCCTTACCCTTCTACTCCAGCTCAGTGCAAGCTTTCTTCAAATTGTTTATGATCTCTTGTAGGATGCTCTTAAGATTAGTATTCTCCTTAGTCAGTGCCTCTATGGTATTTTTCTTCTCCTCATATGCCACATGATTGATGATAGCCTTCTCTTACAAAATGATTGTAACTGATATACCCGTTTATATCCTCGGCCTGGCTGAGGATTACCTCCAAACGGACAACCCCTCAGGGGCCGACCCTTCATCAGGCTCAAGACGACCCCTCAGAGGAGCCGACCCTTCATCAGGCTCCAGACGACCCTACGAGGGGACGACCCCTCCAACGGGCTCCATACGACCCCTCAGAGGGGCCGACCCTTCGCCAGACTCCAGCCGACCCTACGAGGGGCCGACCCTTCATCACTCTCCAGACGACCCTACGAGGGGTCGACAGTACGAGGCCAGAATTGGGCCAGACTCACTACTGGAAGAAACTTTGCCCTCGGCCTCGGCTCATAGCTCGAGGGTGACATCATCACAGCGCGTGGTTTGGGAGACGCGTGGAACAGTGCGCGTGAGGCTGACATGGCACAGGGGAGACCGTTATAACAAAATCACACCCTCACGTGAGGGAATATTATGTCATCATTTGGCATCTACAGGTGTCAACAGGGGGTTGGCTAGATCATGATTCACATGCACCATGCATACTTGGGGGGTACACTACACCCCCCAAGACCAATATATACTTTTCACCTACAACCCCACAGGGGGAGATCGATCGATCAATTAACTGTAGCCCTAGCTAAGACTCTGCTTGTACACACAGTAGAGAGAGAGAGAGGGTTATGTGCATTGTATCCAAGGCCATTAGTGCCCATACTTAGTGGATCACACACTCACAGTGGATGTAGGTCAAATTGGCTGAACCACTATACATCCTTGTCTTATTTCCTCTTATACTCATCCCCTTCTACACACTTATACACTCATACATCTCTATGGCTGCCATGACTGCTACTGTTTGAGCTCACTGTCACTTATCCTGTGGTGTTAAATCTTAGCATCATCAGTTTGGCGCCGTCTGTGGGAACGAGAAGACATCTCTTCCTTTGTACAGCTTGACCTCACTGGGCACTCTGGTGGTGAACCAACACTCCCCCTGAGAGGAGGTGTTTCACCATTGAAAGAGACCCACTAAGGTTCCCAAGCTCACCAGTCTTTTCTTCAGTTCAACTTCTCATAGCTTAAGCACATGGCACCTGAGATGCCACCACCACCACTTCCCCCGCCAGATGAGGGGGGAAGACCCAGTTCCAGTCAGCCGCCGGCTCAGTCTGAGATGGCTGATGTAGCGGAAGCCTTAAAGTCTCTGGCAGCAAGCCAGCGGATGATGCAGGAGCAGTTCACAGCTCTAAGCCAGAACATACTAAGGGCACCAGGGGTTTCACCTGAGATGATTACTCCGGCAGCAGCTCTAGGACAGCATGAGGCCAGGAGACCACCCCAGGCACCACGCAAAGACCTGCCACCCCCTCAGCGGCGTAGGGATGTTGCTGACCCCCGGCGTCTACGCCTGGGGAGGCAAGGAAACCCTTGCCCTGAGGACAAGTATGACGATTCGGAGGGAGAGGAGGCCCCTATAGAGTGTTGGGAACCCTATGAGGTCTCCAACAATACTATACGACCTCTCCAGGACAGTAAAGGAAAGTGCGGGAGACCAAACCTTGATGATCGCCCGAGGGGCTCTGCTTTTGATCGCTTGAGCAGGGGGTCAGCCTTGGAGGGGCTAGGCCCAGTAAATGACCTGCGGGAACAGTTGTCCAGGCCAAGAAGTGCTGCGAGATCCAGAAGGGAGGCAGCAGATGGCCGACCCCGAGGACGAGATGACGGCCAAAGGGAAGTGAACAGCCGACACAGGCCTGCTGCAGCAGAACCCTCCGTCCACCTCGGAGAGGCAGCAGGGGATAACATCGGCCAGGCCGACCCTGTGAAGCCCTGGAATGACTCAATCCAGCGATTAGAGGATAAGATCGGTGATATACTGAAGAGCCGAGACCCTCTTCAGAGGGGGTACACCATAGGCTCACCGTTTGTGGCAAAGATAGTCAACTTCCCCACGCCGTCAAAGTTCAAGCCACCCGTGGTCACCCCAAGGTATGACGGGAGCACCAACCTCGTCCACCACGTGGAGATGTATCAGTCAGCAGCAGACATATACTCTATCTCAGATGAGATGAGGTGTCGTGCCTTCTCTGGTACCTTGACAGGGGTTGCGCATGTCTGGTACACGTCTCTTCCAAAAAATTCCATTGAAAACTTTAAGCAGTTGGCAGACCTGTTCATCCATAACTTCTGCTTTGGGGTGAGGCCACAGAAGAAGACCACCCACCTGCTCTATGTTAAGCAGGGGAAGAGTGAGAGTCTGAGGGACTACATAGCCAGATTCAATAAGGAGAAGCTGGAGGTGGAAGACTATGAGGAGAGCATAGCTATGACAGCCCTGATTGGAGGGCTCCAAAAGGGGAAGCTGTTATGGAAGCTTGTTGAAGACCCTCCGAGGACGATGGCTGAACTGTTGTCGACAGCAGGAAAGGTGATGAACGTCGAAGAGGCGATGGCTGCAAAATATGAAGACGAAAGAGGAGGTGCTAGTGGGAGTAAATACCCTAAGAAGAACAAAGAGGGGAAAAAGAGGTCCACGGATGACAAGTTCGCTGGGTACACCCCTCTGACGGTCAGCTGTGAACAGATTCTCAATGAGATAAAGAGTGACCGGTCCCTGAAGTGGCCTGAGAAGCTGAGGGCAGCCCCCGGCAAGAGGAATAAGAACCTTTGGTGTGAATTTCACCAAGACCACGGCCACGTAACGGACAAATGCTTTGCTCTGAAAGATGAGATTGAGAAGATGCTGAAGGAAGGGAAGCTCAGAAAGTACGTCGACAAAGGTGCCTTCAAGAGGGGTCGAGGGGACGACCCCAGAAAGAAGCGAGGCGATGCATGCAGAGAAGGTCCTCAAAAAAGAGGGGACGACCCATCTGATGATGAGGACGACCCTGACCTCCCGCCGAGAGACGACCACGGCTCTGTCAAGAGGCTTAATATGATATCGCTCGGAGTGGGAATGATCTCCGGGGGTCTTGCAGGAGGAGGGTCTGAGGTCGCCGACAGGAAGGCCCATGTGGCTGAGGCCAAGGCAGTGACGAAGACGGTACACGCAACCTCCCTAGAGGTCAAGTAGGAAAAAAGGAAGAAGGTTGATATGGACACACTGATAGTGGGATTTTCAAGAATGGACTTCAAAGGCCTCTTAGCCCCACATGATGACCCTCTCGTCATCACTACCAGGGTGCACGGATGCGAGGTGCCGAGGATCTTGGTAGATGGGGGTAGCTCTGCAGATGTGATGTTTTGGCCATGCTTCAAAGCCTTGGGTCTCAGCCGTGCTAGACTCGTCCCCTACCATCATCCATTGATTGGGTTCAAGGGGGAAAAGGTTCATCCCCTTGGGGTATATGAGGCCGATGTGAGGATGGGGGACGAGTGGCCAAGATGGCTCACCAAGAAGGTCAGTTTCTTTGTGATGGATGAGCAGGTGTTTTCGGCCTACAACATCATACTGGGGCGTGTGGCTCTCAAGGGGTTTGAAGCTATGCCGTCTACGGTCCATCAGATGATCAAATTTCCTACCCCTTACGGGGTGGGGGAAGTTCAGGGAGACCAGACGGCAGCGCGAGAATGTTACTACAACTCCGCTGAAGAAAAGGAGACACTCAAGAGGGCTACGACCACTTACAATATTGATACCCTAGACCCCAGGGATGAGACGAAGCTGAAGAAAGGAGAGGCCGCGGAAGAGGTAGCATCCATCATCCTCGACGAGGATGACACGGAAAAAACCGTCCAAGTCGGCAATTCTCTGAACCCCAATATCAAGGAAGACCTCGTTAAACTGTTGAGGAGAAGGCGAAGCGTCTTTGCATGGAGTCATGTAGATATGCCGGGGATTGACCCTGAAATCATGTGCCACAAGCTCAATGTGGTAGAGGGAGCGAAGCCGGTGAAGCAGAAGAGGATAATTTACTCCAGAGAAAAATATGAGGTCATTAGGGACGAGGTCAAAAAATTAGAAGACGCTGAATTTATCAGAGAGGTCATCTACCCTGAATGGCTGTCCAATGCAGTCATTGTCCCAAAGGCCAACGGGAAGTGGAGAATGTGCGTGGACTTCACAGACCTCAACAAGCACTGTCCTAAAGACAGCTTCCCTCTCCCCCGCATTTACCAAATGGTAGACGCTACCGCAGGCCATGAGCTCATGAGCTTCATGGATGCCTATTCAGGGTATAACCAGATCTTCATGAACCCTGAAGACTCAGAGAGGACAGCCTTCATCACCGACAAGGGGACATACTGTTACAGGGTCATGCCCTTTGGCCTCAAAAATGCGGGGGCAACGTACCAGTGCCTCATAAATAAAATGTTTGAAGACCAAATTGGGAAGTCTATGGAGGTCTACGTAGATGACATGCTACCTAAGAGTCTAAAGGCCGAGGATCATGTGGCAGACCTGGAGAGGACCTTTAATACGATGGACAAATACCAGATGAAGCTTAATCTGGCTAAGTGTGTCTTCGGGGTCAGAGCAGGGAAGTTCTTGGGGTTCATTGTCAACCAAAGAGGCATCGAGGCCAATCCTGAAAAGATAAAGGCCCTTATTGAAATGAAGACCCCCAAGTCCATTAAAGACGTTCAGAGGCTCACAGGGAGAGTTGCTGCCTTGAACAGGTTCGTGTCTAGGGCCACAGACAAGTGCTTGCCATTCTTCAAGACCCTTAGGAAGGCCTTCGAATGGAGTGAAGAGTGTGATGAGGCTTTCAGGGACCTAAAGTCATACTTAGGGTCTCCCTTGCTGCTGTCACGACCCGTGCAAGGTGAACGACTTTATGTGTACCTCGTCGTCTCAGAGTCGGCCATCAGTGTAGCCATTGTGAGAGACGAAGACGGGATACAGAAGCCTGTGTATTTTAACAGCAAGGCACTCCAGGGGACAGAGCAAAGATACCCGAGGATGGAGAAGTTGGCCTACGCCTTGATCCATGCCTCAAGGAAGATGAAGCCGTACTTCCAGTCCCATACAATGGTCATCCTCACCGACTCTCCTCTTAGGCAGGTCTTACACAAGCCAGAAAAATCAGGCAGGTTGATGGCCTGGGCTATAGAGCTGGGGGAGTTTGACATTGTGTATCAGCCTAGGACGACCATTAAGGGGCAGGCATTGGCAGACTATGTGGCTGAGTTCACATGGGAGGATGATGAGGCCGAGGGTGAGACCCTCGAGAAGACAGATACACAACAAGACAGACCCGCTGACACACCCGCAGATAGGGCTGAGACAAGCACCTCTAGAAGGAAAGCGACTGAAAACGAAGAGGGAAGATACATCTTTAGACAGGGATCCCTCTCTGAGGGAAATTTTTCAGAGGGAAAGACTCTGTGGAGCCTCTTCGTTGATGGGTCCTCCTGTGACAGCGGAAGTGGTGCTGGACTGATACTATCAGCACCCGATGGCACAGACGTTGAATACGCCCTGAGGTTTAACTTAAAAGCCTCCAACAACGAGGCTGAATATGAGGCCTTAGTAGAAGGCCTCTCCTTGCCCAAGTCTCTTAGTGTCGGCCAGATTTTGGTCCAAAGTGATTCAAGGCTAGTAGTGAATCAAATACTAGGAGCCTACGAGGCTAAGGACGAGAGGATGGCTAGGTACCTTGAGAAGGTGAGGTCATTACTGAAGGGTTTTAGAGAAGTGAAATTAAGGAGGGTACCTAGGCTCGACAATGGTCGTGCTGATGCCCTTGCTAGGTTGGCCTCGGCAACAAGAACAGATATCAGGAGGACGGTCCCAGTAGAAATTTTGCTTCGGCCAACTATTGAAGACGCAGAGGGAACACTTAGCAATTGCCTAAATGTTTCTCAAGAAGCCTCGTGGATGGACCCCCTGATCAGATACATTAAAGAGGGTGAGATGCCAGAAGCAAGGCAAGAAAGTAAGAAGCTGAGGTACAGGGCTGCAAAATTCACTGTCATCGGAGACACCTTATACAAAAAGGGGTTTTTTCTCCCCTTACTTAGGTGTGTGCATCCCTCAGAAGTCCTTTCAATTTTACAAGATGTGCATGAAGGATCGTGCTCAAGCCACATCGGGGGCATATCCTTAGCGAAGAGGGTGATCACCCAGGGGTACTGGTGGCCGACCTTGGGGAAAGACGCAGCGGAATATGTAAAAAAGTGTGACAAATGTCAAAGATTTGCCACCATCCCTCACCAGCCCCATCAGCCTCTTACTTCCATTACATCCCCATGGACATTTGCAGTATGGGGAATTGATCTAGTAGGACCCTTGCCTAGGGCCATCAATAACTATCGATTCCTCATCGTAGCCATTGACTATTTTTCAAAATGGGTGGAAGCGGAGCCGATGGTAACGATCACCGAGCAGAAGACCTTCCAGTTCACCTGGAAAAATATTATATGCAGATATGGTCTCCCCAACACCCTCATCTCGGATAACGGGACTCGGTTCAAGAATGCCTCTCTACAGAAGTACTGTGAGACGATAAGTATCAAACAATTTTTCTCCACCCCTGGCCGACCTCAGGCCAATGGGCAAACAGAAGTTACAAACAGGACAATCCTAGATGGAATCAAGAAGAGGCTTGAGGAGGCAAAAGGAAGATGGGTCGAGGAGTTATATGTCGTGCTGTGGGCATACACGACGACAGTGAGGACTTCTACCGGGGAGAACCCATTCATGCTAGCTTATGGCTCAGAAGCCGTCATCCCCACCGAAATTGAGTTTCCTACTCATAGGGTCCAAATGTACGACCCCCAGGGAAATGCGGAAGAGAGAAGACTCGACTTGGACCTGATTGAGGAAAGGAGGGAGAACACTGAGATAAGGCAGGCCGCCTACCAGCAGAGGACCACAAGGTTCTACAATCAGAGGGTGAAACAGAGGCCTATCGCAGTGGGGGACTTGGTCCTCAAGAAGACTTGGCAAAAGCCCAACAAGCTTCATCCTAATTGGCATGGCCCATATAGGGCCATCGATGAAGTCGTCCCTGGGACCTACAGACTAGAAAACCTAGAGGGGGAACCTTTTTCCAACCCCTGGAATGCAGATCATTTAAAGAAATACTATCAGTAGTGTTGTAAGGTCTTGATAGACCATAGTTGTAATAAGAGTCGCTCCAACAGAACGCTTTGAAAATTAATGAGAAATATCAGTGTTTCCCCTCATCCTGTGGTTGTCAGTTCTAGCACGCATGGAAACATCTACAGAGAACCACCCTCGGCTATAATGAGGGCCAGTGGAGGGGACGACCCCACCACTGTCCTCAAAAAAGATGAGGGAAGATTTTGTTAAAAACCATTAAATTGGTAAGTTGATCCCTCGGCTATAATGGAGACCAGTGGAGGGGACGACCCCACCACTATCCTCAAGAAAGACGGGTAAGACTTTGTTAAAAACCATTAAATTGGTAAGTTGATCCCTCGGCTGTAATGGGGACCAGTGGAGGGGACGACCCCACCACTGTCCTCAAGAAAGACGAGGGAAGACTTAAAACCATTAAATTGGTAAGTTGATCCCTCGGCTGTAATGGGGACCAGTGGAGGGGACGACCCCACCACTGTCCTCAAGAAAGACGAGGGAAGACTTAAAAACCATTAAATTGGTAAGTTGATCCCTCGGCTGTAATGGGGACCAGTGGAGGGGACGACCCCACCGCTGTCCTCAAGAAAGACGAGGGAAGACTTAAAAACCATTAAATTGGTAAGTTGATCCCTCGGCTATAATGAGGGCCGGTGGAGGGGACGACCCCATCACTGTCCTCAAAAAAGATGAGGGAAGACTTTGTTAAAAACCATTAAATTGGTAAGTTGATCCCTCGGCTATAATGGGGACCAGTGGAGGGGACGACCCCACCACCGTCCTCAAGAAAGACGAGGGAAGACTTCGTAAAAAACCATTAATTTGGAGAGTTAATCCCTCGGCTATAATGAGGGCCGGTGGAGGGGATGACCCCACCACTGTCCTCAAAAAAGATGAGGGAAAACTTCATAAAAACCATTAAATTGGTAAGTTGATCCCTCGGCTGTAATGGGGACCAGTGGAGGGGACGACCCCACCACTGTCCTCAAGAAAGACGAGGGAAGACTTAAAAACCATTAAATTGGTAAGTTGATCCCTCGGCTGTAATGGGGACCAGTGGAGGGGACGACCCCACCGCTGTCCTCAAGAAAGACGAGGGAAGACTTAAAAATCATTAAATTGGTAAGTTGATCCCTCGGCTATAATGAGGGCCGGTGGAGGGGACGACCCCATCACTGTCCTCAAAAAAGATGAGGGAAGACTTTGTTAAAAACCATTAAATTGGTAAGTTGATCCCTCGGCTATAATGGGGACCAGTGGAGGGGACGACCCCACCGCCATCCTCAAGAAAGACGAGGGAAGACTTCGTAAAAAACCATTAATTTGGAGAGTTAATCCCTCGGCTATAATGAGGGCCGGTGGAGGGGACAACCCCACCACTGTCCTCAAAAAAGACGAGGGAAAACTTCATTAAAACCATTAATTGGGTAACCTGATCCCTCGGCTATAATAAGGGCCAGTGGAGGGGACGACCCCACCACTGTCCTCAAGAAAGACGAGGGAAAACTTTATTAAAAACCAGTTTGGTAATTTGTCTCCTCGGCTATAATGAGGGCCAACGCAGGGGTTCACCCCTTGTTCACCCTCAAGAAAGACGAGGGAGAGGTTAGTGGCATTAACAAAGACAGCAAACCATACAAGAAGAAAATATGGAAGACAGTAAAGAAAACGATGGTATTAATGAAATGCCAGTTATACAAAATATCAAGTGTTTTGCAAAGTAAAGTATAAAAATGTTGATTACACAAAGAGGGTATCGGCTACAAACATCCACCCTATTGAGCAAGGTCAGAGGGCAAGGCCTCGACATCAATGGGAGGCTCTTCTATGAGTATGACAGGCTGACCCTCAGACGTGCCCATGCCTTCGACATGCTGAGACTCCACTTGAGCCAAGGCTTCAGCAATGAGGGGATCGTCCAGCTGAACTGCTTCAAGAGAAGGTCGAACAGACGACACTGCATCAGCAAACTTTAAGACGACCTATCGACAGACCGTCTTAATTCCTCTCTCCAAGTATTCAAGGCCGAAGCCTTGAAACTCGTCTGAGAGTTTGTAGGCCTCCACAGCATCGGCCTCGGCTTTCTTGACAGCTGCTTCCAGATCGGCCTTGTGCTGAGCCCCTAAGTTGAGTAAAGCCCCATCCTTCTCCTTTATGAGCAAGTCCTTGGCCTGCTGGTCGGCATTGTGCTGCCTCATCAGCTCATCTAAGACCCTAGCATGCTCAGCCCTAGCACTCTCGAGTTCAGCCCTCACAGTCTCGAGCTCTATTTGCAGGTCGGCCTCATGCTGAATGGCACTCTCGGCCTCATGGAACTTTGCCTGATTTTCAGCCATCCACTTTGTGGCCGAGGTGAAGGCACAGACATACTACATAGAAAAATAAACACATGTCAAGAGGCCGAGGAAACAGTTGGTGAAAGAATGAAATTAAAATAAGTTGGTCAAGACCATTACCTGTGCAAGGGCGTGCAGACCATAGTCGTACACTTTGGCAGGAGGCATCTTCGTAAGGAACTCGTAGTCAGAGGCCGAGGGTGCAGAGAACATTGAGGCCTTGGCTGCCCTCAAGTTTGCTATGAGTGATGAGGGCTCGGCCCTCAGATGTGCCAGGTTCTGAGACCAGAAGGCCCCCATGCTGGATGAAGAGGTCGTCCCCTCAGAGGCTTCGACCCTGGCCCTCGTCCGAGCATCTGGCCGAGGGTCGACAGGGGCCTCAGGCTCCTTTATTTTATGGCTATCAGCGGTCGGCTCCACCACTATCGGCCCAGCGGCCCTCGTCTTCCTCGGAGCCTGCTGAGGCTCCTTCCCTTTCTTCTTGGCCAAGCCTGATAATAAGCTGGGAGCAGTCATTTCCCAAAGAGAATCTGATATACCTGCAGGACGACCTGATAAGAGGAAGACGTGTCAGAAAAATGGAGAGATAAAGAGGAAACACTTCAAAAATAAGTAAAGAATGGAAAATGTTCAGTATAACTCACATAGTTCTGTCAGAGGGCCGACCCTCAGACCAGCTTCTTTGAGGAACCGGGGGATCATCAGGTCTTCAAATTTTGGAAGTTCACCCTCTCTCCCTCGTCCTCTCAGATATTCAACGATGTCCTTCTCCTCCAGACTAAGTCCAGGGTCTGACCTGGCCTTCATGGAGGGGTTAGACCATCTTCTGGGGACTCTCGGACCATCGGCGGTGGACTCCCCCTCCCCAGAGATAAAGAAGAATCTCTTTTTCCAATCGTGGTTGGAAGTTTATGCCACATGGAGGAGTTTCTTCTCAGACCTCCTCGCCCCCAGATGATAGTATCTAGGCTGTTTGGGCGAGGAGGTGATGTTGTAGCAGCCCAAGAATAGGTCGGCTGAGGGCTCGTCGGTGAAGGCATTCTTCCATAAGGAGATGTAGCCCAGGATCGTCCTCTAAGAGTTGGGAGGAAGTTGAGAGGGGGCAACACCAAGGGCAGACAGGATATCTACGATGGCAGGATGTAGAGGGAATCTGACTCCAACTTTGAAGATTTGTTCATAAACTGCAACCTCTCCCTCTTCACAATCAAAAACCCTCTCAGACTTAGAGGGAACCCTCATAGTTACGCTGGGGGGCACTCCATAGGCATACCTCCATATCAAGAGGTCGCGATCCCTAACATAGGAGATATAGGACGAGGCATGGGAGGTATCAATCTGGGCATCTGTATCATCGCCCTCGTCCTCATTCCCCTCTCCCTCGGCCTCATCATCTTTCAAAGGCCCCTGGGGGAAGGCCATCTGAAAGGCATGGGGAGAGAGGGTTGTCACAGGGACAGCTTCGGAGGGGACCATACCCTAGGCCTCTCGGCCTGGGCTTAGGTCAGATGTCTCTCTCCTACCAGAAGTTCCAGCGCCAGTTGGCGACGACGCTCTCTCGTCCATCTCACTTGAATGACACTCAGCTGGACGATGGGACGACCCACAAGACTCAGACGGTTTAAATGGTTTTATTGTGGCAAGAGGAATGGGAAAGATGGGTCGTACCCAATTAGGGTCGGCCCCTCGTCTCCTCTCTTCCTCTTCCTCTAGTCGTCTGATCTCTGCAAAGAGCTTCTCTCTCAAGGATGGGAATTCAGACGCTAAACTATAAAGCTTCCTAAGCATTAAAAGGGAAGACCCTACACTAGGAGAAATTTGGGGAACTTAACTACAAACAAGTTTGCTGTTGACCAAATTAGACTTTCGAATTAAAAAAGGAAATTGATGGTTTTCACTCAAGAACACTCAAGAACACTCAAGAACATTCAAGAAACAGTTGCCGGAGAAGACACCGGAAAAAGCTATGAGACAACTCAAAGAAAATGCAGCCCTACGAGCCTAAAAAGCAAACAGAAATGAAGGTAAATGAGAGCGCTGAGGGAAAAAGATTACCTGATGAAGAGAGAGCAAGAACGTTGCTAAGCTTGAAGGATTGAAGGCTGCAGAAATGGCGATGGAAACTGGTAAAAGGCTAGAGAGAGAGAGCTTGGGCGCGAAGAAGAAGAAGAAGAAGAAGAAGAGTGAGAGAATTCAAAAATCCATTAAATACCTTAGTAATGAGTGGGCCCATTGACCAAGGCAGGACACAGCCCACGAGGAAGGCATCATTAGGGCACAAAGCCCCAAGATAAGTGTGCAGCCGCCATGCCTTGGAAACTGGAATAGCAATGAGTATCTGCCCAGGTGTCACTCACCTAACTGACCATACACGCATCTCATTTACAACACTATCCCTCAGCCATCTCAACAGCACCTATGGCTAACGACTGGGGGTGATTGATATACCCGTTTATATCCTCGGCCTGGCTGAGGATTACCTCCAAACGGACGACCCCTCAGGGGCCGACCCTTCATCAGGCTCAAGACGACCCCTCAGAGGAGCCGACCCTTCATCAGGCTCCAGAAGACCCTACGAGGGGCCGACCCCTCCAACGGGCTCCATACGACCCCTCAGAGGGGCCGACCCTTCGCCAGACTCCAGCCGACCCTACGAGGGGCCGACCCTTCACCACTCTCCAGACGACCCTACGAGGGGCCGACAGTACGAGGCCAGAATTGGGCCAGACTCACTACTGGAAGAAACTTTTCCCTCGGCTTCGGCTCATAGGCCGAGGGTGACATCATCACAGCGCGTGGTTTGGGAGACGCGTGGAACAGTGCGCATGAGGCTGACATGGCACAGGGGAGACCGTTATAACAAAATCACACCCTCACGTGAGGGAATATTATGTCATCATTTGGCATCTACAGGTGTCAACTGGGGGTTGGCTAGATCATGATTCACATGCACCATGCATACTTGGGGGGTACACTACACCCCCCAAGACCTATATATACTTGTCACCTACAACCCTACAGGGGGAGATCGATCGATCAATTAACTATAGCCCTAGCTAAGACTCTGCTTGTACACACAGTAGAGAGAGAGAGAGGGTTATGTGCATTGTATCCAAGGCCATTAGTGCCCATACTTAGTGGATCACACACTCACAGTGGATGTAGGCCAAATTGGCTTAACCACTATACATCCTTGTCTTATTTCCTCTTATACTCATCCCCTTCTACACACTTATACACTCATACATCTCTATGGCTGCCATGACTGCAACTGTTTGAGCTCACTGTCACTTATCCTGTGGTGTTAAATCTTAGCATCATCAGTAACCATAGATCTCTATCAACAAGGCAGGAAGTTTATATGTTGAAAATACAAGAAAAAATATATATATAGTAAACTTATCCCTGTAAGACGATTTCGGGCTAACTTCCACAAAGCATTCGAATCATAGGCCCTAAAAAACTAAAAATCTTTAATATGGCCATGGTAGCCATGAAGATCAGTGACATTGCTTATTTATTGATAGATGGAATCGTGTTCTTTTTTTAGATCCTTTAATGTCACCAAGTGGGAAGGGTCAAATTTAAAATCTTCAACCCCCCCCCCCCAAATGACGCGAGGCCGACCCCTGTGCGTGGAATAAAGGATAAGAAGGTCGACCTCAATCTGTACTCTCTCAGCAACGGCTCCAACTATTTGAACCTTGGGATAACCTTGAGGCTTCGGGTCTTCAAGTTAGCTCTTATCCCCTACTATAGTAAGGATGGGGATATATTGGCTTTCCGTTTCTCTTTGGACCTTGTAATAGCCTCAGCCTCAGTAGTCCACCGAGAAATAACTTTTACATGTTTTCCCTCCTCTGCATTACCTCTTTCAAGGCATCCACCTTCTTCTTGGCCATGGTCTCAGCATCGACATTTCTTTTCTACTCGGTCTCAATATTCTTACGATGAGCCTAATCCATTTTAGTCCGTTCAAATTATCTAGGGGTCATCCTGAAGGAAAATTCAGAAGGTTCTGAAGAGGTTGGAAAAGGAACTGCACAAATAAACAGTTAGCGAAGTAATAAAAAACATAGTAAGGACGAGTAGAAAAATAAATAGCTACCTATCTCAGCTTTGGTCTCATCACTATGATCCACTTGTGTTTTTGAGTTTATCCCAAAAAACACTCCTTATTCCAAAGGGATTGCTACCTCTACTGGAGGAACCCCACCTGGAGGGATGTGGTATTCGGTGCTTATCAATTTGGACACGGAAAATAAATCTTCGAATGTGGGAGGCTTAGGTGTGCAGTAAGCCTTTATCAGGTCTTGAACTATAGCTGGAAGCTTTAGAGTCTTTTTCACTAAAACAGGTAGAAAGGACATCTGAACAATACAACTTAAAGGGAGGTAGTATGAAAGAAAAGTAAAAACTAAAAGTCTACCTAATATATTCGGCCCATTCCACTCAAGTGAAACCTTACAGGACCTTTCTTTCTTATGGCTCCCAGTCACCCCTTGCAAACACAAACTGACCTTTTCAACTATGATTACTAGTATGCCCAACCTTAATTATTCTCAAGTTTAACCCCCTGGGAGAAAAGTAATAGTACATAGGAACTTTATCATTGTCTTTCATGCTATGGACATACCTGAATATATCCCCAGTAAGGTCAAACCCAGTATGGGCCTTTCAGAACATCATAGATTCTAAGATAGTCCTATAAGCCTTGGGTAGGAGCTGAGTAAGGGTAACCCCATACCAATTTAGGATGAAATTGATAATAAGGTGTAAAGGTAGGCGAAGTCTGACTTGAATGGCCCATAAAGGAAGGAAAATTTAATCCGAACAAGAAGTGTCATAACTCTTTCCTGACTAGTCGGCAACCGAGTGGAGATACTAATGGGAATATCGTATTTCTCCCTCATATCATCCAATTCATCCTCTATGATATCACAGGTATAACACCTGGCGTCTGTAGTTAAGGGGTTGTAAGACTTTGAAGAGTCCCTCTAAGCACTCTCTTCATTAACTAGTTCTTCACCAACTAGTTCTTCAACAGGGGAATGGGGGGGATAAGCCATATAGGCGCTCCTCTATCGAACATGGATCTTTTAGAGAAGAGTCTAAATCTACGATAAACATGAACTAGGTGTTTTCCAAATTATCAACACTCACTGGGTTTGCTTCTTTTAGTCCTTCAAATCCAAGACCCTCGAATGCTACTCCATACGGTAATGGGCCGAATTCCTTAACAAAGATACCCTAGGGGTATAATTTGGGTACCCATGCTTGTCTTCTGGGCAAATAACTTGTAGGGGGCTTAGAAACCTCCTACTAAGGATAGCTGGAAAATCAACCTCTAACTCAAACTAATACTTTAGCCATTTATGCATGTGGGGTTCATAACTCATTAAGACTCAATAAAATCAGGGTATAGTAAGGTTTGTAGGCTATGGGAATGATGAATTCAGGGTATGGAACCCCTTTAACTTAGAACTTTGCGCGTCCCGAGTAATGTAAAAGAACGAGAGTATGAGTTAAGGACCCTTCAAAAACTTTATTGGGATAGAATACCTCTTTCGCGAGCAAGCGATTGCATTTAGCGTATGCAATAAACCTTTAAACCCCTAGGTTACCTTAGTAGGACGAGTGGTGTCTCGTCAGGGTTTGCAGTGAATATACCCACAAAATTCATTATTGACTCAAAGAAAAATCAAAATATTTAAAAATTGTACAATTTAAACTCCCCAAAAATGATCACCACAAATTCATAGTCAAGAGTCTCAAGTCATAGTGTGTGTGTACGAAGCCAAAAATCGAACCGCTAACTTCCACCGATTGATCATCACGCTACTTTTCGAAAATTCATTTTGATTCAAATGCTCACGGGATGCTCTCTCAAACGAATCTCTCGAATTGTGGCTATTCTCTCGGTATGCGTAATATAAAGAGTAAATATAATGGACGCAAACTCACGCACACAAATTGAAAGATGAAAATATATGGTGAATAGATCTCATCATCAGAATACGGTCATTGGGAACGGTAACATCATCTCTTTTTCACACATTTAATCTCTTATATTATCTTTTGTGCCTTAGCTCTCCACGCGGTAAGTAATTTCGCAATTCGAACTCGGTTAGGACTTTTTCGGATTTAAGGTGTAATTGGGTAACATGGAAATGGTTGGGAAATTCGGAATTGGAAATTTTTTCTTATGATATCCCTTAGTGCTTTTTCGGGCTTTTGCTCATTTTCTATTCCTTTTCTATATTTTTTCATTTTTCACTTCTTTTCTTTTCTTGCTATTTTTGTTGAGCATTTCTATTCTTTTCTTGCCCCTTTTTATGCACTTTTCGAACTTAATTTCTATAATTATCAACTTTCACAATTCTAGGCTATTTGAGTTTTTCAGGTTGTCAAACGAAAAGAAAAATTATTTGGCTTAAATTTTGGGTTACAAAAGGGATGATTTTTTGCACAACTTTTTATGGCTAATATCTTTGGGTAACAAACGATGGCCTACTTCATTGTTTAAATTATTTATTAATTTACCATATGCGTCTCGAGATTAATTTAATTTAGAGATTTTTAGCGCACTTTTCGAGGCAACATCACACATCTTTCCCATAACCGATCAAAATAAAGAAATAGAGATCATCAATGATTTTTTAAAACGCTGAAATGAACTTTGAGTTAACAATTATCTCGGATTGATTTAAAAACTCAAAAAGTTCGATAGGCTCGAAATCTCACCGGGTTTTGTTAATCTCCACACTTATTCGTTAAGTCGTCAATTTTTGCACAATTTTCATCTTTGGTCAATTTCGGCTTTATGCATTTGATTTTTACAACTTGAGACAAAATATTTGTGACATTTTTGAAGATTTTAAATTCCAATCTTTATTTATTTTAAAGAAAAATATTTTTGGCTTTTTTTCAAAATTTTTCATTTTTTTTTTATTTTATAAAAAAAACACTCTTGGAAAGAATATGTGATCGAATCAATGAATCTAAACAATAAACGGGAAGAATATCCCACACCCCCTAACTTAAATGTTACATTGTCCTCAATGCGAATAAAGAACACAACATAAAGAGAGGAAAAGAAAGATATTACCCAAAATGGAGCGATCCCCGAAAAGTACGAGTCTGTTGAATCTACAAAACATGTTAGAACCAAGCATAGCAAAAAGAATAACAAAAACTCTAAACTAAAAAAAAATAAAAAAATAAGCTAACTATTGTACAACCTACGATTTTCAAATTCTAATAAGTTATACACTAGAAGTCAAAAATTTTAAGGGTCCACCCAAAATACAATATGACTTTGAGGGATTAATGGTGTACCATCACTAGGATGCATGCCTCCCGAAATATAAAGATTCCGTTTGATACTAGGAGGAACAAGTACAATTGAGATCTAAGAAAAATATAATCACCTCCCAAATATTTTTGAAGTAGTATGGAGATAGGGGCACACAAAAAGGAAGAGTCCATATTAAAAAACAATTCTAGCAAAGTGTCTTTGACGGTAAAAGGTGTAAACGTTTCAGAATTTTCAACCGACTCATAGGAATCTAGCGGTACTTCTAATGGTTCAATAACGGTGAACGGGAATGGTGATGAGATAAACTCAATCTCAAGTGATTCATCATCACTTGGAGATTGAATTTCAAGGGGAAAAGACTCACTTTCAATGAGATGTTCTTCAAAAATTTGAGGTAACACACAAGTCTCAACCTCCTCTTTGTTTTTCCAATCATAACACATCTCATCACAAAGTGCAAGAATTTCCTTAATAAAACCAATATCGGTATTCATCGTGCTTTGGGTGGAAAGAAAATTGAGTATTTGTTTGATTATAAAAAACATTCTTTCTTCCCAAGTAGGATTCCTTGGCTCTATAACCTCGGGAGAAAAGTCATCATTGGATTCGAATAATGCATCCAAATCTTGTTCCCAAAAACGATTTTTTTTTCGATTTTTAAGCCCTTCATACTCAATACATAGATAGGCCTCACCAATGGTAATAGGCCGAGGCCAAGGTTTATGAAAATAAAAAGCTCGAAAATCATTTTCTTCCCAATATATATTCTCAAGCCTTTCATTCTCAAGAATTCGAAGGCCCTCACCAATGGTAATAGCTCGAGGCACGGATTCTTGAAAATAAAAAGATTGAGAACTATTCCCATATAAACCATTATAATTACCAAACTCACTATGAAAAGACATGATTACCAAATGATTTGTAAATGGACAATCCATATAAGGAGGTGTGCGATGGAGGATTCAACATTTCTTGGCGCTCAATAGTGAAATCCTGCAAAAAGGTTAAAATAAAAAAATATATATCTTATGAAATAGTAAATTAATTATAATCTATAACAAAACACTCCCCGGAAACAGCGCCATTTAGATCGTGTTGGAAACCGAGCGTCCATGTAAATACGCTAATCGTTGTTATCGGCTTCCAACCACAACGCAAAAAAAAATAAACTTTAACTACACTCTTGCAGAGTATAGTGGCGAGTCTGGGTATCGAATCCACAGGGAATGTTTCATAGATTTTAATTGATTTATTACTTCAAAAAATAAAGTGTAAAAGATTAGGATTGAGTGAGAAAGGACAAAGGGAAAAATAAAGAAGTTAACTAAAACTAATTGGAAAATTAAAGTAGAGACACAATCCCCCAACCCTAAAGTATTGATGGTATAAAACTAATCGTAAATTTAAGTGATTAATTAGACCCAGAATTTAGTACTCTCAAGCATTACATATATGAGGTTCAAGCCCGCACCATACTTAATCAGAGGACGAGTAAATCGGTATTGTGATAGTTATACTCGAATTGCATTCAGAAGCATCCCAGTTACCCTGAAGCAAACGAGATCCAAAGATCTATAATTGTCGCGTTTCTACGCAATACGGTCGTAATAAATCATTAAATTTAGAGGACTAATTTTATACACATGCAACTACCACATCAGGTTGGGTTCCTGCATCCCAACCTTTAAAAACCTAGCCTATCATGATAAATAATAATAAAAGTGCTGGAAATAAAAGTTACCAAGATTAAAGAACAAGAACATGCAAGAAGAAATCAACGATTGAAGAAAAATCGGAAAAAGCTCTTGAATTAAAGATGCAAAATATGTGAATCCTTCTCCTAGATGTTCCTACTTGTTATGGAGCTTTTACATCAATGCATTTTTAATAAAAAAGAGTCCTAATGACTAAATATATAGGCTAGAGGTCGTTTAGAAGAGTCCCCAAAACATAAAAATATTTTGGCTAAAAGATAAGCACAAAATAAAAATCTTGTATCTGAAAATTTGTCACACTTAAAAAGCGTGACTAATTTTGTAACAGATATGGAGCGTGACAAATTTTGTAACGAATTCTTAGCGTTACTAAATATCCAGATTGGTTCGTTTAATTTGCATCAACTTCGATCCGTCTTCGGTCTGGGGTTCTCTGGAATTTTGTATTTCGGATCGGTCCGATTTTCTTTGATTTTTTCTTTTATCTTTGACTGCTCATAACTTTCACACCGGAACTCCGATTGAAGTGTCGTTTTTTCCAGTGTTCTTGTAATTGAAATCTCTTCAACATTCCAGTTGGCCCCACCCCCGTACTAAGGCTGAAAAATTACAAAAATACCCTTTAACTCCCCGTTTCTTGGTTTTCTTTCACTGTTTTGAGTTCTCTTTGACACTAACTTTCATGAAATACCTGTAAAACACATAAGAGATACACAAAATATGAAATACTTGCCAAAAAGGGGATAAAAATACTAAAATTAAGGGGATAAAAATACACACAAGCTATTTACACTGCACGGGATCATAAAAATACCGAAATTAAGGGGATAAATGTGAAGAATTTATGCCTAATCAATGGCCATCCCATGGTCGGGGTAGAGGGGTTCTACCAAGGTTGGTATCTCTTTCCTTACCCTTATGGCGTGCGCGCAAGATTGTGTCCTTTCTAAAGGCGCTTGATCGTCGTTGATGTGGGGTGATATGTAGAGATAGAGTCGCCAGCCTATTTTTCAAAAAACATGCAAAAGAAATGTTGCCACCTCGAGAGAACGGCATCAAGGGCAATACTAATGCCTATGAAACCAACTTCAAGGGTCTGGGGATTAAGTTACGAAATGGGAAGCTTTTAGGCACCCATCCCACACTTCCGGTCGCTTATGGTCATGTGTTAATCTTCTCCCCTTAAACTTTGTAAAGTGTGTTCTTATGTGCATAACATAAATGGAGAATGGAATCGCTCAACTTGCATAATGGACAAAGGCTGAGTGACATCATCCTTAGGAGTGTTCACAAAATAGTAGTTCAAAGTATAATGTAAGTATTTTTTGAATCATAAGTAATTATAGAAGAACGAATGCGTATATTGGACAAGACACAATCAAGCAAGCATATAAAATATATATTAAGTATAGATAATAAGAACAAGGTAACAAATGTATATGAGAGGTCTCGATTCTAAGGATTTATCCAAGATCACTACGTAGCTCAAGGAGGCATCAAAGTCCATGTAGTTAGAAGACAATATAAGGTAGGGTTTAACCCATAAATCCAACCAGGGACTTTGCTTAAATGTGTGTGTAGAAAAACTGCTTTTGTATGAGAAAATGTGATGAGAATTTCCTTTTTATAATTTACAAGTAAACCCTTTTTTCATGTTTATGGGTTTTTAAATGAAAATAAAGTATGTGCAAATACTAATAATAAAAAGTTTGAAACTAAGGTATGTGATGTAACGAAGTAAAGTACTAAAGTGGAAATGAAGTAACTAATGCAAAAATATGAGAATTTGGAGACAAATGGGGAGAATTGGACCTCCATATGAATACTTGAAGTGGATTTTAATTGTAAATGCACTGATCTCATGATGAAATGATGGTGGTATGAGGATATGGGTGAGAATTTACTCAAAAGAGTATGAAAAGGATAGAAGGAATGTGGGAAATGGGTTTTATAAGAGGGGAACAACTCTGAATTTGAGAGAATGTTCCCTGAATTGCTGAGGGGGTGTTAAGAGGTTTTCTTTCAAAATTAAGTCATGGCCTATATTTATAGGGACAAGGGTGTGTGTATAAACATTTTCCTAACCCTGCCTATGGTCATAGAACCCCATACACACAGTCGATAGGCAGGGTCCTGGGGGTGCCATTCGATAGTCTAAGGTAGGTTTTTCGGAAAAATGGTCGTAATGGCTCATAGAGAGAACCGTTGGAAAGGCCATTCAGAGCCTTTTAAGTATCCATTAATAAATTCCCAAGTTCGGGAGTTGACTGAAGTCAAACAGGTGCCAGAAGTGTCCGTTGGTCACTAGATAGGAAATTCTCTGAGGAAAACGGATTGTTCTTCTGAACCGTAAGGCTAATTTGTGCATGGGATGGACTATTGGAAAGGGTATCTAGTGCCCTTCGATATTTCATTAAGCTTCATTCGGTTCGAAGAGTTAACCTAGGTCAAATGGGGCTCGTAAGCGCTCGATCACCCTTCGACATAAAATGGGTCATTCGTCCGTACTCTAAGGTTGAATCGTGCACAGGGAAGACCATTAGAAAGATTATTCAGAGCCCTTTAAGATTCATTCATCTTCATTCAGGATAAAGAGCTGAATAGGGTCAAACGGGGCCCGAGAGCACCTGGTGGCCTCTAGATCGGTACTCGGGTAAAAAAAGACAGTTCGTCCAAATTATAAGGCCGATTAGAGCACGAGGTGAACCACTGGAAAGTGAATTCATATCCTTCAAAGATTCATTAAGATTTCTCTCAAGAGAGGAAACTAACTAGAGTTTAACGGGGCCCGGGAGTGCTTGATGACCTCCAATTTAGTTTTTAATAGTAAAACGGGTCGTTTGTTCAAACTGTAAGGCTAATTCGCGCACAAGGTGGACCGTTGGAAAGGTGATTCAGAGCCCTTTGAAGATTCATTGAGATTTTACTCAAGCAAAAAAGTTAACTGGAGTCAAATGGGGTCTAGGAGCGCCCGGTGGCATCTAGATCGATACTCGGGGTATGACCTAGGGTT
Organism: Sambucus nigra; assembly: GCA_949130495.1. Taxonomy (NCBI): domain Eukaryota; kingdom Viridiplantae; phylum Streptophyta; class Magnoliopsida; order Dipsacales; family Adoxaceae; genus Sambucus; species Sambucus nigra. The sequence continues at coordinate 335,134,045 of OX422215.1, forward strand.
TGTTGTGAATAAGTGAGTGATAGGGTCCTAAGGAGGTGTTTAGGGGATCCTAGGATAGGGTATCTATAGAGAGCCCATCGACAGGCAAGCTTGGAACAAGTGAAGGCCTCGAATAGTAAACACCACATCAACGTTAGGGAAGAGATTTTTTAGGTCAATTCTGTGGACCTAGAGGGTGGGATTGACCGATTCGAAGGGTCGAGATCAGTTATGAGGACCTAAGGAGACGAAGGTGATCAATTCAGTGGTTCGAGGTCGATTATAAGGACCTAGGGAGATAAAGATGATCAATTTTTGTGGGTTCATATTAACTCTCAAGTTATGTTGGGGATGACCGATTTAATGGGTCGAGGTTGATTCGAGGACCTTGAGTTGTGACAACCAATTCTATGGGTCGAGGTCGATTATGAGGACCTTAAATTGTGACGACCAATTCTGAGGGTCGAGGTCAATTATGAGGACCTTAAGTTGGGATGACCAATTCTGAAAGTTAAGGTCAGTTGTGAGGATCTTAAGTTGAGATGACTAATTTTGAGGGCCAAGGTCAATTATAAGGACCTAAAGTTGTGATGACCAATTCTGAGCATCAAGGTCAATTTTGAGGACCTAAAGTTATGATGACTAATTCTGAGGGTTGAGATCAAATCTGAGGACCTTAAGTTGGGACGACCAATTCTAAAGGTCGAGATCAATACTGAGGACCTTGAGTTAGAACAATTCTGAGGACCTTGAGTTGGGATGACCAATTCTGAGGTTTAAGGTCAATTTTGAGGACCTTGAGTTGGGACGACCGATTTTGAGGGTCGTGGTTAATTCTGAAGACCTTAAGTTATGACGAACAATTATGAGGATCGAGGTGAATTCTGAGGACCTAGAGTTGTGATGATCAATTATGAGGGTCGAGGTCAATTCTGAGGACCTCAAGTTGTGATGACCAATTCAGAGGGTCAAGGTCAATTTTGAAGACCTAAAGTTGTGATGACCAATTATGAGGGTCGAGGTCAATTCTGAGGACCTTAGGTTGGGATGATGAATTCTAAGGGTCAAGGTCAATCCTGAGAACCTTAAGTTATGACGACCAATTCTGAGGGTCGAGGTTAATTCTATGGACCTTAAGTTGTGACGAGAAATTCTGAGGGTCGAGTTCAATTTTAAGACCTTAAGTTGTACCGTAAGGAATTTCTCTCTTGGAGATTTTTATCTTGGGGGTGCAGTGCACTTGGGTTCTGCAAGGGATTATATTATTTTGAGACTCCATTACGAGATTCTTTATTTTTGGGATTCCGATTGGGAATTATAGTAGACTTGGATATGGGTGCATCGTTACTTCTACTTGTGGAATATGTTGAGGATAGGTGTGTAAGATTAATTCTGTTGGGATTATGTTAGGATAAGATCATAAGATTAATTTTGTTAGGGATTTCAAGAGTTTGTAAGGGGCTTAATGGTCCAAAAAATGATTTTCTTGAGGAAAATGAGGTTCCATATTTTTCAAGGATTTTTTGGAATTTTCTGGGTAATTTTTAGAATTTTATGTCTTTTTTTGTACAAATTTTGAAAAAGGGTGTCGATTGGCAGTCTTGGGAGGGTGTTAATCGGCAAGGGCAAGGGCTCATAGGATTCCTTGGTAAGAAAAAAAGACTATTGCCAATCAGTACAGTCAAGAAGTTGTTGATCAGCAGGCCCCTTAGCCTTCTATAAAAAGGGGGCGAACCCTCCCCATGTTTTACACCTTTAAGTGTTTGAATCTTGTTCTTTCTCTTTTTAAAAACTGTTCCTAAGTCCTTTTTGCTTTAAGACTTCAAATGGATAGTTTTTCAAATGAGGGATACAACACTGAGTGGTTGTCCATTGATGATTAGGAGAGCGTGCAGTGGCAGTCTAGGATGCCCCTTACTTTGGGCAAGGTAAATGCCTTTGATTTGTTCGAGCCTATAGCTGATGAGTGTATCCTACTACACGAGATGGCATACCACCTTTCTTCTAGGGTGAGGAACCCTAGTGGATATGTAAGTACAATGAACTTTTTTATTCCGTTTCATTTTTCTAATTCTTATTTGTGCTAATGAATTGCTTCTTCTTATTTCGCAGACTAACATTGCTCCTTCGGGCATTCGGTCTTAGGGGATGATGGGGTTAGAGTAGGTTTAGTAGAAGATCCCTATTATGTTACAATGGATAGTTTCATATACCGGTTTTGTCCATTTGACATGAACTTTGGATGTGACGTCGCATTTTATCGCAGTGCTGTGATCTCTGGGGGAGAGGTGGGGGGACACTACCCACACCTTTCATCTTGGCTTTTGAGGGATGACAGTCACTCCCATACATGTTCGGCAGTTGATGGGGTTGATTATGAGGGTTTCCAGATAGTGATGGTTCGCACGTTAAGGGTGACATCAAAGGCGGTGAAGGCGGCGTTGGGGGAGGCGGGAAATATCGTATCTGGGGATTCTATGTGCATTTTAGATTTGATAGAGACCCTTTTGAGGATAATGGTGAAGGTTACCAATGGGTGGTAGGTGGGACAAACAACCCATCTATTTATTTTGCTCTTGTTGGGTGGGTTTTTGGTGGCGATGAGTGGCGACCTCGTCCATATTTGGTTATTGCCGTATTTGAGGACGATTTCTGACGTCCAGTTATATGATTGGGGGAGCCTAACCTTAGCGTGCCTTTATTCTTCTTTGGATTCTTTTAGCCCGTGCTACTGGCAAACTTTTTATGTGCATTTCCTTGCATTCTTCCTTTGTTCTTTTTTTCTTTCTGATGCCTATTTTTATGATGTCATCGGGCACAATGCAGGGTTGATAGCCCTAAAAGATGAGGTTTGGGGGGACTTCTATCGGATGTTCCTGTGGTGAAAGTCTAACCGTCGTTCAAATTAGCCTTTATCCTTGGCGGACTTGCGGCGAGCTCTAAAGTCCTTAACGAGCGACCAAGTTGTCTTTCGCCTTTACTTAGTTTTTTTGGGCATCTACATTTCTTGGGTTTATACTAATTCTCTGTTTGGGATTGCAGGTGACCTTATACCCTTAGGGGTGACTCCGCAAGATACTGGGGTGACGGGGTCTATATGCGCAGATGTGGCAATTGATTTCTCATTAGTTTGGGTACATCTTCTAGGAAGGTTGTGGAGGAGGAGGAGGAGGTGGTGCCACCGTAAGTGCCCCCTATGTACATGAGGCGGGTGAGAGAGATATCGAACGATGCCCCAATGGTAGCGATGATAGGCGAGCCCTATACACATTATACGGATATAGTGGCGAGCAGATATTATTATCTAGATGTTTTGATGAGCCTGTTGGTTCCCTCTGATATCTATGATGTGGAAAACATGCCTCCACCCCGTACAGCTTCGGACAGGGGTACTAGTGCATCGGTGGGATCGTCCAATAGCACAGGTGGTGGCACGTCGACGACGAAGGTGGTAGAGGAGTCTCTGATTATTTAGGTTACTCCCCCCTTCCTATAATTTTTTACTGAGTAGCGGGGAGTCCTGGAGCGTGCCTAACCGTCCTCATGCGTTAGTGTTTGGGTTGACGGGGCTTAGGAATGAGGCCTTCCGATCTGAGATATATTCTTCTATTTTCCTCGTGTTCTATTGATTTTTCTTTGCTCTTTACTGAATGATTTTCCTTTTGTTGTTTCTTATAGTATATTCGGGTGTCGACCACCTTGCTGAGGAACATCAAGGATTGTATGTCCTCCATGTCAGATTATATCAAAAAGTCGGCATCTTCAGGTTTTGTGTCGCCCGCCACCTCAGATGAGGGTTCGAGTTCTAGGAGTGTAGGATCCACCACTCATCATGGGGTAAATCACGTCCATCGTTGGGGTTGACGGCTTAAAGGGAGAGTTAAGGGTTCGGGCGAAGTCCCATTTGTATTTTCTTGGTTTTCTCTCTATCTACAAAATGTAAGCACTGCAAAATATATGAAGAAATATGCATTTTTCTTGATTTAGTGACCTATCCTATATGCACTTTTAATTTTCTACAGAGATTATTTATTTTATGCAATGGTAGAGATAATAATGAAAATGATAATGAAGGGCTCAATGTTTATTTATTTAGAATAGGAGAGTGAAAGTAAGTAACTCGAGAAAAATATTTTTGAGTAAAATTTTATTTTCAGAATCAAAAATGATTTTTTTCTTGAGAGAAAATGTGTAAATAACCCGGGGTAATTTTTCAACATGAGGATTTTTCAAAAATTGATTTTGATAAAAGAGGAAAGAAGGAATTTTCCAAAATGTGGGGGTTGTTGATTGACATACCCCTTGACCTGCCTATCAGCATGGGGGACAAGTCAAATCGTCCCTAAACTTTTATTACACTTTCATATACATCAGAGTACTCCTATAGGGATGAAACTTAATCGGGTTTCCAGAGTTCTTATCTTTTGCCCGGGTTTTGAGTATAAAAGGAAGGGTATGGGCTTTCTCCACCAATATCTACATTTCTCTTCTTCCTCCATATTTCTTGTTTTCAAATGACTCTTCCCATATATGAAGGATTTGCTTCTTACCTTATTTTTGTGGAGGCCATGTTCCTATACATTATGGATTATAATGCTTGCGACTTGTACTAGGTTTTTCTATGGCGTATATGAGCCATAGAGAACCTATTAGCAGCGGTCGTACAGTTCTGGTACCCTGAGGACCATATCTTATGTTTTGGCTTGGATGAAGTCTATCGCACCTATGAACGTTCGTTACTAGAGGGGATATTCCTCTCCAAGATGTTATGTATTCAGTGAACTTGAAGAGGGACATGATAGCAAATTCCCAAGTGTCAACAGATCCCCAAGTGGCTATGACAATGGTGTGGATGTCTTACTGTCATAATCATGCGGCGGTGATGCTGATTGAGACCTTAAATGGTCTAGATTCTTGGAAGGAAGGCTGCTTAAAATTTTTGGGGGGGGCTAGTAATGTTGTTTATGTGGATTGAAGAGGGGTTTCATATGGAGGCACCTCCTGAGTATCCCTTGGTGGTTGTGCCCGATTTTTTTATCTGACCTTTCTTCAGCTTCAGCCCATCTGTAGACAGATGTATTAACTAGTTTGTAGATCACAAATCTCGATGTCTTCGTTGGTCAGTGCCATGGTAGAGGGACTTATAACCTATCTTGTAGCTTGAAGAGTATCAATATGTGCAGTTGGTGGGCCTTTGTCAGACTTCCCTCTATTTCCCCTGACGGCTCCTATGCCTAGTCGGGTGGGAATTTTGTTTGCCCCTTCTCATAATAAACTTATTCTCAGTAGAGGATTTGACTGAATCACTGAGGATGATGTTGGGCTCTTTGTGGTAGTGTTGTCAGCCTTCTATCCATTCGTCACAGCCTGTGGGAAGGGCCTAGCAGTATCTGGGGACTACCTGAACTGGTTATGGAAGAGGGTAGTAGATAAAATTATGGCAAAAGGGACTGGTCAAAGGTGATTTATTGCCATCGACACCATGGAATACGATGTTATGGTCCTGTCCAGGTTTGTCAGGGCGTGTCGTTCCATATAGCGCATATGAACTGTCAACTAAGAGTGGGAAAATTGAGGACTTCCGGAGGCTGGTAAAGATGATGAAGTGGGGTCGTCCAACAGCTGAAGCCAATGTTTTATGAAGCTTGGATATTTTTTGTGAATCTATGGTAAATTCAGCGTTTTGTGTTTTAGGGTGTTTTGGAATAATTTTTTTTGTAACTTGGTTTAGGGTTAACTTGGTTTAATAATGGTTTGGTCAGTGGAAGGGATAGTGGTTTGTTTAACTCCCTTAATTGATACTTCATGTAATAGCGTTGTATTCCTTATTTAGAAAAAAAAGTTGATTTTGATCATATTTTATTGTGCCCTTTGATGAGTTTTTCATTTGAATTATCTATACCAATCGCTAAGGCATACGTAATCCTTTTGTTCATGTAAATGATCAAATGAATCGCCATTCTCAGAGGTTAAAAAAGAATAGCATTTGTGAAAAATAAGGGTACCAGACCCATGTATGGCGTATGGGCTGCCTACGTAATTCTAGGGATTTTAAAAAATTATCATGAGTTTCATTTTAAAAGGAAAAGGTTTTTGAGAGGATCAGGTCCCACGTAGTTCTGGGTAGGGAAAATAAAGTATTTTTTTTAGAATAGAAGGAGGATGAGAAGAGTCGTGGTCTTTCAACCTAAGGGTAATATTTCTTGAGACGGTCAAGGTCGACTGGACATGCCATCTCTTCTCCATCGAGGTCTATGAGCATAGCGACGCCTCCGGGGATAATTTTCTTCATGATGTAGGGATCGCTCCAATTAGGTTTGAATTTACCTTTGAGGTTTCAGACGGGTTCTTTGATTTTTTTAAGAGTAAGGTCTCTTTCCTGGACCCCACGATCCTTGACTCTACGCTTAAATGATCGCGCTATCCAGCGAATGATGTAGAGCCTTTGTCTCTTTTCATCCAAGAGTGATAATTCATCAAAGTGGATCTAATGCCATTCTGTTCATTAACTTTGATTTTGAGTAATACATAGAGGGAAGGTATTTCCAGCTCAACGAGTAGGATTGTTTCCATGTCGTACACTAGAAAGTAAGGGGTAGCCCCAGTAAGCATTCTTATTGAAGTGCAATAGCCCCAAAGGGAGTAAGGGATCCAATTGGACCAATGTATGTAACTCTCAGTCATCTTGGTGATTAATGTTTTCAACCTTTTTTTTTTTACTTCGACGAAACCATTGGTTTGGGATCAGTAGTGAGAAGATTTGTGTCTTTGAATCCCATACTCATCAGCTAGTTTTGTGACCTCATCTTTGAAATACAACCCAGTATCTGATACTAACTCGTGGGGAACTCTGTATCAGTAGATGATGTTCTTTCTAATAAACTTTTCCACTTTCCTGGCATTCAGTATTGCATTTGACTCAACTTCGATTCGTTTGGTGAAGAAATCAATGGCGACCATGATGAATTCATGACAGTTTAAATCTTTGGGAGTAACCTTCCCTATGATGTTAATGCCCCAGGTGGAGAAGGTCCAAGGAGATGTCAATTTATATAGTTATCAAGGAGGCAAGTGTTGAAGATTGGCAAACTATTGGCATTTGAGGCATCTTCGGACATAGGTCGTGCAATCTTGAACCATGGTTGTTCAATAGTATCCATAATAGATAATATTTTTTGCAAGCATGTGATCGTTCATGTGGGCCCCGTATTCCCCACTGTGGATTTTTTGCATCATTTTTTCAACATCATCCCTTGTTATGCAGTGCAAATGGGTTCCATAGAAGTTTCTCTTGAATAGTACTTTATCATAGATAATGTACTGGGTAGCCAATTTACGAAGGGTCGTAAGACCTTTTTATCGACATTTTGGGGAAACCTACCATGTTTGAGGAGGCACCAAATGTCATAGTACTATAAACCATCCATATCATATCTTCAGCAGTAACGAGTTCAATGTGGTAGCAGTGGGTGGGATTAGCTTGTTTCCAAACCAAGAAGGAGGCTATTTTTAGTCCCTCAGGCATGTCGACCATGGAGGCCAAGGTAGCAAGGGAATCATCTAGGTCGTTCTTTGCACAAGGAAAGTAGTGGAATTTGACATCTTTGAATTGGGAGGCCAACTCTTTTAAGGGCATGGAAGGGTAGGAGCTTCTCGTCTTTGAATTTGCATTTTCTGAGGATTTAGTCAATGATAAGGGCAGAGTATCTGCAGACGTCTAGGTGATGAATTCCATTTTTGAGGGATATCTTGCGGCCTATAGTGCGTGCCTCATACTTAGTCATGTTGTTGGTGCAAGGAAAGTCTAGTTTGATGGAAATGTGGGTGTGAGAGTCATCAGGGGAGATTAGGAGTATCCCAATGTCGTATCCTTTGTTTTTAGCAGCTCCATCAAAGAATATTTTCCATCTAAGGTCCCCTTGAGAGGTGCAGAGAATATCTTCATCTGGGAATTTAGAGACCCAAACATTGGTTCCTTCCATGGAGTAATCATTAAGGTAGTCGAAAATGGCTCCCACTTTCATAACTTTCTGCGTGATGTACACAATATCGAACTCGGCTAGCAACATCGACCAACGGGCCATTCAACTAGACAGAGTGGGATTTTCTGGAAAGTACTTGATGGGGTCTATGAGGGATACTAGTGTGATGGGAAAGGTGAGCATGTAGTGTTGTAATTTCTGCGTGACCCAGACCAGGGTAACACACGCTTTTTCCAAAGTAGTGTAGTTAACTTCGTACCCGACCATTTTTTAAATTGCAAAACAAATGGCCCTTTCCTTGTGAGATTATTCAATTTATGCAGTATCTGTTACGGTACAGGAGTATGGGGAGACCTGGATGTAGAGGCATCAACACTGGAGGTCGGGTGAGGTATTGCTTGATTCAATCAAAGGCTTCCTAGCAAGCTTCATTCCAGACCTTAGTTGAGTCCTTTTAGAGAAGTTTGAAAATGTGTTCTCATATACAAGTCAGTTGGTTAATGAACCGATTAATGTGCTATAGTTTACACTAGATTTCTCAGACATCCTTATCCATCCGTGGTGGTGACATCTCAGGTATGGATTTCATCTTGGCAGGGTTTGCATTGATTCCCTTCTCACTGACCATGAATCCCAAGAGTTTTCCTTTTGTGATGCCGAAAACACATTTTTTTGGATTTAGCCACATTTGGTATTGCTGTAGTCAATCGAAGAACTTTTAAATGGATGGAATGTGACCTTTCTGAGGTTTAGACTTGATGATCATATCGTCTACATAGACATTGACCTCCTTGTGAATAAGGTTGTGTAGGATGGTTATGGCAGCCCTTTGGTAGGTAGACCCGACGTTCTTGAGTCCGAATGGCATGACAGTGTAGAAGAAAGTTTCCCATGGGGTGATGAAGGTGGTTTTCTCCTGATGGTCAGGGTGCATACTGATCTGGTTATATCCTGCAAATCCATTGACAAATAACTTGAGGGCGTGGATGGGAATGTTGTCCATGATCACATCGATGTTAGGTAATGAGTAATCATCCTTCGAGGATGCTTTATTCAAATCTCGATAGTCAACGTACATGCAGTCTTTTCCACCCAATTTTGGCATGGGGATGATATTGACGATCCATGTAGGATATTTGACTATGCAAATGAAACCCACATTCAATTTCTTGACCACTTCCTCTTTGACTTTGAGCGACCATTCGATGCGGAGCTTATTTAGCTTCTATTTGAATGGCTTGCATTCTGGGAATGTTGGGATCTCGTCCTGAGCTATTTTAAGGTCAATGTCGAGCAAGTCATCATAGGACCATACGAAGATGTCCACGAATTCTTTCATTAGTTCTTTAAATTGCGCACGCTGATGCTCGTTAAGGGTGAACCCTATCCTAATCTCGTTCTCATAGCTGCTAGAATCAAGATTAATAACAACAATATAATCATCATTAATTTGAATGCAATTATGTTATTTGTTATTCTTCTTATTAAGATCAGGCAAGAATTATTTATTTGCAAAATCATTATCATCAAAGATTTAATTAGAATCAATACAATTAATGTAAGGTACATCAAGATAATTAAAATCCTCATTTATTTCATTTTCAAGAAAAATAACATTAGAACCTCATTAAAATAGGTCTCAGTTACATTGATATCAGAACAGGAAACAACAACATCAGGTGAAGAGACTTGGATAAGATAAACAGTATGGTCAAGTTAAATCTGAGCAGGTTGGATAGGCATGGGTTCTAGTTGAAAAGAGAGATATGAGTATCTTTGATTTGAGTAGAAGGGTATGACAGTGTGGTATTTGAGCGGATCATGTAGAGACTCAGCCTCAATCTCTGCTGGTTGAACTCATAATCACTTTCCTTAGAATCCTCAATAATTGTCACGGCTCTCTTGATGAGAGGATACATTTTATGTTGGTAGTCTTCGTCCCAAGAGATACTGTCTTGAAATAATATTTCCATCCCCATTTTCATCTTCTTTTCGACATGGTCATACAATGGTTCAAGGAAACTGCAAAAAGGGAAGTCTTCACCCTCCTTAATAAACCTTTCGTTCAAAGATTCTCTTGAAACAATCCTTTCTTCTTCTTAGATTCTTTCAATTGTGGTTTTCGGAGTGATTTAAGTTCTTCTATTGAGGGTTGGTAACCCAGGCCACATAGGGGAAAGGCCTCTTTCAAAACTATGGGCTCAAGGATCCCTTGTTGGCATCGCCCTAGCCTCATTCCGGGAATGAAGTGCATGTTTTTGAACATATAGATCACATTATTGTTTCCATGAGGGTTATGTTCCTAACAGACTCAGTTTTTAAAATTTTCTCCTACTAGAAGGGGAAGTGGATCAACTCTAAAGCCAGATAGGAGCATAACATTCATCCCACACTGAATTTCCAATACCAAGTTGCTAGCACTGGCATTATATGTACTGTCATCATCTCCTAAGATGGTGATAACCTGGCTCTCGGAAAAGAATTTTAATCTCTAATGAAGAGAAGAAGATACCACTTTAATGATGTGGAGCCATGGACGACCATGGAGTATATTAAAACATGCAGGTATCTCAATAACTTGGAAATTGGTGATAGAATTGATAGGGACATCCCCTATAGTGAGATTTATTGGCCCCATTACTTCTTGATGGGTATAGTCGTAAGCACGTATAACGATGAAAGTAATAGTGAGATCACTGACTTTCATTCCCAAGAAATTGAAGGTTCTGAGAGGATAACCATTAAGAGAAGATTCGTTGTCAATAAGTGGGAGTGGGACTGTCTTTCCCAACACTTCAATGGAGATGTTGAGAGATTAATTGTGATTAAGGCTGATCTTTAGTATCTCTACATCGAAAAAGGAGAATATTCTAAAAGAGGTAAAGGGCCCAACCATATTTATGGCTTCTTCGAGAGTAGTAGAAAGAGGGACTGTAGGCTCGATGAGGATCTTTATCAAAGCATTCTGATGCAGCAGGTAGGCCATAAAAAGTCCCCCATAGCGTGATATTAGCTCTGGTTTTATTAAACTGGTCAAGGATGTACTTTCTTCGATGGTCAATTCCTAGCATGGAAAGTTCTGTGGCAACTCTTTTTCCTTTATTTGTCTCGATCACATGAGGAATAGAATCTTTATAGTGTTTCACTAACCTGGTTATGTGGTTCACTGAGGCATGAATGGTCACCTTGTTGATTTTCCCCAATATATCTTTAAAGGATATCATTCCGCACATATTAGCTACTATACTAGGCACTTCCCGATTGGGTTCGTGATCTGAGATGTCAAATTCATCCCCCAATCCGATGGCGACTATGTCCTCTTGCCAATAAAAATCAATGCATTCAATAACCTTGACGGCTTCATCATACAAATATTTCCACTCAATAGGGAGGTGTAAGGGTGAAGTTACAATCGTCCCTGAAGCTTCAAAGTGGTGAGTAGCTCATCGATGTCGCAAATTTTAGTTTTCTGTCAAAATGCATCGGCCATTATTTGTACTATATCATCTAAACTGACTACTTTGATAGGTAACACCCATTTATCTTATTCCTAAGCCCGCTTTTGGGATTTTATAAATAAGCCACTGAATTTGTGACAAGTAACAGTCATCTCGACGAGCAATTTTAGCCCAAACTCTAAGAATTGGTTCAACACAGTTGGTAACTCCATGTCTTTTCCTTTAAACCGAGTGCAAGCAGTAATGCATGCCCTTATAAGTGTTGACAAAGCTTGATAGATGAAGCAGGGTGTAGGAGAAAATATGGGCAATCCTTAAGTGGTTTAGGTGAGATTATGGGTATGATGGGTGCTTTTCTCGACATGATTTGAGCAAATGGGTCAAATTTTAGGTCGTCACCCTCTTGAAATATGGCATTTTTATGGGTTGGAAGTAGGTTATGAGTGGTATTAGGTTTAGGATTAGATGGTGGGGCGATGATACCCCAATCAATTAGGCCTTGGATCACATTCTTAATATGGAAACACTAGTCGGTAGTATGGCCAACGGACTGCTAGAAATCACAACGGGCATCGACTTTGTAGTTTTTAGGGAGAGGATTTGGTAATGGATAGGGGTCCAAGGGTTTGATGATATTTTGTCTTGGCAAGGCCTGGTATACTTTGGACAGGGAAGCATAGAGCTCAGTATACTCTTTCTTGCTAAGATTATGGCGACTTTCTGGTGCCCAAGATATTGCAGGTTCGGAAATGATATTAATGGTTCAGACCGTAGCACTGGAGGTCTACTCATACTTCTAAGGAGTTAACTGTCTGGTAACCTTCTTTATAGCTCAGATTCCACTTTGGTAACGCCTTCCTAAATTTCTACTACACCTTCTCGAAGGGCTTAAAAGTGTTAGTAATACTGTCCTCTCATGGATGCTCGATTACGAAGCAAGAAGTTCTTCTTCATAATATTGCCTTGTTACTCCTCGGAGGGTCTATTGGTCATGGAAAAAGCTTTCTCTCTCCATATTCCTATGAAGCTACTGATTGTTTCCCTAGGGTTCTGCTTAAGAAGTTTTATTTCTCGGCGTGTAACCTCTAGTTGTTCATTATATTGTATTGAGACATAAATTCTCGTGTGACATCCTCCCAGCTACGGATACTGGATTCTTCAAGGTATAAAAACCACTGTAAGGAACTTTATTTCAAGGTCTGCTATAACATCTGGTCCATTATCTCTTCGGACGTAGCAGGGAGGGTCATGGCTCAGTGATAATTTAGAAAGTGAATAATTGGGAATTCACTTCCCCCGAACCTCTCAATACCTGGCATTTTGAAATTTTCTGACAATCTAGCTTTGAGATAGGGAGACATATGGGTGTATTCCATGTAGTTATTAGATATCTTAACTTGTTCAAACTTCTTCGACAGTAGCTTGAGGTATTCCTTGACCTTGTTTAGTTCCCCGTCCTTAGGTTTTGTGGGTACTAATAGGTTAGACCCTGGTTGGGCAAGGTTCGAAATAGGGATTTTAGATGGTGGTGTCCCATTGGAAGGTGGGGTATATGAAACATGTTTATACTCTTCTAGGACGTAATAGGCTTAGGAGCGGGTGGACCCATGCTACGAGGAAAGAGAACCTTAGGTTTTTCTAAAATCTAGGACCCGTGACCCTGCTTCTTATAGACCTTGGTTTGAAGGTTATCAATCTTGGCACTAAGCTGGGATAAGACGGTCATAAGATTGGGCGGTACATTCAATGCTTGGTCAGTGTTCTCCAAGAAGAACTAATGAAGGTAAATCCCAAACTCGAATGAAGTAGCATAAGAACTGGCAGAGCTTCGGGGTAGTTTGACGGAAGACTGAAACTAGTAAGGATCCAGGCCAAAATCGGGTATGCAGTCGACCTGAGAGGGAAAACGGCTCAAATTTATTTTTAAAAGAAAGAAGAAGAAATTTTTTGGTATTTTGGGAGGAGAAAAATATTTTTAGTATTTTTGGATTTTTGAAAAAAGAAAGAAAAGGAGAGTAATTTTGAATAACACCCATGCATAAATAGAGTATAGTCCTCTTAAAATAATTCCCCAGCGGAGCCGACACTATGGCCATCATGAGTTTGAGGTTGAGGGGTTCTACCGAGGTGGATCCCTCCTTCTTTCCCTTTCGGTGTGCGTGCAGGATTGTGTACTTTATCATAGCATTCGACCATCATCATTGTGGGGTGATATGTAGAGATAAAGTTGCCAGCCTATTTTGCACAAAACAGGCAAAAGAAATGTTATCGCCTCGAGAGAACGGCTTCAAGGACAATACTAATGCTTGAGAAACCAAGTAGTTCAAGGGTCTAGGGACCAAGTTACAGAATGGGAAGGTGTTAGGCACGCATCCTATCCTTTCGGTCTCTCATAGGCATGTGTTAATCTTCTCCTGTTAAACTCTGTGAAGTGTGTGCGTATGTGCATAATATAAAAGTAGAATGGAATCCCTCAACTCTCATCATGGACAAAGGCAGAGTGAGATCATCCTTAGGAGTGTTCCCAAAATAGTAATTCAAAGTATAATGTAAGTGTTTGTCAGTTCATAAATCGTTATAGATGAACGGATGAGTATATCGGACAAAACACAAGCAAGCAAGCATACAAAATATATATTAAGAATAGATAATAAGAACAAGGTAGAAAATGTATATGGGAGGACTCGAGTCTAGGGATTTACCCAAGACGTTTATGTAGCTCGAGGGGGCATCAAAGTCCATGTAGTTTGAAGGCAATCGAGGTGGGGTTTAACCCATAAATCCATCCGAGGACTTTGCTTATATGTGTGTGTGTGTGTGTGTGTGTGTAGAAAAAGGTGTTTTAGTGTGAGAAAATATGATGAGAATTCCCCGTTTGGAATTTACAACTAAACCCTCTTTTTCTTATTTTTGGGTTTTTTCTATGAAAATAAAGTATGTGCAAATACTAATAATAAAAAAAAATTAATTAAGGTATGTGATGTAATGAAGTAAAGTACTAAAGTGGAAATGAAGTAAATAATGCGAAAATAAGAGAATTTAAAGAGAAATGCGAAGAATTGGACCTCCTTATGAAGACTTGAAGTAGATCTTGATTGTAGATGCACTGATCTCACGATGATATGATAGTGGTATGAGGAGATGGGTGAGAATTTACTCAAAAGAGTATGAAAATGATGGAAGGAATGTGGAAAATGGGTTTTTTAAGAGGGGAACAACTCTGAATACGAAAGAATGTTCTCTGAATTACTGAGAGGGATGTTCATAGGTTTTCTTTCAAAGTGAGGTCATGGACTCTATTTATAGGGCCAAGGGATATCGATCGGTATTGTCCTAGCGCTTCTTATCTGCATAGAACCCAGACACACTATCAATAGGCAGGATCCTGGGGTTTCCATTCGATAATCTGAGGCAATTATTTTTTGGAAAACGGTCGTAAAATGCAAATCGTAAATAAAAATCAAGAACGGGACAGACTGTTGGAAAGGGTATTCAGATCCCTTTAAGAATCCATTAATACACTCTCGGGTTTGGGAGATTATCAAGGTAAAATGGGACTCGAAAGTGCCAGTTGCTCACTGAACAGGGAATTCTCGGAGGAAAACGAATCATTCGTCCAAACCATAAGGTTGATTCATGCATGATATGGACCATTGGAAAGGGTATTCAGTTACCTTCGAGATTTCATTCAGGTTCATTTTGTTCAAAGAGTTGACCTAGGTTAAAAGAGGTCCGAAATCCCTCAGTGACACTTCAGAGTAAAATGGGTCATTCCCCCATACTGTAAGGTTGATTTGCACACGTGATAGACTGTTGGAATGGGAATTCAGATCCCTTTAAATATTAATTCATTTTGGGTCAAAAGAAAGAGTTGATCAGGGTTAAACGGGGCTCGGGAGCGCTCGATGGCCTCCACATTAGTACACGGGGTCAAACAGACCGTTCATCCATTCGCGAACGGGGCGAATCGCTAGAAAGGGAATTCAGAGCCCTTCAAATATTCATTTATATTTTTCTCAGTCGAGGTAATTGACCTGAGTCAAATGGGGCTGAGAGCAACTAGTGACCTCCAAGTCAGTTTTTGATAGTAAAATAAACCGTTCGTTCAAACCGTATGGTCGAATCGCACACGGAGTGGACTGTTAAAAAAGGAATTCAAAGTCTTTTGAATATTCATTGAGCTTTCACTCAGGTGAGAAAGTTGATCGGAGTTAAATAGGGCTCGGGAGTGCCCGGTGGTCTCTAGATCAGTACTCGAGGTATGACCTAGGTTTTGTGGTTAATGAGTGAATTATAGGGTCCTAAGGAGGTGCTTGGGGGGTCCTAAGGTGGGGATGTCTACACAGGGTTTTTGCACAAAGTCCAAAACCCAAAAAATCTCTAAAAATGGCCTGATCCTAGGCCAACCAACTCAATGGAAACTTAAATGATTAACCTTCTAAATATCATAACCAAGTACCATGCGATTCAAAAACAAGAGAAGAATATACAAAGATAACTACAAATAACTTGTAGAAGGTGGAAGAAAACCTTAAAAAGTAATAGGTCAAATCGTTACTTTCCTTCGAATCCTAAAGAGGGTTGAATATAGGCAAGAGAAAGTGAGAACCTCACCAGAAATGGAGGACATTTCCTAGAGATGAAGAAGCTTTAGAGACAGAATGATCTTTCTCTCTCTCTAAAAACACTCAAAAGATTTGAAACATAGTGGTTCAAATTGTGTGGTTTTGTGCCTTTAAATATTTTTCATTTGGCAATAAGTTCGTTTAATCATGACATGTGATGTCATCTTGGAAAAGCAAGAAACTTTGCAGGAACAAAAAATAGAAGCATGCGCTTTCCCAAACGTGCATGATGATTGCCTCAGGCATTGGTCCAAATCATTTGACATGTGTCAATCCACAATAAAAAAACTATAATGTTATAAGTGTATCTACTCAGCGTGCGCCTAGAGGAATTTAAAGACGACCACATCCTACTTTTAAATACTCCATCCTTTCACTTCGCTTAGCAAATTGCTCCAAAGATATAATACTCGAGAGTACCTACTACAAGTTCCAATCATAAATGAAGTCTTGCGAGTTTTGGTTGTACCATAAATATGGGACATTAAATAGACCAGTCAAGTAATGACACATGTCATAAGGAGGTATTAGAAAGAGCTTGGGTTGGTTATTAAATGTGGTTGGCAATAGTAATCGAGTCGGCCCAGTAATAATTATGATCGGTTGGATAGTGGCATTTCACCAGTTAATAGTGTTAATTAACTCCATCAATGTCAACCTTGCACCATCTTATATCATGTGACAGAGTACATACAACCATGTTAATCCAATCACACGTGAGGAAATATTCCTCAAGTGTCTAGTTATAACCCACTCATAATTATCCCCCTCATGGCATGTAAAAGGTGTAATTATCGGACCTACAAAGGCACTCAACTTGTCCCACCACACTCTCTCTCTCTCTCTCTCTCTCTCTCTAATAACTACCTATAAATAGCACTAAATCCCACATAATAAGAGATCCGGAGATTATTCCGCCTAATAGACATACACAAACCCTAGAAAGAATCTTAAGATCTTGTATCCATCTTTTTTAGGGCTTTGGCCTACTTAATTATAGATAACCGACACTGCACCTATGGATGTAAGAACCTCATTGGGTTGAACCACATTAATCTCTAGTTTCCTTCTTTATCTCTCATCCCTCTCTATCCATCCTAAATTGGAAAGTTAGAAATACTAATCTCTTTATTTGTTATTATGAATTATTGGTGTACTATTGTTAAGGCCCAAAAATCCATATACTAGTTCTTAAACAATAACACTCTATGGAGAGATAGTTGTCTAATCCATATACTAGGTTTAATAGCTTATTACATATGCTAAATGCAATTGTTTGCCCGCGAAAGTGGCCTTATATTTTTATTTCTTTTTCATCCCAATTTGTACTTGTATCCTGCTTTTGGTTCACTTGTAGTTCTTGTTGTTTCCTATTTCATTGCTAGGGACTAGCAATGTGTAAGTTAGGGGGGTTTGATACGACGTAAATATTGTATATTTCACCCGTTAACCTACGCGTTATTAGCCCCCTCGGGTATCTTAATCCCTATATTTATGCTCATTAACCAAACAACCTCATATTTGTATAGATATATGTTTTGCAAGGGTTAATTGAGCTTTTATAGGTATTTGGATGCTTAGTATGAAGTTCGGACGCATTCCGGTGAAGTTTTGTACAATTCTGCTCGTGCAAGGGAATTTTAGTCATTTCATAATTTAGGCAACTGGCTCAATGTCTTCACGAAAGTTGAATCCCTATAAACAAGATTCGTGTGGCCGCAAATGGTGCGCGATTCCGAGTCCGAACGAAGAAGTTATGGCCTTTTAAGCGGAAGGGAATTACAACATACCAAAACAGGGGAAGGATTCAAGACCTGTAGGTCCGAATCGATTCGGACCAAATTCAAATCGATTCGGGTGGAGACAGTGTACCTATTCTTCCATTCCGAATTGATTCGGATTTTAGCCAAATCGATTTGGCCTACTGGCAGCCTCGAGATATTTCCATTCGAATCGATTCGGATTTCACCCGAATCGATTCGGGCATGCATATTTCGTTGTTCTTTTATTCACAAGTTTGCCATTGGGATATTTTGTATATAAACTCTTTTTCTCTCATTTTAAAAAATATCATCTTCCATTTTTTCTAGTTTTTAGGGTTTTGTAAGGGACCTTTGGCCCTACTCCATTTTCCATTTATATGTAAGTTCCTTTGTGTACTATTCATTGTCTCTTTAATATAGTTGGTATTTCCATGCTTGTTTTCCATTGATGTCATTTAAATTCCTTGTCTAGATTAACTTTTATTTCATTTATTTATTGCTTTCCTAGTGTTAAAGTAGTTTAATTTATGTATTGCCCTTAGATAAATAGGGTTGGGTTGTGTTCCGCCATTAACGAGCCTCGAGCTCCGAAAACTAGATTTCGTGTAAAATTGCGTTCAATTGAAACCACGTGTATTAAAGTTGGATTGTAATGAGTTTAACTTTATTTGTCACACAACTTCAGTGTTTACAGCGACAATTCGAATTTAATCCGTATGTGACCATTTTAATTAAATGTTTATTCAAGCAGCTTTGGGTTAAATTCCTTATTGCGTGAAATTTATGCCTAATTGTAAATGCTCGGTTAAATGATTTCAAGCCGGAATTCTAATTAGTAATTGTTCTGATCCGTGTGGTAGGATGCGATCCCGATCCTCACTTTTCTTTTGTCACCATCCCCAACCATTACCTTTTCTTTTATTTATTTTACACTTTTATTCATGAAGTAATTAAATAATTAAAATCTAAAATCCAATCACTCCCTGTTAATTTCTTGCGATACCCGACTTACCGCTGTGATTGCCTCACAAGTGTAGTAGTAGCTTAGGTTTTTGCATGTAGAGCGGGAGCTGAAATCAACGACAGTGACCTTACACGAACACTCGATTTCGCTCGCATCATACACCCTCTGTAACATCACGTAAAATTTATAAATAGATTGATGAGGTCTAATACAAAAATCAGGGGAATGAAAAACATTTGATAGGATTTTCAGCATAAATAAAAAACTGAAATTGAAACAAGTAATACAAAGAAGTAACGAACTATTGAGTAAAACAATACCAATTCTGATACCATCTAACTGGCAATAAAATCAATCCAAGTCTACGACAGTAAAAATAACCTAAGACCTGTAAAAATAGATATAACAATAATATAAACAATAAGTTTATGTAGAATAAAATTATAATTGAATTTGGACTACAATATCACGACGCATGTTCCTCTCGTCTTTTAGTTTCTTTTAAGTCATTCCAACCCAAACAAACCTCGGTATAACAATTGAGTAAAAGTATAGATTCCACTTTTAACCATGTTATTCATCTCAAGTATAAACTATATATGGGATAGATAAGGGTTTTATTACTAAAGTTTCAATACATCTCGAGTACATGAACATATCAGGGAATATATAAATAAAATCTAAGCCTACATCCACATAAGTATGGTCCATACCATGTACATCATCAATGGGATACTCTTCAGCCTCCACATAACAAAGGCTTATTCATATTGCCTTCGGGGATCGTTCGTACATACTAGGCATATTTATAGGTTATCCCACACCTATAACTGTCAAAACCTCTTCTAGGATAATCACTATACCTTCACACCTATCATATAACCCCATACCCATAGGATATATGAAAGGATCTGCAAGGTACAATAGGTATGCTTAGTACTTAGTGTCCGGGGTAAAATGAATAAGGTAAAACCCGTCTTTCATATTAGGGTACTAACTTAGTCATCATCGATCGTGCCCCATAAGTATATCCCCTCTAATATGTCACTCACAAGTACTCACACCATAGATGTTGCACATAATACACAAGACAAGTTAAAAAGTAGGTCCCTACTTAATTGGGCCAAAAAAATAAATATAAACCCCGGGTTACACATAAAGTCTCTAACTATTGTTAGCTAATACGCACATTAACTATAATCTGTTATACATAATACAAGCCTAATATCCCAAGGCTCTCCAAGTCTAGGTATCTCACACACCCAACCTTTACTAGCATTAACATAATAAAATTATTACCTTACTCAATGGTTTATCAATATATTCTACACTATAGGGTGATCTACATACTCACTAGCCATCTATTTATCTCATAATTTATTTCCAAACTCGACCCTATACTCAAGGTCCTCAATAACTATATGTAAATCTCATTTATGCTCGAATTAATTCCTAACATCTCATATTTTCATCCCAAAATAACTCCCTAGTCAAAACCCTAATCAACCGAACACAACACAAAGTCCAAACCCAAAATCACCAACTTAGAATTTCAGCCTTGTGCACTATTGGTAAAATATTTGTAATAAATTCAATAAAAATACAAAACTAATGCCCATGTGTTTCTAATTCAAAAATCTACAATTGCATTTCTTCCAATCATGCAAATGGACTAAATCATAGACGTGCGCAGGGATTTTGTTCATGCGATAACAATTAGTCGTACACACGGACACCGCAACCTAGATTCTTCAACTTATATTTTCTTCAACTTCTAACCCTAAAATATGATCCTGACAGCCCTAATCCTCCATGGATGACTTACCTCAAGCTTCTAACACTTAAAGAAAATCCTATTATGATATCTAAACCCTTTATGATCAAAACCTAATAACTTATGATCCTAAATTAACAATCTCATCTCCAAAAATTTACTCAAGTGTGAAATTACCTAAGGGTCTTTAAATATAAACAAATCTAAATCACATTCACCCTAATCTAGTCAATTTATTCATATTCAGGTCATAATTTAAGGGATTATGCATTAATCCCCTCAAGTGTTTATATATGACTTAAGTTCAATTCTCAGTTTAAACCTAACTACAAAAATTATGAATTTGATGAATCAAATTCACATTTTAATTAGCTTATGTTTAGAATCCAATGAATATAAATATTCTCGTACAAAGGCAATTAAAATTAAATTCTAAATAAACTTGTCTTAAACACAATTGTGAAGAAATTGTGCCAAAACCTTTCAATATATCCCCTTCTCTTGAAGTCCATCCTTTCTATCCCTTCGGGAGTCTCTCTATATCGGAAATATGGATTATACAACCCTAATGACCTCCTAAAACCTTTAATCCCAAGAAATCAGGTTTAACACAAATATGGGCTTCATCAACAGCAGCCCAAAACATCTCCGATAAGCCTAAAACCTTACCGAAGTCCTATACTATCCCGATGGGCCTAAAACCCATACTTATAGACTAAAGTGGACATTATACGTGTCCCAAAACAAAACATGAAACATGGCATAAATCAATTACTAATTTAACTCATTACTTTTATTAATTTAATCGGTATTAGTCTGAAAGTTATTATTTAATTAATTATTAATTAAGTCTGACTGGGCATTATATGAAACAACTTCATGATCATTGGAACCTGACACTAAGTGAATAATCCAAACAAGGAAACTCTCGATACTAAATCCCTGATCATTCCATAGTCACCCGTAATACACAGTCACATTTAAATATCTTATTAATGTTTTACCATGCATTAAATTCGATTATAAAATACAAATAGTATAACATATATAATTATAAATAGGGACATGACATGTCACAGCAAGCACATATAATTAATTTTCATAATTAATTATGTACAAAAAATATGGGATATTACACCCTCACTCATGGTATGTCCTCGAATAACACACAAATCATACAACATCCATTACATGTATAAACTTATTATATATAACCCTAATCGAATAAATCAGGCGAATTATCCCTCGAGCTAACCTTAATCTCAAGTAATACATTCATATGTAATTATATAGAAATCTATCTCCAAAATCATAAATGAATTACCTTCAAAGTCCCTTAGATCATATCTCAAGTAACCTCATCAAACGGCCCCAACATAAGAAAATTTTATATTCCATTTTTTTAGTGCCCGATGAATCGGATCCTAATACCCAATGAATTGATTTTTAGCAAATAGACGTGGTATTACATATTCCAACCCAGAATTCAATTTTCTTCATAGCATATCGTGTTTTAATGTTTCTTCTAACCTATTATCAGTCCTAAAATACTTCAAATGTGATTCATACGTGTTCTTAAACATGTTCCAAACAATATATGATCATTATTTAGATTAAATAACCAAAATAAGGTTTAAATCATAAATTTTAACATAGGGTTCATCTAATCTCATATTTAATTAATAAAGTAAGTGTTTACTCATCAAAGTCCCTTTTAATTACATGTTTCATCAATTTCAATCAAATTTATAACGGATCTAAGCAATTTCTATCATAATAACTAAGGTACAACCCATTAATGAATCATATTCAAGTTCTAATCATATAATTATTATAATAACCAAGGTACAACCCATGCATCAGATTCAAGTTTTAATCATATGTTTAATCCAAAAATATAGGATGAAGTAAATTACTCATAAATAAGTTAAATGAAATACGTAGTAAAGTAAGTTATTTCTTGCCTGAATATGGAAGATGAAGTTTCTATAATTGAATATTCCTTGTGCGCCCTCAAGTTCTCCCCAAAATCACATTCTCTTGACCTCTCCAAAACTCCTCTGCTACCTAGGTTTTGTGATGTATGTAAAGTGAATGTTTAATGAAGATTGTCTCTTTTAAATCCTAAATATTACAAATCCCATATGGTAATTACTTAAGACCTTTAAATAGTCCATGAATGTTGTTCAAATGTCAAGCCCGATATTCTCTACAAAGTATGAGATGTGTATACATGTAACATAGGACAAAATATAAGATTTTCAGTAGAAGAACAACACTTTATTTAAACTATGATGCTAACGAAATCTTGTTATAATATTACAATTTATCTTGTAGTACACGAATAAAGGGGGAACTAGATTACAAACTACATAAGATGATACATAATAGTATAAATATTCCACATGGTGTTGTCATTATTCCCTGACTCCGTCCATATGTAAGTAATAAAAAGTAACATTCTTGATTTAATTGATTGAATATCCATGGGGTCGAGGTGTATTTTATCCTTACTATAGCTCACTTTCCATTTGTAAACGTAAAGAATAAGCAAAACTTTGCCAATTAGATAACTTTAAGTCTATAACAACAAGGTCTGAAGTATAAGTAGCAAGAAAAGAGGAATAGTAGATAATAATAAATTAGGAAATGGAGTTAGTAACATGGATAAATTGACATGGATATCAAATTATAGGAAGAGATAAAGTTGGTATAAATGATGCAGTTGATATTAATAAGAGAGATATGGATCAAAACTACAATTATTATTACTATAGCCAAATATCCCATAATATCAAGTCATAGAGGGTGAAATGGTTAAATTTTTTATAGTCGTATATCCCATAATATCAAGTTATATAGGTTTAAAGTTGTATCATTAATTATAATGGATCACTCCCAACCATGAGGAGATAAAGTAACATAATTATTAATCGCAACTGATAAGACCATCATCAGCAAAAACTAAGCAATCAATATCCTGAGTCCTAAAGTTAAAGAGATTTTTCGCGATTTACCCTATGTGGAATACAATACGCCTATTTCCTAATTTTAAATTATACAATAAAACATAGAATGTCTGGTTTTCTAAGATATTGGATCAAATAATCAATTGGCCTTGTTACAGGTCCATAAACGTTTTAAGAATAAGAATAAGATTTTTGGGGGTTTCACGTAATGATATGAATAATTCATAAAGTAACAAGTGTATATGTGAAATAATATCGAAATAAAACGACCTACTCTCAATAGCGGCTTTGGTTAACGTAACGCTAATTATTTAATTTATAACACGGGTTCTGTAAGAATAGAAAAATTACAAGGCTAGGAAAATGAGGTGTTTATACTATATAAAATGTGGGGGTTTAAGTTAATGATATAAATGGTGTAAATAAATTTATTCGGGGTGTTTACTATAATAATTCAAAGTAATTTTTATGGCTTTTATGTAAAATTCCTATATTATATAAAGAAATTAAATCCTCATTAAATTTAATTAGTGTTAGGTTTAATGGTTGGGTATAAAGTTTAAAATTGAGGTTAGATTTTGTAAATTAAGAACTGTAAGGATTTGACTGTAATTTTTGAAACGAAATATCATTTTCATTCATAGGTTTCTGAAGAAATGGTTTCTTGATAGCAACCAGGGTTGTGTAATATTCCAAATTGACCAGAAATATAAACTAAAAATTTTGGAACAAAATAAGGACCGTTGGCTCACTCATCCATGGGTTTAAAATTACCATTACCCGCCCCCACTGTCGCACGTGCTAGTATATGGGGTATTGTTCATTTTCAACCTCAAACTTTGACTTAGGGTTTGACTAAAATTTCATCGTAAATAACTTGAGTCATATGACACTTCACCTTTCGATTCCTTAATAAACATTGTCCACAGTTTTATAAGGAATCCAGAGAATTTATTTTTAAGGCTTGAGGTGAGCTGTATCGAGCTATTGATTTTTTTAGTTGACCCTTATTTTGGGAAACATTTTTTAGAACAAAGGTTTGAATTTGAACAACGGGGTTGATTGAAAATGAATCAGAAATAAAAAATGAATGAAATTGTGTTAATATATTTCTTGATTATGCATTGTAAAACCTGATTTTAAGTTTTGAAAAATTTTGTGCCAGTACTGAAAATTTCCAATATGGTCCACTAAACATGAATAAATGAAATTAAGTAGTGCACCTAGGTTCTAGATGACTAGATCTTGAATTCTCTCAACTTGAAACTTGTTCAAGATCAAAAGTACAGAATCCACCATCAAAACTCAACCTTTGATGGTGTTTTCTGGTTTTCAAATTATTTCAATGTTATATAAGTAGTATAAATATGCAAAAATGCATAAAACTGAACTGTGTTAACATTGAAACTCAACCAGATACTAAAAGGAAATAAAACTACATAAAATCATAGAATACTAATTTGGCTCCAAACCAAACTTTATTTTTTAACTATGTTATTATGTAGTTTTTATCACCGTAGGTGTGAGGACAGAAAATATCACAATACAGAAATCCACGAAAACAACCACAAAGGCTGAAAGTAAAGATCACAACACAACGATATACGGGGTTCAACAACTTGCCTACGTCCATGGAGAGGTTACTGTTCATATTACGTGTCTCTCAAAGTCTCAAGTTATAATCCCTTTGCCCCGATCAGGGTGTACAATTTAGATATATCGTTACAAAGTATGAGTCGTTCAAGGAACTTAAAATAACACATGGATTCTCCCAGAGGTACCTGAATATCTCATCTGAGATTCTTAGTACTTGATTTGACCATATCCGTAAGTGTTTAAAATCAGAGTTGTTCAGCTTCACTGATTCTTATAAGTTTAGTTTTTCCTTCTCTAAACTTTTTCTTTGGAACTTATTTCATAGTTGTAGTTAACAATTTTCTTGCTTGTTTAATCATGGCGATGCTGGAGAATAAATTAGTAGAAGAATTTAGGTGCCAATACCATATTCCTGATTGGGTAGTTATCGATTGTTCCCCTCTTCCACGGGATGTCCATGATATTGAGGATTGACACTAGATTCACACCCTTCTCGTAACTCAGGGGGGGTTTTACCATTTCCCCCAAACGAGTTATTCTTTAGATACTTTGAGATTATACCCGCTCAGTGTGACCTAAATGTTTGGAACATAGTCAATGTAGTCCATAGAATAAACATCCTTTATTGAACAAAATTAGGTCTTGTTGAGGTATGCTACTGCTATGTGTGGTCG
This sequence comes from Sambucus nigra, assembly GCA_949130495.1. Taxonomy (NCBI): domain Eukaryota; kingdom Viridiplantae; phylum Streptophyta; class Magnoliopsida; order Dipsacales; family Adoxaceae; genus Sambucus; species Sambucus nigra. Next base: position 335,159,829 of record OX422215.1, read on the forward strand.
CGAACCAAAGAAAGTCTGTTGTATTTGAAGACCAGGAAGGCAGAGCGGGTATTAGTAGTAAATCTTTCGGATTACTATAAGGATTATTGGGAACATGGTTTTATTGCTAGGAACTGGTAGCGTCCTCCTGCTTCTGCGGACGAGAGACAATGGGGCCCTATGATTTTTTATTATAGAGAGGACGAAATAGATCGCTTCTTCTTTTCTTTTTGTTCTTTCTTGTTGACTTTTTGTTCTTTTATCCCTGTTCTTATGGATGATATTCTTCCCCCCTTATTTTTACATCTTGGGCCAAAAATCAAGAACCTGATATCAAAAAAATTGATACTAACGAGCTTGAGAAAGGCCTGGAGCATTAAGGAAACGTTGGAAGGTGATGAGCACCCGAGATCGATAGCCTTTCTATTGGAGTACAATAATAAAGGTTCTAGCTTTATTTCTCACCCAATTAATAGAGTCCAAATTTTAAGAGCTCCTGAGGTAGGCCCTTCTGATCCCATAGTGATAGAAGAGGAGGAAGAAAGCTCTGAAGAGGAGGAAGGGAGAAGAGGAGAATAGGGGGGAGAAGAGGAGGAAGAAGAAGGGGAAGAAAAAGGAGAGGAAGAAAAAGAAGAAGAGAAAGATATGTCTCCTTTGTTGAAGAGGAGGAAACTAAAGCTTCCTGATGATGACGACGATCAAACCATCCTATCCGATCGGCTGAAGTCACTGAAAGAATCTGATATTGGATCCCTAAGGTCTAGTAGTTCTAAACCGCTATCCAAGTGGAAAGAAAAGGAGAACTAGAAGGAGAAGTGGAAGGAGATGGAAGAGAATGAGAGAGAGAGAGAGAGAGAGAGAGAGAGATGGAAGAGGGGAGAAAGAAAGAAGAAGGGATGAGGGAGGCCAAGAGAAGGTTGGATCCCGTTTCTATTTCTAAGGGGATTAGCATGGGAGATGCCCCCCACCTTTCCCATGAATTATTGAAGAGGTAAGTGCTCGCTATTGACTTCGAGTGTTCATCAAGGTTGGGGTCGTCCTAACTTTCCCTAAAGACTGCTCAGGGGATGGCCCTGGTAAGCCTTTATAATTAAAATTTTATTTTTTCTTCTGTTTTTTCTTTCCTTGAGCTAACTCTATGATTCTGTTTCTCTTCGTGAAGTTGTTATCCAATTTCACAACTCTTCTGGGCGACCATGTTGATAAGTCAAAGTAGGAGTGAGAGATGAAGTACGCTCTTAAGGTTGAGAACGATTCTTTTTTGGGAACTAGCCAGGCCTGGGAGCAAAAGAAGGGAAAGTTTTCCAAGGCCCTATTTGAGATCAAGGTGTCCTAAAAGAGGGTGGTTGTCGAAAAAGGCGAGCTCGTCCAGGAAAATCAAATCCTGTCAAGAAAATTCTCTAAATTGGAGGGTGATCTTGCTTAGGAGAAGGATGCCAGCTACAGTGAAATCTTTAAAAATTCCAATGATGCTGCAGAGGGGCAGCTCACTTATGGATGCAAAGTTACCTTTAAAAAGGGTAAGGACCAAGCCCTGAAGGCAACTGGAACCCCTGATGAATCTAATCTCTTCAATCTCCACTCCCATGGACCTGATCCATATGAAGAAGAAGAAGAAGAAGAAGAAGAAGAAGAAGAAGAAGAAGAAGAAGAAGAAGGAGAATGTGAAGTTGGTTGGCCTTCTGGCACAAAAATTGTCCCCGTTGAGGGTGAGGTTGAAGTTGGATAAAGATCTGGAGATACTAACAAGGGGAAGGCCATAGTGGAAGAATAAAAGGTGATAAGGCAAGACTCGTAGACTAGGAGTTTGGTTTCTTTACTTGTACAAGTTTTTCCTCTTTTTTTTTTCTTTTGACGAATTGTAACTTCCCCTTTAAGCCTTTTGTATTGGCCTAGGCCACCCCCTTTTAGTAAATGAAAAAATGTTCTTGTGTTATATCTACTTGTGTCTTTATTTGTACTTGTTAACTTATACTCGTTTTAATGATTATAAACTATTGATCAAGATGAATATATCTCGGTTGATTCCCGTCTAGGGTAAATCCTGGGTCTGAACATCTGTTGGAAAGCTGGTAAAGATTTTGTAAAGATCTGTACATCTCTGAGGGCAAGAAATCAACAATATAAGGACCAATCTGAACTAGTTGCCAAATTAAAATAAGATATCCAAGAGGCAAAGGAGATTGGGGCCTCTATTCAAGAGGAAGTGAATTATTTAAAGGCCAAACTCGTAGATTCTAGTGAGGTGAATCAGGTGAGAGAAATGATCAATAAGGAAAATGACAACCTGAAGAAAGATATTGCTCGACTGAAGGAGAACACCCCATCAGGGTCTTCCCTCATACTACAACGACTCTCTTCCCTGTCCATGAGGATAGTTCGAGCTGAGACCCAAGCTTTGTATAAGGAGGTCGCTGAGATAAAAGGAGATGTTCAGAGGGCATACGTAATTATTGTTGGGCTTTAGAGTGATGTGACAAGGTTGAGGCACTTATTCCAAAGGGGTCCTCGACAGATTTGGGCAGATGGCTATGACCAAGATTGGAATTATGCCCCAGCAAGGCTGAAAGAATCAGATGACCTTACCTTTGCCCTGGGGTGGCTTAGTGCCTTTAGGGAATTAAAGATGCCTAAGGAGTCTAACCTATGTTATAAATACCAAATTAAGTGCCCGACTCACCACCACAATCCCTTTTCAAGGGATGATCGATGAATTCCAAGAGATGCTATTCCTGCTCAGCTTCTGGAACATTACTTAGAAGATGCAGAAGAAGAATTAAGCCACACCCAGATAATGGTCAGAAAGCGCGTGTTACAGACTACCTTTCTCGCCATCCTGGGCCATCATAGATCTTTTATGTATACCTTAGTTTTGATGTAAATGTAACTTTTTGTCTAAGTTAATAAAAAAGTGTTATTTACTAGCTTCTGATGTTTTGAGCCTGTGCTAACTAAAGATGCATATTTTATAGACCAAGTGATTCTCTGTACGATAATTGACCACTTTGGGTCCTTTGTTGTTGGTTGACTTGTTCATTTTGAGCTCTTTAGCTGACAAAATAATATTTAAAAGATAATAGTAGTTGTATGTTGCTTTGATCATTCTCCCAGTCCAACATGACTTATTAGTGTCATTACATCTACTTTTCCTTTTAGGTTGTGTCATCATACTCCCTTAGACCTAAGTGAGATGATGGCGAGAATGTACTTGGCAGTTGGGCCGTCAGCCCGAGCAAGTTTTTTTATGACCAACAAAGTTAGCGACCAACCTACGTTATCTTTTTTGCCTAAGGATCCCCTATAGGGTTTTTATTCTCATCAGGGAAACCTATGAGGTCCCTTGTGTTTATAATAGTAACTTGAGGGATGTGGTAATTGAAACGAGCCTATTGACTTGTTATAATTGTTACGAACCCTCCTCGGCATGTTAAGTTTTTTTATTTGAAAACAAGTTGAACAATGTCATAACATCAAGGATTTATCCATGAATGAAGGAGATATTGCTTGGAAAAGGTGCATATTAATGAGATTTTACCAATAAGAGTTAATCAGTCAATGCAAAATATGGAAGTGAATGGGCTAATTCGGCCTTTATTCATTGAATACTGTCTGAGAAGCATAAGTTTGAAAATAAAATTTTACTTAAACTAAATGTGTTAGTAAAGATAAAGAAAATTTAAAAGTAAAACTTCTTGAGGTTGGTTGCATTCCATGATCATGGTATGTCCCTGCCCTCTAACGTATCCAGGTGATACGCTCCTTGATGGTCGTCTCTGATTACCATGAAGGGTCCTTCTAAATTTAGCCATAGCTTACGATCTTATTAATTTACGGCACTACCGAGGACTTTCCTTAGGACACAATATCCTATTAGAAACTTCCTCGAATTTACTTTCTTTTTGTATTTCCTATCCAATTGTTGTTGATAAGAAGTCAATTTGATCATGTCTTGCTCTCTTCGTTCGTCTGCTAAGTCAAGTTCAGTTCTTAATGTGTCAACGTTAAGGCCTTGGTCGACTAAAGTACTTCTCATGGTGGGGAGACCTATTTCCAGTTGGATGAAAACCTCCATCCCATAGGTGAGCACATATGGTGTCTCCCCGATTGGTCGTCTAAGGGTGGTGCGATAAGACCACAGAACGTGAGGGAGATCATCCACCCAGGCACCCTTGTCCCTTTCCAATCGTTTCCTTAGTCCATCGAGCATGGTTTTATTAGAAGCCTCTACTCTCCCATTACTTTGGGGATATGCCACAAGACAGAAGTGGTGCTTGATACCATTTTTACTACATAATCATTTGAATAAGCCCCTCTAAAATTCTGTTACATTATGAGTGATGTTAGTCCTTGGTACCCCAAAGCATGTTATGATGTTTCTCCAGATAAACCTGGTCATATCTAAATAGCGAATGTTTGTCAGTGGTTCTACGTGTACCTATTTGGTAAAGTAATATGTTCCCACCAATAGATACTTTCGATTCCCATATGAGGTAGGTAGTGGTCCCACTATGTTTAGTCCCCATTGCACGAACGGATGTGGGATTATTATTGATTGAACGTCTCTAGCGGGATGGTGGATCATGGAAGAATGCTTTTGATATTTTACACACTTGCAACTATAAGTGCTTGCATCCCTCTGCATATGAGGCAACCAATAACCCTCCTTTATTGCTCAAAAATCCAGTAATAACTCCCACAGATGACCTCATGAAGTTCACTAAGGACTTGCTCGGTATCTTATGGGTGGACTCATTGGAGCTAGGGGCCTATAAATTATTTCTTATAAAGCTTTCCTTCTGGGGAGAGAGAGCAGCCTTGACCCTTACTTGGTGGGACGACCTCTTGTCGTCTGGCAGCGTGTCACTCCGTTGATAATTTATGATGGGATCCTTCTAACTGGCGGCCTTGTCTGCGAGGAGGACTTGCTCGGTTATGACTGTTTGGTTAATACTTAGTTGTGTAAGTAAATCTATTTGGATAGTTCTCCGTAGCTTAGAGTTGATCATTGAACAAAGTGCTACTTAGGCCTCATCATGGATGTTCTGCCCCCTGAGGAACTACTAAATATCAACGTTCTGAAAATCTTCCATGAGTCCTCTCTCTATGGCGAGGTAGGTCGTCATTCGATCATCCTTGGCGTTGAAATCACCGCTTACCTGCTTGGAAACTAGTTTGGAATCGTCGAATACATGGAGGCAATTTTCCCCCAGTAGTTTGAATCTTTACATACCGGTGATTAATGATTCGTACTCAGCTTCATTATTGGAGGCCTCAAATCCCAATATAATTCCTTGCTCAATCATAGTGTCTTCGGGGGTGTTGAGGACAATCCTACTCTCCCCCCTTAGAATTAGGGGCTCCATCAATGTACAAAGTCCAGTCCTTGGAATGTGCTTCCTATGTTATTGACTGTTCATTATCCAGCTGGTTTATTGGTTGATCTCTTATGAACTCAGTAATGAAATCATCTAAGATATGTCCCTTAATTGTTATTTTGGTATGTAAGTGGATATCAAACCTCCTGAGTTCTACCAACCACTTTGAGTGTCGTCTAGAGAGGTTGACCTTCCACAGAACAGCTTTAAGGAGGTAAGAAGTGATTACGGTTATTAAATGGGCCTCAAAGTAATGATAGCTTCCTGCAGTCAACTACTAGCGCATAAGCAAGCTTCTCTAGAGGTAAGTATCAATGTTCTGCATCCATGAGTGTCTTTCTGGCATAGTAAACTGGATGTTGACTTTATTATTTCTTGTATACGAGGGCGGAGCTTACTGCGAGGTAAAGGAGTAGGGGGTCTCCATCATTTGGAATTACTAAAAGGAGTGGCTTTCTAAGGTAGGACTTGATCTCTTCCAGAGCTTATGAACAGTTGTCATTCCATGTGAGGCCCTGGTCCTTATTTAGTAACTAGAAGAATGGTTAATAGTGTTTCGAAGATTTAGAGATGAAGTGGTTAAGTACGACGATCATACTAGTGAGCTTATGTACATATTAATGTCGGAGGAGGATGGACCCTTGTGATAGTATCAATTTGATCCGAATTGGCCTCAATACCCCTTTTACTGACTAGATATCCTAAGAATTTTCCTTACACGACACCGAATAAACACTCACTTGCATTAATCTTCATTCGATATTCCCTAAGGATCTCAAATGTCTCGACTAAATCTATAAGGTGGTCACTTTTGGTCTTGCTTTTGATTAGCATATCATACGATGTAGACCTCCATCATGTCTCCCATCTGTTTACTGAACATCTTAGTCACCAACCTTTGATAATTTTCCCCTATATTCTTCAATCTGAATGACATGATCTTGTAACAACACAACCTGATGGGGGTTATAAAAGAGGTTTTATCCTAGTTGGGTATGTATAGGGGGATCTGGTGATATCCTAAATAGGCGTCTAGGAAGCTCATCCTTTCATGAGTTTCTGCAACATCAACCAACTGATCTATTTTGGGAAGTGGCAAGTTATCCTAGGGGCACTCCTTATTAAGGTTTGTGAAGTCGATACGAACCCTCCAACTGTCATTGCTTTTTTGCACTACTACTGGGTTGGAAAACCACTTGGGAAACTGAACTTCCCTAATAAATCCTACAACCAGTAGCTTCCCTACTTTGTTATCCGCTACTTTATCCTTATCTAGGTTTGTTCGATGAGATTTATGAGCGATCAACTTGAAGTTCGGATCAACGTGAAGGCATTGGCAAGCTACATTGGGATTGATTTCTAGCAAATTGTATGGTTCCTAAGAAAAACATCCAAATTATTTTTTAGGAACGCCATTAAATCTTTCTTCTCTCACCCGTCGAGCGTGGTTTCTATCAGAAACTTCCTTTCTGTTGAGTTATCATCATTTACAACTTCTTCCAGGTCTTCAATGACTCTGTCTACGAGGTGGACCCTAGTCTCCTCCACCCCCGGTCGGTGATACCGTAGTTTCTATTTGGAGGGAATGGCCCCCTCCTGGGCTACCTCTTGAGCATTCTCCATCTACTTCTTCTTTTCTTTTTTGGGGGGGTAGCTATAATAAAGCACTTACTGGTTGTGGCCTGGTCACCACGAATTTTAACCACGCCTAGATTAGTAGCAAACTTAAACTTATGGTGGTACGTGGAGGGTACTACCCTTACGACATGGAGCCAAACTTTGCCCAAAAGGGCGTGATACGGGGACTCAATGTCCATTACTAAAAACTCGATGAGTTTGGATATGTTTCCTTCTCTGACTGGGAGAATGATCTTCCCCAGTGACATCGTGATCCTTCCTGCAAAGTCGACCAATAATATTATGGCCTCTTTGAGGTTGGCGATGTTCAGCTTCAGTTTACAAAATAATTTTAGGTACATCACTTCTGAAGAACTCCCTTGATCCACAAGCAGCCTATCAACATCCCAATTAGTTATTCTAAGTGTGATCACGAGTGCATCATGATGCGGGGTTCTCACTCAGATTAAATCTTCCTCGATAAACATAATATGGTTGGTGTAGTCGACGTCCTCTAGTCTTTGATGTTTACCAGCCTGTGTTATGGCGAGGTTAATCTAAAAATCCTCTATAACAGTGATGACCTTCTTGAGTTCCATCTAAACGGCGTTCCCTTAGATTTTCTTAAGGTTTGATGCCTTATGGATGACTTCGAACTCATGCTCTGCATCCTCATCGATGACGTTATCCGATTTATGGTCTCCATTAGTTGCGACCTTGTTAATTTTTTTCTCGATGTACTTATTGAGTGTGCCCTGCTTGGGCTAACTGTTCTAGATGTGACTTCGAAGACTTGAAATTCTCGGTTCTATGCCCCCCCCCCTTCTTATTGAATGCACATCTCAACGCGTTATTTCTTTTGATCGGGTCGCTACCCATCTTTTTGGGCCATTTCATAAAAGGCTCATCTTTGATTTTGCTCAGAATTTTATAAATAGGTTCCTTAAAGACTGTGTTAACAGCCTGGAACACCTTAGAGGGACCTGCCTTATTTCCATTCTTAGATCCATTGTTTCCCCCATTCTTATTTACCTTATTTTGGGTATCATTCTTTTTTGTTCTCTTATTCTCCTTTACTTGACCGTTATCCCCTCTATTAGGATTAATCACGTATTCCACCTTGGCGTACTTCTCGATACGGGCCATGAGATCATCGATGGTGCTGGCCTCCTTCTTAGTAAGGTACTAGTGCAGCAAAGAGGTGGCCAGAAGATCAATTTTGAAGGATGCTACGGCAACCTGCTTCGATCAATCCTCGATGTCATTGAAAACTTCCCAATACCTTTGGGCGTAATCTCGTAGGTTCTCCTGTGGCTTCTTCTTTCTCGTGAGGAGTGCAACCATTCTCTTAGGATGGAGCGGCTATTTATGAATCGCATCGTGAAGGCCTCCGTTAGAGCTGCGAAATTTTTGATCGACCTATGAGGAAGCCTCTCAAACCACTTTTGTACTACATCATGTAGTCTAGAAGGGAAAATCCTGCACATGAGTGCATCATTATGACTTGATAAGGTCATTGCTTACCGATATTGCCTGACATGGTCTATGGGATCTATTTTCCCATCGTAAACCTTAAACCTAGGGATAGTGAACTTCTTCAGAGGATTCTCTTCCTCGATTTCCCTTGAAACAAAGACTTTATGTGAGTGTTGAGAGATCTCCTGGATATAGCTCTCTAGTGGATATGGCTCCATAGTGGGCTGGATATTGGTTCATCTCCCTACGGACTAGAATCCGTATATCTTCATTTTATCTATCATGGCTCATGTAGTGCCTTTCTAGCTGGCCACGATCTGACCATCCACGCGTTGACCCGTCATGTTCAGTTCCCTCTTAGTCATGCCTGGAGATCCTCCCTTGGCTGAGATTGTTGATCGTCTGAGGACTAGGAGTCCTAGTACGACATTTTCCAGTAGACCTTTAGAGGTTTATCTCCATTATCTCAAGTCGCCTTTGCAGGCGAGCATTTTCTTCTGGTTGAAAATGTGCAGCCTCCTCAAGTTCTTGAAGCCTGGCTTCATAAGTGTCGACTAACCTAGAGATTTGTGTAGACCTAGGTGGACCCTGGCTTTCTTCAAAAGGTTGTCAATCCTGGCAAAACTTGGGGTTTTTATGCTGGCGAATTTCAGACCAGACACTCGAAGGAACTGGGTCTTCTCGGACATCACCAACTTGGGGGGTGTTGTTGTTATGGTGATACATCACGAGCATTCTGTTAGTGAATGTTTTAGCAGGAATGAAAATTGCTTCCCATAGACGGCGCCAATTTTGAGTACAAAAAATATCACAGTACAGAAATCCATGAAAACAATCACAAAGGAAGAAAGTAAAGATCACAACACAATGATATACGTGGTTTGGCAACTTGCCTACATCCATGTAACAACCTGCCTTTTTGGAGACAATTAAATCTCATAATTAAATATAAATTGGAGATTTGGAAAATTTCTCGAAATAGTGATTTTCAGGATTTTCGAGGATTTAATGAGTTTCGATGGATGTTGTAATTTCTTTTGGGACTAAATAGGTCGCAATAATTTAATTCTATGTTGTCGTGGAGAAAAGTGACCAAAAAGGTCAGATTTTAATTGGAAAACTCGCATTTATTTATTTTGGGTTGGAATAGTGATTTACGATCAAGTACCTCGGATGGGAATTTTGACTACGCCATGATTCTCGGAATGGCCGAGATAGTCGGAAAAGAGTGTCCGATTGTCGAAAATGAGTTTCGGAAAATTTTAGAGTTAAAAGTAACTCGTAATTGGGTAAACGAGTTGTTTTTGGGTTTTAAGGGGTTAAACCCCTTTTCTCCTTATAAAAGGAGGGAGAGAGGTAGAAAAAGAGAAGAGAAGAGAGAGAAGAAAGAGAGGAGGAGAGAAAAGAGGAGAGAAATGGAGATCTCGGGCCAAACTCCGTCGAATTCGACTCGAGGTCGTCGGATTTTATCCACGAAACAAGTGTTTACTTGCTTTATTTACTTTTTGCATAAATATCTCATACCGTAGTTTGGTATAAACAAACCCTAAAGATTTCGGATTGGATTTTTGTGGATAAAACGGGTTTTTGGAAGTTAAAACAAATAAACCCCTAAAATTTTCTAATTGGAGATACCTAGAAATTTATTTGAAATTAATTGGTGGTTTTGGGTTCTAGGATGTTTAGAACCCTTAATATATGTGTATTTGTAGTTGGTTGAGGTTGTAGTACGTTGGGTGAGGCGACAAAAGCTTGGGGGAAGCTTTAATGGCCGAAATCGTCTCGGAGAAGACGATGAATAGTAATTCGTGACTTTAGGGGGCCATTTTGGCAAGGAAAAGAATTGATTTAGCTCTCGGCTAAAACAAGAAAGTTGTAGATATTTTCGATACCGTTGTGTGGGCACTGACCGCGTATTTTTCTGATTTTTCCTCGATTTGATATGATTATTACAAGATGGCAACTCCGGGTTGAAATCATCAACTCGGAAATCAAATCGGGAATTGGAAAAATAAAGGCTAGGATTAGTCGTGTAGATGTTTTGGATGATTATTGGGGTAGTTTAGAAACGCCGATAATGAATTTGGGTTGTTGGATAATGGATTTGAGGAATTTAGTTTTGGGGACCTAGTGTGACCGGTCGACCGCGCCCCTAAGGCCGATCGACCGCGTCAAGGAAATAGGGCCTACTGCTTTGTTTCGTAGGCTTATTTGCAACCCGCGGTCGACAGGGGGTCCAGGACCGGTCGACCGGTGCCCTATTTTCAGCCCAAGATTTTGGAGATTATTATTACTTCTCCTTTTTTAGTCTAAAGTTTAAGGGCCCTCTAAATTAGAGTATTATAGAGAATTATGTCCTAAAGGACTTGAGGAATTGGGAATAATATATATATATATATATATATATATATATATATGTGTGTGTATGTGTGTGTGTGTGTGTGTGTGTGTGTGTGTGTGTATTCACTTAGAGTAAATTAGCATAATTGGAGATATCCAAATGAATCCGTAGATGGGATTTTGGTATATATTACTTGTTAAAGTAAGAAAATATTTTGGCTTTAGTATCATGCATATATGATTGCATGATTATGATTCTTTGAGAGAATCTTTGGGATTATTGGTCAACGATAGATGGTTCGGCAAATACGGCCATTTTTATATATTCAGGTAGGAATATATGGTGTATATATATATACTATGTGATTATGTATATATATGATATGATATAAATGATTTTGAAAATATATAGATGAATATTTTCAAAATGGGAAAAAGGTAAATGATTTTCATAATTAATAAATTATGGTTACACACCTCCCTAAATCGCTATCATAAGGGAAGTTGCGTGCGTTATGGTGATGCCCCCTGGCTAATGAATGCAGGGTGGATATAGTCCTATAGGCCATATGGGCGATTATTTGTACTGCGCTGGTTAGGTGATTCTGGGTGTGGTCATGACTATCCCGCAGGCATATGGCCGCTTCCCGACGTTGTTAGGTTCCCAGGTTGTCTTGTTTGATAGGCCCTGGAAGATGATAGCCATTTAGGGGCGCGTCCAATGGGAAAACCCGGAGGGGCGGTCTTAGTTTTATTAAAGCAATTTATGATAATAAATTGGCTTTAATTTACATTTCCTGAGTATAAAAAGGGAAATGGGATAAAGGTTTGGCTTCGGTAACACTCCCGGATGGAAGAAGGGATGTGGAAGCATATGATATGATCAAAGCATTTTTATGATAATGAAAATGGCTTTGAATACATTTCCTGAGTGTAAAAAGGGAAATGGGATGATATAAAAGGGAAAAGCATTTTTATGATAATAAAACTGGCTTTTAAAAGTATGTGATTTGTTAAAGCAATTCATGATAATGAATTGACTTTTATATTTACATTTCCTGAGTATAAAAAGGGAAATGAGAAGTTTTGAGAAAATGAAAAGTATTGATAAATACTTGATATATGAACTCTCAGTCCGGGAGATAGATCCGGATGTTTATGGTAAAATGTATATGTATATATGGATGAATAGAGGACCGAGGGTCTAATGGATCCCGACGATCGACCTTGTCGCATAGTAGTGTAACGGGGGGGTTCCTTGTTTGGATTTCGCTCTGCGAGACACCCCACGCACGAATATGGCAATGTGTTGAGACTGGGGAGAAGTTTAATCCTTAGTGTTCTAATATTATTAATTCTTATGGTATATATATTTATATATATCTTTCTGTACTGAGGGACTGGCGGATCTCGATGATCGACCGCGCCGCGTAGTAGTGTATCGGGGGGTTCCTTGTTTAGATTTCGCTTTGCGAGACACCCCACGCACGAACATGGCATAGCGTTGAGACTGGGGTGAAGTTTATCCCTTAGTACATTGCTTGGACTATCTAGGGTTGATAGTGGGTTGGGTGATAGACTAGTTTAGCAGGGTAGCTTGACTAGGATGTTTAGAGGGATGTGCTAGGAGTGCACTGTTAGTGCAGAGGTGAGGGGTATCTCAAGGAAGTGCGATACAAAATTAAAATATGAGATAAAACCTTTTTCTAAAAATAAGGCATTTATGCACCTGCTAAATATTTTCAAAACTCGCGCTCTGACCCGTTTATCTACTTTTCCTTTCTTGCTATATTATATATATAGGTGTCCAGACACAAAGACGCCTGGATGGTGTAACACCCCGTATTTTTGTGCATTTAATATTTAATTAATTTGAGAATTTTAAATTACTTGTGGGTTGTAATTTTAATTGAATTAATTATGACAATATATGTTTAAATATTAATCGGGGAGTGAATGGTCAATATTTAGGTAAATTTATTTACTAAGTGAATAGTAATAATCTAATCGCGTCATTTCGGGTAGTAATGACAGGGTATGCGATTATCTTAGTCGGGAGTCGGTATAGACTAAATTGGGGGTGAGGTAAGGATTTTTATAAATTAATTCGGATGGCAATTCTGAGTGCGCGGTTGAGTCCGAATGGGTCGAGATAGTCAGAAAAGAGTACCCGGGGGTAGCGATTGGGTCTCGGGATATTTTTGGGCATAGCCGGGCCCGCACGGGGTGATTTGGGCTATTTTAATTTAGCCCATTAGGCTAAAAACGGGATTTGTGTTTTTAAACCTAAACCTAAGAAAAGGAAAAGGAGCAGCCAACATTATTTTAACCTAGGGTTTGAGAGGAAGATTGGGGGAAAACAATCAAAAGCTAATTTGGGGATTTTGGAGCCAAATCAAGGGATGTCGACAACGGATCAGACCCTACGAGAAATTTCAGGCAAGTGGTTAACTGTTTTTACTCCTAAACTGTGATATCCAATTCATATTTTAGTGATGTGTATACTAAAATTCGTTTTGGGGATAAATGAGTACAAAAATGGGATTTTGGGTAATAGAATAATTGAATGAGATTCAAAGTGAGAATTAGTTGTGTTTTATAATTCTGAAAATGAATGTCTGATTGGAATGTGAAATCCAGTAGGAGTTATGAAAAAAATTGAGATGAATTGATGGAAATTAACCGGAGAAAACCCATTTTAGAAATAGTGAGTTATGGTATGAATAGAGCATGCTAAAACAGTTGTAGATGATTGGGACTCGTTTTGGGAGTAATTGATTGGTTAAAAATAATAAGTTAAGGTTGAAAATCAGAGAGATAAGATCTTGGAAATTCGACTATGGCAGAAACAGATCGGTGGAGAAGACGACCACCTGTTCGATCGATCGATCGACGGTTGGGGATCGATCGATCGACCCTTCAGTTATTTCGGAAGTTTGCCTTATGGATTTTTATGGGTTAAGATTTTAGTTGTAAATTTCCCCTAGCATAATTAAGAGAGAAATTTATTATGGGAGTTAATTCTTAACAATTATAAGGGAGTATAATTGAGGGTAGTGGGGGAATTATATGTGACACTTTGCAAATGAATTTTGGAGAATAAATTCTGAGAATATAAGATAACGAAATCGGTGAATAAGTTCGGGTATAGTAGTAGGGTAACGCTACTCATTTAAATTAATTAATTTGGAGTCGGGGACTAGACTCAGGTGATATTTAATTTCGGGCCACGTGAGCGAGTCCGGGCATGTTGGTTAAGTGACACCAAGGTATTTAATTAATTATTGAGAAAATAAGTAAATTTGGAGTTGGAATTTAAACTCGGGAAGGGTCAAGTTATGGGCCAAGTGAGTGAGTCCGGGTAATGGTTGGGCAATACCAAGGGTTAAATTAATTAATGTATAATTAATTAGCTAGAGTCGGGCTGTAGACTCGGGAAGGTATTTGAATTAATAGGTGGGTTAATTAATTTAAATGGGAGTTGAATTGTAGACTCGGAAAAGTGTTAAAATAATTAACATGAGATTAATTAAAAAGAGAGTCGGACTACAAACTCAGATCGGTATAAATTAATTAATGTGTGAAGTAATTAAATTGGAGTCGGACCATAGGCTTGGGATAATGATAATCTAATAAGTGAGAAAACTTATTTAGTTGAGTCGGGCGAGAGACTTAGGACATTATAGGCTAGTGTTACAGGTTATGAGTGCACGGAGGAGCCGGAGTTTATGTTATATATATATATACGGTGTAGTGATAGTATATATATATGTGTGTATATATTGTCTGTGCTATTAAGTATCAATGATTAGATATTTATTTTAGTTATACTCTAGTGCTATCATGGGAGGTTGGGCGATGTGGGTGAATCCCCTAGCTCGAGGAGTAGGGCGAGTATATCCCCAGGTCATAGCGTCCGTTATATGGAATGAGGGGCATCTCACTTCCAGGGAAGGAATATGACCGCCTCCACTTCGTTTGGTTTTGAACCCGGTTGGTGAGCGAATCCAACTTGGGTAACTAGGTTATGTGAGCACACCTAGTGAGATGGCACTTTAGAGAAAATCATCCGGTGAGGACATACTCGGAAGGATGAGTACACGTGTGATATGTGTGGTTATTGGTAAAGGTACGTATAATGTAGTAGTGAATATTATACGTAGATGATAATACAGTGTGTGATGTATTTACTTTATATAACTTGGGTTACAGTTATATGCTGTTAATTAATGAGAAATTAATTAAGTTAATCATACATGGGTAATACAGTGCGTGATGTATTTAATTTATATAACTTATGTTACGGTTATATGCTTTTAAGTAAGAAGGAATTAAATAAGTTAATTAGGGAGATAACTTATATTTCAGGAATAATTTTACTCGGGTTAGAGTAGTATGGAAAAAGGGGAGTTTATACCAGGACTAGTTGGATGGGATAGTACAACTAGGTGGGGTTAAGATAACCGTTAGGTGTGCACAATAGTGGAGGGGTGAGAATGTCCACAAGGGAGCGCGACACTAACTTTAATATGAAGCGCATTCATGCATTTTAAATTACTGCAGTTAATTCACTTGCTAAATATTTTCAAAATGTTTTGGGTTCTAACCCTTGCTATAAAAATATTTTCAAAACCTTTTAGGTGTCCAGCCACAGGGACGCCAGGATTGATATTCTATTCCAGGGACACGGAGCTGCGGCATATGTGGATGCTAGCAGGAGTTTGGGTTAGACGCGTCATTCATTCATTCCTAGAGTAGGAATCTTGTATCTGTATCAGTTATATTTAGGGCTTGTCGCCCAGACTTCTCGGTACAGTTTCGGGTGTAATTTATTCAGGTGTTGATTAATTGTATTTGATTATTTATTTGGTGGCCGGTGATTTTTCGGCAAGTTGTGTAATTATGATTCAGTTTATTTTCATTCAGTTGCGTGAATGGTTTATATTTTTAATTCCGCATGTACAGTTTTGGTTTAATGAAAAAGTTAAAATTGGCACCAGCCTTTGGAATACTAGGTGGTTAGTAAGTTTTAAAAAGTTTTCGACAGTGATGCTAAGGATGATCCAACTGGGATTCCTATTTTAATTTGGTATAGGACTGATCACCCGGTATTTTATTAGGCGGGGTGTCACAGATGGCACTTCTTTCGAGTCAGACGTCTGCTGAAGCAGCTGTGGATGCGTGCAGGATTTTCAGTAGTCGCTTATATCCTTGTAATCTAAATAGGAGGTACTGTATACACATTCGGGTCAATGGTCCAATTGTATTTATTTATTCTTTTAGTACATCATTCGATATGGTTGTATATTTTGACCGAGTGTTCGGTTATTTTATTTCATTTCAGTTTCATTTCCGCAAAACTGTGTGAATGTTTTATTTATTGTTGTTAAAAAGAGTAGTAAAGTTAAAAGTTTGACACTGGCCTAATAGGTTATTAGTAATTAAATGGATTTTCGACAGTGATGCTAAGAATGATCCATATGAGACTCCTGTTTTAATTTAATATTGGAGTGATCGCCCGGTATCTTATTAGGCGGGGTGTCACAATCCATGGAGAGGTTACTCTTCTTATTAAGTGTCTCTCAAAGTCTCAAGTTACAATCCCTTTGACCTGGGTCAGGGTGTACAATTTATAAATATGTCGTTACAAAGTTTGAGTTGTTAAAGGAACTCAAAATAACAAATGGATTTTCCATGAGGTACCTGAATATCTCATCCGAGATTCTTAGTACTTTATTTGACCATATCAGTAAGTGTTCTTATACCACTAGAATAATAATGTGGAAATTAAGTCATGGTTTGGGCCGGACAGCGTGTAAATACATCTGGGTCGGTCGGATACTTTCATGGAGCGTATTAAATGGGCTCCCACGGTAGGTTAGGTTTTAAAATAAGAGTTAAGATAGGCTTCTAATTGGTAAAAAAAAAGGTGGATTGCAGCCAAGTTTAAATTTGTTTTGGTTTGAGAGGATTGTGTATGCTTTTGGAAAACATGTGTTGTCTTATGTGCAAGCTACTCACAAGGATGCCAACAGTTTCAAGACTGTTAGGGGCTATGTGAAATTTTACAAAAAAAATTAGGTCCATGGGCACATTGGTGCTTTGATAAAAGGGATTATGCTTATTTTTAGGAAAGTTTGAGGGGTTATACTATAATTTCTTAAACGTTTGGATTTGGTTTTGATGCGTATTGAAAATATAGTGAATATGGATAAATATTGTTATTTTTCCAACTCCTATGTTGGTGAAGGGTTAATATATAATCTTTTGAAGTTTTTAGGTGGAAATGCTAAAATTTCCAAAATATATAGGGTTGTGTTCATTTTTATATATATTCCGGGTTTGCTTATGGTTTAAGATAGAATTTATACCTTTGGGTTTATTACTTCTTATTTATATCTACTAGCACTTAGAAAATGGTATCATTCGGTAATTCAATAGGGTTTGATTATACGGTGTGAGAGTGACTATGCTCGAAATCGAGATGGATGAAAGATACCCAATTAAATATATTGTCAAGATATGATTAGGTTTTCTTTTCAAGTTCAAGTTAGTGAACAAATTAGTGAACAAAAACAAGGCTTAGGGTCTATATGACAAATTGTTTAACAAGTATATTATACCAAATTTTATCGTGAATATTTAGGTGAATTGGCTTAAATGTGAAAAGATAAACAACATAGCATGACAACAAGGCGTAGGGGGAAAACCCACACCGAGAAAAAACTCAAGTCAAAAGAACGACAACTTTACTATGGTAGAATTTTACAACAAGAGGACAGAGACTTACACCTACTTGACGATATGAATGAATATACACTTTACCACCATATCCTCTGTAGAGAGCGCTAACAGCTGGAGTACGTTATGCAACCATGACTGATTTGATCCGCAACCAATGTAGTTAAGTCATTTGCCAAAAAAGTCTTCATTTAGAGTTTGAAGCAAACTTCTATGTTCTAAGACTTGGAACAAGGACGAGAAGCCTTCAATGAGTGCAATATTAGTTTTTAGGTGTGTGATGAACCTAAAGTGAAAGTGTATTTGAAAGTAATGGCTTAACTCACGAAATATATTTTTAAGATAAATGAGATCTAAAAAAACACAAGAACAAAATAGAGAGAGATTCGTTCAAGGTATAAAATGGTTTTAAAGAAAAAAAATTACTTCAAATATTTTTTAGATTTTACAAGTATTTAAAATTAAAATATCTCAATAATATAATGAAGATAGAAGCAAAATCTAAAACTTGATAGATTACAAGATTCAACACTACAAGAAGTTTTTATCTTTGAAAAGATTTTTCTCTCTTACAATGATTCTTATGGTAAGGAAGCAAAACTATTTTGTCCACAAAGAAATCACAAAATCACTCTTCATAAACACTACAAAGTGAAGTTCAAATTACTTACTTATACACACAAGCTTGTAATATAATCTTGGGGGGATAAGTAGGTAAGATGTAGATTTACATGAAATGATATAATATAAAAGTAGAAAGGATATGGTCAGATCTTTAGTTTGTATGAGTACGAAGAAAGATGTTTATAATCTAATTCAAATAATAACATTTCACGCCAGACTGACACATTTCACCAGAGTATCATTGCAATCAGGATTTACCTCGCTATGGAGAACCTTAAATGACAATAGTGGAAAAATATAAGATAAATATCTAGAGCTCGATATGGCCAACGAGACATTATTGCTGCAGCAAGGGAAAGTCTTATCGCGATGAAAGTCCTACGACAAACCTACGGTAGCCTTTATAAAATGCAGAAAAAAGTATTTTCTATAAAAGAACTACTATGAAAAAATTACTGGAGTCTACGTGTTTGTTTACCTTCCGAATAGTGGTATAAAAGGGTACGAATAAAGATGAGGATACTCGTTGAATGATTTGCATGAAGTATTGTCAAAATGACCTTAAGGAAAAGACTGAAAGTATATTTTGGTCAACAGAATAAGACAATATAGTCCATTTGTGGCACATGAGTATAATCGATACTCTTATACGGTGTATTATATTATACCTACCTAAAAAAATTCATCCTCGAAATTAATTTTAAATAGATCAAGGTAGAGTTTCTTCATAAGCTATTCATACTCCCAAGTTACATTTTCTTGTCCATGGTGTTGCCAAAGAATTTTCACTGGGAGTGATGATAGAAGAAATCATCCACTTGTCGTTCTTGTACCAGCAAGTCAAGTGTATAGTAAATATTGAGCTAGTAAAGCTAGTAAAGAGGGAGAAAACACAAGATGTAGAGTGGTTCGGCTATTAAAATGATCCTACGTCCACTTTGGTGCCACACTCTCATTATATGCATTGTAGTACAAGTTTACAATGAATTACTAGGCGTACAATGTAAATGAGAGAAGAGAATAAATGTCTGTGATGATTTCGGGAGTGCTGAAGAGATGATCGTTATGCCGGTGAGTCGCCTCAAGCTGTACTTCGGGGTGTAGAGGGCTTGGAAATGCCTCCTCAAGTGTCTTGGGCTCTAGACTATATATCAGTATCATAAATGTACTCGGATCAGGATCCCCCAATATCAAGGTGTGGTCCTCTATTTATAGGAGGTCTAGGTTCTATATTGCTATTGTAAATGGAGAGGGGATGCGGCTAGCTATGCTAAAAAGTAAGGGCCACACCCTGTAACATGTGAATAGAGGGGGCCGCACACTATAGCACGTAAGTTCGCGCCCTGTAGTATATGAGGCCGCATCCTTTAATTTATGGCTGCAGCCTGCGTATGTAAGGGTGCGTCGGTAATTCTTCGGTGCGTGCCCATCTTAGCACTTTCGTGATAGGGGTCTATATTTTCCATATCAATAAGCCCCCAAGTTGTAGTGCCAAGAGAATGATTGGGGCTGCGGCTGAGTAATCAGGTCTTCTCTTCTCAAGATGTCGTGGCAATTTAAACGCGACGCTTCATCTTCTCGTGACCTCATATATAAATAGAAACTGGTCGTGGCCTTCATTACGTTTCCAAACTCTTGAGAGCAAATCGAATCCAACCTCTATCAGTTCCTTGTCTTGAGTTTTTCGGAGACCTTTCAAGGCAGTGTGTGGTGGTTCTGAGGCAGAGCAGGGCGGTTTAAAGCTGATCAACCTTATTTCTCAATTCCCAGGTTACCTTCCAACTAGTTTTCTCATTAATTATCATATCTCTGTGAATCATGCTTCCAATTCACGCCTGATACTGTAAATAATTCCCCCTTTTCTAATCTAGGTACATTTAGGGTTTATGATAATACATATAATTTTCTACAAAATCCCCCAATTAATCGATAATACATCCCTCTTTTGATCTCGACTTATAATTTATGGGTATTTTAGGGATGTAAACTGAATTATAAATAGGAATAGAGGAATTTTTGGGCAAAACACCCTTATGATCTTGATTTTTGGCCAAGAATGCCAAGAACGTGTTCTTGATGTTCTTGGCAAAACCCCCCAAAAATTTGGGTTTTCTATCCTTGAGCAAGTAAGATTAAAACAAATTCATGTTTGTCTAACCTGCTGCAGTTGAATATCCGTGCTTGGCACTATATCATTCGGTCTTCAGTGTTTGGCTTTAAAAACTGAATGAATGCGACCTTTATTTCCTTGATCAATTTGTTGCGGCAACTATAGCACTCTCTTAGGCTTAGGGAAAATTTGCTTGAGGCCTTTGCCTTAGGTTTTCAACTAAAACTTGCATAGGATCAAATTTACTGATTTTAGAGTCTCATTGGTTAAATACATACCATTCTGTTCTTGAGTAGAATCTTTCAAACTCTAGGGCTTTGATCTTTAGAATTAGACATCTTTATTGTCAAATTATTTAAGAGTTTGGTCGTGGCAGGTAGCATTCTTGTGCTATTTGGCTAATGTTTGCTTCCCCAGAATAATATGCCGCGGCAGTAGTTGTAATCCCTAGGATTCCAAAGCCCAACACTTATTGTAGTTAGCTAAAATTGTTGAAACTTTTATTTTTCTGCCAAATTTGTTATTACTTTGTTCCTACTGCGGCCTCTAAGAGGCTAATCTGACCATACTAGTTGCGGCACCTAACAGCGGACTTTCTGCCTTTCAGGACTTGTTGTAGCCATATGAGTTGGAATCCTAAAAAATTTCTAAAGGATTTTTGGAACAAACATTTTGGAGTTTCTCCTCCCGAACTCCCCTTTGTGCGTCCTTTAAAGACATTTGGGCCTTGTATGCTCAAAGACTTTCCAAATTTTGTTACTTTAGATTCTGATTTCGCGGAAATAACTTATATAAAAGAGACTAACTCTACGGACTCCACTTGTAGGAAAGAGAATTCGAAGGCAATGGAAGAGGAAAACCACTCAAGCACCAACCCTATAGACCTTGATGAAGCAGCTACTGGGCCTTCTCAGGCTAGGAAAGCACCTACTGGCCCATCCAACAAAGCTGAGAGACCTCCTGCAGCCTTAAATGTCTGGAGCAGTATGACTCAGGAGTGGGTTAATCAAGTGACTGAAGCATTTGAGTTTCCTGATAATTTGATGTGCTCAGCACCCACCGCGGAACAAAGGCCCTACACCGCTCTTGCTGATGATGGGGTCTGCTTCCCCCTCCACGCGTTTGTATATGGGTTGCGGCTGCCTGTTCCAATCCCCATTAAAAGAATCTTCCAGACCATGAAGCTAGCCCCAACCCAACTAGATCCCAATGGCTGGAGGGAAATTATTGCGTCCATGGTGATATGGAATAATAGGTTCAAGAGGGATATAACCGAAGTTCTTCCATTTTTACATACCTAAGGAGAATTCTATAAAATTCGCATGGTATTATTACTTTACCATTCGCAGCAACGATGAAACCCTTTATACTGGGAGGCCCACCAGTGTAAAAAAATGGAAGGGAAAGTGTTTTTATATTTCTGGAGAAGGGTGGGAAATCCACCTAGATAAGACTGAGAGAGAGAAATCCTTTAGGAAGCCGCGGCAATGGGGACGCCCCTCCAAGCTAAGTAAATAAGGCTGCAGCCTTTTGTGAACATGCCACGTCCTATTTTCATTGTTTGTATTTTCCATATTCCTTTATTTGCTTTTGTACTAATATTGAACATTCTATGCTACTCTTAACAATTTGCCCCTTAGTGAGCGGCAGGATAGTAGGATAAGAAGGGCTGCAGCAGTAAGTGCAAACGATAAAAACTTTAGCACCCTTGTGACTTCAGCCTCAATTTTTTAGGGAGGTTACTTCAAAAATAAATCCTTGCCAATAGTGATGGACATGGACGGTACTAATCCCTTACTCTATTAATACCGCGATCGTTATTTTTAATTCTTTGATATTTGACTTTGCTTCATTTTTTCTTTAGGTGAGGAGAGCGATAGGGATCTCCTAGCAGCTCAATTGGTTAAAATGGATGAGGATGCGGCTTCCCTCAAAAATGCGGCCAGACAGAAGAAAAGAAAAATGGCCAAATCCAAGCGCCTTGCCTCACCCTTTGTGGGCGACCAAATGGCTCCTGTTGCACCCTCAGTTCAGGTTGAGGAGTTTGCTCCTAAAGAAAGGCTTGAAGGCCAATTTGATGATGATATTGGTAGTAAACTGGCCGCGGCAAGCTTGATGACGTCTGTGACTGATGTGCACTATGGCCGCAACACCTCCTAAACCAACATTTCAAACTCACCCCCTCATCCAACAATAATGGTTCTTAATGCAAATTTACTGCCTCCTCAATGTCGTGCTAGTTGATGGTCATCCGCAGCCTCAGCTTAGGCATCCCAATCCTGAGTTTTCCTGGGACACAACTGCGAGGGTTGTCTGCAGAATGAAAAGGGTTCCAGATGCTGTAGACCTGGATCATCTTATAGATGACAATTATGAAGACTTAGCGGATTATGCCCTCTAAATCTTGCTGAGAGTACGAGTAACTTCACATGTTCAATGGTTCTCTCTTTCTGTAGCTCAAGTTTTGTTTTCTAGCATTCAATATCTTCACAGGTCATGGACGTTGTAATGTCCCAGAAGCTCAAATATGAAGGCCTCTATAAGCTGAAGGAGGTCGCGGAGAGTGTTCACACAACTGACTTGAAGAATGCCAAAAACTACTCATTTGAGGCAGGCAAGCAGTCTATGGCTATAGAACTCCAAGCAGCTCACACGGACCTTGATGTTGCTGTGAAGGCCAAGGAAACTGTAGAGGAAAAATTGCAAAATATAGCGACCTCACTGGAAGTCACAAAACTTGCAGTCACAAAACTGTGGAAGTCATAAAACTTGCCTCCATCCTTGACTCCCAGCTGAAGGAGCTTCAAGAAAAGTATGGTCAGATGGAGATGGATCATGCTGAACCCACCAAACAGATGGGGGAGTCCCACTCCATGACTCTAAAATAAGCTATAGAAGCTGTTGTGGCAGAGTACAAGAAGTCCAAAGATTTCTTCCTCACTAATAACAAGGTATACATTCGCGACTACCAACAAATGAGATATGGGGTGACCAAAAACTTCCCTTATGCCAAGGCCCAGATTATGTCTTTGAGTGTTGTAGATGCTGATCATAGTGCCTGCGTGGTTGAAATGAAGGTTGCTGTAGAGGAGAGAGCAAGAAAGCTGCTGGAGGAGGCTGCGATAGATGAGTAGACTGAGACGGCCGCAAAGGGTGAAGATGGGGATGTTAAAGATGATGTGGCCTCTTAGACTTAGGAATAACTTTTTATATTATTCACTGGGCTACAACGTCTAAAATATTTGTACTTTATTTAGACTACAGCCAATTGTCTGTACTTGATAACATTTCAATCTTTTGCCAAGGCTGTAGCCTTTGATTTATCTATTTGTCTTAACTACTCCTTTGTTTATTCTTCTATTTTCTGCTATGATATTTGCATGAATTTTTCTTCTATATTTGAATTGTTGATTACTTGAATGATCTTGCAAAAATACTTCAATAACTGTAAATGTGGATATAAGGCCGCAGCATCACTTTAGCAATGGCTCCTCCAAATAGGTTGCGGACTTTTGTACTTTGCCTTGGACTTTTCAAAACTTCTTGCATTTTTCCTTGAAGACTTCAAATTTTCCACTTCATATGTGGCTATCATCCCCTAAGCCGCGATGCCAAAGATAAATGGCTTTTGGGGTTGCGGCTTAACTTCCCTTGCCTCATTTTAACTTGTCAATTTTCCAAGTCTTGGTTACAATTGAGAGGTTGTGGCTGGCTTGCAACCTAGTCGCGACATTTTAGCAATACATAATAATGTCCACCATTTTTCTCTACTGCATCTTCTAAATGAATGAATGGACCTCTTGATGGTTGTGGCCAATTGAAACTATCACACTGGAGTTGTGGCCATTAGGGTTGTAGTTGCATAACACAGACTGCAGTCTCTTCTGCAGAATCTTTAATTGGGCTACGATAATTTATCCTTTGTAGCTTTAATTGGATCCAAATCCAAGTCAATACCGCAGCATCCCTTAATTTCTTTAATTATCATGAAGCCACTTTCGCATCTTCTTTTAGTCGCTTTGATTACATTTTGTAGCTTTCCATTAGTCTCTTTTGATTAGGTTATTATCAAGCCCCCCTGGGCTAGGTATTATAAAGATTTCCTAAGTTATTTTTGGATATATATATAAAGCCTTCCCAGGCTATAATAGTATTATCTACAGATAATTAAGTCTTCGTCCCCTTTAAATATAGGATTATCCGTAAACATTTAAGTCTTCGGCCCCTGTGGGTTATTATCAGGCCTCCCCAGGCTAGGTATTATGAAGCCTCTCCAAGATAATGTATGGGATATTTTCAGGCCTCCCCAAGCTAATGCATGCATCTTGAAGCTGAGTGAGGGCGATTTGAGCCCTTAAAGCTAATAGAAGCATATACCGAAGGATGGTTGGCCTTGTGAATATAAGAATATGGCCTTGTACCATGAGTGGCGCTGTAAGACAAATAAGGATGCCAAGTTGGCATTTTTGAACCTTGGATCATTCCCGAAATAAATAATCTTCCGAGATAACTGACCATCTTTCTCTTAAATTCTGTTAAAGACGATGGTTATTCATAAGATTTCTATAACTGAGAAATCAAGAGATAAAATATGGCTAAATCTATTCTTCATGTATAGATACAATTTTGTTAGGACAATATAAAGTAATCCTAATTTCATATATTCATATATAAATATATATGTTAAGTTTGTAAGGAAATACAACGCTTGTGTGTAAAATCAACACGTCAGGTTTGACAAAAAATATAGGCTAAAGAGGAGTTAAGCATGTGGCCTGTTTGGTAAAGGTTGCATCCTCTAAGATTTTTTTAGAAAATTGTTGTAGCATCCCATGCCTCACAAGCCTTTCGATCTCATCTTTCAGTGAAAAACATTTACCAGTGCTATGCCCCCATGGTCCCTGTGAAAGCTGCAATATCTGGTTTTGTCCCACTTATGAGGATCGGACTTCAATTTCTTAGGCCAGCAGAGCAATTTGTCCTCTTTGATGAGTTTTAACACATCTTCAATCTCGTAAACCAGTGGTGTGTAGACTTCAAAACCGTTTGGTAGGAAACCCTAGATCATAGGATGATAAAGTACCAAACAAGAAAATAGAACTCATCCCTAGCTACCCACCTTTGCGAGGCCATTCCCTTTGCACTTTTCAACGTTAACTTGGTGAGGTAACATCATCGGGGTATTGTAGAAATAGATCTAGGGTCATAAAAAGGAGGACCCATAGACAGATCTGAATATATACGAGACCCTTTTGAGGGTGTATATACAAAATACGAGTTCAATAACCAAAAATTCACTCATGAGATAATGATCCAAAGGATCCCCATGAATAAAATAACGTGTTTAAGAACCCAAAATATAGAGAAATAAGATTAAAATACCTCATTTCCCACAGACGGTGCCAGATTGATGATACGAGAAATCGTCCACTTGTCGTTCTCGTACCAGCAAGTCAAGTGTATAGTAAATATAAAGCAAGTAAAGCTAGTAAAGAGGGAGAAAACAAAAGATGTATAGTGGTTCGGCTATTAAAATGAGTCTACGTCCACTTTGGTGCCACATTCTCATTATATGCGTTATAGTACGAGTTTACAATGTCGTAATAGGCGTACAATGTAAATGAGAGAAGAGAATACATGTATGTGATGATTGCGGGAGTGCCGAAGAGATGACCGTGATACTGGTGAGTGGCCTCAAGCTATACTTAGGGGTATAGAGGGCTTAACAATGCCTCCTCAAGTGTCTTGGGCTCCAGACTGGATATCAGTATAAAAAATATACTCGGATCAGGATCCCCCAATCTCAAGGTGTGGTCCTCTATTTATGGGAGGTTTATGTGCTATATTGCTGCTGTAAATGGAGAGGGGATGAGTCCAGCTATGCTGAAAAGTAAGGGTCGCACCCTATAACATGTGAATGCGAGGGGGTCGCACACTGTAGCATGTAAGTTTGTGGCATGTAAGGACGCACCCTGTAGTATATGAGACCGCACCCTTTAATTTATGTGCACAACCTGTGTATGTACGGGTGCGTCGGTAATGCTTCGGTGCGTGCCCATCTTAGCACTTCCGCGGCAGGGGTCTATATTTGCCATATCATGAGGAATTGTATTATGATGGAAAAAATCGATCTTGAGAAACTAAAATCCGAATAAGTGTCTCCCCATAATAATGGTTCGGTGGAATTGATATTCCCTTCCAAGTAATAATGTGTTTAGGGCTTGGTTCATACTTACGTAGGGTGATACATGAAAATTATCGTGTATGCTAGAAAGTTCATTGGGTAATTTTATACAATAAACGATAGGTCGTATACGTTATATGATTTTAAAGGGTCTTATGTAGCGAGGTGTTATTTTTCCTTTTCTTTTGAATCATAAAATTCCCTTTGGGGGTGACACTTTTAAGAAAACTTTATCATTTACCTGGAATTCGAGTGCTTTATTCTTCTATCGACATAACTCTTTTAACGACTTTGGGCACTACAAAGTCTTTCTAATTTGAGTTGTATATTTTCATTAGTTTCATCTGGAATTTATGGCTCCAACATTTTGTTTTCTCTTTCTTCATTTTAACATCTGGGTGATAAACATGGTCTTTCATAAAAGGCTTCATAAGGTGCTGCTTTAATACTGGTTTGATAATTATTATTATTATTATTATAAGAAAAATGTATCAAGGCTAAATGACTACTTCAATTACCAGGTAAATACAAGGTACATGCCTCAACATGTCCTCAAATACTTGAATCACTCATTTTGATTGACCATCCATTCGGAGGTGAAAGGAGGTACTCAGGTGTAGTTTAGTTACTACTACGAAATGTAAGGGTTGCCAGAACCGTCCAATGAATTGAAGGACCATAGGTTGATATAATGGATAAAGGTACTCCATAGCATCTAAAAAATTCCTAAATAATCGGTGGTCATTGTAGTTGGTAAAATTGTACTATGTTTATTTAACACAGTTAAAGCCGAGAAGAATTTAAACATGCACAATCACACAGAAGAATAGTATATACGTAGTTTGATAATGAGCCTACATCCATGGTTTGTTGTTATCTCTTTATTAATCTTATTTTATACAAACGTTACATTTTTTCTCTCTGTGGGGTTGGGGTCACATTTATAGAAGAAAGATAAGAGGTTGATCCATGAAGGACTTCATAATATTAGATAGATATCTAATATGATTGGTTGCATTCAATCATGATATTTGCAGAGATCAACATCAAACGTCTTTATCTTCTTGGTGAGATCTTGTATAGGATCAATGGACATGTGCTTCTCCTTTATGTGTGGCTGAATTATCCCCCATAATTTCCCCTAAAGCTTCACAACTAGTTGCGGGTGCAAAATTTTGCACGCTGTTCAAATTGGGGTCTAATCAAGATTATTGTTAATATTTAATCATCATTATATATGAAACTTGTGTTAGAAATTCAAAAACTCCATTATACTGATTAATCTTCTTAGGGGACTTTTACTAATGTACCCCAACATAGATGAACTTTACTTTGGGACTTGATCCATCCCACAAACATCACTTATATCTCCAGTTTGGTCCTTTAACCTTCATTTTTGTCTTCAAGTGTACCAGAGCTAGCTCGTGCTTCTATAACCTATAAGTTTGATATTCTTTCTCTTTCATTCTTTATTTTTTGCCAATTTCTTCAACAGAATGTTTATTTTCTCTTTCTCTGCTTTTCTTTTTACAAAAATGGTTTATATTATAAACGAAAACACTATAGAAGATTTTATTCCCCGTTGCATCCCTGATTGGGTAGTGGTCGAATTGTGGGAAGGTCCTCTAAACTACTATAATATTAAGGGTGTCCACAGGTTATTTTCCCAATTTGTAGTTGAGGTTGGCATTACCTTCCCTTAAATAAACTATTTCCTTAGTTTTGCTAGTTCTTTTATGTCGTCCCTGCCCAATGTTCTCCTAATATGGGGATAATGGCATTTCTAGGATCAATGAGTTAAATGGAGTACAACTTGAAATCCCATAAAAATGTTATTATTACTTGTGAGTGAAGTCCAATAAAGGCGTCTATTATTTGAAGGCGAGAAAGACTGAAAGAGTCCTTGTAGTTAACGTTTCAAACTCCGACAAGGAGTACTGGTCACATTAGTTTGTTGTAAAGGATTAGGAATACTTTCACATCCCAAAAGGTAGTTGTGACACCCCTCCTAATTAAATATCGGGTGATCAGTCCTTTACTAAATTAAATTAGAATATCCAATTGGTTTTTTCTCAACATCACTGTCGAAAAACAATTTCTTTATTAATCAACCTAATAAATAATTAAGCTAGTGTCAAAACTTTTCCATTTTTAATTTAATTAAAACCATTCCATAATACGGAATAATCATTTAGTAACATCACATCACAACTGGACTAAATTTAACGGGATTAAATGTGACTGGAATAAACTTTCTAGTTTAAATATATCATTACCACCAAATAAAATTGATATACACAGTACTTACATAACTAATTAAAACCTCTAGAATCAGGGGCGACATGCCCTATATAAAAGTAAATACTAATGATGTATGAATCAATAGATTGGAAGTGTCTGAACAAAGTCTGTATCTCCATTAGCATCCATAACCCGTCGATATATCCATATTCTATGCCAACATCCCTGATATTGTACACCGGATGAACAAGATACAACAGAGAAGAGAATATGCAAGGAAACGGGTCAGAGCCCGATTGTCAAAAAATTTAAAATAGCAAGTTGATAAATGATACAATTAGAAATTATTATATACATGTTAAATTCTCGGTCTCTCTCTTGATATTCTCACCTCTCATCTAGTGTGCACGCCTAATGTATCTCCAAATTATTCTAGTTACTATTCCCACTTTCACTAGATCAATCATTGTGTTAACTATCCATAGTCCTTATTTTCCTCACGTATTTTCTTCGTAACACATGTAATAAATAAATATATATTAGTTCAATTCTCAGTATAATTAAGTGTTCTCAAACTTAATTAATTTCAGATTTCATTATCTTTCATGTCTACTTAAATCACACAGTAGATAATATTACAAGTATATATATATATATATATATATATATATATATATATATATACATTCACGCTATTATATATATACAATACTGCACCCCGAGACACAGTTGCAGTGCATGCATACTCTGCTATCTAATCCCAGTACATCTCCTCATTGTATAAAGGACAGTTGGTTCGGTATATCCCTCGAACCAAAAATATCAAAACACAAGTATTGGAGACGAACATCATGTCTCGCTCGAAGGACTACAAACAACTTCCCAGTTCGTTCGACGTTTCAGCAGTTCCTCCCCAACCTCAGTTTTCTGCATTTTTCTCCATTTTCTTACACCCAAACCCATAAGGAATATATTCTAAAGATCCCAATTATCTCAATATCATTTATACATGTTTATGGATGATTATAACACATACAAAACATCTAATTCCTTATTTTCAAGAAGTGTTTTTATCTAAATCAATATAATCTTTAAAATCCTCCAATTCTATATTCACCATTTATGTTCTTCATAAAACCCAGAAACAGTACGCAAATACCAACATCAAATGATCCCAACCTCCCAAGAATAAATCCCAATTGATATACCCAAGTATATACATGTTTTATACATCGAAACATATCAAAATCATCATGGACTTTCGATGAATCATGTTAATCTTATTTTAAATTCAAAAAATCTGCATTATATAATTCTTTCTCAAGAACACATATAAACCCCAAATTTCCACATCAATTAAACCCAAAATTTTATGGTGTTAATTATAATTTCATTAAAGGAATTATCATAAATGATTTCCTTTTCAAGAATTACATCAAAATCATAAAATTTTCATATTTAATTCATAGTTTTCATGGATTTTTATCTCTTCTAATTTAATATGGATATTATACTCACTAATTGCAACAAGAATTACACTTGCCTTAATGTGTAGGTCTTATCCTTTGGAGAAGATATGTGTAGGATGTCCCCTCCTCTTTTTCGATCACTTTTTTCGATGGTGGTGCAAGGTGGTTGTCCCTTGGTTTGCTCTCAAAACCTCTTCCTCTCCATGAAAAAACCTCTCATTCTCCTCAAAGACCTTTCCTTTGATTTTGGGTGAATGAACCTAAGTTCTCTAATCTCTCTTATATAATAAAACCCAATTTTCGTAGTTACTGTTCACCTCCAAAATAAAATGACCAAAATACCCCTCTGGGGTGTCCTTTTGGTTCCCAATTGACCCGAGACCTAAATCAAACCCCCGGGTAGAATTTTCTGCCTATTTCGACCCTTTCGGACTCAACGGTGCACTAGAAACGACCATTTGGATGATGTAAAATAATTTACTTTTCATTCCATTTAAATATAGTTCTGATACGACTCACACGCACGTTCTGACTTAATTACCGCAATTGTCGTATTCACAACTCATGATAATTTATAAAATCATAATCATATGTAAAGTCATAATCATTTAGATTACTTTTAATCACTAAGTAATATTCAACATAAATCACATATTACTTTATTCTCAAGTAACATTTAAATCCGAATTAATTTTCAATTATCCCATAATTAAGTCTAACTAATCCCATTTTAAAATTCATTAAAAATACGGGGTGTTACATCCTTCCCCCTTACAATGGAATTTTGTCCCAAAATTTGGATAAAGTATACCAGATAAGAACAACTATGGCTATATGATGCGCATCGCATCCTTATGATTATAAGTAAACTACTCCGTAAATCTAATATGTTGTCAAATAGCCTTAATAATGAACACCTCACGTATGTTCGTTTTAAACTCCAGGTTACCCTATTACATAGGTTCTTGCCCAAGACTTACCGTTTAAGTTTCACTACTTAAACTTTATTTTAGATATTCACTATTTAGCCTTCTACTATTCTCACCTTAGTAGATTAATCGTTCTTTAGATACATACGATTTTGTCTCGCGACGATCGCACACAAGTAGGTTATTTGTGCAATATGTATTTTACACACATTATATACTAAGTATCAACTCATCTCTAATCTTCACAATAGTACCTGGTCCCCCACCTTTAACTAACAAGAAGGAGAATAACAAGGCTTACCGTCCCATACCTCAACTGGCAACATGCCCGAAAGTGAACTTATATGAGTCATTATACACAAACTCCACTAGTGGAATGGATTGCTCTCGTCCTCCCCTAATATCCAAGGGTACACATATAATTTATTTCCTAACATCTGATTATTCTGCTTATTTTTCCCATTCGTCTGCTGATGATAGGCCGTACTCAATCACAATTCGGTACCTATGGCCTCATGAATACTCTTCCAAAATTGAAAGACAAAGATTTTGTCCCAATCGGACACGAGATCAAGTGGTACCACATGTAACCTCACTATCTCGATTTTAAATATATGTGCATATTGTCCCGTAGTATGATCAGTCCTAACTTCCATAACGTGAGCTACTTCGATCAATCGATCCACTATCACCTATATATGATCATAACCTCTCTAGGAAGTAGTTACCTTCGCGATAAAATTCTTGGAATGCTTTCCCATTCTACTGGTTGAGAAATCCCTACTGGTTTTGGATGGTCCACTCTTTACCACCAGATAGGTGACCCATTGCAAAACAAATTTAGTAATATTTCTCTTCATTGCATCCCATCACCACTGTCATTTATAACATGATACATCTTAATTTCTCTCAAATGTACCTCTAATCGTGATCCATATGACTTTGCCTCACTGCGTGTCACAAGTCCTTTCTTGTGAAACGTAAGATTCTGACAAATCTTACGGAATAAGCTTCGACTTCCCTGGCTAAATGTTGTCAATTCACACGACAATCATAATACACCGCCTGGTTCAATCACCTAAGGTTCCCATACACACTATGTCTCTCGCATTATTGCACCAATTATATGTACCACTCTAAAATCAATTCTTGCACTCTTGGCATGCTGATAGGGTAGGAGTACACTCAACCACCCCACTAGTCATAACTTAATCACTTCTTTCAGTCGCATCATTGTTCTATTCATAATGATACCAGGAATAGGCAACTCTACCGGCCTTAAGTCGTAATAGAATTATCAACTCTCAATTATATTCTTGTATATGTATAATGACCAAAGTAGGAAACTCGTGTACTATCAATCAAACTTCTCTCCAACTTTTGATGTTTGCTAGTTTAATACATGGGATGTCTCGCATAGTGAAATCCAAATAAGGAACCCCCCCGATACACTACTACCTAACATAGTCGGTTGTCGAGATCCGTAAGGCCCTCAGTGCATAATATGTACCTTCCCACAATCTCCATATGTTAAAAAAAATCTACTTATGTCCTTTAGAAATAACATGAAACATGGCACTCTCACTATCTCAAGTCCTAGGTAAGTTATATCTCTTTGTTCGATAAAGAACACAATGTATCCTGAGTCACATTAGTAAATAGATCCTTACGCACAGGGATCACATATAACTAGACAACATACTCACTGAAGTCTACGATACCATGAAATTTACATATATATATATATATATATATATATATATATATATATATATATATATATATATAGGCCCAACCCTATTTCAGGTGGCGCCTCACCAAAGTAATATTACTCACTCAGAATATCCATCATGATAGTCTTATCATTCAATCTAGTATCGTTCAAACATTCGGTAATTAATCACTACACATTACCATAATAAGCTCTACTTTGCTAACTCAATGTAGTAGTAAATTATAATGATGAAATATGTTCTTAGTTCCCACCCGGCTCACTCACGGGTGACATCAAAAAGTCTTATTATCAACTATAGATATGTTTGCAACCCGACTATTAAAACCAAAGTACCCACTAAACTCAACTCGCAAATTAATTTTAACGTTAACAATTCATAGATATTGTGACACACATATGCCACTTGAATTAATCCTTTACTCACAAGGATAAAACAAAACTTCACCAGTCTCACCCAATTGTCGGGTCCCAGCACTTAGCTTCCTACACGACCCATAAGCATTTGCAATCGTTATACATCTAGTATTTCATCCAATAGTTTCCCCCTCCTCGTGGTGGGCAA
Organism: Sambucus nigra; assembly: GCA_949130495.1. Taxonomy (NCBI): domain Eukaryota; kingdom Viridiplantae; phylum Streptophyta; class Magnoliopsida; order Dipsacales; family Adoxaceae; genus Sambucus; species Sambucus nigra. The sequence continues at coordinate 335,193,211 of OX422215.1, forward strand.
ATTATTATGTTCTGCGACTTACACTCCCATAACTGAAATGTTGGCCCAAAATCTCTAGGCCTCACTTAAGGCTTTCTGGCCTCCCTTTTACTTCCTAGGCCTCGTCGACTCTCAGGTTGTAAATTCCTGGGACCAATTCTCTTAACCCAATCTCTCCGCTGAAAATCTCACTCCTCCATTTGTTATGCCTAACTGGCATGGTTTAACATTTCCAAACTTATCGGCCTCACTTCTCAATGTGGACACATTCAACACTAGTAGTCTCTCTATATATACATAGGGCAATTTCCTATGTTATTCCCTTGGCATTGGTCCCACTGACTATTTTGGAATGTCCTTCTCTTGGACCGGGCAGTCTTAGCTCCCAATTTCTATTTTTGTTGTTCCTTTGGCTCTACTAGTCCCATGAAACACATGGTCGACCTCGCTGGTCTTGACTGAATTCATCACCGCTTAGTAAGGATTTAAATAGGTCCCCCATTGGGTATACCTTCCGGTAATTTTTCACTATCACCATTGAATTCAATCTTGCCCTTCAACTAGGTTTTCCCAACCCTACAGGCTCCCCTTCTTCTGGAAGTGGTTACAAATTTCTTCGCGACATTGACCCTAGTCATCTTCATCAAATTTCCATCTGCATTTGAGTATTTGACTCATGAGTTCATTCACAATAATAACTCTTTTTATCTTCGATGTACCCTATTCTTCATTGGGTAAGGAATTCGTTAAACCAGTTTACTGCTCTCTCGCATTGGGATTTCTTTCTTGCCTATATGAAATAATTTTTTAGATTCTTTCAAATCCCTATTAAAACTGCAGATGGACGATTTCTTGATCGAGCTGTACCTAAATTTCTCATTTTATCTTCACACATACTTCTTTATATGTGATGTCTAACTCTCATAACTTTAGATTGCTCCTATGAGCAAAAATTTTGTTCGAAATTTTTAACTCCTGGGTGTTTACTACACTTCACCCTATATAATTGCCTTTGAATTTCTTCCTTCACAAGAGTCCTTCCGACTCCTTCACCTGTCACAGACAGTGCTGGGTAGGTTTGGAATGGCATAAACTTCATCCATGACGGTGCTTGGGGAAACTACAGCTCCCGAACGTCTTTTTTATTATCCTCAGCCTGAACAACATTTTTATTGGGTTCTGTCTCAAACACCATTTCCTAAACACTCTATATCTTTGACTGAGTCCTCATCCTATAGTTCTTCTAATGACCCTCGCTAGTAATCAACACCTGACCGAGCTCGTACAAGAATTACATCATTTATATTTCCTAGCAGGAGCATGTAAGTCATAATACGCAGAGGAATACAAAATCCTAATTATAGGGATCTATATCAAAAAACGCAAAGCTGAAACATAGAAAGTCGTACAGATCCTAAGGACACTAGAACCTGATGCTCTGATACCACGTGTGACACCCTGCCTAATTAAATACCGAGTGATCAGTCATTTATTAAATTAAATCAGAATATCATGTTGGTTCAATCTCAACATCACTGTCGAAAAATAATTTCTTTATTAATTCACCTAATAAATAATTAAGCTAGTGTCAACACTTTTCCATTTTTAATTCAATTAAAACCATTCCATAATACGAAATAATAATTTAGTAACATCAAATCACAAGTGGACTAAATGTAACAGGAATAAATGTGACTGGAATAAACTCTCCAGTTTAAAAATATCATTACCACCAAATAAAACTAATATCCACAGTACTGACATAACAAATTACAACCTCTAGAATCCTGGACGACATGCTATAAATAAAAGTAAATACTACAGATATATGAATCAATAGATTGGATGCATATAAACAAAGTCTGCATCTCCATTAGCAGCTATAACCCGTCGAGACATCCATATTCTATGCCATCCCCTTGATACTGGACACCTGATGTACAAGGTACTATAGAGAAGAGAATATGCAAGGAAATGGGTCAGAGCCCGATTGTAAAAGATTTTAAAAACAGCAAGTGAATAATGTTGCAATTATCAATTATTATATACATGTTAAATTCTCGGCCTCTCTCTTGAAACTCTCACCTCTCATCTAGTGTGCACGCCTAAAGTGTCTCCAAATTATTCTAGTTACTATTCCCACTTTCAATAGATCATATCATTGTGTCAACTATCCATAGCCCTTATCTTCCCTACGTATTTTCCTCGCAACACATGTAATAAATAAATATATATTAGTTTAATTCTCAGTATAATTAAGTGTTCTCAAACTTAATTAATTTCAGATTTCACTATCTTTCATGTCTACTTAAATCACACAGTAGATAATATTACAAGAATATATCTATATATATATATATATATATATATATATATATATATATATATATATATATATATATATATATATAGGAGAAGGCTCACCTACATCATGCTCTATACATCATCAATACATCACACCTAGTTGTAGCCCCTTAAAAACTATTTTTTCCAAATTTTTTATTTTTGTCTTGAAATTAACCTTCCAATAAACCCATATTCAAAAAATTAGGTCAAAATATATTTTGCATCTATTTTTAAAAAATCCACAAAAAACTGCTCAAAATACCTTATTTATAAGGGTCTGCGCCAGCAGTTTTTTGTGAATTTTTTAAAAATAGTTACAAAATGTATTTTGACCTAATTTTTTGAATATAGGTTGAATAGATGGTTAATTTCAGGGGGAAAATAAAAATTTTGGAAAAAAAGTTTCTTAGGGCCTAGAACTAGATGTGATGTATGGTGTGATGTATACATCATGATGTAGGTGAGCCTTCCTCTCTCTCTCTCTCTCTCTCTCTCTATATATATATATATATATATATATATATATATATATATATATATATATACAATACTGCACCCCGAGACACAGTTGTGGTACATGCATACTTTGCTATCTAGTCCCAATACATCTCGTTACTGTGGAAAGGACTGTTGGTTCGGTATATCCCTCGAACCACAAGTATCAAAACACAAGTATTAAAGGCAAATATGGTCCTAAACCTTTGGTCTACCCACCCAAATGACCGTTCAATACCATTGTTTCCACTAATGGCAATCCAACCTAAGTCCTATGTTCTGAGGCAACAACTCAAAAATCCCCCATAAGGCTCATCAAGATATGACTTCCCTCAACGCGTAAACCTCCCATCAATAGCAAGTAGGATAGGTATATCGTATACATAAATCGTCAAGCAATTGGTATATGCTCAACCTATATAATAATAGGTACACACTCGACATATGTCTCATATTAGGAATTCATCCTACCCCAAGTACCCGTGGTATTTCTCGAATACTAACTGTACTTGTTTATAACGATTCATTATCGTATTTTATTATGTAGCTATCACTCACATAATTCCCTTCTTAATTCAATATATAATTTCTCAACATTAACCCAAGTCTCTCACTCTTTGTTAATGTATCAACAATTATTCAGAACCTACTATGGGCCAAATCCGAATTTCCAAACTTTTCTGGGCTAAAATAGGATTTTTGAAATCTCGTTAGAAGTCTCTATATTCTCGTTCAAACGACATAGCATCTCGTTTGAATGACATCACGTCTCACTCGAATGACTTCCCAGTTCATTCGACGTTTCAGCGGTTCGTCCCCAACCTCAGTTTTTTGTGTTTTTCTCCATTTTCATACACCCAAACCCACATGGAATACATTCTAACGATCCCAATTATCTCAACATCATTTATACATGTTTATGGGTGATTATAACACATAGAAAACATTTAATTCCTTATTTTTCAAGACTGGATTTCAATCTAAATCAATATAATCTTTAAAATCCTCCAATTCTATATTCACCATTTATGTTCTTCATAAGACCCAGAAACAGTACGCAAATACCAACTTCAAATGATCCCAACCTCCCAAGAATAAATCCCAATTGATATATCCATGTATATACATGATTTATAACATCACAACATATCAAAATCATCATAGACTTTTTGATGAATCATGCTAATCTTATTTTAAATTCAGAAAATCTGCATTATGTAATTCTTTCTCAAGAACACATATAAACCCCAAATTTGCTCATAAATTAAACCCAAAAATTTGTGGTGTTAATTCTAACTTAATCAAAGGAATTATCCTAAGTTATTTCCATTTCAGGAATTACATCAAAATCAGCTAATTTTCATCCTTAATTCATAGTTTTCATGAATGTTTATCTCTTCTAATTTAACATGGATATTATACTCACTAATTTGAACAAGAATTAAACTTTACCTAATGTGTAGGTCTTATCCTTTGGAGAAATATGTGTAGGATGTACCCTCCTCTTTTTCGATCACTTTTTCGGTGGTGGTGCAAGGTGGTTGTCCCTTGGTTTGCTCTCAAAACCTCTTCCTCTCCTTGGAAAAACCTCTCACTCTCCTCAAAGACCATTCCTTTGATTTTGGGTGAATGAAACTAAGTTCTCTAATCTCTTCACTTATATATTAAAACCCAATCTTCCTAGTTACTATTCACCTCCCAAATAAAATAACCAAAATACCCCTCTAAGGTGTCCTTTTGGTTCCCAATTGACCCGAGACCTAAATCAAACCCCCGGGTAGACTTTTCTGACTGTTTTGACCCTTCCGGACTCAACGGTGCACTAAAAAAGATCATTCTGATGATAAAAAATAATTTACTTTTCATTCCATTTAAATATAGTCCCGACACGACTCACACGCGTGTCCCGACTTAATTACCGTAATTGTCGTATTCACAACTCGCGATAATTTATAAAATCATAATCATATATATTACTTTTAATCACTAAGTAATATTCAACATAAATCACATATTACTTTATTGTTAAGTAATATTTAAATTCAGATTAATTTTTAATTATCCCACAATTAAGTCTAATTACTACCATTTTAAAAGTCATTAAAAATACGGGGTGTTACAGTAGTGAGCCCTACAAGGGGAGCCCCGGGGGGGTTAAGAAATAGGTTTATCATTATTTTGTGGTGTTTCTTCATTTAATGGATTTTCTTTAATTTTTTTCTTTTATTCCTATTTTGACATTATGATTTTTTATTGTACAGATCGTTGTAAAGAGAAAGAACCGAAACTTGGAGACATGACCTTTTGTTACCTAAAGAAGGCTTGGTCTCTTAAACAACATTTGACTTCTGATGATCACCCCAGGTGGACCTCACTTATGTTTTCCTACACCTCTACCACCACATTGTTCATTGTTCGCCTAATTGATAGGGAGCCATAAATTCCTGAAGGACTTTCCCATCATGATCCTTCATTAGCGAGCACTTCAAGCTCTTTTGAGTTTGTATACATCTACACCATCCCCACATTTACTCATATAACCTTAGAGGAAGGGATGACACCAAGGAGGAGGATCTCCAACTTGATGGAGGGGACCTTTTCCCCTACTTCACCAATTTCCAAGTCCTCCAAATGGAAGGAGGTCGAGGGTCCAGCTTACCCTATGACTTTGGGGGATTCCTCTGATAAGTGACGGGATCATCCTATAAAGCATATAAAGACTAAAAAAACCTTGAAATCCACTCTCCCACCTAAAAGATAGTGGATGCCCCTAGTAATAAGGGGAAGGTCCCTACTGAAGGGTTAATGGCCAAGCAACCAAAATTGACTCTTTGACTGTTGAAGGGAGCTTGTCTCCCTGTTGATTAGGCCTTGGTCGGGAGCCTTCCTTTTGATAGGCTATCTTTACATGTCGTCCATACTTTATCTCTCGTAAGTGTCGACTTTATTCACTTATACTTGCATTTCTCTGTACTTTGTTATGCTAACTATCTCTATTTTTTTTGTTCTACAATTTGTGTTAGACTTTGTCAATCTTGTAGATAGGATGTCTGACCTTAAAAATGAGACGGACGAGTTGGGACATGATATATAGGGGGTATAAGGACCTCGATGCTGCTCAGGAAAAGGCTAAGCAACATGATATTGTAATGAAGGCCAAAGACACTGAGATCACCACTTTGGATACCAAGGTCGAGAAGATAGATAAGGACGGTGAGGAGTCCTACCAATCTTTGGCAACGGTATTGGAGGCCAACACCACTGCCTTTTCCATCACCTAAAAATAATTAGACTTTGTATAGAAGTTATTCCTCAAGAAGGTTTGGGATAAGGACCTATAAAAGGTTGAGGTTCCTAGTGAGTGTGAGTGTGAGTTGTTCACTCAGTATGACCTTATCTCTCCCCTAAAATTTGTAGGAAGAAGAAAAAGAAGGAGAGGTCATCATCCAAATAAAGAAGGCCACCAACTAGAGCAAGGTTGTTTCGGAGAAAGAGACTCCTACTAAGTAGATTGGCCTAGGATCTTCCTTATATTTACTTGAATATCTTATATTTTTCTTTTATAATCCTCTTATAAGGATTGCCCATTATCTTTGAATGAAATGAAAAATAAATTTTTATTTTATTAAAATATGCTTACCTTCTATTTTGTATTTTCTTGTATTCGTCTTGCATTATTGTTTGCCTTAGATTTTTTAATTATTTATTTCACTGTTACAACCCAAAAATAGCTTGGCCTGGTGCCAATCAACCAAGAGAATGAACATCTGGACTTTAGTAGTGATGCTCGTGAGTGATCTTAGACAAGCTTTATTTTTGTTCACCTAGAAATGTAAATAAATGACAATTTCTTACAACGAACAAATGAAAATGGTTGTCAATCTTCAAGTCCAGCTATATGCGATTAAAATTATAAGAGATCTCTTACAAGCCATGAATGTATCATTAGGAGAAGAGATCGGTGAGGCTGAATAAGCATTCAAACAAAACGAGATGATCAAATATGGGTTTCATCGGGAGATCATGAGGTTAAGGTATAAGTTCAGAAAGGGTCCTCGTGCAGTTTGCATCACCGGTTATGATGAAGGTTGGATTAATTCCCCATTACACTTAGATAAACCAGGCAGGTAGCCTACAAGCATGGTAGGATAAACTCCCTAGCTATCTATAAAATCCCTAAGGATTATTAGTTCTAGTATTGGTACCAAGTGGATTATCATGTTTCTTGTTTACCTCCCTTTGGAGTGAGGAATCATGGATACCTTTTGATGCGATCCCTATTCAACCAGTGAATAACTATCTTGTCAACCACAGTAGTGATGATGATTTTTACCTAACCTAGATGGAGATCATCAAGCTATTTTAGCCAAGTAAGTAAATCGTCAAAGATGATACGAGTACTTATGTTATCTCATAATTTTCTTATCCATTTTATAATCGGTGGATTATGGTTATCCTTGTAATTAATAAATATTTTCAATGAAATTTAACTTATTTTATTTTATATTTTCATTCTCCTATTTTAATTTATTCCAAGCACAAGTTATTTTGGTCGTACCTTTTATGATCGTGACGTCACACTACCTTAGGCCTAGCACCATGTTATAGCCAGAATGCACCTAGTAGCCAGGCAATTCACCCATTAAGGATTTTATCCGACCAATATTGGTCAGATTTCTTAATGCCTAGCATCCCCGTAGGTCTTCGTCTTACCAGGGAAATTCATCATGTTCGTGCGTTGTTAGTAACGAACATGTAATCTTAAGATTATAACTAAGTGTAATCGTCTCAATAAGATATTAAAAAATGATTTATTCAGATAGAAACAAGATAGGTATTTATTGAAATTTGCATGCCATTTGGAACAATCAAAAAGCTAATTGTATTAACCAAAAACTTAAATACTCAAAAAGATTCATGGAAATAGCAAGCTAGACTTTGCAAAAAAACTTAAAAATAAAACTTCCTAAGGTTGGTTTCATTATGATCCTTAGGTATCTCTTTGTGCTCTATTGCTACAAGATGGTAGGCTCCCTGAAGATCAACTTTAATAATCCTGAATGGTCCTTCCTATTTGGGTCCCAGTTTGTAATCTAATGACTTTTTTGTATTATTGATGACCTTCCTTAGCACATAGTCCCTGACTTAGAACTTCCTCGGATTGATGTTTTGTTGTACTTCGTTTCCAACTTCAATTGGTAGCATGCTAAAATATTTAAAGCTTATTCCCTTCTCTTGTTGGTCAAGTTAAGCTCAATCCTAGATATATCATTATTTATATTCTGATCCGTAACTATCATTATCATGGTTAGCAGACCGGTCTCTAGTGGTATTATGTCTTCCATACCATTTGCTAAAGCAATGGGAATTTCCTCGATCGACCTCTTGGGATTTATTCGGTATGCCTAAAGGATGAAGGGAAGCTCATCCATCCAAGAACCTTTTTTTCAAGTCTTTTCTTCATTTCATCGATCATCATTTTTTTAGATACTTCAATTTAATCAACGCTCTAAGGGTAGGCCATAGAACTATAAAAGTGCCTGATGCCATAACTATTGCAAAAATCTTAGAATGGGTCGCTCTCAAATTATGTTTTATTATTAGTGATAAGTGTTCTTGGCACATCGAAATGGGTAACAATATTTCTCTAAATAAATATGATTACGTCAACATCTCTTATGTTCACCAACGGCTCCACTTAGATCCATTTCGTGAAGTAAATTGTGGCGATAAGGAGGTACTTCTTATTTCCAATGCCACATGCAGTGGACCCACAATATCTAATCCCCATTACATAAAAGATCATGGGTTAGTCAAGGTCTTAAGATTTCTGGTTAGCCTATGGAGCATTAGCTAGAATATTTGGAATTTCTTGCACTTATTCACACTGAAGATTACATTCATTTGCATCTAAAGCCACCAATATCCCTAATTTATATCTATGAATGTGGGGAATATCCCGAAATCATGGCTTCTGTAAATTCCATCGTATAATTCATATAGAACCTAGTCAACATTGCTGGGATGCATGCACCCTAATATGGTTCAGTGAAAGATCTTCTATAGAGTTCTTCCTTATGGATTGATAAAATTGAGCAATCATTACTCTTGTTTGATGAGCTTGTTTCTTATTTGTAGGCAGTGTGTATTCTTATAAGTTTACAATGATTGCATACATTTAACTGGGATCTTTTTTAATGGAAAGTAATTGGTCAGTATTTTATTCCTTCGGGATGCCTGGTTGAGTCAGGTATTCCACTTCGATCCACTTTTTAGTATATAATCGATGGTCGATGCTAATGTGGCTAATGCATCAACATGGATGTTGTCCCTCAAGAAAATTATTGGACTTGGGCGTACTTAAATTTGGTGACTAAGTTCTAGGCGATCTATAGATACGTTAACATGCATGCACCCCTACCATTGTAGTACCACGATATTTTATTGGATACTAGACTTGAGTCACAGTATATGCCAAGGTAACTAGCGCTTAGGGACGGATCTTTTTTCAGTCTACTAAGGAGAGCCTAATATTACATTTCATTATTAGATGCCTCAAAGCCAAGTCAGATTCCTTGCTCAAGGAAAGTCTTGTCTAGGGTTATCAAAATAATTTGCACTCCTTCTCTCTCTTTTAATTGGATGTAACATCCATAAAGAGGATCTATTTATCATGTTAGTCAGACTCTTTAGTGGCTATTTTATTGGTGAGTTCCACTTCATCTGGTTGATGCCCTCGGAAAAATTGAGCAAAAAAGTTTTGAAAGACATGTCCATTTACGGTTGTTTTGGGTTGATAATGGATACCGATCATCACTAGTTCCACCGAAAACTTAAAAATTCATCTAGAGGGATCGGCCTTTATAATATCTCCTTCAACAGGAAGGAAGTTATGACTATGACACAGTATTCCTCGAATTAATGACTTAACGTATTTGAGGCAATTATTAATGAGTAGGCTGGCTTTTACAGGAAAAAAGATTTGCATGATGTCTATTACTATATTTATAACATAATAGATTGAACTACGTGGTCGGACATTAAGAGATACCAGTATATTAGATCTCCCAAATTTAAGATTATGAGCAGAGTAGGTCAACATAGGAAGAGTTTGACTTCTTTCAAGCTCCCTTGAACATTCATCATTCCAAATCTCATTATTATCCTTCCTAAGAAATTGGAAGAAAATTCTACACATTTCAGAGGACTTGAAGATAAAGCGATCAAGTATTGCTTGCATTCCAATCATCTTTTGAATGTCCCTAACAGTCTTGGGTGGTTGGATGTTTCTTATCACTTCAATCTAGTCAGGTTTGCCTCAATTCCCTTCTAAATGATAAGGCAACCCAAAAAACTTCTGGATTGAAAATATTTTGTGGTGTTGAGCTTCATTCTGTAATATCTAAGAACTTCACATGTCTTAGTCACATCTATCAAATTGTCACCCTTATGTTTATTTTTCATGATCATATATATATATATATATATATACACCTCCATGGTGTTACCCAGTTAGTGCCTAAACATATTGGTGATAAGTCACTGGTAGTCGCTCCTGTATTTTTTAGTTTGAACTATATGACTTTGTAGCAGTTGAGGCCAAGGGTTGTAATAAAAGAGGTCATCTCCTCGTCGGGTCCGAACAAAAAGATTTGGTAATAGCTTGAAAAGCTCATAATAAGTTCATCCATTTATGCCTAGTTGTACCAATTGGTCAAACTTCAGAAGAAGAAAGTTATCCTTAGGACATGCTTTTTTTAGGTCGATGAAGTCTATACAAACTCTCCACTTTCCATTTCTATTTCTGACCATGATTGGGTTTGAGATACATTTAGGGAATTGAACTTCTTTAATGGACCTTGCCTCCAGAAGTTTTCATACTTCCTCTTTCACTTCCCTTACCTTATTTAGGATGTTCATCGTTCTGTCGATGTGATTGGCAAAAATGTCGGGTCCATGTGAAGTCGGTGACACATCACTTTGGGATTGATTCCAGGAATATCATACAGTTGTTAAGCGAACAAATTATGTTTCTCTTTGAGAAAATATACTATCCCTTCCTTTTCATAATCAATGAGTGAGTTGTCGATCAAAATTTTATTTTTTGAGTAAGAGTCATCAAACTTAACCTCTTATAGTCATTCCATGACTCTGTCTGTGAGAGCCACCATTATTTCTTCTACCCCTGGTCGTTCATACGTTAGTTTTTATTTGGAAGGGGTGACTCATTCTGTATTTCAATATTTTTTATTTTTTTTCTCTTATTTACATCGGATGGGAGCGATAAAGAATTGCTGAGCAAACGCTTGATTCCTATGTATCTCCATTATCCCTCAATCGGTAATGTGTTTGATCTTATGATGGTAGGTGGATGGAACTACCTTCATGGTGTGAATCCATCCTCTCCCCAAAATTGCATAGTATATCAATTTAAGGTTCACTACTAGGAATTCTATCAATTTAGATATGATTCCAGTTTTTACTAGGAGTACGATCTTCCCAAGAGGCATTAACATTCATCTTACGAAGTCGATCAGAGGGACGGTCACCTAATTCAAATCTACCATCTTCAGGTTGAGCTTATTGAACAACTTCAAATACATGACTTTTAAATAAATTACCTAGTCTACTAGTAGCTTGTCCACGTCTATGTTAGAAATTTTAAGAGTGATTACTAGTGCATCATGATGTGAGGTTTTGACTCCAACCAGGTCTTCCTCGATGAAGATGATATGCTTCGTGTAGTCAATATTTATATGGTCTTTAGTGTTTTTTGTCTTTTGTTTTAGCAAGGTTGATTTAGAAATTTTCCATAACCATCGTAACTTTCTTTAATTATATCCTTACGGCGTCGCCTTGAATGTGATTAAGGTTGGAGGTCCCAAGGATAACTGTAACTCATGTCTTATCTCATCGTTATCGAGGACGTTATCTGGCTTTTGTTCACTCTCAACAATGTACTTTTCATTCTTTTTCTCTATATAGTTGTCTAGATGACCTACATGGCTACTCTTCTAGGTACAACTTGATCTCCTTGTAGTTTTATGTCTTGTTCCCATGCTTATTATGACAAAAACATATCAAAGTCGTGTTTCTCTTTGATGGGTACCCAACCATATTCCTCAGGCACTTAAAATACTATTAATCCTTAATTTAGTTCAGGATATTATAAATTGGCTATTTAAAGACGGTGTTGATGGCGCGATGGGTCTTGCAAGGATTAAATTTTTCATCTCCCTTAAATCCATCATTCTGATTTTTGTACCCTTTCTTTGGGGCGTTCTCCTTATCCTCATTCTTGATTGCCTTTCGTCAACTAATTTTTTATTTAGTGACTGCTACCATGGCATATTTCTCAATTAGAGACGTGAGGTAATTAATGGTAGCCACCTCTTTCTTTGTGAATAACTGGTTCAGTATGGAATTATTTGGTAGGACGATCTTATATAAAGCTATTACTACTTTCTCAGAGCAGTCCTTCACTTTATTGTATGTTTCCCAATAGCGTGGACTATATTCAAACATTGTCTCATAGGGTTTCTTATTCATTATTAGGAGTGATTCCATCCTCTTCTGGTGGGTGTTATTGATAATGAAATTTACGGTGAAGGCCTTTGCGAGCGCTTAAAACTGGTGATTGACCGGTGTGGTAATATTTTAAACCAATTTTATGTAATGTCCCCAAACTGAAAGAAAGATGCATCACACAAGGATCTCGTTATTATTTTAAAGGGTTATGGCATGTCAATATTGTCAAACATAGTCAGTGGGATCATTCTTGCCATTGTAGATCTTAAATCAAGGAACTACAAATTTCTTCGAAAAATCAAAGTCCTCAATCGACCTTAAGAAAGGTGATTTCATCTGACTTATGAGCGCCCTTACAGCTAGCTCCTTAGTGAACCTGGGGCCCTCGATGATTTGGATGATCAGCCATATTTCTTTGAATGAGGGTGCAAAGTTCTTTCTTTTTACGTCGACTACTATTGTGGTCTCTTATATCTGGGGAGCCCCTAAAACTATGATGATTCTAGCCATGCCTTGAACTCTTTATGTTTTATGTTTTACTCATCTGGGGACTAGGGGTATGGGCATGGCGTTTATATTTATCCCAATGGAGCTCCTGCTCCATTCTTTCCAAGCAAAATTGAATTCGGGCATACTCTTCTTATTGGAGTCACATGGAATCCTCTTGTTAGTAAATTTGTCATTCATAATTATCCATGGGCTGTGAGATCTTATAAGATTGTGGTGGCTCATTTCTATCCACTGTTTGGTACTCTTTTAGACGATAACGTGAGATGTGATTGTTGTGACTCATGTTAGGATATATCTCAAACTTGATTATAGGAGCCTCATTGTCGTTCAGGGTGTCTCATCGACCATCGTGAGGTGGAAAGTGTTGACTATGCAAATGAGACATGATTGATTGCTAAGTGTCTTTATTTGGTTGGATGAGGAAAATTGTTTCCCACGGATGGCGCCAATTGTAAGTGGTGAAATCCTATTAGTATTTATTCAACACAGTTAAAGCCGATTATAATTTAAACATGCACGATCACACACAAGAATAGTATGTACGTTGTTCGTTAATGTGCCTACATCCAAAGGGTGTTTCTCGCTCTTTATTAATCTTCTTTAGATAACAAAGGTTACATTCCCCTTTCTCCCTGGAGTTATGGTTAAACTTATAAAGAAAAGACAATACGTTGATCCGTGAAGGACTCCATGACCTTAGATATCTATCCAATATAATCGATTGAATCTAATCCCGATATTTATATAGGTTGTCATCAATCATCTTTATCTAATTTATGAGATCTTTGATAGGATCAATGAACATGTGTCTCTCCTTTATGTGTGTATGAATTATCCCCCACAATTTTAATTCATTAGAAATGTGCACATTAAATGAGTATATCTATAATTACCAATATTAAGTTAAAACCTTACGATGTCATGGGTAATCCACCAAAAAAATCCATTATAATATGATCCCATTTCCATTTAGGAATAGGAAGGGGTTGTAGAAATCCTCTAGGATGTTAGTGTCCAATCTTCACTTGTTGACATGTCAAGCATTTAGCCACTTAATTGTCTACATCTTGTTTCATTCCTTTCCACCAGTATTGTCTCTTAAGATATTGATACACTTTGGTACTTCCTGGATAAATGATAAATTTGGAATTATGAGCTTCTTCTAGAATTTCTCTCCACGGGGAGGGATTCAAATGGTACACATATTCTTTCGTTAAATTATAATCTTATTTCTTTCCTATAAGACTAACCTTCTTATTGTTCTTTGTCTTCAAGCTGACATCGTTGGTCTTTCAAATAAACAATGTTAATTGTTGTTCTAAGACCCTCTTCTAAAGTAATGGATATGCAATGATGTTTCTGAGAAAAATAATAGCTTCTAAAAATTCTTTTTGTATATTATATTCCCTGATTGTACTAGGTATTCAATGCATGTGTAAACATCCCGTTGAATTTCCCTCTTGATTTTTTATTTAAAGCATTAGAAACTACATTTCTTTTTCCAGGACAATACTGTAGGCTACACTTATAATCTTCCAAAAATTCATTCAAGTGTCGTTGTCGGATATTTTCATCTTTCTAGGTAAATATGTATTTAAAACCTTTTTTATCTAAAAATACTTGAATTTCTGCTCCATGGAGATAACATATCCAAATCTTTAATTCAAAAACAATTGTGGCAAGTTCAAGGTCATGTAATAGATGGTTGAATTCATGGATTTTGAGATGAGGAGATCCATATTCTATTACCTTGTCGAGTTACATGAGTGCACATCATAATCCTTGTAATGAGGCATCGGTGTTCAGGTTATAACCTATATTTCTAGAGGTTTTGGTAAGTACCGGTGCACTGCACAACCTTCCTTTCAAGGTTTGAAGTGATCATACACACTCCTTCATCCAATGAAATCGAATTTCTTTTCGAGTTAATTATATTAAGGTTAAAGAAATATTTGAAAAAAATCCTACAAAACATCAACAATATTCGTCCAGTCCTAGGAACCTTTGAATTTTGGTGACATTTAAGGGAGGGTTGTTGCTATTCCATGACATATGAGGTTTTGGATGGATCTACTTGTATATCTATCTTTGAAATTACATGACCTAAAAGTCTTACTTCCTTTGTGAGAACATCACACTTACTCTTATTTGCATATAGACGATGATTGTGTAAGGTTTCTAGTACTAAGTGTAAATATTTTTTCATTGTCTTCTAGCATCTTGGAGTATATCAAAATACTATCTATGAATATGATCATGAATTAATATAGGAAAGTTTGAAACACTTGATGCATTAAGTTAATGAATGATGCAGACTGCAAATCCAAAAAGGTTGTATCGGGTTCAAAAAGAATTTTTTGGTATATCCTCTTCTTTAACTCGAAGTTGATTATTACTAAATCATAAATATATTTTTGAAAATATCCTTCACCCACGTAATTTGTCTAATAAGTCACTTATCTTAGGTAGTGGATATTTTGTTTTTTGTTTTTCTAATTGAGTTTTCGACAATCGATGCATAAACAAAATGTTACATTCTTCTTTTTGCAAATAATACTGGTGTACCCAAAGTGATGTATTAAATTGAATGAATACCTTTTTTAAGAGTTCGTCAAGTTATGTTCGGAGTTTTTCGTAATTCTAAGGGTGTCAAGTGATATGGTTTCTAGAAATGGGTACATTATCAGGTAAGAGATTTATCACAAATTATATTTCTCTTGGCAGAGGTAAACCTAGTAATCCCTCGAGAAAAACATATTTGTAGTTACTTAAGATAGTAAGAGACGTGGATAGTAGGTTATCCTATAATTTGGAAAGTCTTACATTTGATTTTTTTTCCTTGTAAATAGAATGCGGCCCCTCCAGGAATTCAAAAAATAACAACTTTCTTATCTTTATGAAAGGGAATGCATTATAATAACAATATTGAATCCCAGTATTTTTAATATCACGAAATCTATAGTAAGAGTTCTTATCCCTACCTCTATAGTATATTTCCTATAAATGTGACTACTTACAGTATCGCCATTTTGTGATTCTATAAATAAAGAATGATTAAGAGGACTAGTAGATAATTTCAATAAGGTTATAAAATCTTTGCAAATAAAGGAATTACTAGACCCCAAATAAAATATCACATGATCTTAAAATTTATGAAAAGATAAGTTACCTTCTACCATAACATAGATATTTGTCCTCTCGGTTATTGTGATTGTAAAAGTTAAGCCTTACATCTTAATTCGTGACTCGCGCCTTTTCCTCGTAGAGGTTACTGAGACTATCTGTTGTTAGGTTTTCCAATTGGTACAAAAGGGGGTTTAAGAAAATTAATTTTCTTAGTAGAGAAGATGAACTATTATTGTTTGAGTGGTGAAGTTTTGGGCCCTGAGATCTAATGTGACCAAGTTCATTATGGACATAGCATCGAATGATAGGTATACTATTATTATAGACAGTTTGACTAAACACACTTCTTTCATTTGATTTTGGATATGGATTGGTTCTTGGGTTATTATGATTTTGGACTGAATAATGATATGAGTACAAAAATCCCCACAAAAACCTCCACAAAATCTGACGTGGATTCCACTTATTCTCTCACCTACCTATTAAACATTGCCTTGTGGTATGGGGTCCCGCCAGGGCACCAATAGCACTACTTTTTGTGGAGATTTTGTGGAGTTACTTTGTACCCATAGCATTACTATTTTGGACTACGTAACTACTTTCTAGGGTTTCGTTTGTGTTATTAGTCATCCCACCTGATGTCGCGTTTTCACACGGTAAATGAGGATACTTTAATTATTTAACTAAAGTCACAGATTTGCAAGGGTACAATTGACTTTTTTATGGCCTTTATATTGTGACACAATGAGAAAGTTCTATAAAATGAGCTTCATATTGTGACACATTCATCTATTATTATTGTAGACTTACGAAATTAACTACCATTTCGTCCCTCATAGATTCAGTAAAGTGTTTCTTAAAGACTATCTCCTCAAATTGTGAAACTTAACCTTTAGTATTTTGACTATGACCTATAAATTGCCACCAATGATCAGCTTTTCCTTAAAAAAGATAGGTTGTTAAAATTACCCTAAGAGTTTGAGGCAAACATTTCTCTACCTCACTTGCACTTGGTTTTCTATGAAAAAATGGTGCTCTTTGTCATAAAAATTCCTTTTATGCATTCATCCTTCACATTTTTTTCATTAGTTTTAATATTTACTGGATTTTGTGATGGTACATTATGTTCTAATTGAGTCAGTGCATTTAATTCTTGGAGGAAATGTATTATACATTCCATAGGAGTTGGCGGATGTGGAACTTTATGCACTTGTTTAGCAGAATGGTCCTCTGGTTGACCCGATCCATTTTCGGCTGTTAGTGTGCTTACCATCCTACAAATTTCATAGTTATGACTAAATATAAATAATTTCATATAAAATAGTATGGCAAACCTTATATATTATCATTTTGTATTATAACATCCCCTAATATTATACACTTGAAAGAAAGGAACCTCCGAAATAAAAGGGCTATATACTATTATATTATACATGCATACCATCATAAACTTCATGTATATCCTTGGCATCATACCTTATACTGTGATACTATAACTTAGCCTTTTATTATGCATGCAACGAAATATAACCTTGATCTCTCATCCCTTTATTTACATATATATTTTTCTTCTTTCGAACTTTGCATAGTAAAGGTTGGGTACCACCTAGTTGGCCTTATTTATAGAACCTCCGGAGTTTGAACTTGACAAATATGTAAGAAAATCCACAAGGGGTTATGGGGAGCCATAATTGATGGGGGATGATGGTGGAGTAGGAATAAGTTCCTCTTTAGGCACGATATTTCTAGCATGATTAATTGTTCATTGTAGTACCTCTAGGTCACTAGAATAATTATGGGATTGCTTCACATTGAGTTCATTTCTGATTAGATGAATGGCTAGTAGGGACTACTTGATGTCACAAGTAGCTATGGACCATTATTGATCGATGCCTCGAAGGGCCTCACACAGTTTGGTATATCCTTCATCATGTATTCTCTAAGCGAATCATTCTCTACTAGTGTCATTGATATTTAAATACATTTAGTATCAAACATTCATTTCTATAAGGCATTAGTTAACCTTGGCAACGTATAAAGAAGTTACAAAAATAATATAACTAGAACCATATCTTAAATCCCTTATATGATTAGTAAAACAGGCTTTGATACCATGTTGACATGCCCGATATTATGTGCAAAGTACGAGATGTGTATACCAATAACATAAGAAAAAATGAAATATTTTCAGTGAAAGAACACAACTTTATTTAAACTATAATGCTAACCATATCTTTTTATAATATTAAAACTAGTATCGTGATATAGAAATAAAGGGCGAAGTTTCACTACATAAGCTGAGAAATAATAGTATATATCTTCCACACAATTTTGTCATTCTTTCCTAAATCCATCCACATGTAAGTAATGGAAAGTAACATTCTTGATTTAATTGATTGAAAATTCACGGGGTCAAGGGTATTTCCCCTTCCTCTATCTCACTTTCAATCTATAATGATAAAGAATAAGAAAAACTTTGACAAGTAGATAATTATAAGTCTATTACAACAAGGTGTGAAGTATATGTATCAAGAAAATATGAATAATAATAATAATAATAATAATAATAATAATAATAATAATAATAATAATAATAATAATAATAATAATAATAATAATAATAATAATAAATGCAATTTGTAAGATGGACAAAATGACATGGATATCAAACTATACGAAGAGATAAAGTTAATATAAATGGTGTAGTTAATATTGATAAGAGAGATATCAATCAAAACTGCAGTTATAGTTGATATAATAAAATTTCCTATAATATCACGTTATAAATGGGGAAATGATTCAAACTTCAATAGACGGATATTCCATAATATCGAGTTGTAGATATTTAATTTAATTGTGTTAATTATAGTCAATCAATCCCAGCCATGGAGTGATAAAGTACATAACTGCTAAGCATAACTCATAAGGGTTGCATACACGTGGTAAGCAAGCACTAAATACCTTGAGTCCTAAGGCCAAATAGATTTCATGCAGTTTTTGTTGTGTGGGATATGCTTATTTCCTTACTATAATTTATGTAACAAAACATAGAACATATGGATTTTTGAAAGATTGGATCAAATATTCTATTCGGTTTGTTACGGGTTTATAAATGTTTTAAGAATGAGAACGATATTTTTAGGGCTATCACATTGTGATATCAATAATTCATAAAGTAGCAAGTGTAAATATGAAATAGTATTGAAATATTGTGACTTTCTTTCAGTAATGGCTTTGATTAACGCAGCGTTCGACTATTTAATTTGGAACTAGAGTTTTCGTAAGAATAAAAAAAGTATAAGGCTAGGAAAATGAGATGTTTATGCTATATCAGATATGGGGGTGTGAGTTAGTGATGTAAGTAATGTAAGTAAATTTATTTGGGGTGTTTACTACAATTAATCAAAGTAATTTTAATGGTTTTTAAGTAAAATTCATATATTATATGAAGAGATTGAACGTCGTTAAATGGAATTAGTGTTACGTTTAAGGGTCTTTTATAAGGTTTGAAATTGGAGTTAAAATACGTAAGTTAGAAACTGTGGGTGTTTATGTGTAATTTTAAAAACTAAAATTCTTTTCTTTCATAAATATCTAAAGAAAATGGTTTCTTGGTAACCAAATATGGTAGTATAATATAAAAAAATTGGCAAGAAAACTATTACTAATTTTTGGGAAAAAAATCAGATCACTCACATGCTCTCATGGGCGGGTTTAAAATCACCACACGTACCCACTTCCTCACATTCCAATGCATGGGGTATTATTAATCTTATTAATCTCACATTCCAATGCATGGGGTAAAAATATCGCATGTTTTTACTTAGGTTTGACTAAAATTTGACCGTAAATAACGTGAGTTACAGAACACTTCAGCCTTCGATTCCTTAATAAAAGTTGTCTAAAATTTTATAAGGAATCCAAAGAATATATTTTTAAGGCTTGAGGGAAAGTGTATCAAGTTATTGATTTTCTAGTCAAACTTGTATTTTGACTAACATTATTTAGACCAAGGGTTTGAATTTGAACAATGGGGTTTGTTAAAAATGAATCAAACCATGTAAAAAAAATTCTTAATTATGTACTATAGAACCTTATTTTAAATTTTGAACAATTCTATACGGAACTTAAAATTTCCAATTTTGTCCACTAAAGATGAATATAAAGAAATTTCAGCAGTGCACCTAGGTTCCAAGTAACTAGAGCTTGAATTCTCTGATCTTTAAACTTGTTCAAGATCAAAATTAGATGAAACATCATTAAAGTTCAAGCTTTAATGGTGTTTTCTGGTTTCCAAATCATTTCAATGCTATATAAGTAGTATAAATATGCTATGAATGCATCAAACTAAACCATGTTAACACAAAAACTCAACCAAATACTAAAAGAATGAAAAACTACGTAAAATAATAGTATAGCAATTTACGTCCAAACTAAACTTCAATTTTTTACTATGTTGTTGTGTAGTTTTTATTATTGTAGGTTAGGGTTTAAATAGAACTTGATATGGGCCCCTGATTGGTAAGAAAAGAGGTGGATTTAGCCAAGTTTAAATTAGTTTTGGTTTGGGGGAATTGTGTATGCTTGTGGAAAACATGTGTTGGCTTATGTTCAACCTTGTCACAAGAATACCAGTAGGTCCAAGACTATTGGGGGACTATGTGATAGTTTCCAAAACTACTTTTAGGTCCTTGTGTACTTTGGTGTTTTCATAAAAGGGTTTATGCTTCTTTTTAAGGCTAGTTTGAGGGGTTAAACTAAATTTCTTAAACTTTCCAATTAGGTCTTGACACATGTTGAAAATATAATGAATATGGATAAATTTTATCATTTGTTCAATTCCTCGGGTAGTTAAAGGTTAATAAAGAATATTTTGAAGTTTTTAGGGGGAAAAGTTTAATTTTTTAAAATATCCAAGGTTGTGTTCATTCTTTTTATTTCTTCTGGGTTTGCTTATGGTTTAAGATATAATTTACGCCCTCAGGTTTATTACTTCTTATCTATATATACGAGATCTTTCCAAAATGGTATTGTTCAGTAATTCAATAGGGTTTGGTAATACGGGGTATTATACCCCAAACAGTCTAAAAACATAGCCCAAAGGGGTATCCACCCCTAGGGCCCAAACGACATACTAAAAATACTAACCCTGACTCCAATCCAATTTTTATACGTTGTAGAAAAGTACATTAATGCCAATTGGGTGGTCGAAGTTAATTATTGGAGTTGATAAGATATTTTAGTGGTGTGCAAGGCAATTAAGAATGGATATATGCAAGTATGTTGTTGAAGTTGGATTTGATTTTGATTATTTGAGGAATGAAAATATGAGTCAATGCACAATCTTCAATTCAAGCAGAAAGTGGATGTAAATGGCTTATTCACACTTTTATTGAACAATGTAATTGTTTTTTTGTTATAAAGGACTTTCAATGGTGATCATTCTTGTGGATTAATTGTGCACGCTAAAAAAAGAAGTAGGATTACAATGGAGCTAGTTGTAAAGTTAATTGTGGATGAAATACATTCAAAACCTTTAACTAGACCTTGCGAAGTTGTGATGTTATCTAAGAATTTAATTAAAATTATGAAATACAAATGTATTATCATGTCATTTGGTAGGGTGTTGAAAAGGCAAGGACATATGGTGATTCGTGTCTTTCATTTGATCAACTTAGGTGGTACGCTGATGCTCTGGAGATAGATAAAAAAAATCCTAGAAGTGTTATTGAATTGAGTTGGGATTTGTCAACAAGGAGGTTCAAAATTTTTTCCATTTCTTTTCGCGCATATTCTAATGGTTTAAATTTTGTCGAGCAAGTTTATTCTAGATGATATGTTTTTGAAAGGTCGATATGAGGATAATGTACTTTCTACTAATGGAAAGAATGGAAACTAGTGTATGATTTGTGTTATGTTTTGAAGTTGTTTGAGAATGGTTCACAATATTGTGTTGCATTAATATATAGCATTGCAAAATGGCAATTGGAAATTGCATTGCTCACTTTCATTGTGAACTTGAAATGTGGAAATATAACTCTAAAATATATCATTGCGAAATTGAACTGCAAAATATCAATAAAAATAGTTTTTGCTAAAACTATATAGGAAATCACTATGGGAAATCTAAAAAGTGGTGATCCACCATAGTCACTCATATCAACTCAAAATATTATACTTTATTGCAATACACATTTAAAAATATATACATATGACATAATTTACATATTGATTCATTTATTGTAGAAGTCCTCGCTGTAGGAATTTAGATTCAAGTTCAACAATGAAGCAATTGTATATCCTAAATCAATTTTTTGGCCCCTTACATCATCAATGTGGAAATATGTGCATTTTGTTGTTACAACATATAGGAACCATCTGTGGTTCCTATGGACGTATTCGGAGAAAAAAATGGTACATTAGTTTCATACTAAATACACCATAATTTTTTTAGTTTAATCGTGTAGATTTGCTCAATTCTTAATGCAATTCCTTTAGCATTTGTTATATAAATGATATCTCAATCGAATGTGCATTTGATATTTTCATAAAAATGGTAGAAACCTAACAGTTTTTTTGCCTTATAATTGAGTCGAATAAAGAATCCAATAGTATTTCCATGAACATACTTGACAGTTACCATGAAGGCTTCGTATTGTTTAATCATCATAAAAACACTCAATATTTTTTTAGTTAAGAAATACTAGTTTATTTAGTTTAATCAATGCATCAACTTTTGTACTATATAGTATATTTAACATGCGAGCACAATGTGTGCATCAACGGCTAATGGATGTAATTGCGTGGGGGGGGGAGAGATAAGGGGGAATAGAGGAACATGTTAGAAGTTGTGTTATGCACGTGTACAAAAAATATGATTACATAATTTCGCACTGCGAAGTTCATCCTTTCCCATTATGAAATATTTAATTCTCACTACGACATTTCAATTTCACTTTGAATTTATTTTTTTATCTCGCACTACAACATTTCAATATTATTTTCACAAAATATTCTACAAAAGTCTTCTAATTTGAACAAATCGCAAGTTTATTCTATTTTTCATTTGTTGTAGTTTTCGCATAAACCTGGGAAAATTAGACATGGTTCTTAAACCAACTTCGTAGTGTTATTGGTTGTGATAGAGAGCTAGCTTTAATTTATGATTGTAATTATGGGTTGAAAGAATCTCTTCCAGTTGTTTTACCTCTTAGTTACCACTCCTACTATGTACAAAATCTAAAGGGTAGTTTGAGAAAAAAAAATGTGGTAGTCATTCATACTCCAAGATACTAGATGATACAATTGTGAATATGAAACAATAAGAGAGCTATTTGAAAATATAATGGGCGAACTACAAAGATATAGGGTGAAAGGGTTGAGCATTCCATAGAGGATTGTGATAAAAAACACTGACCAAATATTGAATTTACTTGTAAATGGTACGATGAGACGTGTTATAATGTAGCTGAAGCGTTTAATTCATTGATACGGGATACTCGACATTTACAATTTACCATAATGATTGACAATATAAGAATGAAAATGATGAGTATGCTGCCAAAAAGGTGCAAACGATCTAGATAATGGATTGGTGTGTTGTGTCATGACATGGAAAAAATATTTCAGTTAAACTAAAAGTAGGTCGAACATGGGGTGTGGTACAGTCAACATATGGTATATTCGACCCCCTTATTCAGTGTCGGTTAACATTGATCATAGGTCTTGCTTACGTGGGAAGTGACAGAGAAAAGGATTTCCTTGTTCTCATGTTGCTACAATATTGCAAAAGGGAGGTAACAATGTCTACAACTATGTTGACCAATATTTCTACACCGAGACCTTTTGAAATGCTTATTCATATTACATTACCCCAATCCCTACCATTCACAAACCTCAATTCAATTTAAATAATGAACTCGTTTTACCCTAATTACAAAGAAATAACTTGGCCAAATAACGAAAAAAAGGAATCCATTTAGAGGCAAGGCGTGAAGAATAACTAAATGTGGTAGATGTAAAATATTTACCCCTTATAATAGTATGACATGTGAGGAGGGTATAACTAAATGTGAAATTAATGATAATTAGAATAAGTTATTTGTATATCTATTGTTTTTCGATGTTTGTCCATGTCCAAATTTTTGCATTGAAATATTTACATATTTCATATTGCAAATTATGATTATTCACAATGCGAAATATTATAATTTTGCACAACGAGTTATAATCATTTCGCATTGCGAATTATGTTACATCGTAGTTCGCTCTTATTTTAAGATTATTTGAAATTCGAATACGACATATATAAAAACCAACATTTGTTCAATATATAAATATCATAAATAAACGTCAGTTAACATACTTACAAACTATGAACAAAAAAAAGAAATAAAAATACAAACATAAGCTTGAAATATATTAAAAAGTGACACTACTCTCTCGATATTCAAGATAAGTATCCCCAAAATCACCAAGGGATAGTATAAATTTTATGATTGTGTTTATTCTTTTTGGAAGCCATTCTTCAACCAATCGCAGATACATGTCCTTTTTTTGCACCAGTTCTCATAATATGGTATTACTTGATGGACATAAAAACTCTATAAATCATCAAAGTTACAAGGAAAGTTAATATGGATACCCCCACCAATAATTTAGTTATTGGGGGTAATCCTAAGCACCTTGGTCCATCGTATATGAATAACTCATAGTATGCATACTTGTACTGATGGAAAACATCTTATATTTCTTCAAATTATCGCCAATAATTTATTTCCATATTCAGATAGTCTTCCAACCATCTTATAAGTTGAACCATTTTAAACAAAAAAAGTTAAAAAAAATATTAGGGTTTTTGTTTTGATTTATGTAATAAATATGTACATGAATGATAAAGGAGAATGTAGTTCATATATATATATATATATATATATATATATATATATATATATATATATATATATATATATATATATATACCAATGCACGTAGGTCTTAATATTAAGGCAAACGTCACATCATTTGAATTTCTCGACTTTTCAAATATGGAATCAACTATTTTTTCCTTATGCAAAATGCATTTGCTTATTAAATACGTGGGTTGTCATTATTTCTATTATGTATGTGTTGTCATTTGAATGCTCGGTGCATTTAATTACATTCATCATTAAGTTTTGGAGGATTCTAAAATATTCGTATTTATCTACATACATATGCATATCTCTCTCTCTCTCTCTATATATATATATATATATATATATATATATATATATATGAGAGAGGTTCAAAAGCGAACATTTTAACGAACATTAAGGAAAAACACTCAAAACCCATTAATTTTAACTCCTATGTTGAAATTGGTCCACATCAGCAGCACCCGAGACCATTCTGGCCAGCACCCCCCAACCCCACCTACCCACCCCCCATCCCCACCCCGACCACCATGGCAGGGCAGCACCATGGCAACAGGTATGACAGCCCTCGCAACAGGTATGGCATCCCTTATAGTGGTGTGGTGGGGGTGGGGGTGCTGGTCAGAATGGTCTCGGGTGCCGCTGACGCGAACCAATTTCAACATAGGAGTTAAAATCAATGGTTTTGGGGTGTTTTTCCATAATGTTCGTTAAAAGGTTCGCTTTTAATGTTCGCTTTTGAACCTCTCCCTATATATATATATATATATATATATATATATATAAGTAATGATATAAATATCATATTTTTATACAATTATTTACAAATATATGTTGGTGTATATATAAATATATAGAGAGAGGGAGAGAAATGTGGTTTTGAATGTTATATTAATAATTATCAAATGTATTTTAACAAATATCAACAAATTAAAATTAATTGAAATAGATTTGTGATAAATGCTAAAAGATAGAATAATATTTTGCAATGCATATTTTGTATTTTTACACAAGTAATGTGAAATATTACTAATTTGTCACTATGAAATATTGGGATGTGTCATTTGGCAAGGTAACTTTACAGGGAGGTTAATATTAAAAGTCATTACTTAGATACACACATTGATATTACCGTTAATTAATATCATTTTCGTGATTACTTTTCACAAAAGCAAACCATTTTTCAAAGCATGGGATTTCATCATTCTTTTATAAGTACTTGGTGAGAGTGCGTGTGCTCGAAACCAAAATAAATGAAGAATACCCAATTAAAATTTCTTGTCAAAAAAGATAATGTTTTCCTTTATTTTTTTGTTATAGGTAAAAGACAACGCCTGATATTTATTTGACAAACTATTTACCAAATATATTGCACAAAATTCTATCTTCATTATTAGGTGATTTAATCAAAGGGAAAAAATGTAAACAATATAGCACAACACCAAGGCATACGAGAAAAAACCCACAATGGGAAAAATCCTCGTGACGGCAAAACGCCCAATGTATTATGGTATAATAACATAAATAGAAGGTAAATACTTACAACCACATGATTGTATGACTGAATAGAAAATATTTTCCACCAAATCATTCGAGGAGAGCGCCGACAACTAAGAACACTACACAATCGCGATCGGTTTTGGTCTGCAACCAATGTTGTTATGTCCTACGCTAACAAGTCTTCTTTTAAAATTTGAAGTTATTTTTTTATGTTCCAATTGAATATAACTATGATAAGTCACAAAATCTATTTCTACTTCCTAGGATGTCATATTCCTAAAGGTTGATGGATGCTTTAGAGCTAATTAAAAATATACTCACACGTATTTTTGTGACGTCAAAAATATTCAAAGTATCTCAAGAACACATTTGTGAAAAGCTTGTTCAAGTATTAATAAGAAGTAATAAAACTTAAAATGACTTTAAATAGAAATAATATCAATGGATATCTCAAGAACACTTAAAGAAGCTTGTAGAAAAACTCTAGTGAATAGTGATTTTCAGCATATGTTTTTCTATCTAAAAAACTCAAGCTTTCATAAAAACAACTGATCTTTGTTTGGAGAAGAAGGCCACATTAAGTATCCGATAATCCATAGATAAACTTACGGAAATAATCTTTTAAAGGTTTGAAGGCTTATTGCCCACAAAAAAAAGTCAAGAGAAATCTACACAAAAGATAAGGTTGGAAAGGTGATTTGCAAAAAGTTTGAGGCTAAAAAGGTATTGAAAAAGGCATCAAATTTATGTCAGTATGAGCGCTGGTCATTCTCGCGACCTTTGTCACTGTATCCATAAAATTCCTAATCATAGCGACACAGGTAGTGCCAATGACCGAATTTTTCATCGAGTGAGTTTTTGCACATAGCGCGACCAGCGAAGTAAAACCTCGCTATAGTGAACCAAGAGAAGTTTTTAAAGATATTTTGAAATGTAAAACAAGTATTTTAAATATACAATATGACATTTTCAAAGTATTTTTATATAAAAAAATATATATGGCATATGTGTGTGTGTGTGTATATATATATATATATATGTGTGTGTGTGTGTGTGTGTGTGTGTGTATGTGTGTGTGTGTGTGTCAAAATTCAAAGCACTGCCTCAAGCACGAATACTAGTTTAACATATTTTCCATTTTAAGAAAATCTAATTTGAGTAGTGTTAAAACATGGGTGTACTAAGTCGTCTAGGTTATTTTACCTTATCCAAAAGTGGAATTCTCATGTATGTCAATATGAATGATGTCAGGATGAAGTTGATTTTATTGGGCCCACCTGTTATTGTGTGTAGATTATGTTGGCAGAGTGAGCACGTGATTGTCATAGTGGAATGGTGATATGGAAGATGGTTCACACGTTGCTGATTAGACACCACATTCGGGCTCCTTGATCTAAAAGCTCTATTGGTGTAGTTGGATTTATTGTGCCTAAGATAACGAATTTGCCTTCTTCCATGGCGCTCTAAGTTATGAAAATTACCCACGAATTTGCCTGGATCGGTCAATTTTTTCATGATCCTTGTACATCCATCCATCCTTCATAAAGTTTGTCCAATCATGATGTTGTTTTCCCTACAAGCCATTCTCCATAGAAAAAGTACCATCGTTGACTAGGACTAGACCTTCTAGGTGTGCGTCCCCCTGACCTCATTTTATTAGGAGGTGGAGGGAACCTCGAAGCAGTCCATTCCTTCCTGAAAATTCGTACCTCGGATTGGAAACAAATTCTAGCATGCGAGCGATGAGAATGGTGAACACTCATATTATTGGAAGGCTGATATTTCTCGATGGTGGCGATTTAAAAAATTTCCCCCATACGGTGCTAAATTGTAGGGGATATCAACCCACGATAATTGTAATATTACTAATCGACCCCAAGATATGAATGCAATATAAGAGAGGACATAAAGAATTACGTGGTTCAAAAGATCATGCTACCCATGTCCACGGGGAAGGGAGGGAGTTTCTTATTAACTGAGAATAAGAGGACGATTGGAGTGCTTGGGTTTCTAACTAAAAGTCCAAGCCATGATTATAAGCGTTCAATTGATCCTCCTCCAACCAATTGGAGTAAATAGTATTTGTAAGTACAAGTGCCCTAAAAATCAAGGTCTCTCATTAGTTTATCGTCTATCTTCTTTTATCTTATATATGGAATGGTAGAGTTGGAGTAAAATAGTATTCGACTATGATAGGCTATGGTACTTCTTGATTATCTATTAATAATACCATGATATTCGGTCTACTACGCCGCCTCAACTTTCAAATGAGACATGGTCTAATCGACTAAATGTCTCCTCAAATGTTAACAACATAATATTAACATTAATTTTATATAAAAACACACGATTTCATATAAGAAATAAAAAGAGTTTGAAAAATAAAAATACAACATAGTGAAGTAATACATCATGTCGATGAGCTACCACGCTCAATATCAATTTCTTGTAATCCAAGAACATAGGTCGTAAATGGAACATAGTATTTCGACGAATCAAGTTTCACATCAGGATGCCTCCATCTATCTACGTGCATCACATACACATTTTTAGTACCTTCATAATTATCGAAACATTCAATAATAGCATCCGATAACCCGTCAATTAAGGATTTGCATTTTTCCAAGCTTATGAAAATACTGGGTTTCATTCCTTTAAAAATTCAAAGTATTTAGTTGTTGGCATTTTTCACTAAGGGTTAAATATCAACACGCTTTATTTTCATTTGAAGTTATCAATTAAATACAATAATTGTTGTAGCCTAAAAATATTAGTCCACCTGGGGCCAATACAACGATGATACCTGTCAATATTATCCCAATATTTCCACGCTGGATGAGAACTGGTCGACTACCCGACTGATCAAAGCCAAGAAGAGGAACCATCAGACATACGTGGGATATTCAACAGTCACCATGCACATGCACGTAAAAGACGTCCAACTGCATCTTATTGTGTAAAGGTGTAAATGCTTGAATCTATAAAAGCATTCCACCTCTTGAGATTCCATTTATTATAAATGCACCATTTCCCCCAGTTAAGGGGGAGGACGCGTGAACACATTAGCTTTATGCTAAATCCCTGATTTCTAACTAGGAAAACCCTAAATACTAATGCCCCATGGATGCAGACTCTATTCCTGAGCTGAACCACTTAAAAATCTCTGGTGTTTTTCTTTATATTTTTATTTTCTCCATTATATGTGGTGATAAATTTGATAGCTATGGTCTTAGATCAATAATCCAAATTTAAGCATAAACGGATTGACGTCGTCTATGAGAAGCGACATGCCATTATTATTTCTTACCTAAATCTTTCACAGCCTATATTTTATACCCTTGAAGTATAAAGAACATTCTGGAAGGCAGTCTTGTTAGAGGTAACATGTAACACCCCGTATTTTTAATGATTTTTATATTGGGATTAATTTAATTAAAATGGAAAATTAAAGTAAACCATATTAAAATAAATATTAATTAGCGAGACAAAGGTTAATATTTATTTGTATGAATTATATTGAGTATTACTTAGTGAATGATTAATAAATTAGTAATAATGCAATATGATTGACGTGGGTAAGAAATACGACAGTTAAGGTAATTTAGTCGGGATGCGCATGTCAGTCGTGTCCGGACATAAATTTATGAGATAAAATATGATTTATTTATAGATCATCCAAATGGTCATTTCGACTGCGCTAGTGTGTCCGATGGATTGAAGTAGTCAGAAAAGTGTACTCGAAAGTTTAGATTGAGTCCCGGGTCATTTTTAGGCGAAATCAACACCCCGAACAGGTATTTTGGTCGTTTGACTTTTTAGAGAAAAGGGACCAACGAAATTACTAAGGTTATATCAGCATATGTGTTGAGGGTGTTAGGGTTAAGAATTAGAAAAACTAAGAGAGACCATTAGAGGAAGAAGGTGAAGGTTTTCAAGGCTCCCCACACCATTTTTGTACCACCATCATCGGAGTTTAGATCGGAAGGAGAGGAAGACAACCCCACCAATTTCTGCACAAACCAAACCTAGAAACTCCAGTCAAGTGCTTATCTTGCAAAATTTGGGTGCATATACTATCCATGTTAGTGTAGGCTTGAATAATGTTCATGAATAAATGATTTTTGGCTTTAAATTGGGAATTGAACTCATGTTCTTGGGTAGAAATCATGATAGACATAATCCATGTATGTATGTGGCACGAATCTAACAATTTAGTAACATGATAATATGGATAAATCTGGGTTTATTGATGTTCTTGAACTAAGAAAGAATAATCTAGGGTCTGGGCATTAAAGTGTAGAATTAATCCGATTTAAATGAATTTCCATGATGATTTAATGATTTAGATATGTTAGAAATCATTTATATATGTTATTGTATGGTTTAGTATATTCGGTTGGGAGTTTGGGACTGTGTAATGAAGGTTTAAAGGGTTAAAAATGGTGAAAAATGCAAAATCTGAACGAAGAAGACAACTGCAACATTTCGAATCAACTCGGCCCAAGGGCGAATTAATTCGGTAATGCGAATTGATTCGTCCATTGGGCGAATCGATTCGGTTTGCCAGAATTTGAGGTTTTCCCCTATATATGCCTAAAACTTCTGAATAAATTTCGAGGAGACTTTTGGGACATTATTAAACTTCAATTAGGTATTTAATAATTTGAGTAACCATGCGGTAAGGTTGAGGTTTCTCCAATTAAGAAGAATTAATGCTAGGAATTATTGGGCATATTTTAATGTTTGATGAATTCACGAGAATTAGCACAGGTCACGGAGAGCATGAGTGAACCTAAGTCCAAACCAGTAGTAACGAGATGTTATGACTACTAAAATAATTTAAGAGGTAATTGGGACCCTTCGTGTAGTGGGAAACACTCAGGAATATACGATGAGAAGTATAATGGTAAATTGATACTACGTAGGATATTCGAGAGTTATATACTACGTACGGGATATATTAAGGGTTACATGTATACCTATACTCATGATATATATATATATATATATATATATTGTGTGACTTATTATGTGCATGAACATACCTACGCTACCTGTTATCACGAGAGGTTCTGCATCGTGGACAGTCTTATCCTGATGAGCCCATTTGGGGGGAGTTTTAGACTTGTACCTCAGAATATATAACTTAGGAATTGAGCAGTACTTGTGCATATGATAGTGTGGCCGGTCATTTGGGTGTGTTAGGTGTGTGTGTAACCTAAAGGCTTAGAACTATGTTCGCCTTCGAATTGTGTGAATCGTAAATTTATGGTTCGAGAGTGATTCTGAACGAGAAGTCCTTTACTTAGTACGTGATGTACTAGGACTCGATAGCAGGGTATGCACGCATCACAGGTATCCACCTAGGGATGCCTTATTCGTATATATGATGAGGGTGGTATATATATATAAGTGTGTGTGTGTGTGTGTGTGTGTGTGTGTGTGTGTGTGTGTGTGTGTGTGTGTGTGTAATTTATTCTAGTGTGGGTGCATTAGTAGATATGATAAATAGTTATATCTAAAGTAAACTAAGTACTTGAAAACTTAATACTTACTTTCTTAAACTAGTTAGGCGGGGTAGTGTAACTAGGTTGGTTTGGAAAAATACGTTAGGCGTGCACAATAGTTGAAAGGTGAGGATCTCAAGCAAGGGTACTAGAAGTTAACATGTATACAATATCTGCTCTTACTGCATTTTAAATACTTGTAAATATTTTTCAACTGTTCTTGGACTCTGATCAGTTTCAAATCTATTTTTGTAAAAATATTCTAGGTGCCCAGCTACAGGGTTGCCAAGCTTCTGAGTCCATTCTTATTTGGCATGCTACAGCTGTTGTAAATGTTGTAGGACCTTGATAGCAGACGCTTACACTTTTGTCTGTTCATCATTCTCTTATCTCAGTCGAGCATGTCGTCGATCTTTAGTTGGCGGCTATTTCAGGGATACTGCATTTCTATTTTTATTTCCAGATGTTGGATTTGGTTTTCATTATGGACTATTGTATGTGGATTTCAGGCAGGAGTGTTTATTCTAGAGACATTTATTTATTCAGTTGTTTCATCATTCATTGCGTTGTTTACTAGAATAGTGAATGTGGTTTATTAATGTAAATTATTGCATGTTAATAAAAATATTAAAATTTTGACATCGGGCCATTAGGGTATTAGTAATATGATTGTGTTTTGACATTGATGCTAAGAATGAAACCATTAATGATTCCTATTTAATTTAATAATGGACTGATCACCCAGGATTAGAATAGGCGGGGTGTCACAGATGGTATCAGAGCATTAGGTTCTAGTGTTCTTAGGATCTGTACAGACTTGTTAGATTTCCAGTGTAGCGTTCTTTGATATAGAGCCCTACTATTAAGATTATGGCATTAATGATGATGCTTATATGTATTCATCTATTTTGAGATATATTGAATTGTGGACTTCTAGAAATTCTCTTCCATTTTAGATGCCACCCAAACGTGCACCACGACCCACCAGAGATGCATACATCCTGAGTCATAGCCAGTTCAGGCACAGGGGACTATAAACGTTGTTGAGGTCGTCACTATTATTGCACAGGCAGTTAATGCAGCTTTAACCACATTTGCTCAGCTGGCACCATAGGTGCAACCTCAGCAGCAGGTTGTGTCTCCAGACTAGACACACTCATTTCCTTCTGCCTAGGAGAGAGTCAAAGACACCTTTCAGAAGGCTCATCCTCCCGAGTTTCAGGGAAGATCAGATGTCGTTGTTGCTTGCCAATGGAAGAAGGATATCTGACGCTATTTATGGATGTACGAGTGCACTGATATACAAAGACATATACTAGCTACTTTTAAGCTAGGGGCTTTCAGTGGTATGAGTCTGTTACCACCGCACAGGAGAGGGATAGCATGCCTATTCAGGAGTTTTGGGAGCGGTTTGACCTCAAGTACTTTCCATCTGCTCTTCAGACAAAGATGAGGCGAAAGTTCTTAGACCTCTCCCAAGAAGGAAGGACAGTGGCTGAATATGAGGTGAAATTTAATCGATTGGCAAATTTCATACCAGAAGAGGTGATCACAGAGGAGAAGAGGGTGCAGCTCTTTGTTGATGGTCTTAGCTGGAGAATTCAACAACATTTGTTGGGTATTCCCACTCTGAAGACGTATACGGGTGTTGTGAATGTTGCTTTACTACATTGTCAAGATCATCGCTTTCACAGGAAAGGAAGTAAGTGCACAGGAGAGTCCGGTCAGTAGGTCAAGACAGGGATTCACAGTGCCAGTACGGCACAACTGACTTAGACTACGATAAGACAGGGTTAACAGGGTTCCTAATAGTGGGATTATGTTAAGCGCTTTCTAAGGGTGTTCAGAAAATCGATTGGACCGACGGACCGACCCGAACCGCCTTAATTTTTTTGGTATTTTTTTAATCGGTTCGGTCCTATTTTTTTTGGCAAACTGGTCTAACCGGTCCGATCCTCGGTCCGTCATAAATAATAACCGATATAGACCGGATCGGTTATATATATATATATATATATATATATATATATATATATATTTGAACCGAGAAAAATACTAAGGATAATTTGGTCATTTTAAAAAATAAAGAAATTAGAGAAACCTAACACTCACTCGCTTTCTCGTCTCTCTCTCTATCTCTCTCTCTCTCTCTCATCTCTCAGTCAGCCCCTCGTCGTTTTCAATCAGGAGATTTTTGGGAGGGGCAGGGTTGATTCAGGCATGGCCATCAGGGTCAGCAAGGCCAGTAGGGCCAAGGGAGAGGTGGTACTGACCAGTAAGGCCAGAGAGGGGGAAATTTCACTGGTAGATGCTTCATATGTGGAAAGAATGTCCATAAACGTCAAGATTTCCCTGTTAAGGGCAGGATTCTGTTGTAGCAGGGCACTTGCCATCAGAGGCCTATTTTCTCGCCGCCCTCCCAGCTACAACACCGCATGCCGTACCAGTCATCCAAGCAGCCCCACCCAAGTAGGGTCAGTTGCAGTACAGGTGTTTGTACAACGTCCACCAGGCCGCAGTTCCACAAGCACCACCCACATTTGAGGGTACGTTTCTTATACATGGGACTTTGGGGCGTATCTTATTTGACACTATAACTCGGAATCGGACGCAGTTCTTAACTTTAAACGTGCATATCTCTTCGAATGCAACTCGAAATCAAACGTCGTTTCTTCCCATATTCTCGTGATTTTATACTCTTAAAACTTTTCTTTAGGCTCCACTCCCAGATTTGGGCTGTAAAATTACAATTTTGCCCTTGGACTGTCTTTTTTTCCCTTCTTTTTTCGGTTTCTCTCCAGTATTCACTTGTACGAAACACCAGTAAAACACATGAGAAATACATGAATATGAGATAAATCCATCCTAATTGCACCCCACGAGATAATAAAAGTACCTAAATTATGAGGATAAATATGAAATATTTACGCCAAATCACCCCCCCCCCCCCCCCCCCGGATAAGAACTTTGATCGTCACGAGCAATGTAAAAAGAATAAGAGTAAGGTCAAAACACTTTTAAAATAATTTATTGGGATAGAATACCTTTTCCATGGGCAAGCGGTTGCATTTAGCGTATGCAACAAGTCGTTAAACCCCTAGCCTACCCTAGTAGGACGGGTGGTGTCTCGTGCGGGTTAGCAATATACCCATAAAATTTATTTTTGACTCAAAAAAAGTATCAAAATAACTAAAAACCGCAAAATTTAAATTTCGTAAAAATAATCACTTAAAATTTGTCTTCAGTAAATCTCAATTCATAGTGTGTTTATGTAAAGACGAAAATCAAACCTCTAACTTCCATTGATTGATCATTACGTTACTTTTTAAAAACTCGTTTTGTTTCAATTTCTCAAGGATGCACTCCCAAACGAATCGCTCGAAATGTGGCTATTTATCTCATGATGCGTGATTTTTAAGAGTAAATGTAGTGGAACATGAATTCACGCATACAATTAGAAAAACGAAATATTTGGGGTGAATAGATCTCATCATCGGACTACAGTTCTTAAAAATGGGAAACATCGACTCTTATCCACCCCATTTAATCTCTCTTATTATCTTTTCGTATTTTAACTCTTCATGCGGTAATTAATTTCGTTACTCGGACTCGGTTAGGACTTTCTCGGGTTATAAGGTGTATTGGGTAATATGGGAACAGTCAGATAATTTGGAGTTGGAAAATTTTACTTATGATGTCCGTTGACACTTTTTCGGGCATTTGCTATTTATTTTTTAATTTATTTTCATAGTTTTCTCCTCTTTTTTCTTTTATTATTTTTCTTGCAATTTTTGTTGAGCATTATTTTTTTTTCTTGCCCCTTTTTATTTCACCATTTGGGACTTTATGGATGAATTTTGTTATTTTTCATAATTCCGTGCTAATTGGATTTTTCAGGTTAATCAAACGAAAAGGAATATCATTTTGGGCTCAAATTGGTTTGCAAAATGATGTTTTTCACAACTTTTTATGGCTAATATGTTTGGATAACAAACGATGGCCTAACTTCATTTATCCAAATTACTCGTTATTATACCATATCCGTCTCGAGATTCATTTAATTTAGAGATATTTTTAGCGCGTTTTCGAGACGACATCTCACACGTTTTCCATAACCGATCAAGAAAACAAATTAGAGATCATCAATGACTTTTTTTAACGTTGAAAAGAAGTTTGAGTTAATTTTAATTCGAATTGATTTAATTACTCAAAAAAATGATAGGCTAAAAATCTCATCGGGTTAATCAATCTCCACATTTATTCATTAAGTCGTCAATTTTCGTTCAATTTCCATCTTTATTCAATTTGGCTTAGTTCTCTTAGTTTTTATAAATTGAGATTTCAAATAAAAATTTAGGTGATATTTTTGAAAAAATTAATTCCAATTTTTATCTATTTTGAAAAAAATTATTTTTTGGCTTTTTCAAAATTTTTTTAATTTTTTTTTTTTGCATTTGAAAATTTGTGATTTCTTCAAAAGGTGCACTTATCACCCCCCCTAACTTAGACTTTTGCATTATCCTCAAGCAAAAGGACTAAAATCTAAATAAGAAAAAATGGAAAGTGCACAATTACAAAAAGAAGAGATAGAGCAAGCACATAGTTCTATACAAGATAATCAATGAAAAGCACAAGAACTATAAAAAAAATTGAAAAACTAATGTGAGGACTTACGGGCATTTGGGTTATTAGCATATGGGTCATAGTAGTAAGGGGAAAATTGTGAATCGGGATCCATTTGCAATCGATACATTTTCGCTAGGAGACGGGCCATCATGCTAGTATCGTGGCAGTAGGCGTGGCGGTTTTCTTAGTATTCATTGACAAAATCGTTGAACCTCGCCTCCAAATCATCAATTCGATGGTCAAAAACTATCGAATGGTAAGACCCATCATAAAATTAGGATAAAAGTTCGTATCCGCTGCCTCGTCATATTCTTTCTCGTCCGCAAAAACATCCTCGGTCACTTTTTCTTTTGGAGCATCCCCCGTTCGTGCATAGGCGCATCCTCCTCCATAAGCTCCTCTTCGTCGCTAACCATCGGAGTAGGGGCCCGTACCCCGGCGTCATGTAGAATCGAGGAGATGAGACACGCATAAGGAAGGGAAACCTTACTGGTAGCGTCGTAGGCGGCATGGAATATCTCAGTGTAATAGAGTTGGGCATAGTCAATATCGGATGCCTCATTAAGAAAATAATAGAGAAAGTTACCATGACAAAGACGAACCATCGAGTCATTGGTGGCTTAGAGAATTATTCCACAGGTTAAGAGATGGGCGTATCGAACCGGCTCTGGTAATTTCCCCACCGGGAAGGTGTCTTGAAGCCATTACTTATTTGGGGCCATTTTATCTATGCATTTGGCTTTGGTGTATGGGGTCCTATTATTTGGGTTATCAAAGGCTTAAGGCAATAATCACCCCTCTATCATGCATTTTTTGTTGGATAATGGAAAGGGAGAAGGTGATGGGGGTGTTATCAATTAATGCATGGGATCTTCGGGCTAGAGTCATATAAAAAATTCGCACCTCCTCGTCATAAATCCCATCATTGGGAGGGTTGAAGAAATTACACCACCTTCATCGTTTGAATAGGGCGTTGATCGGGGGGGACGCTTGATATGAATTGTACGAGTTGGTTTAAATAAAGCCACATACCAATCCCATTCTTGGTTTAAAAGGAACATATGGTCAACCATTCATCGAGAATGGTAGTGGGGTCGTACTTAAGGAACCGAGGGGCGCGACGGCGAGCCATGAAGAAAGGAAGTGAGGAATAGGATAGCAATATAAATAGAAACAGAGTATGAAATTTGGTGTGGAGGAAATAAAATTTGGTGTGGAGGAAAGGGTGGGAGGGAGGGGTATTTATAGGTAGGAACGGATGGGAAATGGTGGGAATTGGAAAGGTTGGAGGTGGGAAAGGGGGAGGGAATGTAAAAGTGGGGAAAATTGGGTTTGAGGAGGTTTGGGAGGGTAAGAGTTCATATGGAGGGAAGGGGAAATAAGGGGGAAGAATTTGGTGGGAAGAGAAAAAAGGGGGAAGAATCTGCATACAAGTCAACCGAACTGGTTCGGGTTGTGCAAGTGAACTGGTTTGAATTACGGTTCGATGAAAGCTTGCTGCCTCATTTTGCCAATTACTGATGTTTTTTCGATTCGAAGTGTGACAACCCCAAATCTCTACTCTCTAAGGTACCTCAAAACTCCCTAAACACCTCGAGACACCGAGACACCTTAACATCACTCTCGAATGCGCATTTTCTCTCTCTTATGTGAAAACCCAACATGGTGCTCCTAAATTGCCTAACCTAAGACATCTACGGACCTCTAAACTAACCTAAAATGGACTCAACTCGTTAGTATGCAACACTTACTCACCCCATACACGTCGAGTGTGCGAGGACCTCTCTTTTAAGCTCACTCAACCTTGTAAACGGGCTCTGACAACAAAATTGTGTCAGCTTCCTCAACACATGCCTAAAGATATGGCTTTAGGCATTGTCCATTCACTTTAAATGTATCCCCACTCTTCGAAATTTCTAATTCTATAGCACTGTGGGGAAAAACCTCTTTCACTACAACGGGTCGGTCCACCATGAACGTAACTTTTCAAGAAACAAGAGTAATTAGGAGTTGCATAGGAGCACTTTGTTACCCGCGTGAAACTCCTTTCAACGGGATTTTCTCTCATGCGCGAGTTTTATCCTTTCTTTGGATATTTTGGCGCTCTCATATACATCATTACGTATTTATTCCAACTCGTGCAATTAAAGCTTGCATGCTTCACCGACTTGATCCAAGTTATAGTTCAAATCTTAATCTCCCAATACGCCTTATGTTCAAGCTCCATGGGAATATGGCAAGGTTTCCCATAGACTAAAGCAAAATGAGGACATCCCAAGGGGGTTCTTGTAAGCGGTCCGGTAAGCCCGTAGCGCATCATTTAACCAGAGAGACCAATCCTTTCGGTTAGGATCGACGGTCTTCTCAAGAATATTCTTTACCTCACGATTGGCTAGCTTGACTTGATCGTTTATTTATGGGTGATAAGTCGTCCCAACCTTGTGGACGACACAACACTTTTTCATAAGTTTCTCAAATGGCCTATTGAAAAAGTGTCTATCGTTGTCACTAATAATCGCTTCGGAGCACAGAAATGAGAAGTATGTATTCTTGAATGAATGTTATCACCACCTTATTGTCATTTATCCTAGTAGCTATGGCCTCAACCTATTTGAACACATAATCTACCGCAACAAGGATGTATAAGAAACCAAAGGAAGGAGGAAAGGGACCCATAAGGTCAATGCCCCAACAGTCGAATATCTTGATAACGAGAATAGGGGTGAGTGGCATCATGTCTCATCGAGTGATGGCTCCCATACTTTAGCATCTATCATAAGATTTGCAATAAGCATTCACATCTCGAAAGATCGTGGGCCAGTAGAGACCGCTTTGGAGGATCTTAGCAGTCGTTTGGTTTATGGAAAAATGGCCTCCACATGCTTCCATATCACAAAAGCAGATTGCGCTAGAAATCTCGTCATCCGGCATGAATTTTTGAATGATTTGGTCCTTGTAATATTTGAATAAATAGGGATTGTCATAGAAGAACATGCGTAACCAAGTGAGGAACTTATTTTTCTCTTGCGATGTCCAATCGGAGGTGAGAAAATAATTTATAATATCCGCAAACCAATGGAGAGAAGAAGTGGAAAATAATTGCTCATCCAAAACATATTCGTCAATGGGTATGGGATCAGTAGGTACGTCGGACGAAAGCCTCGATAAATAGTCGGCTACGACATCTTCTGCTCCTTTTTTATCTTTTATGGAAATATTGAACTCTTGTAGGAGTAGGATCCACCTTATGAGGCGCGACTTAGAATCCTTTTTTAAAATGAGATATGTAAGAGTTGCGTAGTTGGTGAAGCATATAATGGGTGAACTGATTCGTATCGAATATTGCACTTTATACCCTTTTAACTTGTGTATTTTAGCCCCCTCGAGTACTTTAATGCCTATAATTATGCTCGATAATCAAACAACCTATGTTTTATATGCTAACTTGTTATTTGAGGTATAATTGTTGTTATAGGTATTAAATTGCTTAGTGTGAAGTTTAGGCGCGTTCCGGAAAAGTTCTGTCGCGATTCGCACATTCAGGAGAATTTTCATAATCTCAAACTTCGGAATTTTTGCCCGAAGTATTCACGGAACTTATATCCCTCGGGCCAAACTTCGCGTGGCCGTGAACGGTGCTCAAATCAGAGTCCCAACAAAAGAAATATGAACCTTTAATCGGAAATAGTTATAAAAGAATCATTAACAATTTAATTAATTACCCTTGTGTCCCTTTTCTTCTTTAAAAACAGTTCCATAAATTCCACCTATGTTCCTAACACGTTTTTTTACAGCAAAAGAAATGGTGATTTGACCCTAGGCTCGGGTTCAACTCGGGTTTTGGTTTCGTCCGAAATTCGAGTCTTTCATCAGAAATTGGAGATTGATTTGGGACACATGCGTATATAGGTCTCTTTGCCCATATTTTGAGCTTGGGTTTCATGGCTTTAGCCATTAATGGAGGTGTGGAGTTCTTGGCTGGTTTTACCATTTTAAGGTTTCGGTTTGCTGCGAGTTTGATGGTTCTCGATTTGAGCTCCTTGGGCAATTTGACGCAACTGGTGTTGTGGTCTCGGCTTGGGTTAATCATGGTAGTCTCGGGTTATCGCAAGTGGGTTTTTGTTGTTGACAGCCATGGAAGTGGTGGTTTGGATTTTGTGCTATGCGTGGGGATTTTTCGTAGGCCCGATCGACCAGCTTTCACCACGCGGTCGACCGAAAAATCCAATTTTGCCGTGGGACTCAACCAGTGCGCCTCTCCCATTTTCGCGGTCGACTTTCTATTAATTTATTTTATTTTTCATTTTCTTTTGTTATATTAATTGTAATTTAAACCTTTTTCTTTTCTTTTTCTTTTTCTTTTTCTTTTCTTTCTTTATTATAACTTAGTATAAAAAGAACACTTTGTTTATTTTTGTAACTCTCTTCATTTTACTTAGTTTTTAGGTTAGGGTTTGAGAAGTATTTTTTGGGATTTTGTGGAGACACCCCTCTCCTCCATTTTCTTTGTGTAATTCCTCCATTAACATAAGTTTACTATTCATTGTCACTTTTGCCTACTTTTTTTTTATCTTTGTTCATTTTTATTTCATGCTTTATTTATTATTTCTTGCCTAGATTAATTAGTGTTAATTTAATTAGCATGCTTTAATTAATTAGTTGTATTTTATTTAATGTCATTTAATATATTTAGGGGCTAATTTAATCTAGGTTGTGTTGGATTAAACTCAATTCGGGTTGACATGTTGCTTTGCTTTGGTGATGGAGTTTACGTATTTATTTCGAGTGTGTTGTCCTAGTTATTACACCTAGGAGATTTAACAGGGTATATCATATATGGCCCGTATTTACGACCTTACATGCGTAATTTTCGGGGTATTTGTTGACGCCAAAATTTTATTAGACTTTTATGCAAATTTAGGGGTGTGACAACTCTGGGTTTAATTAACAGTCGAAATGAGACTCAATCTTAATAACTCGTCGACTCATGTAACCATTTTATACTAATTAACTCTAGGTGAGAGATATTCGACGCAACCTATAGTTTTTATTCATTTTGTTAATTTAGTTTAAATACACTCGCCTGGTATAATCTTTTCTCTTTTTTATCTTTTCCTTTCTGTTAAAATTATCTTTTACACTTTTATTTTAGAAGTATTAAACCAATTAAATTTTAGCAACTTGTCTTTGTGGATTCGATACCCGAACTGGTCGTTATACTCCCTTAAAAAAGTGTAGTCATAGTTTAGGTTTTTGTATAGAGTTGGTGAGCCGAATATAAAAAAAGACATGTGCGTAGATGACTCTCGCGTCGCGGAGAAACCCCAGTCTATCACGAACCTATGAGGTAAGAGTGAAAATTATCTATGGAGAAGACTTCGACTAGTAATTCTTTCTCTGTGGAGTAGTTAAGTTGAGGTCCGGTTAAGGTTCGACTGTCATAATAGATGACATGAGCCTTCTTATCTTTTCTTTTTGTCCTAAAATATCTCAATCGCATAATCACTCGCATCACACGTAAGCTCGAATGGACGGGACCAATCTAGAGCTTCCACAATGGGAACGGAAACAAACATGTTTTTTAATTCTTTAAAAGCACCTTGGCATGCTTCATTCCACTCAAAGGGGGCGTCTTTCACTAGTAGGTTTCTTAAGGGCCTAGCAATGGAATTAAAGTCCTTAATGAACGTCCGGTAAAAACCTGCATGGCCCAAGAAAGAGTGCACGTCCTTTAGTGATTTAGGTGGGGGAAGATTGACAATGACGTCTATTTTCTCCCTATCAACCTTTGAACGAAACGAAGTTGCCAAGAACTATGCCTTCGGTAACCATGAAATGGCACTTCTCCCAATTTAGTACCAAGTTTTTTCCACATAACGGGCTAACACTTTTTCAAGATTAGCGAGGCAATGATCAAAAGAGGGGCCGAAGACACTAAAGTCATCCATGAAAACCTCAAGACCCATTTCAACCATATCATTAAAAAGACTAACCATGCACCTTTGAAAGGTCATTGGTGCATTACATAATCCAAAAGGCATACGTTTATAGGCAAACATGAATGAAAGACATGTGAACGTCGTCTTTTCTTGATCTAGAACATCTACCTCAATTTTGTTATACCCGGAATAACCATAGAGTAAAAAATAAAATGAGTGTACGGCTACTCGCTCTAGCATTTGGTCGATAAAAGGTGAGGGTAAATGATCTTTTCCAGTGTCAACATTGAGCTTCCGATAGTCAATGCAAACGCGCCACCAGTGGTGGTACATTATGGAATAAGCTCACCCTTTGCATTTTCGACCATAGTCATTCCTGACTTCTGCTAGACAACTTGAATAGGACTCACCCACTTGCTAACAAAAATGGGGTAAATGATGCATGCGTCCAATAATTTAATAATTTTTCCCCTCACAATATCTTTTATCGTGGGATTCAAACGCCTTTGCATCTCTCTCGAAGGCTTCACGTCCTCCTCAAGGTGGATTTTATAGGTACAAATTAGAGGACTTATGCCCTTCAAATCTGCGATGCTCCAACCAAAAGTACTACAGTTCTTCCTCAAAATATCTAGTAGCTTACCCTGTTAGTTTTACTCAGGCTCGAGGAGATAACAATGGGAAATGTCTCCTCTTATCCCAAATAATCATACTTAACGTTTGAGGGTAGTTTCTTCAATTCGAAGATGGAAATTTCTCATCGGAGGGAATCGTGCATGACTCCCTCAGTGGTAATTTCTCGAATTTAAAAACACAACTAACATCTCTCACACCCTCATCGATCACACTCTCATCTAAAATCTCCATCAACTCTCTCACTTCATGCTCGAATCGGTATACGTCCCATCTCTCTCACTACACAAAACAAGGCATGCTCCTATAGAATACCCACTATAACTTCCCTC
This sequence comes from Sambucus nigra, assembly GCA_949130495.1. NCBI lineage: Eukaryota > Viridiplantae > Streptophyta > Magnoliopsida > Dipsacales > Adoxaceae > Sambucus > Sambucus nigra. Next base: position 335,236,647 of record OX422215.1, read on the forward strand.
AATGTGTTTTTCTACTACCTTGACACACCCCAACCCAGTTACTTATAATTAAGTCCGAAAGTCAAAGTGAGTCAAACCATAATTAATCTAACCAAATCATAAACACGAGTTTTAATTTCAGAGTCATCATTGTAAATCCATATAACTGAAAGCCTTTTTACAACATCAGAACAATCATGTCCATAAAAAATTTCTTGAAGGATAAGTTAACTTAATTACATCATTAACATTTACACAAAATTATTGTTTCTCCCGTTCCTGGCTAACCCAACTGATTAGGCACATATTCTTCGTATTTATCCCCTTAATTTCGGTATTTTTATGATCCCGTGCAGTGTAATTAGCTTGGATTTGTCTCTTATTTATGCTACTAACCTTTTTTTGGCAAGTATTTCGTATTTTGTGTATTTCTCATGTGTTTTACAGGTATTTTATGCAAGTTAGTGCGAAGGAGAACTCAAAACAGTGAAAGAAACCAAGAAATGGAGAGTTGAAGGGCATTTTCGTAATTTTTCATCCTTAGTCCATAGGTGGGGCCAACTAGAAAGTTGAAGAGCTCTAAATTACAAGAATACTGGAAAAAACGGCACCTCAATCCGAGCTACGATTAAGAAGTTACGATGTTTTGAAGTTGCGCGATAATGAAGAGTCTGAATATTCGGATTTCTGTCATTAATTATGCAGATTTTATGGTGATTGGTTGGCAAAAACTTGTTCCACAAGCGAAATTTGATGCCAAATTCGTGCAACTTGGTGCTATAAAAGACCAAGACCTACCTCATTTTCAAGGAGAGTTGAATTCTAGAGAGAGGGAGTCAAATTCAAGTTGTAGGAGTAGGATTAGAGAGAGAAAGTTAGATTGTAGTTTTCTTTGGTAGAAGTTTTCATAAACCCTAGTTGTAAGTTTGAAGAAGAAGTTTTGTTGGATTCAAATTCATCTCTTTCTCCTCTTGCTAAATACAAGTATAAATTTCTATTCTCTATTTTATTTTTCCATTCAATTCTCAATTGTTTTGCAAATTGTTAACAATGTTTGTTAGAGTTTTCTTTTGTTTTCATCATGTTTAGCTAATTTTTAAGGGTTGGGATGCATGAACCCATCCCGATGTAATTTATCTACGTAGGAAATAGAATTTAAATTTAAATTTGAAAGAATCGTGTAAGATAAGTTCACAATCATCCTAGATCTTTTAATCTCTCTTGGCCTAGGTACTTGGGATATTTAAGAATATGATGTGCGTGTAATTATTTAGCACCGCTTTATATTTATCTTTGATTTCATATGATGCGGGCTTGAACCTCATATATGTAATGCTTAGGATCTATAAAGACTGGATTCATTCAAATTTATAATTTACAATTCTAGTATTCTAATGGGCAATTACTAGAGATCGGGGAATTGTATTCCAACCTATTTCCTCATTCATTTTAATTAGTTTTATAAATTTGTTCCAACTTATTTCCCCTTGTCAACCATCATCATCTTTTTCACTTTTATTTTAGAAGTAATAAATCAATTAAATTCTATAAAACATTCCCTGTGGATTCGATACCCAGACTTACTACTATACTCCATAAAAGTGTAGTTAAAAGTTTAGGTTTTTTTTTTATTGAGGTTGGAAGCCGATAACAACGACTAGCGTATTACACGGACGCTCGGTTTTCCACTCGATCAAATTGTTAATTCGGGGAACGAAAAAAAATTTCGTTCCCTGTGGGGTCTACTGGACTTTGTCAATTCGGATGGATCCGGATCCAAACCGGATCGGTCCGAAATTCTTCTAGTTTGACTTTTTCCTTGAAACTTTGACTGACCATATCTTTTGATCTAGAACTCCAATTTGAATGTCGTTTCTTCCTATGCTCTTGTGAACTCATGCTCTTCAACTTCACTTTTAACGTTGCTTCTGAATTCTGAATGGAATTTACACTTTTGCCCTTTTATATTTCTTCTAATTTTCTTCTTTTCTATTATTGCATTCCATTCCTGAAATCTTTATCACAATTACACAAAAACTAGGGAATTTTGTTAGAAACGAACAATAGAGTGATATGGACTAAAAATGATTCAATTACCTTGTTCGAGATATTAAAATCACTAACTTAAGGGGCTAAATTCGGAAGAATTTACGCTCGGTCAAATCCCCCTAACTTAGGACTTTGCACGTCCCGAGCAATGTATCTGAATCTAACCAAAATTCAACTCTTGAAAATTCCTTTATTAAAATAAAATTCCACTTTCGCAGGCACGCGATTACATTGAGCATATGCAACAAGCCTTTAAACCCCTAGGTTACCCTAGTAGGACGAGTTTTGTCTCGTGAGGGTTGCAGTGAATACACCCACAAAATTCTTTATTGACCCAAATAAATATCAAAATACTTAAAAATTGTACAATTTAAACTTTTCAAAAAATAATCACCATAAATTCACATTCAACTGTCTCAAACCATAGTGTGTGTGTGCAAAGCCAAAAATTAAACCTCAAATTTCCACCGATTAATCATTACGTTACTTTCCGAAAATTCGTTTTGATTCAAATTCTTACGGATGCACTCACAAACGAATCACTCGGATTGCGGCTATTTTCTCTCGGTATGCATAATATAAAGAGTAAATATAATGGACACAAATTCATGCATACAAAATTAAAAAGAAGGAAATTTATGGTGAAAAGATCTCATCATCGGAATACAGTTATTAGGAAATGGGAACATCACCTCTATTTCACACCATTTTAATCTCTCATATTATCTTTTCACGTCTTAGCTCTCCATGCAGTAATTAATTTCGCCATTCGGACTCAGTTAGGACTTTTTGGGTTAAAAGGTGTAAAGGGTACAAATGGAAATGGAATGTTCGGAATTGGAAAATATCCTGATGACGTCCATTAGTGCTTTTTCGGGCATTTGCTCTTATTTTTTTTTTCTTGCTATTTTTGTTGAGCATTTTCTATTTTTTTCTTCCTTGCCCCTTTTTGTTGCACTTTTCGGACTTAATTGATGAATTTTCTCAATTTTCACAATTCCGGGCTATTTGGGTTTTTCGGGTTATCAAACGAAAGGAAAATATTTTATTAGGCTCAAAGTGGGTTGCAAAGGGATAATTTTATTTTTCACAACTTTTTTATGGCTAATATTTTTGGGTAACAAACGAAGGCCTACTTCATTGTCCAAATTGCTAATCACATTACCATATGCATTTCGAGATTAGTTAAGTTTAGAGATATATTTAGCACGAATTTCGAGACAACACTTCACACATTTCCCATAACCGATCAAAACAAAGGATTGAGATCATCAACGACTAATTAAAACGCTGAAAAGAACTTTGAGTTAATCATAAACTCGAATTGATTTACAAACTCAAAAAAAAATTGAAAGGCTCAAAATCTCACCGGGTTTGACTAATCTCCACACTTATTCGTAAAGTCGTCAATTTTCTTTCAATTTCCATCTTCGGTTAATTTTGGCTTAGTTCAATTGAGATTTAACAATTTGAGACTTCAAACAGAATAAAGGTGATATTTTTGAAAATTTTAAATTCCAATTTTTATTTATTTTGAACAAAAATATTTTTTTTTTTTTTTTTTTTTTGTTTTTTTTTTTTTTTGTTTTTTTTACTAGGCGAAGTTTTATGAATACGCACGTGTCATCCCCCCTAACTTAATGAGTTGCATTGTCCTCAATCAAAGGATAAGAGATAAAGAAGATAACAGAAAGAGTGCGAGAACTAAAACAAGCCAATAATAGACTAAAACTGTATAGTACAAACTGTGACAGCACTGTGGAAACAAATAAAAGAAAAAAAACAAACATTGGTAGAAAAATCCTAAAAGGGGAGAGGGCAGCCAAAGGGGCGGGTGGGCGATGGGTGTATTTATAGTGGGTGAGTAGGAATTTGGAGGGAATGAAAGGGTGGATGAATTTGGACGAATTTTTGAAGGAAGTGAAGGGATTGGGGAAAGTGAAGAGGTGTGGATCGAAGAGGTGGATCTTGGGAAATGAATTCTGCAGACCACCGGACCGATCCGGTTTTGGGACCGGACCGATCCGCCTTACCGGATCGGTTCTTTTAATTCACCCGAACCGATCCGCCTAACCGGATCGGTTCTTTTAATATCAGACGGACCGATCCGGTCTGCTGATCTTCTTCCTCTCTCTTCTTTTCTTCAAAAATGCTCCTATTCTCTCTTCCAAACCTGAATTTACCACTCTTCACACTTCAGACTCTCCTCAATGCTCATTGAAAACGAACTACCCCTCACCCTTCGGATTCTCAACCCCGGGACTGACTCAAACCTAAGACTCCTAGTTTCTAAGACTCCTATGTACTACAATCACCCCATACATGTCGGGGGTGCGACGACCTCACCTCTCTCTCCAAAAATCACCCGATCCCTTCCACTGGGTACGATGCACTCCTCGTTTCTCCCGTCTTACCATCATACGTGAATAGCCGGAACAAAATGTGCCCGTGCCCATAGATAACCGGAAAAGGATCCGCTTGTTGCATAGCACATGGGTGGGTCTCTAAGTCGGACGAGATTTGAGTCGTATCTTCAAGTACCTCCGAAAACTCAAATGGTATGGGTGGAGGTTTGGGAAGGATAAATTCATCAATTCTATTTTCCCACTCGCTTTCGTCTAAATGACGAAATGAGGCCCATAAAGATTGGACTTCATCATTGAGGCTTGCATCCACCGGTCCGAACTCGCGCTCAAACTCTGCTAGGCTCAACTCATCTAGCTCTCTCTCTTGTAACCAAGTTTCAAACTCTTTCACCTCACACTCAAACTCAGTATGAGACCTCTTTCTCTCACCACTTTGCACTAAACACACTTCCAAAGCATCTCTTTTTATGACTTTCTCAATATTCTCATCCACTACCTCTTCAATAAGATCAACCTCAAGAATTTCATCCTCATCACCCATTTGGTTAGTGACATTGAAAATATTAGTCTCGAGAGTCATGTTTCCAAAAGTGAGTTGCATTTGGCCATTCCGTGTATTGATCAAAGCATTAGCACTAGCTAAGAATGGACGACCCAATATTATTGGAACATGATTTCTCGTATGGGGTACAGGCTCAGTGTCCCAAATGACAAAATCAATCAGAAAGTAGAACGTGTCCACTTGAACTATCACGTCTTCTACAATCCCTCGAGGCACTTTCACTGTTCTATCCGCTAACTGTAGAGTGATTCGGGTAGGTTTTAAATCACCTAATTCAAGTTGCTTATAAATGGAGTATGGAAGGATATTGACACTTGCACCTAAATCAAGCAATGCTTTTTCCACTCTTCTCTCTCCTATGACACACGAAATGGTAGGTGCACCTGGATCTTTGAATTTAGGAGGAAGATCGTTAAGAAGAATCGAGCTCACATTTTGTGCCAAGAAAACATTTTTCTTCACCTTAAGCCGTCTTTTGACAGTCAAAAGATCTTTGATAACCTTAGCATATGCTGGAATTTGTTGAATAGCATCAAGGAATGGCAAATTCAATTTTCCTTGCTTCAACACATCCAACACCTCGGTACGTGAAGCCCCTTTCTTGGGTGGCTTTAAGCGTTGAGGAAATGGAGATCCAATAGGCATCTTGACTTCAATTTCAGGTCAAACTTCCTTATCTTTCAATTACTTTTCTAAGTAAGGTTCTTCATACTCGGGAGTTTCAGATTCCTTAGAAATTTCGGGTTCAACTCCATCATCGTTCACCTTTGGAAGCTTTGGTGATAGATCAATCACGCGGCCACTACGAAGAGTAGTAACAGCTTGACAATGTTCTTGCAACTCCGATGATGTGGAGCCAACCGTGGTTTGACCTTGAAGAGGGGGTCTTTGGCCTTGGGCTGGAAGTTTACCTTTCTCTTGAGTATTTGTCGCAGCTTGCAACCTAGAAATGCTAGTATGCATTTCAGCAAACATTCGATCATATTTAGCATCTCTCTCTTTTTGGGATTGGATGAATTGATTGAAATTATCCTCAAGAGTTCTCCTAGGTGGAGCTACATACGGACCAGGAGGTGGTACTTGCATAGAATTTTGCATTGGAGGAGCCACTTGCTGAAATTGAGGAGGTGGTGGTAGAGTCATATGTGGGATAGGAACCATCCCACCTTGGGGTTGTCCATAACTGAACCCAGGATTCCTCCATGATTGATTATATGCATTACCTTGCTGGGCATTATAATTTCCGCGAAAACCCCCTATTGCATCAACCTGTTCAGTGTACATTGCCTTGTATGCAGGAATAGTAGGACATCCTTTGGTAGAATGACCCGCATTACAAATGGCACACACTTTTTCCTTTCCGGCTTGTATGGGTCCAGACACATCTCTCAATCGCACTTCAAGCATATCTCTGAAATTCTTCTCCAATTGGTCAAATTTTCGATCCAACAAAGTGTCCTTGTCCAAGTGATAGATACCGGACGCAGCAGGCAAGTTGGACACTTGTCGATTTCTATTTTGACTATTGGGATCAGAAGTATCCCATGCTTGGGTAGTTTCAGCGATATATTTCAAATGAGCTTCAGCATCGCTCAAATTTAACTCCCAAAAAGGTCTTTCACACATGGTTTGGACAAGTTGTTTCGATGCTAATGTAAGGCCTTGATGGAAAAATGAAATTAAATGATACTTTTAAAAATCGTGGTGTGGGCACGCACTCACTAACTCCTGAAATCTCTCCCAACATTTATCACAAGCCTCATTCTCATTTTGTCTAAAAGCTTGAATTTGGGCTTTAACAGAATTAGTTTTGTGTTGTGGGAAATTTTTTGATATAAACTTGTTTTGCATATCTCTCCAAGATAACACAGAATTTGGGGGTAGGGACCATAACCAAGTTTTAGCTTTATCCTTTAGGGAAAAAGGGAAAAGTTTCAACCGGACTACATCTTGTGGACAAGCTTGGTCTCCAAAAGTCTCACATGTATCTTCGAACTCTCGAATATGGAGATATGGTTTTTCAGAATCCATCCCATGAAATGTAGGAACGATTTGGATCATGCCATTCCGAAAATGGAACTGACCGGCATTATACGGGAGTAAAATGCAACCAGGGGTAACAGTTCGCTCCGGAAATAACAAATCTTTCATAGGAAGATAAGGTATCTCATCCTCTCCAGCACCAACACCAACACTACCATGTTCCGACATATCGCTACCAAAAGGTTCAGAATTCTCACTCCGGGTTTGACTCAATGTACGACTAGTAATGGAATTATTAGGCGAAGGAGGTCGAACCCAAAAAGAAAAAGACACAAAATTTTCAGAACTTGATTCGGCTATAGGATTTTCGTGAACTTGGGTGGGGGATGAATTCAGCATAAGCACATAAGAGATGAAATGAGGTTGTTTTTTTTTTAGAAATCACTTGTAGAGACAAATAACTTTCTTGAAAATTTAACAATTTTTCGTTCCCCGGCAACGGACACTTATAGATACACAAAACAAGGCATGCTCCTATAGAATCCCCACTATAACTTCCCTCAATGTGTTTTTCTACTACCTTGACACACCCCAACCCAGTTACTTATAATTAAGCCCGAAAGTCAAAGTGAGTCAAACCATTATTAATCTAACCAAATCATAAACACGAGTTTTAATTTCAGAGTCATCATTGTAAATCCATATAACTGAAAGCCTTTTTACAACATCAGAATAATCATGTCCATAAAAAATTTCTTGAAGGATAAGTTAACTTAATTACATCATTAACATTTACACAAAATTATTGTTTCTCCCGTTCCTGGCTAACCCAACCCGACCTCCTAGATTTGGCAGTGACATCGTGTTACCTGAAAAAAATGTGAACATAGGAACCATGAGCAAAATAGCCCAGTGAATGCATCACTACTATACTACTGCATGAATTTAAATGTAATAAATCATGTCCATATAATTATGTACTAACTTATCCATCTCATTCATAATGAATGACCAACTTTTCAGAATCATGATTCACATATCATGTCTCAATAGATAATTCTCCCCCATTCCTGGTCGAGGAGTAACCCCTTGTCATTAATAGACAAATCTCTCTCATTCCGGGTCGAGGAGTAACCTCCCATTTAGGTAAATCGAAATGAACAATTTTATATTCATAACATTATGATCATATTCGTAACAGTATATAAATACATCATTCCAGTGAGTACACTCACCTTGGGTTGTCAACTATGTATTTATATTTCCTTCGGGTAGAGCTGAACTGGGTTGATTAGACCTTACACCTGTCAATCCAACTAAATCAGTACTGAATCTCAATCATAAGTATTATCCTAACATAATTATGTAACTTTCCATAATGATACGACACCAATATAATTCCACTTTAGTCACATTCCATGAAACATGAGTAAAGACAAAACAATGGTACACATGTTGAAAAAGTTATGAACATTCAACCGTAGGAAATACCTCATAAGGGATTTATAATTAAACCCAAGTAAATATGAAAACATACTTCTCAATGTATTTACACATGAAACATGTACTCAAAATACTCTTTAGAAAGAGGACATAACAATATTCTTTCATGGGGTATTCAGTATGGCCTCAAATTATTGTCTTCTATACTCAACCATCCTATATTCCCAAATTGTATAAATAAAGGTGTACAACCTTATCAATATGAAAACATATATGAATATACTTTCCAGTACAAGTGACGGTGTAATTTTTCAAGCTTCATAGCGCAAGTTATGACCATTTCTTTACAACACAAGAAATCTTCCCTACAAGCTTTTCTATTGTTCCTTCGACTTCCAAGAATTTTCATAATTTTTCTACAGCATAACTTTACATGATTTTCAACTAATTTTCATTACACATACTGAATAGTACAGAATTAAAGTTTCATAAATTTTTGATTTCATTTGCTATGTCAAAAGCTTGACAAAACTCAGAGCATACCAAAATGTAATATATAAACAGCAACTATGTACCAACTTGAAATCATCATTAAGGCCTAACCACAAGGAGTTAAATTCTAATTCTAGGTTATTATATGAATATATGAGTCTACTTTCATATCCAATTAGAATTTCACAATTTCAGTAAGTGCACAAAGAGATATACAAGTTTGAATACAAGAGGTTTCAATACAAAGCAATTTTAAGGGTTTGTACATTCAACTTAACTTAAATATGCATATAACCATACATATATATAAAGGGCTGAAATTTTAGTAAAAAAATGATGATTTCTATCATATAAATCAGTAATATAAGAAAAATAACAATATTTGAGATTAGGATTACCTTCGGAACTTTTACGTAATTTCTACGGATTTTTCTACACTTTTTCTCCTCACTTTTTCTTCCTAAACTTCTACTTTCTCCTTCCTCAAGATAACAACACTTCAAACTGAACCTAGGGCTTAAATTGCTGAAGAAATAAGTTAGAGGGAGAGTTTTAAGTCGGCCAAGGCTGCCTCCCAAGCCAACCAATCAAATTAAACCATTTGGTTTAATAAAAGACAATTTACCACTTAAAGGGAATTGACCGATTTGCCTCTTGTCCGTAAATTTGGCCTAACTTCTTACTCGTACATCCGTTTGATGCACCGTTTGTTGTGTTACAGCCCTAACTCATATGTATACAATTATATGGTTTTCACCTCAAGTCAATTGTTATGTTATAAAGGTCAAAACTAGTCTTAAACGGGAACATTTCTATCGAAAACAACAAAAAATTGTGTTTGTAAATAATTCGACATTTCATGATTTATGAAAGTAGGATTAGACTAAACATAATCACTTAACATTAGATATACTAATAACACATTATTAATATCACATAAGGTAAGCATGATTTAAATATAATTTATCATAATTATATTCGGGTTGTCACAACTCACCCCCTTAGAAAATTTCGTCCCCGAAATTTAATATAAAGGTCACTTACTAAACAAATGGGGATACTGTTTCTTCATGCTATCCTCCGTTTTCCAAGTTGCTTATTTAATTCCATGACTCATACACATAACTTTAACTAAGGGAATAACTGTATTTCTCAATACTTGCTCCTTACGATTAATAATTTCCATTGGTTCCTCGATGTACGACAAGTCTTCCTTCAGTTCAATTGGTTGAGTTTTCAAATGATGAGATGGATGCGCCAGATACTTACGAAGCATCGATACGTGAAACACATCATGTAAATGGGATAAATCTGGAGGTAATGCTAATCTATATGCTAGGTTCCCAATTCTTTCCAACACCTCATATGGTCCAATGTATCTTGAACTTAGCTTCCCCTTCTTCCCAATTCTCATAACGCCTTTCCATGGTGAAATACGCAGGAATATAAAATCTCCCTTCTAAAATTCCAATGGATACTTACTTTTATCTGCGTAAAATTTATACCTGCTTTGTGCTATCTTTATTCGTTCCCGAATCATTTTAATCTTTTTTGTTGTCATATCTATCAATTCAGGACCCAAAATTTTCCTTTCACCTACTTCATCCTAACACAAAGGCGTTCTACATCTCCTTTCATATAAAGCTTCATACGGAGCCATACCAATAGTGGACTAATAACTATTATTATACGATAATTCCATCAATGGCAAATGAGCATCCCAATTACCCTTAAAGTCAAATACACAAGCTCGTAAAATGTCTTCTAATATTTGAATCGTCCTTTCAGATTGCCCATCGTTTTGTGGATGAAATGCAGTGCTGAACTTCAAACTTGTGCCCATGGCATTCTGTAAACGAAGCCAAAACTTAAAAGTGAATGTTGGATCTCTATCTGATACAATTGACACTGGTGCCCCATGTAAACGGATAATCTCATCAACGTACATATGTGCATACTTGTCAACAGTGTAGGTGGTCTTAACTGGAAGAAAATGGGCCGACTTGGTTAATCGGTCTATAATCACCCAAATGGAATCATGCCCCTTTGGTGACCGGGGTAATCCTATAACAAAGTCCATTGTTATATGTTCCCACTTCCATTTAGGAATAGGCAATGATTGTAATAATCTTACCTATTTCTGATGCTCCGCCTTTACTTGTTGGTATACTAAACATTTAGCTACGAACTCTGCAATCTCACGTTTCATATTGTTCCACCAGTAATACTCTTTTAAATCTATTTACATTTTGGTACCTCCTGGATGCATAAAGTAAATAGAACTATGTGCCTCTTATAATATATCCTTCTTTAAGGGTGGGTCATTCGGTACACAAATTCAATTTTTATAACACAACGATTCATCATTCTTAATCTCAAAATCACTCTCTTTACCATCCAAGACATCTTGTTTCTTCTTCTCAAGGAATGGATCACTGATCTGCAAATTTCGTATGCGTTCTGCCAATCAAGGTCTCACTGTGACATGTCCTAATAATCCTCCGCTTTTTGAAAACTTCAATTCAATCCCCATCGATGCCAAGTCAAGAATATTTACAACACGGGAACACCGTATGCAACCAAGAATCCCTATTAAGCATCTGTTATTACATTAGCCTTCCCAGGAAGATGATGGATGGTACAGTCATAGTCTTTAATCAGCTCTATCCAACGCCTATGTCTCAAATTCAGTTCTTTCTGTGTAAATAAGTATTTCAAACTTTGATGATCTGTAAATATCTTACAAGTTTCTCCATATAAGTAATGTCTCCATGACTTTAAAGCAAAAACAATGGTTGCTAGCTCCAAATCGTGTGTAGGGTAGTTTCGTTCATGCATATTTAATTGTCTAGAAGCATATGCTATTACCTTCCCATTCTGTATAAGAACACATCCTAACCCCTAGAATGAAGCGTCTGTATAGATCACAAAAGACTCATTCCCACATAGAATAGTAAGTATAGGGGCTGAAACCAATCGATTCTTTAATTCTTTACAACTCCTCTCGCATTCTTCATCCCATACAAACTTCACTTCTTTACGAGTCAACTTTGTCAATGGTAATGCTATTGTTGAAAATCCCTTAACGAATCTGCGATGGTAACCTGCCAATCCTAGGAAACTCCTAATTTCTGTCACATTCTTAGTACTTTTACATTCAACGATTTCTTCCACCTTATTTGGATCAACATATATCCCATTTACCAAGACAACATGCCCTAAAAACACAATTTCATTCAACCAAAACTCACACTTCTAAATTTAGCAAATAATTTATTCTCTCTCAAAATCTGCAATACAAGTCTCAAATGTTTCTCATGTTCCTCCATGATACGCGAGTAAATCAACACATCGTCTATGAATACAATCACAAATGAATCAATGAAAGGTTGGAATACCCGGTTCATCAAATCCATAAAAACTGCCGGAACCTTAGTTAATCCAAATGGCATCACCAAAAACTCGTAGTGCCCATATCGAGTCCGAAAAGATATTTTGGAAATATCACTATCCTTTACTTTCAATTGGTGAAAACTCGATCTCAAATCAATCTTCGAAAACACGGTGGCCCCTATAATTGGTCAAACAAATCATCGATACGAGGTAGAGAGTACTTGTTTCTAATGGTCACCTTATTCAATTATCAATAATCAATACATAATTGCATTGTCCCATTTTTCCTTTTCACAAATAACACTGGGGCTCCCATGGCAAAACACTAGGCCGAATGAAACCTTTGCTTCTTAGATCTTTTAATTACACTTTCAATTCTTTCAACTCTGTTGGTGCCATTCAATATGGAGCAAGGGAAATTGGACCAATACCTGAAATTAATTCATTGGAAAACTCTACTTTCCTATCGGGTGGCAATTCTGGCAATTCCTCAGGGAAGACATCAGAAAATTCTCTAACTACTGGTATATCTTCAAATTTAAGTGCTTCCTTAGTAACATCAACAACATAAGTTAAATACCCTGTACAACTTTTATCAATAACTTTCTACCCTTAATTGCTGAGATAAGATAATTAGGGACAACATTCCTTTCTCCTATAAATTAAAACGCGGGTTCACCAGGAAGATAAAATGTAACTTCTTTTCAAAAACAATCAATGGAAGCATGATACGATGATAACCAATCCATTCCCAATATGACATTAAAATCCTGAATGGCCAACGGTATCAAATCAACATATAAATCTCATTCCCCCATTCGTAAGACACAATCTTTATAAACATGCTCCACCAGAATTACACTTTCCATTGGGGTCGAAATATATAAGGCACAATTGAGAAATGAACATGGTCTATCCAAATATGAAATAATATGTAATGCCACAAATGAATGTGTAGATCCAGGATCAATGAGGGCATATAAATCTTTGTTTGCAATAGAAAGTTTACTTGTAACCACTTCCGGTGTAGCATGGGCATCTTGTAATGTCATCGCAAACACTCTTCCTCCTGCCTTCAATCCACTTGCTTGTCCTATATCAATTCCCCTGGTTACATTCCCTAGAGAGGATCCTTTATGAGTCCCCACACTACTAACTGAAACTGTTCTTGCTAACATAGGACAATTCTTTCTCAAATGACCCATCTGGTGACAGTTAAAACATTCTATATTTAGTATACTTGGGCAATTTCTCTTTATATGACCCGATGTCCCACAAAAGAAACAAGCATTTGGATTCCCTTGTGCTGAAATTCCTGGACCTCGTCCACCACTAGCTTCATCCCTTTGCAAACTACTTCCCATGCCTCTACCATGCTGGAATTTCTGCCCTCCAAGTCTCGAATATTCTGTATCACTACCTTTTTATAACTTAGATTGAATCTGCTTCTCTTTACACCTCGTTCTCGATTTCCTCTCGCTTCATTCACGTACTTTTCTAATAGCATGGCTTTGTTCACCAAGGTTGAATAGTTAACAGTTTCTAAAGTCGACAACCTCGATTTAATAACTAACTAAAGTCCGTCAAGAAATCGGCTACACATGTCTTCCTCATTTTGTATAAACCTCGAAGCAAACCGAGATAAGGCTGTAAGTTTAGCTTCATATTCTCTGACTGTCATGCTCCCCTGATTCAACATGAAATATTCCTTCTCTTTTTATTTTTGATACATTGGGGGAAATTACTTATCATACGAAGCTTTGACAAAAGCATCCCATGAGATCATATTCCCACCTCCTGGAGTAATCAACAAATGTTTTGTGGCATCCCACTAATATTTAGCTTCTCCTTTGAGCATGTACGTCGCCGAGGTCACTCGTTGATTTTCAGGCATTCTCATTACCCCGAAAATAAGTTCAATCTCTTTAATCCATTCTTCTGCCTCTGCTGGATCAACTGCTCCTTCAAATGAGGGTGGATTCATTTTAATAAATTTCTCGTGTGAAGTACTCCTTTCTTCTCGATGTATCACCTACTTAGCCCTAGCCAATGCTTATACCTCTATTTGCCTGGCTTGTTGTTCTTCCATCTGAGCCATAAATCTAGCTTGTTGCTCTGCCATTAAAGTCATAACACGTGCCATTTTTTGCATGTCTGTCAATTATTCCGGGTCAGGTTCTACATTCCAGGAACAGGTTACTCAACCTTCGCCTCTGCTGCCATATTTGAAGCCTCATCTTCTATTCTTACATTTAAATTCCCTTGTTCCATTCTTTTATATCTGAAATGAATCAAAGATATAACAACATGCATATATACATATTTTTCCTAACATAATCATTAGTATCAGACAAAATATATTTCTAACATTCAGTGCCAAATCTAGACTCTTCTAACTCCAGAATCTCTAAAACCTAGGCTATGATACCAAAAGATGACACACCCCAACCCAGTTACTTATAATTAAGTCTGAAAGTCAAAGTGAGTCAAACCATAATTAATCTAACCAAACCAAAAACACGAGTTTTAATTTCAGAGTCATCATTATAAATCCATATAACTGAAAGCCTTTTTACAACATCGGATAATCATGTCCATAAAAACTTTATTAAAGGATAAGTTAACTTAATTACATCATTTATATTTACACAAAATCATTGTTTCTCCCGTTCCTGGCTAACCCAACCCGACCTCCTAGATTTGGCAGTGACATCGTGTTACCTGAAAAAAATGTGAACATAGGAACCATGAGCAAAATAGCCCAGTGAAGGCATCACTAATATACTACTGCATGAATTTAAATGCAATAAATCATGTCCATATAATTATGTATTAACTTATCCGGCTCATTCATAATGAATGACCAACTTTTTCGAATCATGATTCACATATCCTGTCTAAATACACAATTATCCCCCATTCCTGGTCGAGGAGTAACCCCTTATCATTAATAAACAAATCTCCCCCATTCCAAGTCAAGGAGTAACCTCCCATTTTGGTAAACTGAAATGAACAATTTTATATTCATAACATTATGATCATATTCGTAACAGTATATAAATACATCATTCCAGTGAGTACACTCACCTTGGGTTGTCAACTATGTATTTATGTTTCCTTCAAGTGGAGCTGAACTGGATTTATTAGACCTTACACCTGTCAATTCAGCTAAATCAGTACTGAATCTCAATCATAAGTATTATCATAACATAATTATGTAACTTTCCATGACTAAACGACACCAATATAATTCCACTTTAGTCACATTCCATGAAACATGAGTAAAGACAGAACAATGGTACACATGTTGATAAAGTTATGAACATTCAACTGTAGGAAACACCTCATAAGGGATTTATAATTAAACCCAAGTAAATATGAAAACATACTTCTCAATGTATATACACATGAAACATGTACTCAAAATCCTCTTTAGAAAGAGGAGATAACAATATTCTTTCATGGGGTATTCAGTATAGCCTCAAATTATTGTCTTATATACTCAACCATCCTATATTCCCAAATTGTGTAAATAAAGGTGTAAAACCTTATCAATATGAAAACATATATGAATATAATTTCCAGTACAAGTGACGGTGTAATTTTTCAAGCTTTCTAGAGCAAGTTATGACCATTTCTTTACAACACAAGAAATCTGCCCTACAAGCTCCTCTATTGTTCCTTCGATTTCCAAGAATTTTCATAATTTTTCTACAGTATAACTTTCCATGATTTTCAACTAATTTTCATTACACATACTGAATAGTACATAATTAAAGTTTCATAAATTTTGGACTTCATTTGCTATGTCAAAAGCTTGACAAAACTGAGGGCATACCGAAATGAAATATATAAACAACAACTATGTACCAACTTGAAATCATCATTAAGGCCTAACCAGAAGGAGTTAAATTATAATTATAGGATATGATATGAATATGTGAGTGTACTTCCATATCCAATTGGAGTTTATCAATTCCAGTAATCACACAAAGAGATATAAAAGTTTGAATACAAGAGGTTTCAATACAAAGCAATTTTAAAGGGTTTGTACATTCAACTTAACTTAAACATGCATATAACCATACATATATATAAAGGGCTGAAATTTTAGTAAAAAATTATGATTTCTATCATATAAATCAGTAATATAAGAAAAATAACAAGATTTGGTATTAGGATTACCTTCGGTACTTTTACATAATTTCTACGAATTTTTCTACACTTTTTCTCATCACTTTTTCTTCTTAAACTTCTACCTATCCTTCCTCAAGCTAACAACACTTCAAACTGAAACTAAGGCTTAATTTGCTGAAGAAATAAGTTAGAGGGGGAGTTTTAAGTCGTCCAAGGCTGCCTCCCAAGCCAACCAATCAAATTAAACCATTTGGTTTAATAAAAGACAATTTACCACTTAAAGGGAATTGACCGATTTGCCCCTTGTTCGTAAATTTGGCCTAACTTCTTACTGATACATCCGTTTGATGCACCGTTTGTTGTTTTACAGCCCTAACTCATATGTATACAATTATATAGATTTCACCTCAAGTCAATTATTATGTTATAAAGGTCAAAACAAGTCTTAAACAGGGATATTTCTATCGAAAACAACAAAAATTTGTGTTTTAAATAATTCGACATTTCATGATTTATGAAAGTATGATTAGACTAAACATAATCACTTAACATTAGATATACTAATAACATATTATTCATATCACATAAGGTAAGCATGATTTAAATATAATTTATCATAATTATATTCGGGTTGTCACATACCTCCTCTATAAGATCCACCTAATGAAACTCGTCCTCGTAACCTACTTGCTTGGAGAAGTTGAAGATATCTCTTTCAAGAGACATATTTTCGAATGTGATTTGCATTTACCCATTTTGTGTATTAATTAGTGTGTTGGACGTGGATAAGAATGGTCGTCCAAGGATTATGGTAAGATGATTACTCGAGAGAGAGATGAGGGCTCCGTATCCCAAATGAAAAAATCCATTGGGAAGTAGATGTGTCCACTTGGACTATCACGTCATTAACAATCCCTCGAAGTATCTTCAAAACACAATCCGCGAGTTAGTGAGTAATCTTAGTGGGCTTGAGGTCCCCCAAATCTAATTTCCTATAGATGAAGTAAGGGAGAACGTTAACACTCGCCCCTAAATCTAATAAGGCTCTCTCTGTGTGGTTCTCTTTAATGATGCATGAAATGGTCGGTGCATCCGGATCTTTGAATTATAGTGGGGGGTCATTCAAAAGGACTGAGCTCACATTTTTTGCTAATAAAACATTCTTTTTCACCTTTAATCTACATTTCACCGTTAACGAGTCTTTAAGAAACTTTGCATAGGTGGGAATTTACTTGATTGCCTCGAAAAAAGGAAAATTTAGCTTGACTTGCTTTAGCACATCTTCACGGGAGGCCCCTTTAGGAGGAAGAACCAACTGTTGAGGGAAAGGAGAAGAAGTGGGTGGTTTCACTACAACTTTGGGCCTAATAGAGTCGTCGTTATCACTCTGATTCAAGGGGGCATCTTCGGCCTCTTTCGTATCGGGCGAAACCTCCTTGTCTTTAAGCTCGTCATGTGGCGGATGTGATAAATCAACGAATCTCCTTCATAGAGTGCTTATGACTTGGAATTGCTCTTTCTTATCGTCGAAAGCAGAAATAACACTATATTTACCTTAGGGAGATATTTGGCCTTGGGCCGAAAACTTGTCCTTCTCTTGCACACTTGAGGAAGATTAAAACTTAGACAACGACGCCTTTAATTAGGCAACACTTTGGGTGTTTTGAGCATTGATCGCCGACTGAGTTTGCATAAATTGGATTAAAGTGTCCTCACGATTTCTACGCGGTGGGGTGATATAAGGCGCAGGAGGTTGTGCTAGCATAGGTGGAGCTTGTCGGAGATGCGAGAGAAGTGGCGAAGGAGGGACAACGTGTGAATTAGGATTCAACGCTGAGTGTGGTTGCCCATAAATGAAACTGGGATGGTTCCACCAGAAGGGTTATATGAATTCCCGTGTTATGAATTAAAATTACCCTTAAAAGTTCCAACTTCTTTCACTTTCTCTTGAAGCATCACTTTGTAGGCGGGTATCGTCAGGTATTCCTTCGTTGAATGTCCCGCCTCATAAATTACACACACATCCTCTCTCAATACTCGAGTGGATCCAGATGTGTCTTTCCCTCTTAATTCGACTATGGCTTTCAACCTCTTGGCAAGTTGGTTGATTTGAAGGTTCAACTCAGCTTCTTTGTCCAAATGATAGAGTCCGAATGCAGAATAAGTTATGGACGTTTATCGTACCTGAGATTGGGTGTTTGGATCGAATGTGTCCCATGCTTGAGTAGTCTCGGCGACATACTTAAGGTGAGCCTCTCCATCATTCGTGTTTAACCCTGGAAACTCCCCGGGGCACATGGTTTCAACGAGTTGCTTGTAACTTAAGTTTACCTCATGAAGAAAAAAGGAGATGATTCTCCACTTCTCAAAATCGTGGTGTGAGGACATATTAAGTAACTCATTGAAACAATCCCAATATCTATCAAAAGGCTCATTTTTGAGTTGTATAAATGTTTGAATTTATGCTTTAATAGAATTGGTTCGGTGTTGGGGAAGGAATTTTTTGAGAAAATTTGCTTGCATGTACCTCCATGTTCCAATCAAGTTTGGTGCTAGAGACCGTAGTGAAGTCTTGGCCTTATCCTTCAGAGAGGAGGGAAAGAGTTTGAGGCGAATGACATCTTAAGTGCAAGCTTGGTGAGTGGCAGTTTCACACACCTCCTCAAACTCTCTAATGTGGAGATAGGGTTTTTTCGACTCCATACCATGGAATGTAGGGAGGAATTGAATCATACCATTTTGAAAATGAAACTGCCCCGCATTCATCCCGGAGAAATGGTTCACTCGGGATATAAGAGGTCTTTTATAGGGCGATACGGCATCTCAAGCTCACCCGTACTAAAACTACTTTGATCTGACATCGCACTCACACTAATAGTATCACTACCCTCTCCAGACTCTCTATACGTGTGACATGTGATGGAGTAAGGTGGTGTAGGAGGTGGAATCCAAAAGTATGCAACGCGCGGAGCGTAGGGGCTATCAGAATTGTACTCAACTATGGGATTCGTGAACTCTATTAGGAGTAGAGCGAGGAGTTGGCTGAGTATTGTAATACTTCGTATTTTTATGGCTTTTGAATTTGAGGATTTATTAAATTTAAATTGAGATATTAATTTAATATTAATCCAAAAATTTATTTTAAATATTTACTAGTGCAATGAGAGTTAGTAATTATTGGGAATTTATTGAATATTACTTAATGGGTAAAGTAATATGTATAATCAAATTTATTAAAAATTGTCATGAGTGTATAATTTGACAATTGTGGTAATTAACTCGAGACGCGCCTATGTCGTGTCAGGACTAAATTATTATTATATAAAGTGAATAAATTCTAAGTCGCCCGTATGGTCATTTCGAGTGCGCCTGCAATATGTCCATAAGGGTCGAGATAGTCAGAAAAGTATACCCATGGGTTTAGTTTGGGTCTCGGGGCATTTTTAGGCCTAATTGGCATCCCGGGAGGGTATTATGGACATTTTATATTTTTGGGTAATTAAACCCACGAATTTCCTTAGGATATATCAGCCATTAGGAGTTGTCTTTTAGGGTTAACAAACACAGAACCTAAGAAAGGCCATTAGAGAAGAAGGTGAAGAGCTTTCCAAGCAATCTAAGGCCAAGAACTCACTCGTTTGCGCCGCCACCAGCACCAAAACGTAGATCGCACGACGAGAAATGCAACCATATCTTTTTCATCAACAAATCAGACCCTTGAATTCCAAACGAGTATATATCTTGCTTTATTTTTAGTTAATGTTTCACCCATGATAGTTTAGGGTTGTTAATAACATGTTTCATGGAAAATTTTGATAACTTAAAGACTTTAAATCACATGTTGTAGAGGAAGTAGATATATTATGGACATCTCAATCACATATAGAGGATTACCCACGAATCTGTATGGATTTAGAAACAAGGAATCTGGAAAAGAATTAGAATAATGGAAATTTCATGAAAAATTAGGGTTCTTGATAATTATGTCAATTTACCCCATTAATTCAATACATTTGATGAATTTGGACATGTTTCACATAGGAAATCATGTATATAGGTATTTATAACTATTAGTAATCTTGTTTGGGAGTTTGGGGATCATTTATGGCGTTTTGGAGACAAGATTTCGATGAAACCCGTAGGATAAATTTTACAGATTCTGGGCAAGAACAGCTTGATCGATCGATCGACCAAGAGCATTGATCGATCGATCGACCACATTCCTGATTGATCGATCCCTCCTAGAAAATCGCATATCTTTCCTCTTTTTGTTTAATTCGGTTTAAATACGTAGGAACCCTTAATTATTGTTGATAGAGTATAATGGGTTATGAAGAGGACCAGTAGGGTCTAGGTAGACTCCATTGAGTGAAATTTAATATTGGATGAAATTTTAGGATAACGGGGAGTTATTCATAAATTGGAAATTGTGCGTACGTTCACTAGAGAATTGAAAGACTCGTGAAAGACTTAGACTAGAAGGTTAGAGAGGGTGTATCTACTGAAATTATATTTAATAACAGAGAGTGCTTTGAGAGATGAGAAGTAAATGTGAAATGTGTATAATTAAGAATAAAAGAGATGAATCCCTTATGCGAGATAACTGGGTAATATTATACTAAGTATGGTTAAATATAATTATGGGTCGTGGGCGAACCTAAGTGGAAAATGTGTATTTATATATAATCGTGTGAGAGTGTACATATATTAAATTCTTTATCTGTGTATAATCATACCCGACCTACTTGTTATCACGGGGGGTTTCGCACCGGGACAGTCTTATCTCGATTGGACCTTTATGGGGGATATTGACTCGTACCCTAGAATATAGTATCCTTGATACAGACTATCTGAGGATGATAGTCATACGGTCTTAAGAGACGTGAGGGTATGTGCTGACCTCTTAGTGACTTGGAAATATGCTTCGCCCCCATTTTTGTGTGTATTGTGTTAATACAGTTCAAGAGTGATTTCGAACTATTATTTCCCTTAGTACGAGTGATACAGGGACTTGATAGCAGAGTATGCCAGCACCATAGATTATATGTGGGGTGCCGCTAGTATATATATTATAGGAGTGACAAATATATATATATACTTATATTTACGGAAACTTTCTATTGTGCGTATAAGTAGTTAAGTAATGAATAAAAACTCCAACTTTATAATAATTGTTCGGGAACTTTGTAACGATACGGGGTTGTTCTAAGTAACGTAATAAATCTTAAAGAGATTGATTTTGCTTAAACTAAATATCATGACCTTCCTACTTATCGGGATAAAACTTTATGGAAAAACAAGTTAGATGGACTTATGAGTTTATTAGTATGGTAGGCGTGCACACTAGATGAGAGGTGAGAATTCTCAAGAGAGAGTCGCATACTAACATGGTTGTTACATTAGCCGGTAAGCATTTTAAATACTTGCTAAAATATTTTTTTAAACTATTTTGCACTCGGGCCCTGACCCGTTTTTTGTCATTTCTCTCTCTTGTATATATATATATATATATATATATATATATATATATGTATGTGTCACAGATGCCCAGCCACAGGGGCGTCATGCATAGGTTCTTTGGAGTGGACGTGTTGCAGCTTATGTGAGAATTGCAGGCCTTTGCTTTAGACGACCACATCATTGATTATGTTCCTATTTTAGTTCTGCTTAGTTAGGGCATGTGTCGCCCGATTTCCTATTCCGTTTGGATTTTTCAGAGATTTATGTTTATTTTATTTTCAGTATTTGGTACTCTTTGGAGTTAACTCTTGTCAGGATGATTTCATTTATAGTTCAGAATTTGGTTTGGTTTATCTAGATGGTTAAATTATTGTGTGTTTATTGTCGTCCTTATTACTTATGTGATTCTTAAACTGTTGTTTATTAAAAAAGGTTTTCATATTGGAATTTAATAAATTGAAAATAAGACTTTAAATTGTTTTGACACTTAGCTTAATTATTTAGGGTGTTTAAATGGGAAATTATATTTTGCGACAGTGATGCTGAGAATGAACCAACCGTTCACCTTAATTTTTAATTTAATAAAGGACTGATCACCCGGTATTTAATTAGGCGGGGTGTCACAAGTATTTTTCATGAAAGGATTTGAGAGATTCTATAATTTTTTGGATTTTGAGAATTATAGTCAAATTTAGATTAATTTGACCTAACCTAAATGTCTACCTAGTCCCCGAAAACGGCGTTAAAAACTTGACGCGACTCAAAAAGTGTTTTTAATGCGTGCTTATTTCGGTTCAAGTTCAAACCGATCGCGTAAGTAATCATCCAAGCAAGTCAGGTATCGAACTCAGAGACTACGACGATGAGGGAAGACGAATAACCTCACGATTGACTCATAAATAGAAAGAAAAAGATGATTATTTTGGAAAAATTCTATCTACTAATGCAACTTAAATAATGATTGAGAAACCACTACGAATGCAAGAACAACTACTTTTCTTTTCATTTATATGTGAAAATAGAGTTGGAGTACACTCCACGAACCTCGGTAATTACGTCGAATATAAAATCTTTAAGAATTTAATTCATAATTCAAATAAACATTAAATATTATTTAAGCATTGGACATATGCGAATTTTACACCTCACAATATCAAATCAAAAACATATTTAAAGTGAATGATAAATTATCAAAACGCATATAATATTCTTAAACATTCCTATTACCTAGGGCAAACGAAAATAAAAACCTATAACATTTGTTTCAATAAGATTTCAAACCTATGAATTAGTAATTAAATTTTATCCAATTTTAAGTCCATCCATAATACCTAGGTTAGGTTCATGCACCCCAACCCTATAAGAAACTTAACCGGACATGGTGTTACTACGATTAATATGATTTCTACATTGCATGGATTCATTGTTACGTAAAGATTGACACTAAACATGTATAAAAGATTTCCAGCAAGAGAATGAACGATTATAGTCTATAAAGAAGACAAATCTTGAAAGCAATAAGAGAATAATACTTGTACAAATGAATTCAACATAAAATAATGAAGAAGATGAAGTTTGAATGATGATCTTTTCTCCTAATGTTTCTTGCCTCCAAATAGCCTCCAAAACTAGGTTAAAACTTCTCTCAACTAGGTCTAAACTCGAACTAACTAATTGGATACAAGTTTTTACAAGTGTTTTTATGAAACCAAACACTAATTAAAAATATAATAAAAGACAAACTTCGCGAGCAGGCGATTCTAACTGGTTCAGTATAGGGGAGAATCGATTCTCCTTGCAAACCGAATCTAGAGCTCCCAAACCGGTTCACAAGATGGGAAAATTATAGTAGTGCCATTGGATTCTTCTCAACTTCAAACGCGTGTATCTCTTCAACCGTAAATCGAACTTGGATGTCGTTTCTTCCAGTATTCTCGTAATATCATACTCTTCAACTTTTCTAAGGTTCTGCTTTCGAGTTTGGGTTACAAAATTATATTTCTGCCCTTAAACTTTCTTTTTTTTTTTTCTTTCTTTATTTCAATTTCTCTTTCGCATTCACTTGTAGGAAACACCTGTAAAACATACGAGACATACACGAAACATGATATACTTGCCAAGTAGGGTTAGTATCATGAATATGATATAGATCCATCCTAATTACACCGCACAAGGATAATAAAAGTACCTAAATTATAAGGATAAATATGAAATATTTATGCCGAATCAGTAGCCTCTTCACTCGAATCCACTAATTACTGTGATGGTCGATCTCTCACTCTAGAATTGTCGAGGGTCTTGAAGAGGCTGAGCCTCAGCTTTTGGTCGGTTAGGACCCCAAGCAGGTAGAAGTTATCAAAGTGAACTACACCGATTAATAGATCACCAAGAGGGGTCTACTCGTTCCAAGATTAGTATACGAGTCTTCGTGCATGTTGAGTAGACTTTCGAGGAAGATAGCTCCACACTCACTCATAGTAGAACTTCCAGAGCTACCAGGGATAAAATTAATCCAAAAGATCAACCTTAGAAAGGATCGATACAACGATTGGAAGACCGTTTGGGAGAAATAGCTAAGTTTAAGAATCCCTTGTAAAAAAGCTTTGTAAGGGGATCTCATTTTATTCCAGCCATTGAAGATTTCCCCAAACCGTCCAAATTCAAGACACATGTGTCACTCCCAAATATAACGGTAAAATTGACCCCGTCCTCCATATTGAACAATACCAGGCCACAACTGATATTTATTCAGTCCCAGATGAGATGCTTTGCTGAGCATTATCAAGCACCATCACTGGATTTGCCCAGATTTGGTAATAATATTTCTCGAGGATAAATCTCTAGCTTCTTATAGCTAGTCGAGCTATTCATCAACAACTTTTGCAGGGGAGACCACGCGCGAGTATATAACTCATTTTATCAATGAAAAGTTAAAAGTGGTATACTATGAAGAAAAGATCGATATTACTGCTTTGATGAATAAATTGCCCCCTGAGAAGTTATACTATGCACTCGCCAGATTTCCCCCTAAAACCTTGACTTAGTTGATGGCTAAAGCTGGCTAAATCATAAATGCCGAGGAAGTTGTGGCTACCAAGAAAGATCCAAGTGCCAAGGCCGACCATCCCAAGAATTTTGACAAGGAGCAAAAACATAAGAAAATCAAAAAACCCAAGAGGTATGAGGAATACACTCCATTCATTATTGGCGTGTGATGATACGCAAATATTGCGTATTTCATCCTCCGAACCTACGCATTTTAGCCCGCTCGGATATCTTATTCCCTATATTTATGCTCGTTAACCAGATAACCTCGGATTTCTACGTTAATATGTTTTCCATGGGTTAATTGAGCTTTTATAGGTATTTGAATGCTAAGTGTGAAGTTCAGACGTATTTCGCTCGATTTTCGTACGCGATCGCACGTTTAAGGGCATTTTTGTCTTTTCACAGCTTAGGCACCTGGCCCAATATCTACACGGAAGTTTTAGCCCTCCTCGCTAACTTCGCGTGGCCATAAATGGTGCGCGATTTCGAGTCCGTATGAAGAAGTTACGGCGATTTCAACAGAGGGAAAAACAATGAAACCAAAATAGGAGGAGAAGAGGAAGAATTGGCAATGCAGTAGGCTGCCTTGGCTCACCCCTGCTTGATCGATTGATCGATAAAAAGGATCGATCGGTCGATCCTGCTCGACATGGGATATTTTGTTCATGATCGATCGATCGACCAAAGGGGTCGATCGATCGATCCCCTGTTTCCAGCAGATATTTTGTCTTTTCTTTTTCTTTTCTCTTTTCTTTTCTAACTTATTCTAACTTAGTATAAATACCAAATTTTGTTGAAATAAGAGAGGTGAACGATTTTAGATAGTTTTAGAAGATAGTTTAGCTTAGGGTTTGGGTTTTTGGCTAGTTCTTCTTCATTTCTTCTAGCATTGACACCCTTTGTGTTATGTAAGTTGACTATTCACTACCCTCTCCATTAATATAGTTGTATTTCATCGTTTCTTTCTTTGTAGTGTAATTTACATGATTTCTAATTTAGATTTACATGCTTTGATTACTTGCTTTCTAGGTAGATTTATCGCAATTATTTACTCGCTTTCTTTATCGCGTTTTTACAATGCTTTCTAGGTAATTTAAATTAGGTTGTGTTTGAATGGAACTCACTCGAGTTAACGCGTTGCTTTGCTTGGTGATAGTGTTTACGGGTTTATTTCGGGTGCGTTGTCCTAGTTATTACGCCTAGGAGATTTGACGGGGCATATCATGTATGTCCTGTGCTTACGACCTTTCGCACGTAATTTCTGGGATATTTGTTGACGCCAAAATCTTATTAGGCTTTTATGAGTATTTAGGGGCGTGACAACCCTTGATTTAATTAACTGTCGAAACGAGACGCATTTGTAATAACTCGTCGACCCATGTAACTATTTTATACAAATTAACCCAGGTGAGGGATATTCGTCGCAATCTATAGTTTTACTCGCTTTGTTACTCTAGTCTCAATACCCTCGCCTAGATAATCTTTCCATTTTATGCATCTTTTCCTTTTTAGTTTGTAATCACCTTTTACATTTTTATTTCGGAATATTAAATCAATTGAATTCTAGCAACTCGTCCCAGTGGATATTTTTGATACCCGACTTACCATTGTGCTTATCCCGTAAGTGTAGTCGTAATTTAGGTTTTTTGTATTGAGTTGGCGAAACGAAAACAACGATCGATGTCTGACACGCGCTGCACTTTTCGCACTCGATCAAAATGGCGTCGTTGCCGAGGACGAGTTTGTTTTAGACTTTATTTGATTTAGTATTTCATAGTATTTTCTTTCTATTTGTATTATTTGCTAACCTTTTTGCACGACTTCCACATTTGAGCACTTAGAAATGTTCGAATTTTTCCCGCACGCACCTACTTTGTGGAATCCGCCACTTCGAGCCATTTTGAGGGTAAGCATGTCTTATTCCAATTCTTTCGGTAATCCTTGTTATAATTCTCAAAATTCTTGTAAACCTATGACTTTCGATGAATACTTAGAATCCCAAAGTATAACAAATTCAAATATGACTTTGGGCGAGTATAACGAAAGTCAAAATTTGGATTATTGGAATTTTGATGATGATGATAATTATTTTGGGCCTTTACCTCCTTATAATAGAAATTTTGAAACGAATTGCAATAGTTTTCAAAATTCCTATAATAATTAATTTTCGTTTAAGTCCGATGATAATTTTTAAAGTTCCCATTCTCATGCATCTGCACCTCGACCTATGACATTCAGTGAGGGCTTGCGTATGTATGAGAATGAGAAAATTGAAAATCGTTATCGGGAAGAAAATCGTTTGTGGGAACATGAATTGGATTTATTATTTGAGTCCGACGACGATTTTGCTTTCGAGACTTTCGAAGTCTAGGAATGTTTTGAACCAAATGAGGTACTTTTACCTACTTTGGAACAAATCACTCTAGACTTTGCCCATTGCATAATAGATATTGAAAGTGAGGATGAAAATGAAGTAATATCTATTTGCAATGAAATGATTTCTTCTTTGGCTCCCAAAGAAGAACATTTCATTGAAAATGATATTATTTCATTCGAAACTCAATCTTCATGCAATCATGATTCATCTCATGAGTTTGAATTTCTTTCATCCCCGTTTTCAGTCTCTATTATCACACCGTCACAAGTACCCGATGATTCGGTTTCAAACTTTAATGTTTTAAACCTATTCGCCGATGAGGAGTACTTGCTCGAGTCACCTTTCGTGATCGCATATGTGCCTTTGTGTGGGCTGCCTCCCATTCCAATTTCAAAATCTTTGGGAGGATATTCAGCTTTTCTCGATCCCCACATATTTTTGTCACCCGTTCAATCCAAACCCCCTATCGTCCCTCCAAAAATTTTAATTGGCGATGGTTCATTTCTTCCACCTTACACATGCCTTCCGTTGTTCAAACGGAATTCATATTTTTTGGAAGGCATGCTTGTATGTGAGGGTACACCGGTTATCCTCCAAAGTCAAATCATTTTTACGGTGGACCCTCAGCTATTTAGACTTCTAGTGTATAGTTAGTGTGAGGCCTAAATAGTAGGTTGTTTATAGTTAGCTTTTTATTCTTTCTTTTTATTTTTTTCTTTCCTTTTTAATTTAGTCTCTTGTAATTAGTTAAATTTTTATTACTTGTTTTTGCTATGCTCGGTACGAACTTGTTTTGTAGACTCTTTGGACTTGTTCTTATGGGGATCGCTTCAATTTTGGGTAATATCGCTATTTTCCTCTCTTTAACTTGGTTCTTAATTCACATTGAGGACAATGTCAAGTTTTAAGTTAGGGGGTGTGGGATAATCTATTCATTTCTTTATTTAGTCCATGTTTTTGCTCACATGTTAGTTACTTAGTCTGCTTTTCTAAGAAAAATTCAAAATTTTCAAAAAGATTTTCTTTCTTTTTTCTCCTTGTTGGGCATTTTGCCTTTGTTTTCGATGATAAATTTCAATAATTGCCCGATCCAATAGACAACCCAATGATGCATGTTCTCGATTTTTGAAGTTATTAGACTTTAGTCTCACTTATTGATATTATGAATAACTTCATGAATTAAACTTTAATCCCATGAGCACATGCACTTTTCTTGCTATATTGATTTGGTTTAAGATTTTTATAACTCGGTAATATTTGTTGCATTGTATATACTTACAGCGAGTAAGATTTGTACCTTTTGTCGTTTGTGAGTGTATACACTATTCTTTTCTCATTGAAAACGTTGAATTCGTTGGTAATCTCACTATTCTTTCATTTGACCGTTCATTAATTGAGTTCATACTTGAAATGTGTTACTTGATCATGATTTTCATATATTATTTTGATTCGAGAATTGAGTAAACTTTTGGAAATGATAATAGGCATTCTCTGATATATCACCCATATTAGCCTTGACCTCACCCTTATATGTTTACCCTCGTTAACCTCTTTGAGCCTAAATATAGCCTTTCGTTTCATAACCCCGATCCCATAACCAACTCTAAATTGGAGTTTTAAACCATATATACACTTTCCATACCTTTGTTTAGAATGTTACTTGGGATTGAATGATGATGTTATGATGTCGGTTGCAATTTAGGCATATGAGAGTATGAAAAGTAAAGTAAAGAAAAAGTGAAAAAAGTGAACAAAAAGAGAAAGCAAAAAGCAAAAGAAAACAAAAGAAAAATGAGAAAAAGAAGAAAAGAAAAGAAAGAGAAAGTTGTAAATATGTTGTGTATATGGTTCAATAAGTTTTGATTACTCTCCCCGATGATATATATAATTCCGTTTTGGAAATCATTTTCTAATTTTGATATTGCTCGCATTCTTCCATTATCCCGAGTTTTCATCCCGAACACTTTGAATCCGTACATACATTCCTTCATTTCGTACCCTATAATAGCCTACATTACAACCCTATACAAGTCCTATGTGATCTTAAGTTGATGTAATTTAGAAGTTTAAATAGTTTTGATAATCTGTGAAAATGCATTTCGCCTCTTTTAGTGTGCGGTATCCTTTCATTGAGATTACAGTTTTTCATTTTATATATAGCGTTCTTCATTTGTGACATGTGTGCAGCCTAGTTTCCATTTACATTTACTCTTTAGCCCGCATGTTCCGTGTGTTAGCTCCCGATTTCGAGTGAATTTCATTTGATGAGTGTAATGCCCGTGTGGATTGAATATATGCTTGCTTTAATGTTTATCCGGTTTATATAAGTTTTTGCCAAATCACACTTTGCATGTGCTCGCTCCCCTCCCACATTTTAAGGTTTCAATTCAACGAGGAGCATTCTATAATGTTAATGATTTGGACTATTGTTTGGATCCATTCACTTTGCTAATAATGCGTATGAAATCTTTTTCGCCATTGTTGGTCTTGTCACATGTTGGGTTGGGCTTATTTTGAAGAAACCATGTGATGTTTGTGGGTATCATCCCTGAAAACCCTCACGAGACGACACTCGTCCACTAGGGTGACCTAGGGGTTTAACAGCTTATTGCATACGCTGAATGCAATCGAATCGCCCGCAAAAGTGGCCTTTTGATTTTATGCCATACGTTTGTACTATCTCCTATTTTTGGTTTGCTTGTAGTTCTTATTGCATCCTATTTAATTGCTAGGGACTAGCAATGTGTAAGCTAGGGGTGTGATGATACGCAAATATTTTGTATTTCATCCTCCGAACCTACGCATTTTAGCCCCCTTGGGTATCTTATTCCCTATATTTATGCTCGTTAACCAGACAACCTCGGATTTCTACGTTAACATGTTTTGCAGGGGTTAATTGAGCTTTTATAGGTATTCGGATGAATTCTGCTCGATTTTCGTACGCATTCTGCTCGATTTTCGTACGCGATCGCACGTTCAAGGGCATTTTTGTCTTTTCACATCTTGGTCACATGGCCCAATATCTACATGGAAGTTGTATCCCTCCTCGCTAGCTTCGCGTGGCCACAAACGATGCGCGATTCCGAGTCCGTATGAAGAAGTTACGGCGATTTCAGCGGAGGGAAAAACAATGAAACCAAAAGAGGAGGAAAAGAGGAAGAATTGACAATGCAGTAGGCTGCCTTGGCTCACCCCTACTTGATCGATCAATCGATGAAAAGGATCGATCGATCGATCCTGCTCGACATGGGATATTTTGTTCATGATCGATCGATCGACCAAAGGGATAGATCGAACGATCCCCTGTTTCCAGCAAATATTTTGCCTTTTCTTTTTCTTTTCTCTTTTCTTTTCTAACTTATTCCAACTTAGTCTAAATACCAATTTTTGTTGTAATAACAAAGGTGGACGATTTTAGATAGTTTTAGAAGATAGTTTAGCTTAGGGTTTGGGTTTTTGGTTAGTTCTTCTTCATTTCTTCTTGGAATGACACCCTTTTTGTTATGTAAGTTGACTATTCATTACCCTCTCCACTAATATAGTTGTATTTCATTGTTTCTTTCTTTGTATTGTAATTTACATGATTTCTAATTTAGGTTTACATGCTTTGATTACTTGCTTTCTAGGTAGATTTACCGCGTTTCTTTACTCGCTTTCTTTATCGCGTTTTAATAATGCTTTCTAGGTAATTTAAATTAGGTTGTGTTTGAATGGAACTCACTCGAGTTAACGAGTTGCTTTGCTTGGTGATAGTGTTTACGAGTTTATTTCGGGTGCGTTGTCCTAGTTATTACGCCTAGGAGATTTGACGAGGCATGTCGTGTATGTCCCGTGCTTACGACCTTTCGCGCGTAATTTTCGGGATATTTGTTGACGCCAAAATTTTATTAGACTTTTATGAGGATTTAGGGGCGTGACAACCCTTGATTTAATTAACTGTCGAAATGAGACGCATTTGTAATAACTCGTCAACCATTTTATACAAATTAACCCGGGTGAGGGATATTCGACGCAACCTATAGTTTTACTCGCTTTGTTATTCTAGTCTCAATACCCTCGCCTAGATAATCTTTCCCTTGTATGCATCTTTTGCTTTTTAGTTTGTCATCACCTTTTACACTTTTATTTTGGAATATTAAATCAATTGAATTCTAGCAACTCGTCCCAGTGGATATTTTCGATACCCGACTTACCGTTGCGCTTGCCCCGCAAGTGTAGTCGTAATTTAGGTTTTTTGTATTGAGTTGGCGAAACAAAAACAATGACCGGCGTCTGACACGCGCCGCACTTTTCACACCCGATCAGCGTGCATCACATCCTGGAGGAAATCAGAGGGAGCAGAGACCTCAAATGGCCCAAAAAGCTGAAGTCCCCTCCTAATAGGAAATATAAGTCCAACTACTGTGAGTTTCACAAGGACCACGACTGATAATTGTATTGCCCTGAAAAATGAGATTGAAAATCTAATCCAGCCTCGCAAGTTATCTAAGTTCGTTGACAGGTCAGAAGCCCGAGAATCTAGGAGACGGTTAGAATCTCCTTGTAAAGGAAAATATGACAAGAAAGAAGTCAATATAATAATTCAAAAGAAGATCCAAAACTGCCCAAGAAACCTTGGGAGACTTAAATTGAAGTAAAATTTATATCTTTTGGCTTTAATTTTATTGCAAGAGGAGATGTCGACGGTAGAGATGAGATGACTGAAAGAAAAACATATTTAAGTGAAACCAAAGCATGTTGATATATTAGGCAAATTAATCTATGTGATGATATTGATGGTCGGCCATGGAAAGTAAACAAAGATAAGTTAGTGATCAGTTTATCCAATAACGACCTATTAAGAGTACTCTATCCACATGATGATCCTTTGGTTGCCACCATGAGAATACACGAGGCATAGATGGCTATAATTTTGGTTGACAATGGCAATTTAACCAATGTCGCGTTTTATTATTATTTCCATAGTTTGGGATTACGTGACAGCAAATTGGAACGTAATCACAGACCACTAATAGGCTTCTTAGGTGAAAAAGTATATCCACTGGGAACTGTCAAATTGGAAATTTTGATCAGCACATGGCCAGCTAGTAGGACTAAAGGATCCATTTCTTCGTCTTAGATAAGAATATTTTATCAGCCTATAATATGATCCTTGGCAGGGTTGGCCTGAAAAAGTTCGAATTAATACCATCTACTGTCCACCACTACCTGAAGTTCCCCACTCATTATGGGGTTCGCCTTGTTACTGAAAATCAAATCGAAGCAAGAGAATGCTATTACACTTCAGGCGACTAAGAAGAAGTAAAGAAACATACTACAACCTACAAGACCAAAACCTTATATCCATATGAAACGGATGATTTTGATAAAGGGAAAGTTATAGAGGCCACGAAATTAATTGTCTTGGATGATGAAATACCAGAAAGAACCATGTAGATTGGCTGGAGCCAACTCTCAAATAAGAATTGATCAGTTTCCTTAAAGAGCGGAAGAGTGTGTTCGCATGAAGCCATGAGGATATGCCAGGAATTGATCCAATTTTTTTTTTGCCATGAGCTGAATATAACCAAAGATGCCAAGCTGATCAAGGAAAAATTATGTGTATTCAATTCTGAGAAGAACATAGCCATCCAAGAGGAGGTCGACAAGCTGTAGAAGGTAAATTTCATTAAAGATGTCAAGTACTCAGACTAGTTGGCTAATGTAGTGATGGTGAAAAATAAGAACAACAAATGGAACATGTGTGTTGACTTCACAGATCTCAATAAAGTCTGCCCAAAAGATTATTTTCCTTTGCCCATAATTGATCAACTCGTCGACGCCACCGCAGGATATAAGTTACTCAGCTCCATGGATGCTTGCTCAGGATACAATCAAATTAAAATGAAGCTAGAAGACAGTAAAAGGGCATCATTTATTACTAGGCGAGGTACTTACTGCTACAACGTTATGCCTTTTAGGCTTAAAAAATCCGGAGCAACATACCAAAGGCTAGTAAATAAGGTTTTTGAGGAACAAATCAGCAAAAATATTGAAGTTTATGTAGACGATGTGTTAACTAAAAACAAGGTAGATACCGACCACATCAAAGACTTAGGCAAGACATTTGACCAACTGGAAAAGCGTTGGCTCAAACTCAACCCAACCAGCATGCAAGAAGGGATGTTCTTGGGATTCGTTATAAATCAAAGAGGGATTAAAGCCAACCCAGACAAAATCAAGGCATTGATCAAAATGCAATCTACCTCGTGCAAGAAAGACGTGCAAAATTTAACAAGAAAAGTTGCTACACTTAACCGATTTGTTTCCCTAGCAACTGATAAATGCTTATCGTTCTTCAAGGTACTCAGGAAACTTTCGAATGGAATGAAAAATGTGAAAATACTTTTCAATAATTTAAGACATATTTGGGATTTCTACTATTGCTCTCCCGACCAGTAATGGGAGAAAAATTGTACCTATACCTTACTATATTCGAGTTAGATGTTAACTCGGCCCTCATTTAACTATAGAATGGAATTCAGTAACCAGTGTATTATACGAACAAGGCTTTTAAGGGGTGGAGATTTTGATATCATCGCTTAGAAAAATTGGCTTTAGCACTGATTGAGGAGTCCAGAAGAATGAATCCCTACTTCCAGGCACATACCATTATGGTCTACATAGATTTACCACTGCTCCAAGCTATCCACAAGCTAGAAAAATATGGAAGATTAATTATTTGGGCAGTAGAGTAGGTGAATATGATATACTCTACGAGCCTTAAACAATGCTGAAAGTTCAGGTTATAGCTGATTTTATAGCAAAATTTACCTACGAATAAACCATAACCTATCATAAGGGGAAAAAAGCCGAGCAGACTTCCTTAGAAGAGAGCTCAAAGGCTAACCAAGTCGAACAAACTTCTCCAAAAGATAGCTCTAAATCGAATAAACTGGAATCGTCCACAACTCAAGATGTTGCCAAAAAAATATAAAGAATAGAGAAAAAAAATATTCAAGCAAGGATCTCCAAGTGCTAAGAGCTTTTATGAAGAAATTCCTATCTAGATGTTGTACATTAATGGGTCCTCCTGTGCCTTTAGCAGTGGAGCGGGATTAATTCTAAACACCCCTCATGATATAAATGTGGATTATGCAATATATTTTTAATTCCAAACTTCCAATAATAAGGCAGAGTATGAAGTATTGATTATGGGATTGTAACTCACTTTGTCACTTGGGGCCGATAAAATAGTCGCTCATAATGAATCTCACCTTATTGTTAATCAAATGTTAGGGATCCAAGGAGTTAGAGGCGAACTGGTGACAATTTACCTAACCAAAATATAAATAGCCATCTCTAAGTTTTTGGCAGTCAGAATGGTCATAATTCCAAGAATAGAGAACGCCCGAGCAAATGCATTTACTCGGCTTGCTTCAGCAACCAGGATAAAATTAAAGAGGGCTGTTCCAGTGAAAATCCTAGGAAACAATAGCATAGATGAATAATAATTCAGCTTAAGAACAATTAATCTGGGCCCCTCATGGATGAACCCAATCAAGGAGTACATTGGCAAGGGATCGTTGCTTGAAGATTCCAAGGAGGCAAGGAAGTTGAGATACAAAGCAACCAACTACGTATTAAAAGGAGACATCTTGTATAAAAGAGGATTCATTATTTCTTTACTTAAGTGTGTTCATCCTACGAAAGTAAATGATTTGATCAAAGAAGTTTATAAAGGATCATATGAATCCCATTCAGTAGGATGATTATTGGTACGACGGGTGGCTATGCGGGGATATTACTAGCCAATTATTAAAGCAGATTGATCATCATATACTAGAAAATATGACAAATGCCAGAAGTTTCCTGCTATGCACAAATGATCGGGGGCTGCCTTAACGCCGATCACTTTCCCTTGGCCCTTTACTATGTGAGGATTTGATTTAGTTATCCCATTACCAAGGATAAAAGGACGATTTAAATATTTAGTTGTAGTCGTTGACTATTTCACAAAGTGGGTGGAAGACGAACCGCTTATTAAAATGCCTTACGAGAGGGGGGTTATCCATTTATACGGAAGAATATCACATGTCGATATGGCATGCCATTTTCATCACAGGCCATGGAACTCGATTTGATAATCAAGAATTTGAGATTGTGTGTGCAATCCAAAATCCAAAAATCGCATTCTGCTCCATGGGTTGAGAAAAGGCTTGATGATGCAAAGGGAAACTGGATCATGAGTTACCAAGCATTTTATGGGCCTATAGAACCATGTCAAGGACAACGACCGATGAAACTCCTTACATGTTGGTATTTGGAACAAAAGCGGTAGTCCTCGCTGAAATAGGTCTGCCAAGTCACAGGGTCCTCAATTGCGACTCTCCTAAAAGTGATCTCATGAGGAGGCTTGACCTAGACTTGGTGGAAGAAGTAAGATAAATGCTACACAACGCGTAACCGCCTATCAGCGCCGTACCTCCAGGTTTTACAATATAAGGGTAAATCTGAGAAATCTAAAAGAGGAGGATTATGTTTTAAAGAAGGTAATTCAGAAAGGAAATCTAATTCGCATGGTCTATATCGCATCTCTGCAGTTATCCAACCAGGCACCTACTGTTTGGAAACACTCGAAGGAGAAGAAACTCAAAAACCCACGGAATACTGAGCATCTTAGTAAGTATTATTAGTAATTTTGGATAAAAGTTTAAATTATATGTGTAATAACTTTTTTCTGCTTTAATGAAAATTCAGTGGATTGTCGTCAGTACACTTCCTTTTTTCTATATTTTGGGGAATGGGAGATATGACTATCTGAATCAAACAAGGAAAACTTAAGACATAAGATAAAAATTCAAACTTTATGTATGACTTTGTCTTTGATAAGTCACGAACAAGAAGTCCATAACTTTTTAAACTTCTTGTGTGACTTAAAGTCATGAACAAGAAGTTTTACCAGACCAAGTTAAGGAAAAAGCCTATGAAATTTGGTCGCCTATGGTAACTAATTCAACACTTATCTTAGAACGATGAAGATCTGTTTGAATAACCATAAGTGTATTAAAAGAACCTAAGGGTGGACAGCTCATGCTCGTCCAAAATTATAATTTATAAAGCAGATTAATCGGGCAAAGGCCAACCATATAATCATAATGCTTAAATACTGGTCGACCAATATCAAATGCAACATGTATTGAACATATTTTGCCATTTATTCAAAATAAAAATGAACTTCATTATAAAATACTTTTCAAAGACACTGACTTAAAAATAAGGTAAACACATTCATTTGACTGGACATTTCCCCGTGGTTTTATCCATTCCCTCGGGGGGAATATCCATAACAGAAGAACGAATAGTGGATTCCAATTCCCTAAGTCTTTCTTGCCTGATGGTGCTAGGCCTATCCAATAAATGCAAATGTCGAATAATTATTCTTTTCCATGAAGATCATAGTCACCCAGATATTTCTTAACGAGACTTATGGGTATATCATCAGTAAGAATCCTTTTAGTGTCCAATTGAAAAGGAGTATTAGGTTTATCTACATAACCAAGGTAGAGTATCTTTTGTTGTTACCTTCAACACAATCAGAGGATTCATCCAAGGCTACTTATACTCTTCTCTCTTAGCCTGCTCCAATTCATCATTCAGATATGCCAAGGCTTCGTCATAATTGTTCATCCAAATAGTTCGCAATTTCTTGTGAAAGTGAAAGGTCAGACGATCAACTTTCTTAATTAAATTTTTAATACTGGCAGATTGATTCTTAATTAGGGCAGCCTGGTCGACCAGAGTTTTCTTCATCTTCTCTTCCTTAATAAAGGGTCGAGCAATTACCAACTGCTTTGATGAATGACCACCTTTGGACTTCTTTAAGTTTTCAATCTCCTCCAACAACTTGTCATTCTCCTGTTCCAAAAAGGACACGCCTTCATCCTGGTCGGCGCTCACCATGGACTTTTTCAGGCCTTTTAATTCATCCCTTAACAAGTTATTTTCTTATTCCAACAAACCGACGACCTCCCGAGCACTGTTCAACTCGCTTTTTATTAAAAATTACTTATTGGTGAAAGCCGAAGATATATCATGTAGTTTCTTATCAAAACCTGCCTCACTGTTAAGCCGGACATACTTTACCTCATAATCAGCGTGAAGGCTAACGAGAGAAGCCTTATGATCCTCTTGCATTTGCTCAATCATTTCATAATAAGCAATATTATTTGCCACTTCCTGGTTAAAGAGTTTGTGAAGATGATGGTAGGCTTCCATCACTTGGCTTGAACCATCCAAGCGAGTAACTCCCCCAACTCTTTTTTGTCCAAATCTTTATGACCAACACCAAATAGCCAAACGCTCCTAATGTATAGGTCACTTTCTGCTGCAACTATCATAACTCTCCTAGATTTAAACTGAAAGAAAGAATATGAGCACAAATATCAAATAACACTATCTATTCCATCATAATGGTGCAAGTCCAATCATATATTTTATTATAAAACGAAGGGCTATTACATCAAAAAGGTCAATTGTTTAAGACGAAAAAATCAATTATGAATTATAAAGAAAAGCCAAAAGCATCCAACAATTTAAGGAGTCTACACCTTCTGTTTATCATAAGCTATCTGATCTACTGACTGAGCAACTGATTCGGCGTAGATATTTCATATTTATCCCCTTCATTTCGGTTATTTTATGACCCCCCCCCAACCCAAATTTATCTCATATTTATGCTACTAACTCTTTTGACGAATATTTCTTATTTTGTGTAGTTATCGTGTGTGTTACAGGTATTTTATGCAAGTAAATGCAAGAGAGAAACTAAAATAGTGAAGGAAAACAAGGAAAGGAAGTTGAAGAACATTTTTGTAATTTTTCAGCAATAGTCCAGAGGCGAAGTCAACTGGAAAGTTGAAGAATATGAAATCACAAGAACACTGGAAGAAATTGTGCCTTAATCCAAGCTACGGTGAAGAAGTTACACGAATTCGAAATTGAGAACCAAATCAAGGGGCAAAAGAGGAAATTCAGATAAATGCATCAGCGAATCAGTTCGGATAGGGATGTCAAGGGACCGGGTCTAGACCCAGACCCGATCTGGATTCGATTCCTTTACTCGGATCTGGATCGTATTTTAAAATTCGATTACCCGTTTATCCAATTATCCGATTATTAAATGGATCGGATATGGATTTACTCTAATCCGACCTGTTAAGGGCCCGGTCCGATTAAATATAACATATATAAATTTATATATTTATTATTATGTCTATATCCATATAATATATAAGTATTGTATGTATAATTATATATAGATCAAAGTAATATGTGTTTTTATATATACGAATCATATATGATAATAAATTATAAAATATTTTAATTTAAGATAAAAAAAATGAAGAAGTGGGATAAAATAAATTAATAAATGTATATATATATATATATATATATATATATATATATATATATATATATATATATATATGGCAGACCCGGATCTGGACCCGATTCGATCCGATATTATACGAATTTGGATCTGGATCTAATATTTTAGATCCGATTAAGACCCGATCCGAATTCGACTTCGATGAAGTTCTTACTATACGGATCTGGATCAACCTGGAACCGACCCGGATCCGACCCGTTGATAGGCCTAGATTCGGAGGTGCAAGCGAACCGATTTGGTCCACTTGAGCACGAATTTTTATTATTATAATTTTTTTCCCTAAAATTGTATGGGTTTAGGACTCTTATAAAAACGACCTCATTGAGTTGTAAAACAACATTGTGACATCTTAGATAATTTTAACCTAGTTTGGAGAGGAGAAAAAAGGCAAGAACATACGAAATTATTTTTGCACCAAATTTATGTGTTGTGGATCCTTTTGATGCAATAATCAATATAGTTTGTCTTTTGCTCCCCTGATATTTGCTTTTAGTCTTTTTTCTGATTTTTTTGAATCGTTTATTCATTTTTGCATGCTTAGCTACATATTAATGATGACTACTTTCACATGGAACGTCAAAATCATGTCTTTCATTAGTAACGTCATGTACGACACAATTTCTAAGGATTGGAATGCATGAACCAAACCCTAAGTGTTTCGCATGGATATAAAATTATGTTCTTGAGTTAAATACTTAATTGAAAACGTGTCATTTTGTTAATGCAACTGTTGTAGGGATTTTCACTCCGTTTGCCCTAGGTAATCGGAGTGTTTAAGAATGCGACGTGCGGGTTAACAATATCGTCACGTACTTTATTTTTGTCCTTGATTAGGTGTTATGCGGGTGAATTCCTTCATATACGTATTGCTTGCAATAAATAAAGTCTTCCTTTCAATTAAGTGTTTAATTCTCAACTAGTTTTATATCCGGTGAAATTACTAGGGGTCTGGGAATTGTATTCCAACCTTATCTTTCTTTCATATTAATTAATTAGTAAATTATTAGTCTCACATGTGTAGTTTATTTATACATGGTTTTATTGCTTTCGTAGTAGTAGTAGTAAATAATTCCCCATCATAATCAACTTTTCTTTTTCCTTTTTGTGAGTCATTTGCTAGGGTTAGTCTTGTTACTTAGTAGTCATCACGAGCGATCGTCTTAGTCCTTGAGTTTGACACCTGGTTTACCGGATTATTACTTGAGCAACCGGTTTACACTCGAACCGTATTCACACGCGTTAAAGACACTTTAAGAGTCGCGTCATGTTTTTAGCACCGTTATCGGGGATTAGGTAGATATACTAGGTTAGGTCGTATTAATCCTATAATTTAACTATAATTCTTAAAAAAAATCCCAAAAATCCAAAAATATTCTCTCCATCCTTAAATGCAAAACACTCCTCCTAATCCCATCATTTTTAAAGTACACAAGAATCATACGATAGAGCTTAACTTTGATAGCCCTTATACCACAAACACTCCAAATTTTTGGGTTCCACCTCCTACACTACCCAACTTCATCACGAGTCACACTGCGAGTCATGCGTTTAGGACGTTGAGTGAGGATATTGAGTCGTTAAGAGAGAGAGAGAGCGATGTCAGACAATGCTAGTTATGGTGCAGGTGAGGGTGAGTTACCATATCTCCCTATCAGAGATCTCTTGTTTCTCGAGTGAACCGTCACTCCATGATGCATTATACTCTCGTACAATGCAGGGCAATTTTATTTTATAAATGGGATGATCCATATTCTCCCAACGTTTCACGGTAAGGAGTCGAAAAAGCCCTACCTCCACATCCGAGAGTTTGAAGAGACGTACAAGACTTTCATGTACCGAGTATGCACTCAAGATGTACTGTGTCTCAAGCTTTTCCCTTTATCCTTTAAGGATAAGACTAAGACACGACTTTGGTCACTAATACCGAACTCGATAGCCACTTTGAGGGATATGCAGGCTAAGTTTCTCCAAACGCGCTTTCCAGCACATAAAACCAATGCGATTAGGGCTCAAATTCAAACATGTAGACAAAAAGATAATGAGCCCTTTGATCAATATTGGGAGCATTTCAATGAGTTAGTAAACATGTGCCCACACCACGATTTTGAGAAGTGGAGACTCATCTCCTACTTACATTATGGGCTAAGATTAACTTCTAAATAACTCGTTGAGACAATGTGAGAAGGGGATTTATTAGGGTTAGACGTGAACGATGCGAGGGCCCACTTTAAGTACGTCGCTGAGACTACTCAAGCTTGGAACACATCGGACCCAAGTACCCAACCCAAGCCTAGATAAACGTCCATGGCTCCTTTCGCATCTGGACTATATCAATTAGATAAGGAGGCCGAACTAAACCTTAAAATTAATCAACTAGTAAAGAGGCTAGAAGACATAGTCGAGGCTAGGGGGATGTATTCGGCTCCACTCGAGCATTGAGAGATGGTGTACGCTATTTATGAGGTGAGACATTTAACGAAGGAATGCCTGACGATACCCGCCTACAAAGTGATGCCCCAAGAGCACGTGGAAGCAATATGATCTTTTAAGGGTAATTTTAATACTCTATACGGGAATTCTTATAACCCTTCATGGAAAAACCGTCCTGGCTTTAGTTATGGGCAACAAAAACTACAGTGCCTAACACCGGCCACCGCTCCCGCCTTTCCAACAAGCTCCACCCATATAAGCACCACCTCCCGTGCCTTATATCACACCACGATGAAGAAGTCTCGAGGACACTTTAAATTAATTTATGCAAACTCAATCAGTGATAACCGCTTAAAACACCCAAAATTATGATGACCTAAAGGCATCATTGTCTAAGTTGAAATCCTCCCTAAGTGTCCAAGAGAAGGGCAAGTTTCTCGCCCAAGGCCAAAGACCTCCCCAAGGTCAAAATTGTGTTAGCTCTAATATCGATGAGAACAAAGTGCAATGTCAAGCGATTACCACTCTACGTAGGGGGAGAGTTGTTGACTTGTCACCTTCCCCATATAATGAGCATAACAATAAGGAGATTTCGCCTGGCACAAAAGAGGCTGAAGATGCCCCCTTGGAGGAGAGTGATAAAGAGGACACAATTAGGCCCAAGGTGGGAGTGAAACTCCCTAATGCCTCACCTTAACCTCAACAGTTGGTTCCTCCTCCTAAAGGAGACATCCGTGA
This sequence comes from Sambucus nigra, assembly GCA_949130495.1. Taxonomy (NCBI): domain Eukaryota; kingdom Viridiplantae; phylum Streptophyta; class Magnoliopsida; order Dipsacales; family Adoxaceae; genus Sambucus; species Sambucus nigra. The sequence continues at coordinate 335,278,535 of OX422215.1, forward strand.
TGATATCTTAGAAGTATACAAGCAAGTAAATCTTATCTTACCTTTCTCGAGGTAATAAAACAAGTTCTCGCTTATGCAAAGTTCCTTAAGGAATTGCTAATGGTGAAACGTAGACTAAAGGAGCGCAAAATGTAAGTTCGATACTTTTAAGCGACCTCTCGCCAAAGTATAAAGATTCGGGGGCACACACTATTTTTTGCACCATTGGAGAGAGAAAATTGAGAGAGCGCTATTAGATTTATAGGTGAGTGTTAATATTCTCCTTTACCCCATCTATAGAAAGCTCAATTTGGGGGACCTTAAGCCCACAAAAATTACTTTCCAACTCACGGATCATTCCGTGAAGATACCTCGGGGGATTATTGAGGGCGTGATTGTCCAAGTCGACACTTTTTACTTCCTGGTAGATTTTATCATTTGGGACATGGATACCTCCTTTCCCCTAAGCCATAATGGTCCCCAAGTCCTTGGTCACCCATTCTTAGCTACGGTTAATGCTTTGATTAACACGCGAAATGGGTAAATGCAACTCACATTCGGAAATATAACACTCGAGACTAATATCTTCAACATCACCAAGCAAAAGGGTAATGAGGACGAGTTATGCGAGACATATCTTATTGAGGACGTAGTATAAGAAAATTTTGAGGCTAATAACATGAGGGATTCGTTAGAGGTGTGTCTTGTTACAATGAGCGAGGGAGATAGAGCGTACACCGATTTTGAGATAGAGTTGATAGATATAGGAGAATTATTAGATGGATGTGAGAGCGATAAAGATGTAAGAGATGTTAGTTGGGTCTTTCAATTCGAGGAACTACCAACAAGGGAGTCACACACGGTTCCCTCCGATGATAAATTTCCTACCCTTGAATTGAAAAAGCTTCCTTCAAACGTTAAATATGCTTACTTGGGAGAGGATGAGACATTTCCTTTTGTTGTCTCGTCGAGCCTAAGTAAAGAGCAAGAGGGAAAGCTTATGGCCATTTTGAGGAAGCACCAAAGTGCTCTTGGTTGGAGCATTACAGATTTGAAGGGTATAAGTTCCCTAATTTGTACCCATAAAATCCACCTCGAGGAGGACATGAGGCCTTTGAGAGAGATGCAGAGACGTTTAAACCCCCACGTCAAAAGATGTCATGAGATCAGAAATTATAAAATTAGTGTAAGCGGGAATCATATATCCTATCTTAGATAAATGGGTTAGTCCCATTCAAGTCATCCCGAAGAAGTCGGGGATGACCGTGGTCGAGAATGATAAGGGTGAACTTATCCCAAAACGCACCACCACCAGGTGGCACGTTTGCATTGACTACCGGAAGCTCAATGTCGGCACTAAAATCATTTCCCCTACCGTTTATTGATCAAATGCTAGAGAGAATAGCAAATCACCCATTTTATTTCTTTCTAGATGGTCATTCTAGATATAACCAAAGCGAGGTGGACGTAGTGGAACAAGAAAAGACGACGTTCACATGTCCTTTTGGCATGTTTGCCTACAAACGTATGCCATTTGGATTATGTAATGCACCCGCAACCTTTTAACGGTGCATGCTTAGTCTTTTTAGTGATATTATCGAGAGTGGACTAGAGGTTTTTATGGACTATTTCAGCGTTTTTGGCCCCTTTGTTGACCATTTCCTCGCTAATCTTAAGAAGGTGTTAGCGTGATGTATGGAAAAGAACTTGGTACGGAATTGGGAGAAGTGTCATTTCATTATTACCGAAGGCGTAGTTCTTGGCCACATTGTTTCGTCCAAAGGTACTGACGTAGATAGGGCAAAAATTAGAGTAATTGTCGATATTCCCCCATCTAAGTCACTAAAGGATGTGCGCTATTTCTTGGCCCACGCGGGTTTCTACCATAGGTTTATTAAGGAATTTGGTGCCATAGCTAAGCCCTTAAGAAACCTACTAGTAAAGGATGCTACCTTTGAGTGGAACGAAGCATGTCAAGGAGCTTTCGAAAATTTGAAAAGCATGCTAGTCTCCACTCCCATTATACAAGCTCTGAATTGGTCCTTTCCATACGAGCTTATGTGATACGAGTGATTATGCGATTGGGGATGTTTGGGGCAAAGAAACGATAAAAAGGCCCACATAAGCTACTACACTAGTCGGACCTTAACCGGACCCCAACTTAACTACTCCACCATAGAGAAAGAGTTGCCAGCATTAGTCTTCGCCCTAGATAAATTTTGCTCCTACCTTATTAGTTTTCCCATTACTTGTTTCACCAACCATGCAACTCTAAAATATCTCCTTTTCGAAAAGGATGAGAATCGCACTTCATTAGGCGAATCTTACTCCTCCAATAATTTGATCTTTCCATTAAAGATAAAAAAAAAAGTAGAAAATGTCGTCGTTGATCATTTATCGAGGCTTTCGTCCGATGTACCTGGAAATTTTATACCACTAGAAGAATATTTTTTGGATGAGAAATTATTTGCCACTTACTCTTTCCCCTGGTTTGTGGATATAGTGAATTATCTTATCACGGGGTCCGTTCCCCCGATTGGACATCGCAAGAGATGAGGAAGTTCCTTACTTGGTAGCATATGTTATTCTATGACGAACCTTATTTGTTCAAATATTGTGCTAACAAAATCATTTGAAGATGTGTGCCGGATGACGAGATTCGTAGTGTCATTCGCTTTTATCATACGAAAGCACGTGGAGGCTATTTTTACACGAATAAAATGGCCACTGAGATCCTTCAAAGCGGTCTCAGTTGGCTCATAATTTTTCGAGATGTAAACGCTCATTGCAAGTTATGCGGTAGATGCCAAAGGATGGGAGACATCACTTGATGAGACATGATGCCATTGACCCCTATTATAGTTATCGAGATATTTGACTGTTGGGGCATCGAATTCATAGGACCCTAACCTCCCTCCTTTAGTTCCTTATACAGGCTCATCATGGTAGATTATGTGTCGAAATGGGTTGAGGCCATAACTGCGAGTTTGAATGAAAACAAGGTGGTGATGAAGTTCATTCAAAAACCTATACTTTCTCACTTTGGTGCTTCGAAAGCGATTATTAGTGACAATGGCAAACGCTTTTGCAATAGGTCATTTGAGAAGTTAATGAGGAAGCGTGGCGTCATCTTTAAGGTTGGGACGACTAATCACCCACAAACAAACGGGAAAGCTGAGCTAGCGAATCGTGAGATAAAATACATTCTCTAGAAGACCGTTGATTATAATAAAAAGGATAGGTCTACATGATTGAACGATGCTATGGGCCTACCGAACCGCCTATAAGAACCCCCTTAGGATGTTCCCATTCCGCATTGTCTGTGGCAATCCTTGACATATCACCGTTGAGCTTGAGCATAAAGCGTATTAGGCAATCAAGAGGTTGAATTACAACTTAGATAAGGCTGGTGAAGTGCGGAAACTTCAATTACATAAGTTAGAAGAAATACGTAACGATACGTATGAGAGCGCCCGCATATCCAAAAAAGGATGAAACTCGCACGCGAGCGCACTATCCATTGAAAGGAGTTTCATCCCGATTAAAAGGTGATTCTCTACAACTCGTGCTTACACTTATTTTCTGCCAAGTTGCGTTCAAGGTGGACCGGTCCGTTTGTGATAAAAAAAGGTATTCCCTTACGATGCGATAGAGTTAGAAAATTTGAAGGGTGGGGATACGTTTAAAGTGAATGGACGACTCCTAAATCCATACCTTAAGGCGTGTGTTGAGGAAGCCAACACAATTTGGTTGTCGAACCCCGTCTACGGGGATGCTTGAGTTTGAAAGAGAGGTCGTCGCACCCCTGACGCGTATGAGGTGAGTATGTGTTGTATATTAGTGAGTATAGTCCATTTTAGGGTAGGTTATAGGTCCGTAGATATCATAATTTAGGAAATTTAGGAGCACCACATTGGGTTTTCACGCATGGGAGAGCTAACACGCATACGAGAGCGAGGTTGAGATGTCCCAGGTCCCGAGGTGTTTAGGTAGATTTGAAATATCTTGGAGAGTAAAGCTATGGGGTGGAAACACTTAGAATCCAAAAACCATAAAGAAAATGCATGTTAAGGCAGCGGACTCTTGCCGAACCGGTTCGCAAGAGAACCAGTTCGCTTACACATTTGAGCAGGTTCGAATGACCTGATGGCGGATTCTTCCCCCGTTTTCTTTTCCAACCAAATTTACCCCATTTATTTCCCCTTCCCTCCATACGAATTCCCCCCCACCCCCCCCCCATCCCCCACCCCCCACCCCCAAAAAAAAAACACCCAATTTTTCACACTTTTCCCTTCCCTCCACCATTTCCCACCTCCGACTTTTCCGTTTCCCATCATTTCCCACCCATTCATACTTATAAATACCCCTCCCACCCTTTCCTCCACACCAAACTTCCTACTCTATCAATTACTATCAAATTCTCTCCTCCCATTCTCCATGGCTCCCCGTCGCGCCCCTCGGTTCTTAAAATAGGACTCCACCACAATCATAGACGAGGGGATTGACAACATGTTCCAGTCCAACCAAGAACGCGATTCAAGACAACACACACAATTCATATCGAGCATCGCGTTAAATGTGAGGAGCTCCCCGTCGAGGTCACTGCCTTATTCAACCGTCGAGCGTGGTGCAATTTATTCAACTCTCTAATCGATATGGTATATGACGAAGAAGAAGTCTGCATTTTTTATGTTATCCTTACCCGAAAATTATCCACGCTTCACGAGGCCTTCATGGACAACACCCGCATTCCTTTCTCCCTTGCCATTATGCAATGAAAAGGGGGTGATTCTTCCCCTTCCCTTTGCCTACCCGAACAATGGGCCCCCGCACCAAATTCGAATGCATTGCTCGGATGGGCCAAAATGAGGAGTGGCTTACACTTTCCAGATGGGAAAGCTCCGAAAGTTGGTGTGCTACGCCCATCTATTAACTTGCAGTACCATTCTCCAAACCACCAATAACTCGATGGTATGTCTCTGACACGGTAACTTTCTATATCATTTTCTCCATGAGGTGGGCGAAATCAACCTTGCACGCTCTTCTACACCGAAATCCTACATGCCACCTACGAAACCACCGATAAAGTTTCTCTACCCTATGCGCTCCTCATTTTCAAAATCATGCATGATGACGCGGTGCGGGCCCCTGACTCGCACTCAAAATTTCCTAAATCGATTGGGCTTTCTTCCACCCATTGGAGTGTTCATGAAATGCGAGTGACCCACCTTCACCCCCGGTGGTGGACGAAGAAGAATTTATGGAAGAGGACGCACTTATGCATGAAGGGGGGGATGCTGAAGAGGAAGCGAGCAAGGATGTTTAAGAAGAAGAGGGGACAAATAGGGCGACTCGAACTATGAGCCTGATTTCGACGAAAGTAATTTTCAAACGACGACCATCAATCATCGAAATGATGAGTTGGAGTCGCGTATTGATGGATTCATCATCGATAGAGAGTTGGATAGGCGAGACTATAGGCGGGACACAAGTACGATGATGCGACTACAAGTAGATATGTACCACTTGCAATTGGGGTCCGACACACAATTTTCCTCGTACTTCTACGACCCCTACACTCGTGATCCTGAAGCCCCCACGACGTCTCATTAAATATTTATAGGTTAATTGTGGTTCATCTTGATGTAGTTCTTGGGTTTAAATGCAATATCTTTTGTAAGAACTCTGTAATTACTCTATCCTTTCTTTAAAAAAAAAAAAAACTCTATCCTTACTTTTTGTACTTATGTGGTGGTTCTAATGAAAATTTGCATTTTAAATATTTGGTCGATTTATTTTTGCACTTATTCTTTTTCCTTATTCAAATTTTAGTCCTTTTGATTGAGGACAATGCAAAATTTTGAAAAATATCATAAAGTTAAAAAAATAGAAAGGTTCAAAACTTTCCAAAAAAAGTCAAAATATTTTTTCTTCAAAATAAATAAATATTAGAATTTTTTTTTTTTTAAATATCAGTAAATTTTTTGTTTGAAGCCTCAATCTGTAAAAAAATAAATGCACTAAGTCAAAATTGATCAATAACGAAAATTGACGACTTAACAAATAAGTGTGAAGATTATTAACCCGATGAGATTTTGAGCCTATCATCTTTTACGAGTAATTAAATCAATTCGAGTTAATGATTAACTCAAAGTTCAATTCAGCATTAAAAAAGTCGTTGAAGATATCTAAATTTCTTATTTTGATCGGTTACGGGAAACGAGTGAGATGTCGTCTTAAAAACGTACTAAAAATATCTCTAAACTAAATATAATCTCGAGATGCATATGGTAAAATAATTAGTAGGTCGGATAAATGACGTTAGGCCATTGTTCACTACCCACAAATATTAGTCATAAAAAGTCATAAAAAAACATCCTTTTATATCCCTTTTGAGCCTAATAAATTTTCCAATTTCGTTTGATAACCCGAAAAACCCATTTAGCCCGGAGTTGTGAAAATAAAAATCCATAAATCAAGTCCAAATGGTGCAATAAATATTATCCCCATTAGCCCCCCAACTGTAATAATATATCAACTCTTTTATTACTATGTGGGTTCCATATAATTCATTAAGACGGTTAACCCCATTCAATACTCTCCAGCTGTTGGGGGCTACTTAGGCGGGGACCACGTCAAAATATTAGCAGAATTTCAAAAATAAATTATTGGGATGAAAGGTAACCCCACACTCAGCGATAAATTTGGCGGGTAACCAATGACCCTCATCCAAAGCACGCAAATCACAAGGCCCAACCACCTAATTTGTGGTTTTCCTTTTCTCTCTAAACTCTTCCAAAGAATTTTCATTAATAATATAAACCATTCTAATTGCTAAAAAAAAAATTATAGGAAGGTGGTTCTTATAGTGGCAAGCTCAACGACATAACCCTTAAAGTAGTAAGGTGAAGAAGCAACAATGGATGAAAAGGAATTCGAGATTGCTGAAGTGAGGAAAACGAAGGGGAAATCAGCCTTTTATAGGTACAATGATGACTCTTGGTATCTGGGATTTGAAAGGGTTTAGTTACCAATGTTTGGACTATCGATTGCGTCTCAAATTCCAAAAATACAAAAAGACCAGCGTACCCTTATATGGTTCGCTATTTTTTAAGTTATTTATAAAATTTGCACCGCTTCAATACAAACAGAGAATTTTTTTACAAGTCATATAGGTCGGTTGTCGACCACAACCTTTCAGAAGTGTCGAGAAAGTTTAGAAATGAATACTCCATTCTTTCGTTCAACCTTAGAGAATGAAGTGTTGGGGGCTTCTGTTGTAGCCTACAAATATTAGGCCACCTGGGTCAATACAATGATGAGACCTGTCAATATTATCCTAATATTGCCACGCTAGATGAGAACTGGTCAACTTAGATACCTTTTGTTCAGCTGCCCGACTGACCAAATACAGGATGATAACCATCAAACACACGTGAGATATTCAATAGTCACTATGCACGTGCACATGAAAGACCTCCAACTGCATTTTATTATGTAAAGGCGTAAATGCTTGAATTTATAAGAACATTTCACCTCATGAATTTTCACTTATTATAAAAACACCATTTCCCCCAGTTTAGGGGGAAGACGCATGTACATATTATCTTTATACTAAGCCCCTGATTTGTAACCAGGGAAACCCTAAATATTAGTGCCCCGTGGATGTAGGCTCTATTCCTGAACTGAACCACGTAAAAATCTATGGTGTCTTTCTTTATATTTTCATTTTCTTTATTATACGTGGCGATAAATTTGGTAAGTAAGGGCTATGATCAATAAGCCAAATTTAAACATCAACATTAATGAACACCCCAAATGGTTAACTGTGAATGACTATTACTTCCCGTTGGAGTTGACAAACAAACTTTATGACAATCATACCCAAATGGTCTGGCACAACGGTAAACATACTATTTTTGGATGTTGGGGGAATAACACAAGAGTTAGTCCCCATTTCTACATCTAAATGATTTTCAACATAGTCGGAATGTTTTGAAACATAAGCTAGACTTGTGTCACAAAGCAGTAACCATTAAAGGATATGGTTGGGATGAAACAAACTTCAGGCTAGTTGTGAATAATGATGAATCGTGAGAGCGATGTTGTCAATAAGTAGATGTAGGGACATTCGTGGAGAACCTTCCTACTTCTTTAATGAATTCAGGGGTGCCTTATACCTCTGTCACATTGTTTGAACATGGCTTGACGTTAAATTTGTTCCTTGTGGTTTAGTTCGTTCATTAGGCTGTTTGTAATCGTGTTATCCTCATTAATGTAATAAATTACTTGTGTGATAATTATCATTACAAAATTGTTGATTTTTTGGGTTATTTTACACTTTAGTTACGTTCACGTGAATACAATACCAACAAATCTATAAATTCACAACAAGACTCACTAATAAATTATAATAACTCAATATATTGGTCTTCATTTGCCCATAGTTAGTGTTTAATGTTCAATTAAATTACTTATTCCCAAAAATTATTATAAATGTTTTAAAGAGTTGCTATTCATATAACGTATTACGAGAGTAACATTTTATCCTTCTAAACGTAACTCTATTAAATACCACGATTGTATGTATGTTTAATTTTTATGGATCATGCTTCCATTAAATCGTTTGATAGTCCATGCTTAGTTTGGATCCTAAAATGCGTAGAATTGAATTAAAAAGTGATCTTTATTGATTTATCTTTCGAAATTTATGCGGAGAGATCAAGTGAATTTTAAGTTATAAAAATCGGGAGTTGAAATTTAAACTGACATTATAGCTAATTATAATTGGTAAATGGATTCGAAATCCTAGTAATTCTCTCTTATTATTATTTACATAATTCGTATCGATACTTGTGTTAGTTACCGTAATTATTTCATCTTAATCGTTATTAAACAAACAAAAAAATCAAAGTCGTCTAGCCGAAAAATCTACTTCATAAAATTGATCATTTTTTGTGGGATCAATCTGTACTTGCACACTTTTTTATTAATAACATGTGCACTTTTGATATTTATTAAATTCACAACGAGTTTTTAAGGTGTTCAGACATTGTTGGGAAATGGAAAAAATCCAGATAGTTGAACCTCTGGTGTTATTTGGGTTTAATAATTCGAAATGTTTCTTGTTTTGAAGACGTTGCATTTTTTTTACGTCCAGTGAATTCGTGGTCTAATTCCATATTCAAATTTTTTTAACCGAATAAACATCTACTGACTGCATAGTCATTTGCAATATTGTAATTGAATACGTGGTTAACAACCGCAAAAACATCTTAACATGCTTATTTTTTTATAATTAACGACCTGACTAATCCAAAGTGATTTCACGGGTGACAACCGCGAATTCAATGTGAATATGCATTTAGGTTTTTACGATCTAGTCCTTGGACTAACAATTTTGGACCAAAAAATCGGTGAACCAAATTTTAAACGATTAGGTCCAACATATAAATACCCCCAATTTAAAAAAATCATAAACCTAATCGGCTATTGGATTTTTCTCTGCAACTAACGACTATTCTCCGAAATCGAAAATGACATCAATCTTATGCTTTGATCGTCTGTCCTATAATCAATTACAGTGTTCTTAATCGATTCTACCTGTATAACTTGGCTCTATCATTTGTAAGTTTATCTTTATCAGCAGTTGGTTTTTCTATTTTCAATCGATTACAATAAGTATATGTCCTTTGTTTTTATTCAAGAGACTCATTGTAATATTAATTCATGTGATTGAATAGCTTTTTATATGTTATATATGTATATGTTTTGATTTTGTGCTTTTTATGCATTTATGTTTGGATTCTTCATATATAAGTTATATTTATCAATATTTGTAATTGTTAGTTGAACGTGCTGAATGAATATTATTGATGTTTCATTCTAATTTTAAGAGTCCTTAATTTTGATTTGGTATTGAATCGCTTATTGATATAGGTCCGCGCCAGCGAAAATAACCAGTTCGATATCAGTTTTCAAAGTACACGCGATGTTTATAAAGTACACGTGATTGATTTTTTGAAAATATGTATGTGCTTTATTGCTTCATGTATAGGTTTTTAAATAGTGCCTGTAATTTTATATTAATCATAAATAAATATTTTGATATTTCATGCATTAAATTATTGCACACATTTTTAGAATTGTTGACCTTGAAATAAATATTTTTCGTTTCTGTTTTACTGCAGGACGTTATGGTAAGTAGTGTAATAGCAAGGTGTTCTTATTTGGATAATATGGCTTGTATTGAAATATTTGAAGATAGATCATTAGATTTCATATGCAATGAGTTGTGTATTAGGTTTACTAATTTGAGAAGTGGGAGTTTTTCATTGAGGTATTCATTTGGTGATGAATGTCAGTTCATGTTGGTTTGTGACAACGATGTTTGTTGCATGTTGCGGTCCCAATTGATCGTGAAAGCTAATTTCATTTGGATATATTGTGACACCCTGACTAATTAAATACCGGGTGGCTACTCCTTTATTAAAATTAATACAAAAGGCCAAGTTGGTTCAGTTCATAGCATCACTGTCGAAAATATTTTTATAATTACTAGCCACCTAATATTTAAAAAGTGAGTTGTCAATTTTAATTAAATCCGATTAACATGACATCCATTTAAATTATGAATTACTGATACCACAACCACATCACAGTCGCAAATAAAGAACGATGAAATAAACTAAATCTGGAGGAAAACACCTCACAACAATCCAAATACTGAAATGAACAAATACAAGCCTGAATCCTTAATTTAATTACAACCCAAAATATGAAATAAAGACTGAGTAAATAAGATGTCTCTGAAAGGAAAGGGGTGACATGCCCTACAGATGAATGAATCTAAAGTAGAGTCAACATATAAAGTGGAGGCGTCTACTATCGAAGTCCTGTAACTTCCACAGCAGCTACAGCACGTCGCGGGAATAGAACTCCTATGCTTGGTGTCCTTGTGGCTGGGCACCTAAAAAGGTTTTTACAAAAATAAATTTGAAAGCAAACGGGTCAGAGCCCGATTATGAAAACAGTTTAAAATACAGCAAGTGGCTTAATATAATTAAACAGTGAATATAAAGTACATGATAGTGCATGCACTCACATGAGTTCCTCACCTCTCAACTAATTGTGCACTCCTATTGTACCCGTACCCGTTCTAGATATTCTTAAATATCTAACTAGTCCAATACACAATCTAACATTACTATACGATTCACGATTTATTATCCGACACCTTAATTTAAACAAAGAGTTTTACTTTTCTTCTTAGTTCCCAATATTAGTAGTGCTAGTCACGAGCGATTTCCATTTTTAACTCTACTAAAATGTTACTATTTTTCACACTTACATTTATTCATGACCATTCATTTCAATTAGCAGTATATTATTCTCATCATAAATATACAATACTAGCACCCCGAGTCTAAGCTACGGTGCACCCATACTCTGCTATCCAATCCCGGTACATTACCTACATAAGGACCACGTATTCCGAATCTCTCAGGAATCGTTTTCAATAAACAACAATCACACAAAATGGAGGCGAACATAGTTCACATCACATGGGTCACGCACATACCTACGCTCCCATGATCAGCAGACTTATTAACTTCTCAATAAGTCCTTCTCTGTCCTATGTCCTCAAGGTACCAATCTAAATCCCCCCGTAGGCACACAAAGATTAGATGGCCCTGATCGAACGCCGACCTCCCGTGATAGCAAGTATGGTAGGTATTTTATACACAAATAACTACATATACCAAGCATTCATACATCTTCGGTATCCCATAATATTAATAGAGGTATATTTCTCATTCTTATACCGTTATTTAATGTTACACTTTTACAAGTCCCCGATTTATATGTATTAAAGTTATCAACTCTCCTCACGTCGAAGTTTTAGATATTTATATCCTAACCCATAAACATCATCAAGTTTACTACAAAACTCTAAGTTTTAATCCTCGACGTACTTCCAATCTCACAACTATATCCACAAATCAACAAGGGAAGGATTACACTCAATTATATAAGTCTTCTGGAAGTTTTAAATAAAATCAGGCCTAAAAAGGCATTATGTCAACTCATTAGAAATCTCGTTCGAACGAGGTCATTCGAACGAATGGCTTTGAGCGAACTACCAACTCGTTAGAAGGGGTACTGTCATCTCGTTAGAAGTCTCGTTAGAACGAGGTCTTTCGAACGACCTGGGCAGGTCTTCTAACGAGATGGCAGTTTGCGCCCAGAAATTCTTAAATTCGCTTTTCTTCATTTTTCTCTTCTCTAAATTCATCCTAAGATCATCCCAATAGCATTTTAATGCTTGTAAACTATTTTTAGTCAGCCCAGATCATTCTTTTACATACTTTTGGGGTAAAATCTTACAAATTAACATGCCAAAGTCATAAATCCCCAATTCTTGCCCCAAACCCTATGAACTTGAACCCATAATTTAATTTCATAAAAAGACTCCTTATTAATCCAATTTCAGATCATTAAAAGTTATATTTTGTATATTGAATTCGTCCATAATCATTCTACATGCAAATTCCTACCCAAAACCACAAGTTTCACAATAATTCCATTGGGTGTTCTTCATCAAAATTTCCAAGACATAAACAGTTTTCCTACACTACACATGGAAGAAATATTCAATGCACTTAAAAATATCAAATCACTTACCTCAGATTTGTTCTTCAGATGTGTTGTCGATGATTCAAGGTTGATTCTCTCCTTTTTCCGATCACAAATCCTTTCCAATTTGATGGTGGTGAGTGTTTTTGGTTTGGAACCCTATGGTAACTCCTCTCTAACTCCCGTCGCCCACTTCTAATGCTTTTGACTGGTAATGGCCTTAGTGGTCTCTTTAAAAATATAAAAATAACCTCTCAATTTCGTGAGTTTTAATTCCCTAATTTTTAAAATTATCAAAATACACTTCTACGTTGCCGGTTTGACCTAAAGATGTCCCGGGATCCAAACTAAACCCCCGGCTAGTATTATCTGACTATTTCGACCCTTCCGGACACGTTGGTGCACTCAAAATGACCATTCGATTGATAAAAATATAATTCACCTTTTAATCTAATTAAATTCATTCCTGACGCGACACACACACGCGTCCCAACTTAATTTTCCCAAATTGTCGTATTTCAGCCTCGCGACAACTTTAATATTTTCAATACTCATGAAATATTCAATTTTAACATCATAATCAAATACCAATTCACATCTCGCTAGTATTTACATCCGTATTAATTCCTAATTAACTCTCATTTAATCAAATTAATCCCTTAAATAAAAATCAATAAAATTACGGGGTATTACATATATATCATTGATTCATTACCATTTCCATGTAATACATGTCGTGAACGGGTTGAATTCTCTAATTGAATTTTTGAAGGGGTTGACTGCAGTAATACAAGTTCTGTGAGGGTTGACAGTGGTGATACAAATACACAGAGGTTAGAGTCTTTATCATCAGGCACTGCAAATGATTTTAATAGTTGCATTGAAAATGACTTTTATCTTGGAGGTGTGGAGCCAAGTAAGTCGAAAGTCTATCTTTCGAATGATTGGAAGACTTATATAAGTCATGAGCAGTAGTGTTTTGAAGGAGGTGTAGTTGAATTTCGGGATAAATTGCGAAAGTATGCCGTTGAGGTTGGGTTCAAGTATGTGTATTTGAAGAATGATAAAACTCGAGTGATGGCTGAATGCTCTAAAAAGACTACTGAGAATTGCATGTGGAGAATTCATGCTTCATTATCTACAATAAATGGATACTTTTACATACGTGCAATGAATAATGAGCATACATGTAGAGGTGTCTTTCGTAGTCCGTCAGCCAAAATGATAGCCTCCAAGTTAGTTTCAACATTGGTAGCTGATGATCATAGAGATAACCCGCTATTGAGACCAATTGATGTAGTTAGAGATATGAAGAAGAATTATGGTCTTGATATAGCTTATCAACATGCATGGAGTGCGAAAGAGATGGCTGCTATTGATATACATGGTGATGAAAAGGTTTCTTATGCATTAATGAATAATTATCGTGACCTTCTATTGCAGTATAATCCTGGGTCGCATTGCATCCTTGACGTGGAACATGAGAGTAAAAAATTCAAGAGAATATTTGTAATGTTTAGAGGATGTATTTATGAATTTCAATACTGCAGACCTGTTTTATTTCTTGATGGTGCCTTTTTGAAGAGTCGTTACCGTGGAACAATACTATCAGCTATTGCAAGGAATGAGAACAATGGTAAATTAATTGTAAATATTTTATTTTGTGTATTGCATTGACATTTTGTTTGTTCCATTCCATATCATCAAAATACAAGCATAAAAATATAAAATACCTTTGAAGGTCTTTGTTTTAGTTCACGTGTACTTTTTATTTTTCTGCGTGTATTTTCATGATATGTCTTATTATGTGTAATACTAAGTAAAGTACACGCATAGTACATGTCAAGTACACGTGAATGTTTTTATAGAGTTGACGTGTACTTTTTATTTTTATGCGTGTACTTTGATGATGATGATGTTGTGTGTAATACTAAGTAAAGTACACGCATTTTACATGTCAAGTACACGTGAATGTTTTTGTTAATTTCACGTGTACTTTTCATTTTTATGCGTGTACTTTGACGATGATGTTATGTTGAATACAAACCAAAGTACACGCATAGTACATGTCAAGTACACGTGAATATTTTTCTTAATTTCACATGTACTTTTTATTTTTATGCGTGTACTTTGATGATAGGTGTTGTTATTTAGACATAATAAAGCAAAGTACATGTTAAAAATGTAAAGTACCTTTGAATGTTTTTGTTTAGTTGACGAGTACTTTACATTTTTATGCGTGTATGTTGATGTAAGTGTTGTTAATAATAAAGCCAAGCAAAAGGTTGGAAAGTAAACGTGCATGCCTTTTTATATTTATCATGTGTACGGTACATTTTTATGTTTTGTCTTGTTATTTACAAAAAATTTAAATTAAACACGTAATATATTTCCCATGTGTTTTAGGGTCTGCGCCAGCAGCATCAATTTACAAAGTGTTGGCATGGATATGTTATTTATTTTAATTTTGATATATTTTTATATTTCAGGACTTTTTCCTATTGCATATGCTGTTGTTGATTCCGAAACCGAAGATAACTGGATGTGGTTTCTTGTCAATTTGCATAGTGCAGTAGTTGAGCAATATCGAAACATAACATTTATATCAGATCGAAACAATGGATTACTTGAAGCTGTTTCGAGGGTCTTCCCCTTGTTTGCACATTCCTACTGTATACATCATTTACAAGGGAATATAAAAAAGAAAATTCGTGGGAATTGTGCTGGATTTCGAAAGAAAATTGTTAAATATTTATTGTCTTGTGCATATGCTGTCGCAGTAGATGTATTTCACAAGAATATTGATGCATTGAAGAAGGAAGGAGGAGTTGCTATTGTCGATTTCATTGATAGTTTGCCTCCCGAGTATTGGTCCTGTGCATATTTCCCTGGTAAACGGTATGATGACATGGCATTTAGTGTTGCGGAGTCATTCAATTCATGTATATTGGAGGAAAGGCATTTACCAGTAATGAATATGCTTGATAAATTGAGAGTGAAGATTATGAATTTCAATGCAAACAAACTTGTTGAGTCTGACACTTGGACAAATGAGCTATGTCCTTTTTTCAAAAGTTACTGAATGAAAATTGGAATAAAAGCCGACATTGGACTATTAGTCGCTCAAGTCAAAATGTATTTGAAGTTCATTCAGAAGTGCGAGCAACAGTTGACTTAGGAGAAAGGACTTGTTCTTGTAAGAGTTGGCAGATTAGATGTTTTCCATGTTCTCATGCTGTTTGTATTGTGCGGAGGAAAGGGACCAGTATTTATGATTATATTGAGGAGTACTATAAGGTATCTTTCTACAAAAAATCATACTCGATACCTATAGTTCCTCTTCCTGATTTGATTTCCTTAAATATTCCTATTCCTGAAAATCGATATGTCCTTCCACCAATGACTAAGAGACCGACAGGCAGGCCAAGAAATAAGAGAATAAAGTCTTCTGGTGAGATCACAGTAAGTGAAGTTACTTGCTCGAGGTGTAGTAAAACAGGTCATTAGAGGTCTACTTGTAAGGAACCCATTTGACTATTTTTAAAATTGTTGAATTCATTCATTTGAACCATTTGATTGAATAAATTAATTAATAAACCATTTGTTTCACATAAATGAATGTAATTTGTTTTTAAGTCTCATTTTTTAGTTTATTTTTTGTGCTGCTGTACACATATTTTTCATAAAACATACGTGATCATTTTTTCTTATGTTCACGTGTACTTTACCTTTGTACACGCAAGTTATGTACAGTACACGCCCATTTTGATGTCTAGAGAGATTTTATCAATGTGTGTACTTGATGAAATATGCGTGTACTTTATTAAGTACACATAGAATACATAAAGTACACGCATTAAAAATGGATTTTGTCAGTTCAATATGCGTGTACTTTATAAAAGCATGCGTGTACTTTATTAATGTACATGCATGAAGTACACGCATAATATAAATATAATATGCGTGTACTTGATGAAATGTGCGTTTACTTTATGAAGTACGCACATTGATAATTAAAGTACACGCATTTAAATATAAGTGTACATGCATATTTTAGCAAAGTACACGCATATTGATATGACAAAAATCTAATTCAATATGCGTGTACTTTATGTATTCTGCATGTAATTTTATCAAGTAGACGTATATAAATGCATGTATTATTTAGAAAATGGTTTTGGACATTACAATGTGCTTGTACTTTATAAAAGACATTTGGGTCACTCGTATTCTTAAACTCCTATGGGTATTATGGTTCGCGCCAACGGCATTATTATACAAGTATTTCAATAGGCGTGTACTTTATAGATAATGCGTGTACTTTATAAAGATGCGTGTACTTTATTAAGTACACATAGAGTACATAAAGTACACGCATTTAAAAATGGATTTGGTCAGTTCAATATGTGTGTACTTTATTAATGACATTTAATTGAGATTAACTTGATGAAATATGTGTGTACTCTATGATGTACATGCATGAAGTACACGCATAATATAAATATAATATTATATTATATTTATGAAGTACACGCATTGATAATTAAAGTACATGCATTTAAATATAAGTGTAGTTAATAAAGTACACTTATTAAGTACACGCATCTTAAATTTAAGTACACGCATTTAAATATAAGTATACTTAATAAAGTACACTTATAAGTACACGCATTTAAATATTTATGAAGTACACGCATTGATAATTAAAGTGCACGCATTTAAATATAAGTGTACTTAATAAAGTACACTTATTAAGTACACGCATTTATAATGTACATGCATGAAGTACACGCATAATATAAATATAATATTATATTTATATTTATGAAGTACACGCATTGATAATTAAAGTACACGCATTGATAATTAAAGTACACACATTGATAATTAAAGTACACGCATAATATAAATATAATATGCGTGTACTTGATGAAATGTACGTTTACTTTATGAAGTACACGCATTTAAATATAAGTGTACATGCATGTTTTAGCAAAGTACACGCATATTGATATGATAAAAATCTAATTTAATATACGTGTACTTTATGTATTCTGCATGTAATTTTATCAAGTAGACGTATATAAATTCATGTACTATTTGGAAAATGGTTTTGGACATTACAATGTGCTTGTACTTTATAAAAGACATTTGGGTCACTAATATTCTTAAACTCCGATGTGTATTATGGTCAGCGCCAGTGACATTATTATACAAGTATTTCAATAGGCGTGTACTTTATAGACTATGCGTGTATTTTATAAAATACACGTGTAATATATAAAGTACACGCATTTATAAAATGTTTTGGGACAATATCTTGTTTGTGCTTTATACAAATTTGCGTGTATTATAATTTATAATACACTCAATCATATATTGACATACCAATTTTTTTACATGAAATGATATTAATGTTTACATTTTTTACAATACACGTGATCATTTTTATAAGGGTTCACGTGTACTTTACTATATTTGGTGTATGACATAACTGAGAACACATGCATGAAAGAAATAAAATTTTTATTAAAAACAAAAAAACAAAGTACAATTTTTTCAAATAACAAAAGTTGAAAAAACTAAAGAAGGCTTCTATTAGGGATGTTTGTCAAAGGCATCTAGGGTGTCAGGAAGAGAGTCAATTAAATTCGACCAGTGTCGAATTTTTTCTTCTATGACAGCTACAAGGCCTTCATGGAGAGCCTTCTTCTCCTTCAGCTTGGCGATTTTCATGGGAACTTCTTGTGTATAGAAAGACATGAGGTCTTCATGTGTTTGAGGATGGTCCTCATCCACATCAAATAAATCTATGGGATTGGGTGGAAGTCTAGAATAGCCTTCCCTCACATATGTTTGAAACTGCTCAAAGGCAGTTTCATATGAGGAAATATTTTCCTCAATTTGCCTTATTTTTTATTTATTTCTTTCATCTCTCTCAAGAGTTTCTCGCAAGTTTTCTGCTGGAATAGCCATTATGTTATCTTTAGCCTAGATGTAATGGGAAAGAAAGGAACAAATATTACTCTTTTATAGGAAATGTTAAAGCTATTTATTTCTTGACCAGAAGTAGTTGGGAAGTAAGTAGTTGAGCTTAATAAATTGATTTTGGTTATTGTGTCCTAAATGAATTCTTCAAAGTAGTTTTCAATTAAAATAATAAAAAATTATTATATTAACCAGTGCGTGTACTTTAGTAAAAATGCGTGTGCTTTGAAGAATTCATTGGTGTACTTGGTAATTATCACTTGTATTTTCCGTGAAAACTGCTTGTACATTGTTTCATAACACTCAGGTGCATTGTTTGTCTAAACCTTACGTGGATTGTAGTTCGCACCAACGAAAAAAATCATTTTGGTGTAATAAATATTGTAAACAATAACAAATATAACACAAAACAAATTACAAATATGTTTTTTTATTTTAATCACAATTTATAGAAGTTTTTTCTCCTTTCGGGGGAAGAAATATTTTGATAGAAGAATTTCCCCGAGTACATATGCCCTTTGTTTTAACATGTCAGGGTCTTGAAACAATTTTTGCATTTCCTTGTTTCTGCTTATTTGTTCAATGTAGTACATGCAGAACACCCCACAGTCAACCCTGAAATTAAAATAAAATAAATATACAAATTAGTATGATGTGAATGAAATTTTTTGAAAAGATACAAATTAGTAATTTTTAGAAATGAAGTTTTTCTTACCCATTATATTGTTTAGGGCATTCATGATCTCTTATTAGGTCAAATTTGAGATCACTTTTCCAGCAAGAAATCTACTGTCTTTTTTTCTTGCTCTGTCAATGGATCATCATCCAATGTAAACTTATTTGGTGTACCTTCATCAAACTTCCTCTGAATTTTGAAACCATTGTTTTTCATTGTTTCTGCTTCAATCTTCAATAGGCACAGTGTTTTTTGGAAGACAGAAAACTGTTAAGAAGACAAATATTTAGTGTATACAAATAAAAGAGTATATGAAGATTAAAGAGTGAAAAGTACACGCATAATATCAAAGTACATGCATATTTTATTTTTTTATATCACGTGTATTTTAAAATATGATGCGTGTACTTTGCCTAATGAGTTAAAAGTACACGCATAATATTAAAGTACACGTAACTTGTATTGGTTCATTTCACGTGTATTTTAGAATATGATGCGTGTACTTTGATAATCTGGGTAATTATGTGCAACTAATACAAAGTACACGCATTATATTATACACGTGTACACGTGTATAATATAAGGACAAGTAACATTACTAATTAAGTTTAGGCACTAACCAATTTTTTTGCATCATCGAAGAATATTGTATTTTTTTCCTTGTCGTTCGGTCGAAGAGAATCCATGTGGACCACTTTATTTTCTTTTTTGCATATCACAAGTAAGGTGAAATGTCATACACTATGTCTTAGTACAATGAGAAAATTATTACAAGTGCCTAAGTATTCAAATAAATCTCTGTATAACTCCCCCTTCTTATTGACTTCATTTGTGCTACAAGCTTCTATCTGAATAAAAATTATAGACATTGTGTTAATAAAAAAAACTGAAATTTTGTTTCTCAAAACTTTGGGTTTAATTGTACTTACCCAACAATAATCAGAAAAAGTGTGTGAGTAGGAGAGCCCTTCCTCTGACAATTTTAACCTCAATACTTCACTAAAGGCAAGTATTATCTGTTTCACATAATATAAAATGGTGAGAAAATAATAATGTTGAAATTTAATGGATGTCTAATATTTGGACTACATACTTGGCTTGAAATTTCTTGATTGTTGAGGACTTCAACAAAATCTTCCCATGGGACATACGAAACCAGCCCTTGGAAAATAAATTCCCTGCATTTTATATAATCAATAAGAATTGTATAATAATAATAACCTTATTCTTTTGCCCCCCAAAAAATATAAATTAGCGAAGTGATAAATCATAAAACAATAAACTTTACCCTGGCTCAGCCTTTTGAATAAACTCTTCAATCTTTTTCTTCGAAGCTTCATCGAGATATTTGTATACTCCGATTGTTTCAAGCTTGAAGTGAGTTTCTTTAATTTGATCAGCTATTGTTAGACGGCCTTTTCTCAGCTTTGACTCTTTTTGTTTCTTAATTGGTTCATGCTTTTCGGTTTTGCTGTCAGCTTTTCTTTTCTTCTTCCCTCTAGTAAGAGGTCCTTTTGTTTTGGATATTTTGGGGGTGCCCCGAACTGTCTTTGAGGCTAGTTCAATCTTCAAACTCGAAATTTCGTCCATGAGTTGTTTATTCAAACTCGAAATTTCGTGCATTTTATAATATACACGCATCTATTATAAAATACGTGTATATTATAAAATTTATAATATACACGTGTACTTTCAACATAATTTACATTTACTTTAAAATGTAAAACGTGTACTATATATCTATTGTATTTTATAGATACCTGGTCAGTTTTTTCCAATTCTGATACTTCAAGCATTTTCTTCAACTCCGAAATTTCGTCATTAAGGATTTTATTATTGTTTTCCTGTTATACAAAAAGGATGTTACATTATAAGCAATACTTGAATAAAACTGCATTATTTTTAATAAAATAATGCATGTACTCTGCATTATTTCTAATATAAAATAAAACTGCATTAAAAATACTATGAAATAAAACTGCGTGTACTTTGGGAAAACTGCGTGCACTTTGGGAAAAGCGCGTGTACTTTAGGAAAACTGCGTGTACTTTAAACGTGTACTTTAGAAAAACTGCGTGTACTTTAGGAAAACTGCATTAAAAATACTATGAAATAAAACTGCGTGTATTTTGAGAAAATTGCGTGTACTTTGGGAAAACTGCGTGTACATTAGGAAAACTGCGTGTACTTTAAACGTGTACTTTAGGAAAACTGCATGTACTTTAGGAAAACTGCGTGTACTCTGCATTCAAAAGTACCTGTTGAGTTCTTTTCAATTCTGACTCCTCAAGATTCTGCCTCAATGTCATCTTTTCTATGTCAGCATCTTTCCATTGTTGCAATGTATCATCATACTTTTTTTTAGATCTTCATTACTCAGAGACAAATATCCATTTTTTTGTTCCAAAATTCGTGTTGATTCTGCTTGTTTTTTCAATGATTCATCCAATTCTTAAATTCCATCTGAGTCACTCGTTGTGACTTGATCAAGCTTTTATTTTAAAGAATTGTTTAACTAAACTAGTTGGGCTTATTCTACCTCCAACTTATTTAATAACTCTTTTTTCTTCAAAAGGTTGGAATTCTCCACCTTTAACTTCTTCATTTCCTCATGGACTTCAAAAAGTGAATCACGATCTACCTGCGACTGTACATTCAAAATGGCACTCTCCACCTCCAAAGAGGTCACCTTCTCAAGTGCACCATTAATGTCTTCAGCTGCTTTAAATAGTTGGTTATTTTTTTCCAACAATTCCCTTTTCAAAACATCAATTTGTTCCTCCAAATTAACCTTTGGTTGATCTTTTTCCTTATTTTTCTTTGGAGTCACAATGTTTTTAAGGGGAATATTCCAACCATGTGAAAACTCATTGTCATTAATATCTTCAGCAGCTTTTTTTAATGATGAATCAGCATGTATAGGACTTTTTGTAGATATGTTCAAAGAGTAACTTGGCCCGTCAAACTGAGATTCCTTTTGTACAGGACTGTCCTTGCAAGCTGGTTTATGTGTAGCCTGCTTCAAAGTTGCTGTTGCGATGTCATTCTTCACAAACCATTGTTTCAAAGACGACAATTTCCACTTCAGGAATTTTGGAGTATTTTCTTTAAATTCTTCAACAGGAGAAATAATTTCAAATTTCTCACATGCCCAATAATGTGATCATACAAAAAACAAAATGAATTTAATACTTGTATTACCTAGGGATTCATAATGGAAAGTACAAGTGATTTGTTCAAAATACACGCAAAATTAAACGTGTACTTTACAAATTTTACAATTGTATATTGAAAGTACACGTGATTTTTACAAATTTAACGTGTACTTTGTCAATATAAGTTCACGTGTACTTTCTAAAGTACATTTATAATATTGAAAAAAAATATAACAAGAGTATTTTGAAAGTATACTGGTTATATTTACAAAACATATTACACGTGTACTTTGTAAAATACAAGTGTATTTTCACGTGATATAAGACGTGTATTTTCAGAATACACGTGATTAAGACGTGTATTTTCAAAATACACGTGATATAAGACGTGTATTTTCAACATACACGTTAAATATCAAGTGTATTTTGAAAGAACAAGAGAAAATATCACGTGTATTTTGAAAATACACGTAATATTTTCAAAGTACTGGTAAGTATTGTTAAGTAAATTTTGAAATATCAGGAATATCAAGTGTATTTTAAAAATACACTTGAAACTATACGTGTATTTTCAAAATACACGTGAAAGTATCACGTGTATTTTGAAAATACACGTTAAAATAAACGTGTATTTTGAAAATACAAGTGAAAATATCACGTGTATTTTCAAAATACACGTGAGTATTGGTATGTAAATTTTGGAATATCGGGATGTTTTTTTGCTCACCAGTAGGAAAATGACACATCCAGTAACTGTGTTAGGTTTTGAACTTGCTGATTTGTCAAGTGAATGTATGAGAAATTGATGCACAGCAGATACCCAATCATACTTATTCATTTCCTCAATATCGTCGATGTATTTCAACCAAAATTCTCCAAGGGTGAAGTTTGAGTTGGAGAAAAACAACGTGTTCAAGAAGTGGAGACACACAATTTTAACAAAATCAGCAATTCCTTCATCTGTCTCCAATTCAACTGATTTCTTCAAACCATTCAATATTTCTGACATTCCTATTCTTTTTGCGAAGTACCGTGCTTGTAATCTAGATTTTTGAGCAGGATTCGGTCCCTTTTTCAGTTCTATTGATTTTAAACCCTCAACCAGGGGTATGCCAAATAACGTTTAATGTTCAATAGAACTGAATCTGGATATATACATGATTTTAAATCAATAGAACTGAACTGAATCGATATATACATGATTTTAAAATCAATATTTCTGACTTCATTTGCCCATAGTTAGTGTTTAATGTTCAATTAAATTTCTTATTCCCTAAAATTACTATAAATGTTTTAAAGATCTGCTATTCATATAACGTATTACGAGAGTAACATTTTATCCTTCTAAACGTAACTCTATTAAATACCACGATTTTATGTATGTTTAATTTTTATGGATCATGCTTCCATTAAATCGTTTGATAGTCCATGCTTAGTTTGGATCCTAAAATGCGTAGAATTGAATTAAAAAGTGATCTTTATTGATTTATCTTTCGAAATTTATGCGGAGAGATCAAGTGAATTTTAAGTTATAAAAATCGGGAGTTGAAATTTAAACTGACATTATAGCTAATTATAGTTGGTAAATGAATTCGAAATCCTAGTAATTCTCTCTTATTACTATTTACATAATTCGTATCGATACTTGTGTTAGTTACCGTAATTATTTCATCTTAATCGTTATTATACAAACAAAAAAATCAAAGTCATCTAGCTGAAAAATCTACTTCATAAAATTGATCATTTTTTGTGGGATCAATCTGTACTTGCACACTTTTTTATTAATAACATGTGCACTTTTGATATTTATTAAATTCACAACGAGTTTTTAAGGTGTTCAGACATTGTTGGGAAATGGAAAAAATCTAGATAGTTGAACCTTTGGTGTTATTTGGGTTTAATAATTCGAAATGTTTCTTGTTTTGAAGACGTTGCATTTTTTTTACGTCCAGTGAATTCGTGGTCTAATTCCATATTCAAATTTTTTTAACCGAATAAACATCTATTGACTGCATAGTCATTTGCAATATTGTAATTGAATACGTGGTTAACAACCACAAAAACATGTTAACATGCTTATTTTTTTATAATTAACGACCTGATTAATCCAAAGTGATTTCACGGGTGACAACCGCGAATTCAATGTGAATATGCGTTTGTCAACAACATTTTCTACAATTGCATTGTTTTTGTAAATTTTTTGAGTGAACTATTAAATTAATAATTATTATTTAAAAATAATGATTATTAAGGATTGCGTTCATCAATGATCAAAATCAAAACTAGTTAAAAGTGAGATACGGACTACAACTTACAAGGTGGTTAAAGTTAATTGCCTAATTTGCCCGCCAGTATTAATACACCCACCCACAAAACCCTACCTACCTATATCTTTTTATGTTTCGATTGTCATTACACTCTCCCTCTCTTGTTACCTTCAAAATTCTAGCTTTCTTGTTTAGTCTCCCACCGATCTAGGGCTTGAAATTGAGGTGTAAGTAGAAAAATGTCTTGGGAAAACGAGATAGTGATGCGTGATGTGACGAATGCTTGCCTGGTGGTGAGTGACCGCATTGGCCGAGATGTTGCCGCTCACTTGGACCTCGAAGAATCCTTAGAAGCTTCTAGATACGCCAGTCATCCCTATACTACTCATCCCAGAGAGGTACTTCACAAATTATACGTTTTATTTATTTATTTATTTGTATGTGTGTGTGCGAAACTTGGGGGTTAGTTGCCGAGGAAAAGAAACGAAAAAATCTGTAACTTTGCATTTTAGTATGTTGTGATTAGGAATTAGTATTGGACTTGTAAGGCCTAGCAATGTGGAAGCTTTAAGCATGCACTTATAATTTGCATATGCCTAATAGTGGGGTTTTGGGCTTAAAACAGCCACTCAACAGTATCTTTAGTTATCTTTCTGCATAATTTATGCATCTAAACGTTTCTGATCTGCAATGTGAATCTTTGATTTTCTCGTCCAAATTGACGACATTCAAGGAGTGCTATGGGTGTCTTTGTAATATTGTCAAAATGTGTTCTTTTTTAAGTTGTTTAGCTTTTAGGGTCTGATTGGGAGCTCAGTTTCAAGAATTGCAATTGGGAGTTTCAATTCCAATTCTATTGTCTGTTGCATACCAAAGTCCATGGATTTGGATTTCATTTAGAATTCCATAGGGTCCAATTCTATAATTTGAATTCCATTCCTTTTGCAGAGATTTTAAAAACCAAATCTACATGGAATTCAAATTCATAAGGCCCGATTCTCTGGATTGATCAGAAGATCCTTTCAATTGGCTAGAATTCCTTCCTTGAACGAAGCTACATCTTGTGGAATTATATTGAATATTTGACGATACATTCCACACCTTGCTAAAAAATCGATCCTTATTTACCAACCACGCGTTGTCTAACCAAATCAAATTCTCTCTCGATACGTTCCTAAAAAAAATTCGACTCGGGCACCCAAACAGACCCCTATGGTATATGCTTATGTAGGTTAAGTGTGTTAGGTATAATATTCCAATGGCGTATTCTTAAAGTGACGTCTTTAGTCTTTTACCTTCTAGGTTATCTAACTTACCCATTTACCTACCATTGTAATCGCTTGATAATTGTGGGAGAAAGTTCTTAATTTGTGATTGCTCTTGTGTGCCATTTATTGCGTTACGTTGCAAAGGGATGAGACTTGTGTACTTGATGTGCTCAATGTATTGACTTATGGAACCTTGTGCACTTAGATGAGATGATTCGCAAATAGTAACGGTCATTAAATGATTGGTTGGATGTGCATGGGGCAAACATGTGATCATGATTGTAGTTAAATGGTTGTTTATGGATATTATTTGGGTTAGTTGGCCAAAAGTGTGCGTTAAAAAGTAAATCATGAGTCCTTGCTATGTATAGATATCTCTCATTTGTAACAGAATGAAGGGAGTGAATGTGATGGAAATGGGCCATATTTTAGGGTTTTATTAATCATTTTCTTTTCTTTTCTTTTATATTATTATTATTATTATTATTATTTTCATTTATTTTTCTTTAGTATTTAAAGGTAAGGAGTAGTAATGACATTTTTATAATTAGGGCCTTAGCTTGGAGTCTAAGCTACTCCTCCCCTTTAAATACCCCTATGTAAGCTTCATTTGAGGTAGATTTGAATTTTGAAAATAGAAAAGAGTGTTTCTCTCTCTAAAGTGGTGTTTAGGTCCCTTTTGACGGGTGATTTACGTCAAATTCGTATTAGAGTGGCTCTATCTGCACATTGGTGTTGGTGTATCGGTGTATTTGTATAAAAAAATCGTGCAGGACTCTTCAATGGTTCTAAAGAGATCCTAACAATTTTTAGAGTGGAAACGAGAGTTGGAAGAGATGAAGTGACAAATGGCCCAACTGGCCCAATTCCTCTCTACCCTAGGGCAAAACCCTAACCCTAGTCTTCCCACCACCACCCTTTTCCACCGCCTAAACCCTACACCCACCTTCCTTACCCCCTGCCCAACCCACACCGCTGCCCATGGTTCAAAGCCTCGGCCGAGTCAACTCGGAATCGGTAGGGGACGAGACGATACCGAGTCACAATTTGAAAAAATATAAAAACGGATGATATTTACTTGAATCGCCGATATATCGGCCGAGATGAAGAAATTTGGGCCTAATGTAATGGACACAAAATTGAAAAAACAAGAATAAACTAACCTCTTGTTGCAGATTTCAATT
The DNA here is from genome assembly GCA_949130495.1 of Sambucus nigra. Classification (NCBI taxonomy): domain Eukaryota; kingdom Viridiplantae; phylum Streptophyta; class Magnoliopsida; order Dipsacales; family Adoxaceae; genus Sambucus; species Sambucus nigra. Next base: position 335,305,688 of record OX422215.1, read on the forward strand.
ATTGTCGACTGAAATAGCCACGAGTTACAACCTCTTTTTGATATTCCATCTTTAAAACGACCCATTGAGGATCTAATGTTGTAAGTAAAGAAATCCCAGTAGAAAACCGTCGTCGAAACCTCCTTTGCTTCCATTTTTTGCTGCTTTCTCGCCGGAAGAGGAAACTCGTAGGTTTTTTCCTCTCTCTCTCTCTCTCTCTCTGGTACCGTGCGTGGGTTTGATATGTTGTAACTTTGTCTGAGAACGTTTTTTTTATGTTGTTAGTGTGTGTGAGCGTGTGTTTTAGTTTTAATAACCCTTTTTTTTGGCGTGGGTTAGCAGATAGTGATTTAATGTGAGTTTTTTTTTTGTTTTTAAGAGAAATGTTTTTATCATTTAAAAGTGTTTTTAAATTTTTTTTTAAAGAAGAATGTGCTATTAACAATTTTTCGTACTAAAAAAAATTGTATTTGTATATTTTTTGCATATTTTCTTTAAATATATCATTTGCATATTTTCTTTTAAAAAAGTAACTCTAAAGGTTATTTTTTTACAAGAGTTAGCGTTTTTAGAAAAATAACAATATATCAAAAAGTCACTCAAACACCCATTAACCAATATTCTCTTATTTTTAAAGGTCCGCGCACCAGCTGCACAAATTTTTTATTTATTTTTAGTATAGCTATTTTTTACAACATTGACTCTTGTAAAAAATAACATTTGCATTCTTTAAGAAAAAGTACTCTACTAAAAAATAAAAGTAGAGTTATTATTTAAAAACTTTGAAAAAAATAACATAATAAAAAAAATAACATTTTATCCTTTTTATTTTGTAGAATGGCTCCTAAAGTAGATATTGGGTAGGCGCATGGAACTGCTGTTGGTGGAAATAAGAAGAAGATTGCTTGCAATTACTGTAACAAGGTGGTTAGTGGTGGTGTCACGAGACTTAAAGAACACTTGGCGGGAGTGCAAGGCAATGTTGAATCGTGTCGTCATGTTCCTAGAGAGATAGCAACTAATATTAAAAAAATTCTTACGGATGGTATGAAGCAACGAGCCCTTGAGAAGAAGGAAAAACAAGTAGACCATTTGCGGGAGCAAACCCAATACTATGATGAAGATGATGACAGTGACGATCGTGATGACGTTAATGAAAATGATATCACCCATTTAAATTTAGTCCAGTTAAAAGCTGCTATGAAAGAAAGTCGAAGAACAGCAGGAGAACAACATAGACATTCAGTTTCCGGGGTACGACCATCCACATCTGGGCTTAAGCGACCGCACGTGTCACGATCGTGGTCATTGAAACAGGGGGTTGAATTGCTTGCTCGAGGAATTGACCCTTCCATATTTAGGTCTAGGAAGTTTAGTCAGGAAACTGTGAAATCCATGTTCTCTGCAGGTGGAGTCAAGAAGGTTGAGAAGGCCATTAACAAGTTCTTTCATTTTAATGCCATCCCGTTTCATGCTATTGATAGTGGACCTGCCTATCAACATATGATTAATAGGATTGCTATGGAGGGTCCGATGATTAAATACCCTAGGGGTTATCAAATTGGAGGTGTTTACTTGGATGACGAGGTAGAAGAGGTGGATGCGTACATAACACAACTCTAAAGGAGAAATGACCCGAGTATGGTTGCATAATCATGTGTGACGAGTGGAGTTCAAGGACGAAGAGGCCTATCATTAACTTCATAGTGTATTGTGATCGTAATATTATATTTCACACTTCTGTTGACACAACTAACAAACTCAAGTCGGCGGATTATATTTTTTCCCATATGGATAAATTTGTGGAGGAAATTGGCGAGGCTCACGTCGTACATATTGTCACTGATAACGAGCCAAATTTTAAGGCGGTTGGCGCGTTATTGATGGCGAATAGGAGACACTTAGTTTGGTCACCTTGTGCCGCACTTTGTCTTGACTTGATGCTCGGGAAATTGGAAATATGAAGTCGATCAAGTTGGTATTGAATGATGCCAAATCATTTATCTTGTTCATATATAACAGTAAAAAGTTATGAATTTAATGGAGTGTACCAGAGATAGGGAGTTGCTAAGACCAGGCATTACGAGATTCGCTACCGAGTTGATTGCCCTTGAGAGTCTCATTCGCTATCAGTCTTAGTTGAAGCGAATGTGTACCACGAATGAATGACGTGAATTCAACCGTGAAAGGACCCGAAGGAGTGCGGCCACTAAAGTGTCGGATTTAATTCTAGCAGATCGATTTTGGCAACAGGCTGCAGAAGTTGCCAAGATTGTGGAGCCCTTAGTATTGCTTTTGAAGATAGTTAATCAAGATAAAAAACCTGCACTCTTTATCATTTACGAAGGGGTGGATAAAGCAAAACTAGCAATTCAGGCGACTGTTAAAAACTGGAAGAAGTATTGGTAGGTGATTGATGGAAGATGGGAGAGACAATTGCACCGACACTTGCATGCCGCAGGATATTTCTTAAATTCGGTGTTTCAGTATTCATCTATTTTTTCAAGCCATCCCGAGTTAAGAGCCGGACTAAAAGAGGTAATCAAAAAGCTAGAGCCAGACGTACAAAAATAGGCCTTGGCAATAAATGAGATATCACATTTATTTCCATCTAGTTATATTTATTTCATATATGTATTGTTTCTAAATTGATTTGTTTGCTTTTTAGGTTAAATTCTTTACGGAGAGGAGATGGGAGTTTGACTCAGATCTTACCAAACAAGCAATCAAATCTTCTCTTCCACCTGAGTGGTGGAAAAATTACGGTGAAGATGCACCAAATATTAGGCGCATTGCTATCAAAGTCCTGAGTCAAACATGCTCATATTCGAGCTGTGAGAGAAATTGGAGCACATGGTCTCTCATCCATACAAAACTTCACAATTGATTAACAATAAAAAAATTGCATAAATTGGTGTACGTGCATTACAGTTTGCGACTTAAAGTTAGGAATTTGATGTACATACGAGATACCGAAGATTTCTACAATCCAATAGACTTGAACTTGATATTTGAGGAGGATGAAATCTTGGATGAGTGGATCCGAGAAAATGATGAAGGGGTTTTACTAGCCGATGACATAGATTGTTTGGATGAAGGTATTCAACAAAGCGAAGGGGAAGGAGGACGGGGGGTCACAATCAACCGGCACCAGTCAGTGTTCTTTCCAGTTCTGATGATGATCATGGTGGTGATGATGGTTGGCAAGATATTCCTCGTATTTATGGTAATCATGAAGATGATGATGATGAGGATGACGACGACGTCGACGATGATGATGATGATGATGACTAAGGTGGTGGTAGGGGAGATGTTAGTAGGGGAATTGCGAGTGGTAACCGACAAAGGAGTGGAGTTGGTGGCAGCCAACAAAGGGGTGGTTCTTACAATACTGAGACACAACACGGTGGTGGTATGACATGGGCACAAGGAGATGAAAACTACTATGCCACATAAGACACAGATCATGATTATCGCCCGGGAAGCAGTGAACAATGGAGATATTTAGACAATTTGACGAGATTCCCTAGCAGTGACGAGTATTCAAGCGGATATGATTCGCAACGTCTTGATGATCAACTACGGGCAATGGGTTTAGTGACATCATACATATCGCGGTGGAAGACATAATATATCTGGAGGTGGGAGTGACTTAGATAGTTATGGTCCGACACAACTTCCAAGATCTACTAGTACTAGTACAGGTGAATACTATGATCGTTATAGAGACCATTATGGATCTACTAGTAGCGGCACAACATGTGGTGATTATTATGGATATAATCAGGGGGACGTAATATGGTGGATCTTCAACTGATAGTTTTGGGCATAGAGGCTTTGTATATTAACATCACTGTGGTCAACCGGGAGATCGTCAACCACAATTTCCAAATTATGGATCATCTAGCCAGTTATTCCAACCATATGAGCAACAATATGGTTCATATTTATTTCCTCACCGAACTGAAAGAAATTACCCTTATTCAGATCCGTATGATCGATATCGGAACTATATAGGGAGATGAAAATGACGAAACATTGTAATCATTTTTATTTATCTTCCATGTAAATTTTTTATCAAGCTTTATGTGGCATTAGATTGTTTTTCAATATTATTATTGGTTTACTATGCAATATTGAATCTGTCAACTCTGTCGCGCTTCAGTATAACCAATTCTACAATGCAATGCATATTGAATTATGGGTTTGAATGTATCTCATCAGTCCACATTGTTCATCTTATTTTTTAAAATTTTCTATATTTTTTCCGGAATTTTTTGCGCTCTCTAAATAGCGCATCTTTGCGCATCGCATGCCGATAACGCGATCGAGTTGAAAATCGTGTGTTTGATACCGGGACTGATACCGAGACTTTGAACCATGTCGTTGCCCTAATCCTAGCCCCTACCCCGCCAACTAGGCATGTCAATGGATCGAATCCGAATCCGATCCATTTAAACGGATATGGATCATGCTTAAAATCCGATTACCCGATTATTAAATGGAGCGGATTTTGATTCATATACTCCGATCCGTTAATAATCCGATTCGATTAATATTTTTATTATATATATAAATCATATATAATATATTTTTAATTAATATATATTGTATTTAATAATATTTTAATATATATTATAATAGTTATAATATTATATAAAAAATATCCCTCGTATAAAAGGAAAAAGACACTCACACACGACTCCTAAGAGTTGAAAATTAAAATGTTGCAAATCAAGTGGTCAAAAGCATATGTTTTGACATATCATTATTTATTTATTCAATGAAAATTATTATAAATATAAAAAAAAAATCGGATTGGACCCTTAACAGATAATTCGACGGATAATCGGATTGGACCTGAATCCGTTTAACATAAACGGATATGAATTTGGATTTGCCTGATTTGGTTCGAATCCAGTTGGTTTACAGGCCTATCGCCAACCACCCCAGCAACCCCAAACCCTAGTCGACCCCTTCCCCAATCCCCCTGACCTCCAAACCTTCCCACCGTTACCCCCAACAAATCCCTTGCTGCTACTGACCCAAACCATACCCCACCCGCACCGAAACAACCCTCCTTGCACCCACCGGCCCTCTGACCCAACCCCAACCTACTGCCGACCCAAACCCGCACCCCTTGAACCCAGGATCCCCAACCTAACACCCTAACCTTGCCCCTGCCCGACCTGGCTCCATTTCAGCCCCCATTTCCCCCCTTTTTCGACCCGGGTCGACTCAAAATCCAACCCCAGGCCCCGATTCAGTTCCTCTAACCCCCGATCTGCCCCAACACCCTTTCAAGCCCATTTTTTTTACCCCACGGCAGCCCACTCCTAGGGTTTTACCCTATTTGTGCCCAAAATCTGTTTGGGCCAACAAATCCAAGCCTAAATCCTTCTAAATGCTCCAAAACTAGGGTTGTGTTTTTTTTCCGAACTTTCCGATTTTTCCGATTTCCGATCTGATTTTTTCCGAATTTGGAATGAAATTTTAGTTTGCCGATTTCCGATTTTTCCGAAAAAAATCGGATCGGAAATAATTCTGAATTTCTGATTTTTTGATTTTTCCGATCCGATTTTTCCGATTTTTTCCGAATTATTTCCGATTTTTTCGGAATTATTTTCCGATTTCCGATTTTTCCGATTTCTTTTCCGATTTTTTAAAAGTTTCCCATATCCCACATCGGTTGGGAGAGGGAGAGGGCTCCAAAATATGCTCTATAAAAGGAGAGTATCCTCCTAACTTTTGCACAAATGAAAAATGAGCCAAATCCTCATGTGTTTACATGTTGGGTTAAGCTATTTTCATTGTTTCTTTAAAATGAGAATTTCGAGTAATCGAAAATCCATAATTTATTTTTTTGAAATTTTGGAATTTCCGAAATTTCTGGATTTTTAATATATTTTGTGAATTTCCGATTTTTTCCGATTTTTGCCGATTTTCCAATTTTTCCGAATTCGGATTTTTTTTTAATTTTCTGAAAAAATCGGATCGGAATAGTTATTTTATTTCCAAAAAAATCGGAATTTTTTCCGAATAGGCATTTTCCGATCCGATCCGGCCGAAACACAGCCCTATCCAAAACCATGGTTTTTGATCCGGGTGGGTGAAGAAAGTGGAGAAGATGTAGAAATGAAGACCAAAATTTGTGGGCTATGAACCCCTCAATTTTCAGAAATTAATTTTTGGTCCCCACAAGTTTTTGGCACAATTTTTGGAATTTCCTCACGAAACCCCAAATTTTTGAGGTCTTAAGCGGGGGAGAGTGATGGAAATGGGCCCTGTTTTAGGGTTTTATTAGTCATTTTATTTTCGTTTATATTATTATTTGTATTTTCATTTGTTTTGCTTTAGTATTTAGAGGTAAGGAATAGTAACGGCATTTTTGTAATTAGGGCCTTAGCTTGGAGCCTAAGCTACTCCTCTCCTCCCCTTTAAATACTCCAATGTAAGCCTCATTTGAGGTAAACTTGAATTTTGAAAAAAGAAAAGAGTGGTTCTCTCTCTAAAGTGGTGTTTAGGTAATTTTAGGAGCCTTTTGACGGGTTGTTTACGTCAAAATGAACTCCAAAACATGTCTCATTACTAATGGAATAGAGGTAGTGAATTTAGTTTGACATTTGTGATTATCATTACCCTTGACGAGCACTTGCATTGTGTTTCCCACCTGAAGTAGAACCCAATACAAATTTTCATGTATCTAAAAATATTCACGATGGATGACCAACGTGTTACTTTGGTGCCTTTCCACTTTGAAGTAGAAGCTAACCATTTGCTTCAATGGCTGCACATGACTTATAAAGTCAAAGGCGCTATAATCATGTGGGGCACTTTTGAGGCGGAGTTGGTTACCTATTTTTCCCCACGGTGTACGAGGTCTTTGATGAAGCATTGTCTAAAACGAGCAAACAGTGACCACTCGTGATTATCATTGTGACTTTTAATGGCTATTCTGGGTCAGCCACAAAAGTGTTGTTTGGTAAGTCCATATGTTTCAACGAAATATTAAATGGGAAACGTTTAAGTTGGCAGGTCTGATTAACGAGCATCTCTCACCCCGTAAAAAATTTCTCTTGGCAGAAGTTGCAGCGGCAGTAGCCACAATATTTGCTGCAGGACATGGATTTATTGTTTGTAGCATCGTGAGACTAACCTAGGAAGAGATGCAACGTCTAAGGGAAAAGACATTTGCTTCAATTGTGAGAAACAAACTACCAATGTTCCAAAAAGCGTTAGGTGGGCCTAGGCGTTTTACTTCCTTTTTACACAACACCAAATATGCTCGGAATATGTTACAAAGAATCTAACATTGATTACACAAGGATATTGATAACAATATTTTTAAGCCCTACCCTTTTAACTTTACTAACATTTTTTTATGTTTCATACGTAAATAGAAGATTATTAACACTAAAACAAATAATATAAATATTACACACAAAAATATATTGTGCAATTGATGTTTGATTCTTAAAACAAAGAATTGAAATATGATACACATGAAAATGATTCTATTGTATTTATAAAAGTGAGTAGCATTTTAAAGAGTAACCAAAAAATACTTCTATAATCATTGAATAAATACAAAGCAACATTCATACATATGATGTAGTACTGTGCATAGTTGTTAAAATCGTACGATTCTCGATTCGAATCGTGCCATTCGGTTCGATTCCCATAAGTTCCGATTCAAACCGATATGAGAATCGGCTGGGCTACGAAAATCAGATTGAATCGCTGATTCTTGGGTGAGAATCGTGAATCAAAACGATTCCCGATTCACTACCAATTCAAGAAAAATGGGTCAGGTCGTTTTTTAAACCCAACTAGTAAAAAAAATGGGTTTTGGGTCTTTTTTTGTTTATTTTAAACACACGTGCTGCTTAGTTATTACTACGAAGAAAAGAAAAGGGTAAAAAAACAAAATACAACTTTATGAAAGAGATTTGAAAGAATAGAAAATTCCATAGCTGAGAAACCCTAGAAATTTGACCGTTTCTCTCGTTCTGCTCGGAATTGCTGCCGTTTCTTGCTTTCTGCTCGGAATGTTGCTGCCGTTCTTATCATCTCTACCCGGTTCTCTTCTGCTCAGAACTGTTCGGAACCAACTTTGTTGCTCAAGGTTTGTTCTGTACGTTTTTTTTTCGTTTTAAACAAAACGTAACTTTACAAAACATGATACTTTATGTTTTAAAGTTTAACTTTACAATATAACTTTATAAAATATAATTGATACTTTATGTTTTAAACAAAACATAACTTTACAAAATATAAATGGTACTTTATGTTTTAAAGTTTAACTTCATGATTTTTTATGTTACAATCTCATTTTTATTGTAAATTTATTATCATTACTGATTTTTATTATTATTATTGTTTACATTGTAGAGTTTATATCATTACGATGTAAAGTATTATTTATATGTTTGCATTTAATCTTTATATATTACAATTTACAAATTACAATTTACATTTGTATTTATATTGTATAGTTTTTATTAATACATGATACATTTTTTATTATATTGTTAATGATATGTTTTTATAGTTTTTATTAATATATGATGCATTTGTGTTTATGCTTTGAGATGGTGGGAACAAATTATACTTGCATAGTTGTATGCCATCCAGTGACATGATAATAGACTAAAATACTTTATGGTTTCTTTTTTGGATATATTATATTGTGTGTATGATCGTTTGGAATTGGAAATATTGAAAGACGATTCTTCATCTTAGTAATTATAATTGAAATTCATTTGTTAGTTATATTTCAATGAAATCATGTCCTAAAATTCGTTTTGGGACATAATATGTTTTATTGCATATTCTAACGTGTTATATATTCATTTATATATATTTTACTACAATTATAACATTTTATCCCGATTCTTATGATTCGATTCTCGATTCTCGATTCCCGATTCCCGATTCCTGATTCATAGGGTTTTCGATTTACGATTCGATTCACGATTTAGCAACTATGGTATTGTGTAGCCATAAGCGAGTCGCCCACCCCTCACCTCGTACCTAGGCAGCATCTAGGCGCGCATTTTACAACATTGCAATTTAGGGCGAGCCATTAGTGTCATCTGCCAACTTTACCTATGATGACGTTCAGTCAGCCATCAATGCCAAAACTGTGATTGAGTAGGATATCAATTTACAACTTGAACCTCGAGACAAGGTTCAGCTCAAAGAGGGTGATGAATGTAATGCACATGCCGTGCATGGACACCCTCCTTCAAGCAACGCTGTAGCTTTGTGCGTTGACCTATGAACTGCTGAGACCACGTAGGAGTGTGTGTGGGTATACGAACATGAGACAAACATGAGGAGTCATGGGTATTGTTAGTGGGTATAGCTAAGAGTAATGGATTAGTTGAATAATTACTTTCGCTTGCACTGGCAGAGTTTTAAGTGTGTATATTCTAATTAATGAGTCCTTGTTGTGTGCGTGCATATATGACAAAGGCTATCATCAATGATAAGAAGTAGGTATTTTGTACAATCATTCCAACTTAAAGACAAACGGTAAAGAGGCATTTCCCCAAACAAAGGAGACAAAAAGGCCCAAGTTGAACCTGGAAATTGGACTTGTGTGATGTTTCCTACTCGAATTGGAATCCGTTCTCATAGATTTCTATTAAACCCTAATTGGAGTAGTGAGTTAATTTTATGACTGACGGAAGATATAGTTTAATTTGGTTCAAGCAAATGGTAACTCTATGATCTACATTTCCAGTTATTCTCTTCAAATGCCATTAAATTGTTTAATTTGCATGGAGCTCTTTTCATGATTTATTCCTCTCCCCACCCCCACCCCCCACCCACAGACACATATTAGTAATACATGAGTAGTATCTTTCAATGTTTCGCTAGCATTATAAGGTGGCATATTTTTTGCATAGAAGCTTTAAAGTGGTTTTGCAACACATTAAATGTTTTTTTCACCCTTCAATTTCTACTTAAACATAAGGGAGGTAGTGGTTGACTTGAGGTCTACTATGAGGGCATCTATATATTGAGAGGAATGCATCGCAACTGGGGATTTCCCATGTGACAGTACGGCATTTTTGTCGATATCACTTCACACGGAACACTCAAGATGTTTGTTATTGACTTCTGTATATACAGAGGATCACCCTCATGTGGTGGGGCATTATCATCCATGTACTCTGCATGCTGCTGCTCTATTATTGAAAAAACTTCAGGCCCTGCTCGGTTTGGGGTAAAATATTTAATTTCGCTAAAAAGTATATTCATCTATTTAAAGCTAAAATTTTGATCGTATAAAATTCCGAGTGTACAAGCTATAATTAATTATGTATTTATTATTGTTACTTTTTTTATATCTTGGGTGGTGTCAATTCGAGTTATTCGTGTCATTTTCGGGTCGCGTTGATTTTTATTTGATTATAAGTTTTGGGTACTCTTAAATCTATACAAGCTAATCGTGTCATGTTCGGGTCATTTCGGGTTATTACCGTAAACGGGTTATCGTGTCAAAAATTGCCAGCCTCCATAGACTTAAAGCACCTGACTAATCCCCAAGGAACTCTCCAATCCGCATGCATCAGGAGACACCATGGGAGGTGGTCCCAAGAGGGCTCGAACCCTTGATATCTAGGTTGTGAGGTATTACTTCGAATATGTGAATAAAATTTTCACCAATTTACATTTCACCTGGGTAACACCCGGACTAAACAGGGCCTTAGCTGCACTTGACTTGTGCTCTAAATTATTATTTATTGAATCTGATGATATAATCAGACTCTCATTGGTCAAGATCCATCGGTTTTGTAATAATTTTCTTAGCACAACATGCTTCTGATTACATTCTGTTGCTTGTATACTTGCTCGAAACGGATTTGTTTTGCTCAGGTCATGTTGTTTACTCTCCATTGCAGTGGCCTCCTTCAGTTGAAGTGGTGGACACTTCGGAGTTGCCTCCTGTACTCATTGAAAGATATAATGCAGCTGGTGGAGAAGGAACTGCTCTATGTGGAATATTTCCAGAGATACGTAGAGCTTGGGCATCTGTGGATAATTCTTTATTTCTTTGGCGTTTTGATAAATGGTGAGAACTGTATATTTGGGAAAGTAATAGATAGAATCTTATGCTTTTTCTATGTTCTCGAGTTCTGAGGATTTGCCAGTTCAATTGGCTGAATATGCCTTGGGTGAAGGTAGCCTAGGTAGTTTTTTAATATACAATGCGGAGGACATTAAGGTCATGCTTGGTTGTCCTAAAACTGCAGATTGGCCCATTAATTGTGTTTGGTTTCATTAATGAAATGATTTATTAATAGGTCCATTTTAGCTTATGTCTAAAATCATAAGTTGGAGCATGTCACAAAAAACGTGAAATGAATCCATTAAATCAGGAGCATTTCACAGAAAGTTAATTTTGACTCTCATCCCTATTCTTAAGCGCTCTCTCTCTCTCTCTCTCTCTCTCTCTCTATATATATATATATATATATATATATATATATATATATATATTTATATTTATCGATCTCCATTCGTTTTTAACTTCTTTTTCTGATTGAACCTTAACAAATATTTCAGATTACCAGACATCGTGTAAAATTGGATTTAAACTCATTTAAAATTCACTAATTCACAATGAATCAATTTACGTAATTAAGCAATTTGTGCTACCAAACGGGGCCTAAGTTAATGTTATCAATCATAGTGAATAGAACCTAAATGTATATGTTTTGTTTTTGGTTTAAGTTTTGTTTGGTGCTCTGTTCCCATTTCTTTTCAAAAGATTTTATTAACATTAATGGGTTCGTTGAGAAAGATATATATGTCATTAAAGATATGGTTATTCACGATTTCGATCAAGTATATGTTGCTAAGTTTCATATTTCTTCCAGCTTTCATCTTGATAGGCCCTATTATGTTGTTTCATGATTCTTTTTTATTCATTTTATTTATTTTTATCTAGGGATGGTCAATGTCCTGAATATAGCGGGGAGGAACAAGCTATCTGTGCTGTTGGCCTGGCCAAAACGAAACCTGGCGTTTTTGTTGAGGCTATCCAGTATCTTTTGGTCTTAGCAACTCCTGTTGAGGTGATAACACGCGCCCTGCCTTTGCGTCATTTTTTTACAGTGCTATATTCTGACACGACTAATTTTTATTGAATCAAGAAGTTATCTATATCTGGTAACCAATGTCTTTTTGTTTCTTTTTAATTTTTCGCCTTGTGGATGTATTGATTAAGAAACATATTTTTTGAATGGGATGCTTGAAATTTTATTATTCAAACTCTGGCTATTATAGTCTCTCTCCCTTTCTCTCTCTCTCTCACACACACACACACACATCACACATTTAAAAGGGCTTGCTAGAGGGATGCGTTATTTTGCATGTAGATTTTCTAATATTTATCGTGCCATTTCAGTGCTGTCGTTCAGTTAATATAATTTCAGAGCTAATATTAGAAGTTGCACAAAAATTTATTCAATCATAATCGTACATAAGTTAGTCTTCCAATATCATTTACTTTCTCTAATTTTGGGACCCTGTATATATGTACTGGGTTTAATATTTCTGAAGTGATCTAGTTTGTTGCAAATGGTAATGGTAAGAAAACTAAATGGAATTCGGCAAACATACTGGACATTTCTAAATTGTTTGAATGATCACGGGGGCACAATTCTTTTTCTTCTGCATAATATTAAGGGCTATTTTGATTTATAAATTGTTTACAGTCTTCGGTTTCAAAGTCTATAGAAGCATAGTCACATTTCAAGTTTCAACTAAATATGAACATTGGCAATGAGCTTGTCATGAGCTGAAAGCCTGAAACCATATCTAATGTCCCCCACACCTCCACCTCCTCCTCCCTTCCCACACTCAATCTCACTGACTGAAAACCCCCTTTTTGATGCTACAGAAATGGATTTTTGATGCTTCTCTTTATGAAAAGGAGGGCCATCTCTTATATATAGAAGCAAAAGAGTGTGCGTCTATGCTTAAGCCTCTTCGGGTAGGCCTTTTTAAAGCCTAAAATGTTGAATACAGTATATTTTGATTGGATTCGCTTAATATTTCAAGGATTCCTTAGCTTGATTTGTCCCCCCTAGTGTTGGATATAGTTCTAGCATTTGCCATTAATTTTACAAACTCCTTCACCAAGATGCGAATTCATGTTCTCACACATGGCAACCCAAACTGATGTAGGAGCATAGGGATATAAATGTCTTTTTACCATTTTTTGTATTTTTTAGCCTTTTTAGCCTTTTATATCTTTTAGTATCAATAGCCTAAAGGCTGTTATTTGTATCACTTTTTGACAAGATGATAATGAGACTCTAGATAGAGATATATTAAGAATCTCTTGTGAATTTTACTTTGTTGTTGTTGTGTAGTTAGATTTTTGTTACGCTTTCGCACCTTCTTTTACATCAAATTAGTATCAGAGCCCGGTTTGTTCTTGGATTAATAATATTCAATGAAGATTGGGACTCGAATTGGGTTCACCCGGATGAGACTCGGGCCAACTCTAATATTATCCAACGAACCCTAACCGAGAACAAGATTGGCTACGAATTTGACTGTTGTTGCCCCCTATGAAGCACCGACACTCTCCCGGAGGCGACGAATCTTATTTGACACGTGTCGGACACGCGACACGCTCCCGACATGCCGGGACACGCGCGTCCCAGAGTGTCTTTTTTTTTTTTTTAGTTGGACACGCTCCCGACACGCTAGTCCCTGTTTTTTTTTGCTATTTCCTCTTCATTCTTTGCTGTTTTTCTTTCCCTTTTCTTTGCTTTTTTTCTTTGTTGTTTCTCCCTCTTTATTTTATACAACTGCAACAAAAAAAATAAGATTAGAAACAACAAAAAAATAAATAAATAAAAGAAACAGCAAAAAAAAGTGTTTGAATGTTAAATGCAACTAATGTGATGGTGATTATGTTTTATTTATGATTTTTAATGTTAAAGTGTGTTTGAATATTATTTTGTATGGACCATTTTCTTAATTTTATTATGTTAAATGCTCCAATAATGTATTTTATGGAAAAAAATTGTTTTATTTCTTTTATATATATTTAAATATATATTATATATTATACGTATCCTAGCGTGTCGTATCCTAGTTTTTAGAAAAATCGCGTATCGCGTGTCGTGTCGAAACACGTATTGCGTGTCGAGTCCGTGCTTCATAGGCTACCCTGCCGGAACAGTCCTACGCCGCGGCGTTGATTAGCCTCCATCATCGACCACTTTCGGCGCTGCTAGACATGGTTGCAATTCAGCCGCCAACCCCATTACCAGTCGAAGTTCACCGGACATGCCAACCGAGACCACCACCGATTCAATTACAGCGGTTCCGCCCCCGATCGCCTCTTCAAACATTCCGATCATGCCGAAAATTAAGGATATTGTTACAAATGATCAAGAACCAATGTCTTCCAACCCCGATCAATTCAAGATTTGCCCGGATTTATCCAAAATTCACCCTACCACAAATCCTAACCAATTTCAACCAAAAAAATGTAATTCCAAACCGTATCTACCCTATCCTCAAGAAATATTAAAATCCACCCTCCATCTAAAAACCCTAACCCTTTGTTCAACGGATGCGTCTCATTGGGCATTCTGCCACCGCCCAATCCATTTACAAACGCTGTGATTTTTTTGCTATGCTTCACTGATGTTTCTACCGCTTACACACACCGTCATGATCACGACTACGGTGGACTCCCAAACACCTCCTCTTAGTGACGACATGTGAATCCGCACGAGTATCTTCTTTTTACTTATTCTACCACGAGAGGGAGGCTTTGCACGGTGATCATAGACGGAGAGTCTAGTGATAACTTGGTGGCACAAGAAATATCGAACGAGTTGAAGCTTTCGACGAAATCATTATCCACTCCGTGCCGAATTAGTTGGTTGAGTAATGGTACCACTCTTACCCCGAGTCGATAGTGTCGAGTGTCCTCCATAGGAGACTACCATGATGTGGTGGTGTGTACCGCGGTAGACTTGCGAGTATGCCCCTTACTTTTGGGGAGACCTTGACAGTTTGATCATTGTAGCGTGCATGATGGATGAGCTAACACTTAACTCGTTCAAGCACGATGAGAGGAGTTTCCTCCTTCGCCCCATGAGGCCATTTTCGATGGCACGGCCCTCCGCGTTGATAGTCTCACACGAGGAGTTAGCTACAGAGACTGCGGAAACGGGATTATGTTATGCCCTCATCAACCCCTTTTCTACACCGGAGACATCCATTCCTTCGCTTGTCCGGACTCTGTTGGATTCGTACGTGGATGTATGTACACCCCCCCGATGAGCTTCCCCCCTTCGAGACATACAACATGCGATGGATCTTGTGCTCGAGGCGCAACTTCCCAACCTTCCCCATTATCGCATGTCACCTATCGAGCATGCTGAGTTATAGAGACATGTCACCGAATTGTGTGTCAAGGGCTAATATTAGCGAGATCATGTCTTCTTGTGCAATGCCGGCGTTATTAGCTCCCAAGAAGGATGGGAGTTGGCGTATGTGTGTTGATTGTCGTACCATCAACAAGATCACCGTGAAATATAGGTTTCCTATCCCCATGCTAGAGGATATGCTAGGCCAACTCCATGGTGTGAAGATTTTCTCCAAACTCGACTTGAAGAGCGGGTACCATCAGATATGCATGAGGCCGGGGGATGAGTGGAAGACCGCATTCAAGAAAAATGAGGGGCTTTATGAGTGGACGGTGATGCCTTTCGGCCTCTCCAATGCGCCTTCCACATTTATGAGAGTGATGACCCAGATTTTGCGCCCTTTCTTGGGCAAGTTTGTATTGGTCTACTTTGATGATATTCTGATTTACAGTCGGCCCGAGGAGGAGCATCTTGGGCATGTGATCCATGTTCTAGAGGTTTTGTGGGCCGAGCGTTTTTTTCTGTATTCTAAAAGGCCCGCCTAGGCTTGAGGCTTGAGAGAAACGCATCGCCTACGCCTTATTACGCCTTATTCTTGGTAAAAGGCTTAAGGCACACTTTTAAAAAAAAACAAAGGACTAGTTGACAAATATTGGTTATGGAGCATGGATATGAGAAAGATGGCTACCAAACACATGGATATATTTTCAAAATTTAAGGTATGTATTATTTTATTATATTACTAGCCTTAGAATAATTAAAATAATAAAAAAAAGGAAAAACGCCTTTTTACGCCTAGGCTCCTAAGGCTTGAGGCTTGACCTCTACGCCTCGACCACGCATCGCGCCTTTTAGAACCTTGGTTTTTTTCCTCACATTGAAAAAGTGCGCTTTCATGGTCCCCTCGGTGACTTTCTTGGCGTATGTGGTTTGTGGGGATGGCCTCAGAGTAGACGACGCCAAGATTCAGGCTATAGTAGATTGGCCTACACCCACCTCAGTGTCTCAGGTCCGCAACTTTCATGGACTTGCTGAGTTTATCGGTGCTTCATAGCAGTGCCGATATGACCCCTATCACAGACTTAATGAGCACCTCTACAAGCACTGAGTTCAGGTAGACTGTGAAGGCTGAGATAGCCTTCACGCGTATCTAGGAGTTGATGACGATTGCGCCTATCCTCTCACTACCTGACTTCGACCAACTGTTTGAGTTGTTTTGCGATGCTCAGAAGAAGACAGGGGTGGGGGCTGTGTTGAGATAAAACGGGAAGCCCATCGCATTCCTCAGGAAGTTGACAGGGGCGGCACCGCACTATTCTACCTATGATCTTGAGTTTTATGCAGTTGTGACTGCGGTGAAATTTGGGTCATCTTACCTCCTCCATAAGGAGTTTGTCATCAAATCCGACCATGAGACACTGGGTTTTTTCATAGCCAGCAACGTGCTAGTGACAAACACGCCATTGGAAGTACGAGATAGCTTGTGACTAACATGCCGCTGGCTATGAAGCAAACGCAGTGCCTCACGGGCCGTGGGAAGTTAGTTAGTCAGGTGCTCAAAGAGTTCTGGACACCTTAACTTTAGATATAAAAAAAGCCGTGGAGTTTATTGTTGTTGAGGCATTGCCGCCAAATTCGATTGATATCCTTTTTTAGGAATGGGGAGGAATGGGTGAGCCTCTTAAGATGAATTTATACCCTTGCAACTTTTTGGAGCATATGAATTGAATGGACTAACAAAATTTTTGAAGAAAATAGTAAGGAAAGGAATTGTTTGGGAGAAAATCAAGTTTGTAACATCATAAACCATTTGGGAACATCCCCTAAGCTTTGATATCTATGGGCTGCAATACTGTTATTTATTAAATGAATGTACTGCAGTTTGACTTTTTTTCTGTTCGTTGTCTGTGACTAATTTATCGCGTACTGTATTATATTTTCGTTGAATTTAAAGCATTCTGTCTCTAATAAAAATTCTGCGCTCCTCAATCTGTTGGGCAATTTTTCATTATCCTTTACAACATTCTATTCTACTTCGCTCTTTATATATATTTATTCTTGGATATTCCTTTATGTCTTGATCCTGTAAAGTCTTCTAATTTTCTGTTTTCTATGCTAATCATTTGCACCTGTCTATTATTGCAATCAGTTGATTCTTGTAGGTGTATGCTGCTCCGGAAGGGGTGACGGAACTGATCCATATGCAGAGGTTTCACTACAGCATTTGCCGGAGTATACAATACCATCTGATGGAGTGACTATGACTTGTATAACTTGTACTGATAAAGGTCATATTTTCCTGTCTGGCCGTGATGGCCACATCTATGAAATGCACTATACTACCGGTTCCGGTTGGCACAAGCGATGTCGTAAAGTTTGCCTAACTGCAGGTCTGGGAGGTGTCATTTCAAGGTACGTTCTCTCTGTGCGTGTGCGCGTGCGTGCTTGTGTGTTTGGGAGGTTGTGGACATATGCCATATATTTACTCTATATTATATTAATGACCTCTGAACTTCTGTTAACTTCTCAGACACCCTGCTTCTCTATTTTTCTCCTGTTGGTGACTGAAGTTTGCCATAGTAAGATTTGAACTAGTGTTTTGGTGTAGAATTCCACGGACATCCGAAATATGAAGTGCCCGCTTAATCTGTGTGTGTATGAAACTGAAATAGGGACTCTTGCTTGCATCTAATTGTTATGTTAATATTTTTTATAATAAAAAAAACTCAGGTGGGTTGTACCAAATGTGTTCAAGTTTGGAGCGGCTGACCCAATTGTCGAAATGGTTATTGATAATGAGAGATACATTTTATACGCACGTACTGAAGAGATGAAAATCCAAGTCTTTTCTCTTGGACTGAATGGGGATGGACCATTTAAAAAGGTGGCAGAAGAAAGGAATTTGATCAGCCAGAAGGATCTACATTATGGTGGTAGGCAGTCAGCAGGTTCAAGAGCCCCCCATCCTCGATCAGGGAAGACATCTATAGTTTGCATTTCACCTTTATCGACATTAGAATCGAAGTGGCTACATCTTGTTGCTGTTTTATCAGATGGCAGAAGAATGTACCTTTCTACTGCTCAATCTAGTGGAAACAGTGGTGCTGTTGGAGGTGTGAGTGGCTTTAGTACTAATCGTCAGAGGCCAAGCTGCTTAAAAGTTGTAACAACCAGGCCTTCTCCACCTTTGGGGGTGGGTGGGGGGCTTGCTTTCGGAGCCTTACCTCTTGCTAGTAGACCTCAGAACGATGACCTGACACTGAAGATTGAATCAGCATATTATTCTGCTGGAACCCTTATCCTTTCCGATTCATCTCCTTCAACCGCGTCTTCTCTTCTGATCTTGAATAGGGATTCAAGCACACAATCGTCTTCATCTGGTAGTTTAGGGACGGGTCCAAGAAGTTCTAGGGCACTACGGGAGTCCGTATCTTCTCTACCCATTGAAGGCCGAATGCTTTTTGTGGCAGATGTTCTACCCCTATCAGATACTGCAGCCACTGTGCACTCACTATATTCGCATTTGGAGTTCTGTGGGTTTGATAACTCGGTGGAGTCCCGTGAAAAGTTAACTGGAAAGCTCTGGGCTAGAGGTGACCTTTCAACCCAACACATATTACCTAAAAGGAGAATTGTTGTTTTTAGTACTATGGGCATGATGGAAGTAGTTTTTAACAGACCTATCGACATCCTGAGGAGGTTGTTGGAGTCCAATTCACCGAGATCAATTCTAGAGGATTTTTTCAATCGCTTTGGAGCTGGAGAGGCGGCTGCAATGTGTTTAATGTTGGCTGCAAAGATTGTCCATACTGAAAACCTTGTGAGCAATGCTGTTGCTGAAAAGGCGGCTGAGGCTTTTGAGGACCCTAGAATTGTGGGGATACCTCAACTTGAAGGTAGTGGTGCATTGTCAAATACTAGAACTGCAGCTGGAGGATTTAGCATGGGGCAGGTTGTCCAAGAGGCCGAGCCTGTTTTTTCAGGCGCTCATGAAGGTCTTTGCCTGTGCTCATCAAGGTTACTTTTGCCTTTGTGGGATCTTCCTGTTATGGTAATGAAAAGTGGTGTAGGTTCTTCAGATGCTATGCCTGAAGATGGAATAGTGATATGCCGGCTCTCCGTTGGGGCAATGCAGGTCCTTGAAGACAAATTGCGTTCTCTGGAGAAGTTTTTAAGGTCTAGAAGGAACCAGAGAAGGGGACTCTATGGTTGTGTTGTTGGTCTAGGGGACGGGACAGGTTCGATTATAGTTGGAACTGATTCGGATCTGGGTGCAGGTGACCGAAGTATGGTGAGGAATTTATTCGGTTCTTATTCTCGGAATCTTGAGTCGAATGAAGCTGGTATGCCAAGTAAAAGGCAGCGGCTTCCTTATAGTCCTGCAGAACTAGCAGCCATGGAGGTAATTGAAATTGGATTTTTTTTTTTAATTTCTGTATTTGTTTGGACTATGTTGAAAATTTCTTTTTTTAGACTTACGTTGTCGTCTCTAAATGTTTGTTTAGTGGTGAAACTTAAGTGCCGAAGTCTATAAAAAACTAAAATGGCAACTACATCTTATGTTAATTATCGAGATACCGATGTTAAGCCCCTTTTTTTTATTGTTTATCTGTATGCATTGTTTATTTTACCAACAATTGAAACATGTGGTATAGGTGAGAGCAATGGAATGCATTAGACAGTTGCTACTTAGATGCGGTGAAGCTCTGTTTTTGCTCCAGCTTCTTTCACAGCATCATGTGACACGCCTGGTTCAGGGCTTTGATGCAAGTATGAGGCAAGCACTAGTTCAGTTAACATTCCATCAGCTAGTCTGTTCTGAGGAAGGGGACCGGCTTGCTACAAGGCTTATTTCTGCTCTGATGGAGGTACTTCATATTCAGCATGAGGGGATGGGGATTACCCCCACCCCGCCCCCAATTAAAAATAATATACATATATATGGAAATATGAAAATTATTAGTTTTATCTAGGATTTCAGCAAGATATGTTTTATTGAAGATGCAACCCCACCTCTACAATTTCTGGATCCCTTATGTTACCTCTGGAAGAATCTCTTATTTTCTTTTCCAAAATAAGGATGTTTATTAGCTTATTTAGGTTTCATGGGACATTCTTATACTCCATTATAGACCTTTATCTAATATTATGCTTCATCAATTCCTCCAGCACTATACAGGCCCTGATGGTAGGGGAACAATAGATGATGTTAGTGGTAGACTGAGGGATGGTTGTCCAAGCTATTACAGAGAGGCTGATTACAAGTTCTACCTAGCTGTGGAGTGTCTTGAGAGAGCTGCTTCTACTTCCGATGTCGAGGAGAGGGGAAATCTTGCTAGAGAGGCCTTCAATTACTTGAGTAAAGTTCCAGAGTCTGCAGATCTGCCAACTGTTTGCAAGCGTTTTGAGGACTTGAGGTCTGTTGATTAGGCCAAAGACTGAAACAGTTCTGTTTCTGTATTTGTTACAGGGACTCGGAAACTGACATTTTAAATTCGCCTTTTGAGTTGTCAATATTGCATTGGTTAATGTGTGGGGGTCCAAGCGTATCACTAAAAATACTATCCAACGCATTCATTACAACTCAACAGGTCAACAGAAAATGTCAAATTTTGGGTCTCCTGTAAAATTACTCTTTAATTGAATTGTTTATTCAAACCTAATATTTGAGAAAAAAATGTAGATTCTATGAAGCTGTGGTTCATTTGCCTCTGCAAAAGGCACAGGCTGTGGACCCCGCTGGTGATGCTTTCAATGAGCAAACAGATGCAGGAGTTCGTAAACATGCACTTGCACAGCGTGAGCAGTGCTATGAGATAATTACTAGTGCTTTGCGTTCCTTAAGAGGTGAAGCTTCGCAGAGGGAATTTGGGTCCCCCATCAGACCTGCAGCACAATCTGTTCTTGATCAAGCCTCTCGGAAGAGATATATATGCCAGATTGTTCAACTTGGTGTCCAATCATCTGATAGAGTTTTTCACGAGTATTTGTATCGTACGTTAATTGATTTGGGATTAGAAAATGAATTGTTGGAATATGGAGGCCCTGATCTCGTGCCCTTTTTGCAAAGTGCTGGTCGTGAACCTATGCAAGAGGTTTTCCTATTTTTGATTTGGTTTATGTGATCGAAATCATTGACATTCATTGAGATTTTCTAATATACTTACATATCAACGTTTGTTTCTAGCAGTTTGCAAGTTTGATATGCTTCCCTGTTTTAAGCAATATTTTAAAGTTTCTATTAATATATCGCCTTGTATTTTTTTTTTTGTAGGTTTGGGCTGTTTCTGCAGTAACGTCCGCGGCTTCTCCACAAGGTCATTCAGGAGTACACATTGCATCTAATCAAGCAAAATATTTTGAGCTTCTGGCACGATATTATGTCTCCAAACGGCAGCATGTTCTTGCAGCTCATGTATTGTTGAGACTGGCCGAAAGGCGCTCCACCAATGTAGGGGATGTCCCTACGCTAGAACAAAGGTCCTTCACTTATTAAAAATAACTATACATGATACCCCCTTCTCCCACACCACACTAAACGACTCTTTAACTTGGATGCTCAAGAAATAGTGGGTGTTTCTATCATGCCAAGACATGATGCTCCTGGATAAATCACAATTCAGCTCGGATTATGAAAGCAAGAAGATAATAATACTAAAAAAATAAGTTGAAGAATATATTGTTGACATGGTGGCAACTATTCAAGCATGGAGCTGACACATGTTGGTATATGGAAAAGCATGTGGCTAATAAAGAGAGAAGTTATAAAATGTGGTTAAATGTTAATTCTTTAAGTTACTGGTTAAAACGGAGCCTTGGGGAGAGGTCTTAATTTGAGGTTGTTATTTACTTAATTTTACGTTAGGTTTAATCATTTTTTTTCTTCCAAAAGGACCCCATTCTCTTTTTGGCCAACTAAGCCAAAATAGGCCGAAGCACTCCCAGTTACCATTTTGCAAACCCCCAATTAGATCAAGATCCTAAGATTTAACCATTTTTCGGATGATACGAGGACTTCTTCGTCTTCCGACGTTGATTTCCCCAAATTTATCAGTCTCAATGTGCATACAGCAAAAAACTGGTTTCTCTGTAAGAATTTTCTTTGGCCAAATCTTTGGAGGAAACCTTCATTATAGATTTGTTACTTGGATCCATTACCGAATGCAGCATCATGGACTGTGGCCATGGAGAACAAAGATGGTAGCTGAGGAGGGATGCGGTGGGAGCGATGGAGATAGATAGATAGAGAGAAGGAGAGGATATGAGAAAGATGGGATATATCAGGCATCACATAAAACATTAAAATCGACAGCTGTATATAATAAAAAAATAGGAATTGAAACTAAGCATATGTGGCGCAACCGGGATAGGACCAAGTTAAAAAACAGTAGGATTTTCTGCTAACCGAGTCCTGGATTTGGGACTGAGTCTTAAAAGACTTTTTTTTTCTTCTCAGTTTTGAGGTTTATCTATTTATCAACAGAGACAAATTTCTCTCACATTTCGCTCAATTTCTGCTGAAGCTGAGGACAACTTTCATGTGAACTGAATCAATGGTACTTGATCAGTCTTTGCGACTAATACATTAATATATAACAAGAAGTTACTAGTTTAGAATGAATTGGGAGAGATGAACCATAGTTTCTTGTGTATGTAGTGTGTAGTTGGCTTCTGCTAAGTATACATCGAATTAGTATCAGAACGTGGCGTTCACTCAGTGTTGTGTGTTGTGTTTGTGAGTAGTAGTGCTGGTGTAATTCATTTGTGAGTGATGTCCATCAGGTCATTGAGGTACTACGATCGAATGGAGCAGAAGCTGGTTTTGTCTTTTCTGCTACTTATTTGCTTCGCAAAAAGTATTGTTATACAGCCTCCCTGCCTTTTCATGCCAACCTGGATCATGCCTTTTCTGCTATTTCATATGTTCTATTTCGCAGAACAATCTCATTTTTTGCTTAATTGAAGTACTTTTCTCGTTCACCCTTTTATCCTAAAAATGTTCATAACTTATTATTTCTCATACTTGTCGAGCAAGAAATGAAACTATGTCCCACTAAGAAACTCCAAGTGACTTTTCAACCTAATACATATAAGCATAAGCTGTTGGTTGTTTCTCATGTCATCCATTTCTTGACCTAGAATGGATCCGATGTCTCCATGGATTGAGTCGAAACAGTCTCAGGGGGTCATATGATTATATTTTATTTTTTTTGCAATGATCTTAAGTTTAACCTTTATCCTTGTTGTCAGGATTTCTTATTTCCCTCACTTTTCTGAATGTCAGGCGTCAATTCCTGAGTAACGCGGTTCTGCAGGCAAAGAGTGCAAGTGACAATGATGGTCTCGGCGGTTCTTCCCGGGGTGTATTTGACAATGGTCTGTTGGATTTGCTTGAAGGGAAACTCACTGTTCTTCAGTTTCAAATAAAGATCAAAGAGGAATTGGAGGCTATAGCCTTTAGGTTAGAGGCTTCTCCTAGCACATCAGACTCTGTCCCAGATGACTCGTTACCTGATGCTGATGCCAATTTTTCGTGCACGATGCGAGAAAAAGTCAAGGAGTTGTCATTAGACTTAAAGAGCATTACTCAATTATATAATGAATATGCAGTTCCATTTGAGCTCTGGGAGGTACATATACTTTCATCCCTGCTCTTCTTCCCCATTATCCATCCACCGTTTTTTGTGTGCTTGTTGAGGGTGAGTGGCTGGGTAGATTTTAGTTGCATCTGTACTTGCTTAACGAACTCTTTATGCTGCTGCTCTCCTTTTCTTTCTCCTCTCATCTCTTCTTCACGAAGTTTAAATTTTGTCATTCAGGGTGCATTTGATTGCAAAATTGGAAAAGATTGAACGACAATTTGTTTTTGTGATGAGTTATAGAAGGTGGAAAAAGAGATGAATGATTTTTTGAGTTACTCTCTTACTATTCTGGTTTTCCATGTAGGCTAACTCTACGGGGGTTATGGGTATAATTAGATTTCATGGAAAGCTGAAAAAGTAAGAGAACAGCTCACCAAAACTTATATTCTTCCACTCTTTTTCTAAATTCTCATAATAATGAATTATATTTCGATCTTTTCCTTACTTTGTTATCATACGCACCCTACTGTTTCTCTTGCACTTGAATTATTTTTACTGCTTCAAATCCTTTCCCTTACGTACCATAGAAATTCTTATGTAGTTTCACTTGTTCATGTACATATCTGAATGTATACTCCTTATGAATATGAAGGTTTCTACGCTATGGATTGCATTGTAATGTGCTCTCATGAATATGTTCTTAATTCTCCCCTTTCTAATTGATTTCCTTACCATTTTGGTTTTTTAGATATGTCTGGAAATGCTGTATTTTGCAAATTATTCTGGTGATGCTGATAGTAGCATTATTAGAGAAACCTGGGCTAGACTCATTGATCAAGCTCTTTCAAGGGGCGGCATTGCTGAAGCTTGTTCTGTACTGAAGAGGGTTGGTTCCCACATATATCCTGGAGATGTAGCTGTTTTACCTTTAGATACATTATGTCTTCACCTTGAAAAGGCTGCGTTGGTACGTGTTCTTTTCCTTTTTCCTTCATTCTTATTTTGAAGATCGTATTCCACGATCTTTACCTTATTACTGCCATGCACTTTTGTCTAAAAATGACCCCGTTTTCGAACTTTTTAGAAACGTTTTTTAGCGACATGAGGTGCGCGCGCGTGATGGGGTGGGGGGTCTTTCGATGGAAATTTCCATTATTTGTGTTCTTTCTATGTATATTTATGCCAATCTAACTTTGTAGGAACGGTTGGCCTCGGGGATTGAATCTGTTGGAGATGAAGATGTTCCAAGGGCTCTTCTTGCTGCTTGCAAGGGTGCAACAGAGCCTGTATTAAATACTTATGACCAACTTTTATCAAGTGGAGCAATTTTGCCATCACCGAGTCTGAGATTACGACTTCTGCGTTCAGTGCTAGTGGTGCTTCGGGAGTGGGCAATGTCTGCTTTTGCACAGAGAATGGGTACAACTGCCACTGGAGCATCTCTCATCCTCGGCGGAACATTTTCGATGGGGCAAACTACAGCTATCAACCAAGGGGTTCGGGATAAGATAACAAGCGCAGCAAACAGGTCATTGTCTTGTTTTATTTATTACTAGGGAAATTTTATTACAAATAGTTGTGTGAATGACCCATCCCAACTAGAAAGTTGCTCAAGTTTGACCTGAAAAGTTTTATGAGCTCTAACTTTTAGTTGAGCCGATCTCATCTCTCTCTTAAGGCAATTCTGAACAAACCCAAATTGGGCCGAGCTTGAGTACCTCTATATTCTTTATTTTCTGATTGATAATTGCTTAACTTGGCCCATTTCAAGCTGAGTTCAATAAGCTAACAAGCTAAAAAATTTGACCGAGCTTGGTTCGTTTATCTTTTAAACTCACTAAGGCACATCACTAGCGCCTCACCTCATGGCTGTGCACCTTGTGCTCCAGGCTCAAGCTGCGCCTTGTTAATTTTTTTTTTTGGAAATGCTGTCCATACAAGAATTGACCAATTAATATATTGACTTTACGTATTTTTCAATAAAATAGGGAGAATTGAACCATTTCCATCCAAAAACTAAGCAAAGTTGTGATGAAATTTTATCCTTCTCACTAGTTAACCAAAAAACTCCAACGCCATTGCATCTTTGATTGATATTCATTTTTCTTTTCACACATTAGAGTACATTTGCTTCAAATATATTTATTTCTTTGCATTATTTGTTGATTAAAATGTTGAATAACTTTTGATATTTATGTATGTGTGTGTGTGTGTGTGTATATATATATATATATATATATATATATATTTTTTTTTTTTTTTCATATGTTATATTGAATATAATTTCTTATCCGTCTCTTCGTAACTTGTAGAATAGTAATTTATGCTGTGTTTCAATTTTTAGATCATAAAATAATCTTATATTATTATAGATACACAATTTTTACATGTTTTGTAATATGTGCACTTCACTTCCATTACGCGCCGACTTGCCTTGCTCCTTGCATCTAGGCTCTAGGGAGACAGTGACTCCTTGGTGCACTTAATAACTATGAGCTGATCTCAAAGTAGCCCTTAAACAAATCAACATGAATTGAGCTCGAGTAATTGGGTTTGATTTACAACCCTAATTACAAGAGCAAATTTGGGTATTGCGAAAATACATTGAGCATTTCTCGTTATATTTAGTAGCATTTTCCTGTAATTTATATATTTCTGAAACCTTTAGGCTTGCTAGCTTGCCTCCTGTCGTTCTTCCAACTCCTTGACCCACATTGATTGCTTACCAAGCCTTTCATTATCTCCAATCAGTGTTAAAATGACGTAAATTACACGTCAAAAGGCTCCTAAAAATATCACACACATTTTTAGAGGGAGAAATACTCTTTTCAATTCAAATTTAAAGTCTACCTCAAATGAGGCGTACATGGGGGTATTTAAAGGGGAGGAATAGCTAAGGCCCTAATTACAAAAATGCCATTACTACTCTTTACCTCTAAATAATAAAGCAAAAGAAAGAAAAGTACAATAACAACAACAAAAAAAAAAATACAACAGAAAATAAAAATGACAACGCCTAGCCCAAAAGCTAATCGTTAAAAAAATCTGATGAGTTGACTCAGAAGCATCGAATACTGTTGGCCCGCACTGAGTCGTGCTTAAATTAGTCACACATATAAGAGTGATCGAAACATGATGGTTTTAAAA
Source organism: Sambucus nigra (assembly GCA_949130495.1). Classification (NCBI taxonomy): domain Eukaryota; kingdom Viridiplantae; phylum Streptophyta; class Magnoliopsida; order Dipsacales; family Adoxaceae; genus Sambucus; species Sambucus nigra. Next base: position 335,332,809 of record OX422215.1, read on the forward strand.
ATTACTACGTTTCACTTGATAAATTACCAATGTTAATTTCACCAAATAATAGTGAACTCAAAATTTGAAGAACTTAGGGTTAAAGCAATCATAACCCAATATCCCAAATCAAATTCTACCCGATGTATAGATCAAATCCAAACCAAGCGCTTAGGCCCAACAATAATCAAAATCCAATCCGATCGTGTGGTGATGAAGTTCCTAAACAATTACATGAAGGTTAGCGATCGTTAGACTAAATGGGCCAACTTTATGCACAAGTACACCTTTGATCTTCATCAAAAGTCAAGGAAGGAGAATCGGGCTACTGATGCTTTAACCCGCCGTGTACCCAACTTAGTGATAGTTAAATCAATTCTTGGGTTTGATGAAGTGCAGGCTATGTATGCTACTGATTAGTTATTTGGGTTTGATGAAGTGCGGGATATGTATGTTATTGATTAGTTGTTTATGCCTCTTTTTGAGGAGTAGTGGAGGTTCAACTCTTTGCATCCATGCCTCCTCACTCTGGTGAAGATTATGTGTGGGGTGCATGCAAGTGGCCTGGCAGGCCAAGGGGTGTGCCGCACACTCTCGCTCATTTGCGCCAACAATTCTATTGGTGTCATACATGTCGGATAATGAAGAGCCAACATTCCAATATCGATTTGTATACCCAGCTGTTAATTCCTTGGAAGGTTGTGGGAAGATGTCTTCATGGATTCTGTCGTTAGCCTTCCCCACACTTCCAAGGACCCTGATTCCATCTTTATTGTTGGCCATTTCTTGAAGATGGTCCACTGCGTTCTTCAAGTCGCATGACTAAAGCCTCACATGTCACCACCATATACTTGCGAGCGATTGTCTGTCTCGATGGTGCCCCTTGCAGCGTCGTCACCTTTGATTGTGATGTTTGCTTCAATCGTCATTTTTGGCGCACCTTGTGGCTCCTTTTTAGATATTTCATCCAGTTCTCTACAATATTCCACAGTTGGACGGCCATTCTAAGGTTGTTAACAAAAGTGTCGGGGATCTACTTTGATGCTTAGTGATCGACTAAGAAGCACGGATACGGATATGCGTATTGCATTTGATACGATAGAGATACGTGGATACGACAAAAATAAAAAAAATTAAGATACAATACAACTGGGATACGGTATTGAAATAATAATATACTATATTTTTACATACATAAAATTTACCAATTTAAAACCTCATGATTAGAAAATTACTTGAGTTGACCCATTATGTAAAAAAATGAATAAAACAATTCATATATATCATAGATGTTCAAATATAGTTCGACTATAAGCAAAGTGGCAAGGTCGTTGGGAGAGAGGGGCAAGTTGTTTTAGATTATGATTTTCAATTCTATATAGTAATGGGACGAATGACTAATTTTGGTATAATTTATTAAAACACATAATAGACAAGTTTTTTTTTTAATTAAAAAATTACCTTATTCAAAACTGCAAAGTGCCCATTGTATCTCCCAAGTATCTCACCATACCATCTCATGTATCCAAGATGTATTCAAAATTAAAAGAAAAGTTGGGACACATGATTTATTTTAATTTTTGGATATGCCTTAGATACGTATGAGATGCATATTGGGCAGGTCTCTGTGTATTTGAGTATCTAATTCATATTTGATACGGGTAAGGGGGCTCTAATGAAGTATCCATGTTTCATAGGTGACTGGTAACCCCAAAAGTTAGGACACCATCATTGTCGCGACTGAGTTTGCTTTTAGCCATGCGATCAATCATTCCACAAGATTCTCTTCCTCTCAGATTGTGTTGTGTTGTGTTCCACAAGTTTTTTTTTCTTTTAAGGCCGCCTCTAACCCATGTATGTCGCTCACAAGGGCGATGTCAAACCTCACCATCTATCCGATGTGGATCATAATGAGGGTATTCTTGTGGTTGAGATGATTGATACTCCTCCTGTCTCATGCTCTCGTTTTCTTATCCGTTGGCATGACCGTCCCGAAGCTGAGAGTATGTGGATTTCAAAGTCTACGCTTCAACTAGTGGACCCCTCCTACGGCCAATACCGGAGTTATATGTCTAGATTTTGAGCGGGGAGACATGATGTAGGGGTAAGGGATGCATCTATCTTTCGTGGCATATTTTTGATTACTTGGTATTTAAAATTTGTCTCTAGTAGAGAATGTGGAGGCTTTCTTGTGTTATCATGGACTTATGGCACATGTCACCATAGTAGTGACATTGTCATCCATGACATCACAGGAGGTAGAACATTTCATAAGTAGTTAGGATTTTTGGGGAATATTCCCTGACTCGATTTCCTGTATATTGTATCCCTTTACCGGGGAAGGATCACTACTTGAATAAATATGAAATTATGAGACATTGGGATGAAAATCCTTTTTTTTTGGTGTATGTTATTGTTAAATGTATGTAATTCTTCCACTGCGTACATCAATACTACTATCATACATTGTGGGTGCCTTGAAAAGAATCCCAAGTAATTTTTAATCAAAGGAAAGTCCCTTTTAGAAGACTTGCACACAAGGATGATAGGCTAATGAAAGAAAGTTGAGTCCATTTTCTGATGCTTCGTATTTATCCCATTCTACTTTGTGCAGTTTTTAAAGTTTTTTTTTTTCTTGTCTTAACCCCCATTTCTTAATGTCTTTTTTGGCTTAACCTCCACTTTCTTAATCTCTTTTACACAATCCTCACTTTTCTAACAGATGAGTAACAACATTTGGAAACCTCTGTTTATAATTAGACTTAACCCCTTTGTAAGATTTTGAGCGAAATTACCCTTAAATTAAAGATATTCCCAAACACACTTCATCTTCATCTCACAAGCCCTAAATCAACTACATCCCAAACACCCTTCTAGCTGTTCACCATACAAACTCTAAATTGAAGGATCCCCCTTAAAAGCAAACAATTCTAATCACCTAACAGAAGGATCATACCATCTACCATAATCCCTCATCCTCATCCCCCTTAAAAGTCTCGCTCTCTTCATCTCCTCCTCTCTCTTTGGGTGCTTTTTGTATCAGCAATTTACACTTGTGAGGTGATTTGTAAATTGATTTTGATTTTGTGATTTCGAATTTAAAACACAAATGGGGTGTGTTGCCTTTTTGTTTTGTGAGAGAGTGGGTTTGTAAATCGATTTTGATTTTGTGATTTTGATCTACAAACTCTAGGGGTGGCAATTCGGGTCAACGGGTCGTGTTTCGGGTCGACTCGACTCGACACGACACGACACGACAAGGTTTCTTCGGACACGAACACGACACGACTTCGTGTTTTTTTTTTAGTTGACGCGAACACGACCCGAATAAAAAACAACACGACACAACACGACACGAATACCAGAATTTCGTAAATTTCACGCCTAAAAAACACGATAACACGATACGACATGACTTATAATTTAGACACGAACACGACACGACTTTGTGTAAAAAAAACACGACACGAACACGACATATCGTGTCAATTTCGGGTCAATTTCGTGTCGTTCCATATCGTTTCTAAAATTGCCACCCCTTAAACCCAAATGCTGCGTGTTGGGTTATTGTTGTGTAAGTGTGTGGGTGGGTTTACGACTGATTTTGATTTTGTGAGTTGGATTTACTAACCCAGATGGTGCGTGTTGGGCTTTTGTGTTGCGTGGGAATGTAGATGGGTTTGTAAAGTGCGTGTTGGGCTTTTGTTGTTGCGTGGGAGTGTGGATGGGTTCGTAAATTGATTTTAATTTTTGTTGATGTTTGATGGGGTTGTTTGTTCTAATTTGATGATAAACGATTTGCAGATTTTTTGAATGCTTTGAAGATGATGAAAGATTTAATTAGGGTTTTAGTTTGGGGAAGAAGATGAGGTGAATGTATATTTTTCAGTTAAATAAGGGTATAAAGGTCACACGAATATTCAAGAGGTTAAGTCTAATTTTAGGTCAATTTTATAACGGAAGACTGGCTGTGTCAAAAAATTGGGGTTTATGTTAGATTAAAAAAATGGGGGTTTAGTCAAATAACACTTTAATAAATGGGGGCTAAGTAAAAAAAAAAGCCTTGTTTAAAAGAAATCACACTTTACGCTTTTATTGTTAGAGGAAACAATATTTTCTTTTACTCCACTTCCAAAATAGGATCTTTTATTTTAAAGTTACTTTTATGAGGAAAAACTGATTTTGATGTAACTGAGGGGCTAACATCCTAACTTATTTGAATACGACAAAAATTGTTAATATGGATTATTTAAGTGGACGAGATGGAGTATATCTCGCGCACAAGTTGAAGGAATGACATTGATTATGTGTTTGGGTATATATCAGATTAGTATCCTTTTCTTTTTTGGGTGTTTGTGTGAGTATTTTTTCCTCGTCACTATCTGTCTTTTTAATTTTTTTTTTTCATTTCGTTTTTTGTTTCCTAAGAGGGGTGGGGGTCATGTTTGTAAGTGTTCCAATTATCATTGGTGGATTCTTTTGTAGGTCCTCTTCATCACGGGTGGATCTACTTGAGGACTAGGGGGAGCGAAGGCTCCCCCTGATTTTTCCATTTTTTTAGGGGTGCTATATGTAAAGATAGAAGTTAAAGGCATAAATAATAAGGTTTTTGCAATCTTTAAGGTAAAAAATATAATAAGTTTGTATAAATTTAGAAATTAAAGCTATAATTTTGTGTAAAACTCGAATTAACAAAAAAAAAATTCTCCTCGGGGGTTCCCGCCCCTAAACCCCCAGCATTTGTCCCCCCCGCGGAAATCCTGGATCCGCCACTGCTCTTTGTATCTAGGTTCTCTGCCTTTTCTATCTGTTTAACTTCTTACTTTAGCATTGTTTTTTTGCATTTGTTATGGGGTATTATGACTCGCACTGAAATTTTTGCATAACAAAAATGCCCAGAAAAAAATGTCGTAAAAAGATTATCAAAACTGTCATGTAGAGCATTTGACACTTTGGGGTGTTAAGCCCATATTGCGCAAATTTATAGGTAATTTACTATAATCCCAGTATGCTCCTGTTAAGAATAAAAGGGAGCTTGACAAATAAGTTCCTTTTACATATAATATTTTCAAAATAGTCCCATCAGAAGCAATTTTTCCCCGATAGGTCTTGTTACATGTACTATACACATGAATTAAATATTTATTATATGTTTTGCACAACCTGCATATGTAGGAAATATTTACTATTCTAATGGGACTAAATGGATCAAAGAAAAATTGATAGGACTTATTTGACTATGAAAAATGTGAGTTTATGCATAACAAATGGAAAAATGCCAAATAGTCCACATGTATCTATTTATATACAAAACATATCTGTTTGATTTGTTGGTATCATATTCAGAATTAACCACATCCAGGTATCTTACATGAAAAACACGTATGGTCCTCGTTAACCGTTTTATGTTTAATTAATAGGTATATGGCCGAGGTGCGAAGATTGGCCCTGCCACAGAGCCAGACAGAAGCTGTCTACAGAGGTTTTCGAGAGCTTGAAGAGTCCCTTTTAAGTTCTTTCTCTTTTGAGCGATTTTGAGTAGTGTTATCTGTACGTGTTGTTTGTTTCTACATATTATTTTTGCAAATAAAATTGGTTAATTTCTCATATCAGGTAACATGCTTGCTCCATTTTCAAATATAAGTTATTTGGTTTAGGGAAGCATTTCACACATTTAAAAGCCCTTGGCTCATTTGTCCATCTTATGTTTGGATGATGAAATCCAACCAAGTCTTGTGATTCATTGTGAGATTATTTGGGTTTCGGCACCTATTAGTCATGATCATTTTGGGATTAATGCACTCGAACAAAATATTGTACCATTAACCCTCATTTTTTAATCGAATGCACTCTGAACAAAATATTGTACCATTAGGATTCTTTACTTTGCAAAATTAACAAAGTAATTCTTTTTGAAAATCCGAATACCTTCTTCCCCCTTTCTATCATTTGGCCATGGAAAAAGTTTCTTCAAAGAAAATTTCTCTCCCTCTCAAAAAAAAAAATAAAAAAATCACTGACGTTCACACAACCAAAAATTTCAACATACCTCATTAAATATATTTTATAAACACACCAATTTTTAAAAATCCTAAAAAATTAATCAAGCTTTGTATAGATGATCTTCATAATGTGGAGGAGATCATTTACAAAACAATTTATCCAAAAATTTTACTTGAAAGTGGGTGGATGATAATCATAAGTTTGAGCAGTTGAAAATGTATATAAACCTTTAATTTTTATTTCACTAGCTTTCAAGTTGAATTTTTTAATTAATATTTTTTTAGATAATGTGTTTATATTTTTTTTGACTTTAATGCATTACTAATTGTCGGTTTTAGAGTTGAATATAATTTTAATTAAAAATTAGACATTGTCCACAATCTCTAGAAAAATCTAATTTTAATTCAAATTATTCTAAAACATGAAAAAAATAAAAATAAATAAAGAAACCTACCTTTGTCTTCCCCCGATGTCTTTCCCTGTCAACACCTAATCACCCTACCACACCTAGTCACCCTCCACCACCGCCATCCGCCTGGCCCCACCACATCACACTGACATCACCCCACATCTATCGACAACCCGCGCAACACCCCTCTTTGGAAGCCACCGTTCAACTCCTCTCTCTCTCCACCCATCGCCACCGACAACATCCTTTCTGCTCATCCCAATATCCACCGCAATCAAATCTCAAAACAAAGCTAGAAAACAAATCTCAAAACCAAATCTTAAAACATAAAATCTTCGTTTTTGGTTTCCAGTTTTTAATCGAGAACGCCGGGTTTTGTTTAGTTGACTGGTGGTGGTGGGGTGTGTGTGAAAATAGAGAGAGAAGGGCTGCGGGGGGCTGGGTGGTTTAAATGGTGGGGGTGAGTGGGAGAGGGGTTGGGTTGGGGGGTTTGTCGGGGTTGGGGGTTATATGTGTGTGTGTTTGGGAGGGGTGAGAGAGAGTTGTTTTTTTTATAAATTATTTTTATATTTTTAATTATTATTTGATTTTCTTGATTTTTGAAAACATTTAACGATTTTGGACAGTTTAATTTTTAATTAAAATTATATTCAAGTCTAAAATCAACACTTAGTAATGTATTAAAGTCAAAAAAATTCTTTGTTTATTATGTGCATCATCTTGGGTTAATTACACCCATCCCAATGAATATTATCTTCACCATCCGAACATTCATTTTATGGACTTAAGCACCTAAACTTTGAAAACGGCTTCAAGCAACCCTTTAATACCAACATCATAAATTTTGAAAACTTTGAAAACGGCTTTTACTTTTGACGAAAAAGTGATCATGTGCATGACACATGAGGGTACTTTTTTGTGAATAAGTTAGGATAAAATCCCAAAACCCTATATCCCCACCCTCTCTCTCAACCCCATCCCTACCATCGACATTCTCACCCTCGACAACTCTCCGCAAATTCCGGCCACAACTCCACCTCTGGCGAATAACCCCCCCGCTCTTTAAATTTTTTCTTTGCTCTTCTTATCTCTTTATTTTCTCACTCTTTTCCCGGTTTTGGGTTTAAGCGGGTTTACAATGGATGGGTAGGGTGGGGGCAAGGCGGGAGTGGATTTGAAATTTGGTTGCTTGGTTTGAGGCTGTCAGTGGATTTTTTGAGATTTGGTTGTGGTGGTTTGAGGCTGTTGGAAACCTTTTTTGGGTTGGATTTTTTTTTGTTTTATGGAAATATATATTTTTTTCTTTCCAAATCCTAGATCTTGGATTTCTTTGCCCAAATTTCAAATTTTCTTGAATTTTTTTTCCGTAATTTCTTTCTTTTATTGGTTAAATCCCATCAATCTGTAATTTTTCCAGATGTTTCAAAAACAAAAAAACTATTGACTTTTTTGCTGGAGTTTTTTTTTTTTTTTTCCAAATTCCAATTTAAAAAAAAAATATTTTTAATCATATAATAACTTCTATAAATTCACCCTTTTTTCAAAATTTCCAAATTACTTTTTTATTTGTTTTTAGTTTTTTTTCAATATTTTCCATCCATTTTACAGAATTTATAAATATATATTTTTTTAATTTCAAAATGTTTATATATTATTTGTCACTTCAAGTTTCTTTCAGGTTTTGCTAGATTTTTTTATAATATCTTTAACTATTTCTTTCCCGAATTTTTAAAATTATTATATTTAGTTTATTCAATTTCCAAATGTTTTAAATATATTCTTCAATGTATTTTCCTTCAATTTTTGCTAATTTTAAATATTTCTTTTTGTCATTTCCACATTTAAAAAAATGTTTATTCAGTTTTCAAGATATCAAAAATGCTTATTCATTTTTTCACATAAATTTTTTATTCTAGATTTATTTTTTTATCCCAGATTTGTTCATTTTATTTATACGATAATTTTAAAATATTTATCTAATTTTCACAGAATTTTATAAACTTTTTATAATTTTTTGAAATTTTTAATATTTTTTGTCAAATATTACCAATATTTTTTTGTCATTTTCAGATTAATTTTGTTGTTGTATTCCCCGCCCTATATATATATACAATCCTGCTCTTGTGCGGACTAGTCCGCATTTTAAGAATGCGGACCGGACATGTGTCACCTGATGGTGAGCCCAGAAAAGAGAGAGTATGCCTATAATTTAAGCGATAATTTTTAGGCCCACCGTTAGGTGACACATATTCGGTCCGCATTCTTAAAATACGGACTAGTCCGCACAAGAGCATTATATATATATATATATATATATATATATATATATATATATATATATATATATATATATATATCTATATAATATGGGACAATGGTGTTATGAATAGTAACTCATGTATGATAAGACATGCATGATAAACATGCATGGTATTTTATGTGTTGCATGCTTGCATGCATACACATGTATGCATACATACATACATTATTATTTTTTTATTTTTTTATTAAAATATTTAAAAAAATAATTATTTTTTTAAATATTTTTTTAAAAAAAATATTTTTTTATTTTTTTTTAAAGTTTTTTTTTCTAAAAGATGACGGGTTATTATGGGTTGGGTTTTATCACGGGGAAAAATTTATCACCGTGCCCTCGGGCACGGGCATCCGCTAGTCTATATAATATGGGACAATGGTGTTATGAATAGTAACTTATGCATGATAAACATGTATGATAAACATTCATGACATTTTATGTGTTGCATACTTGCATGCATACACATGCATGTATGCATGCATACATATATACATTATTATTTTATTATTTTTTTAATAATATATTTTTTTTAAATAAATTTTTTTAAATATTTTTTTTATAAAAATATTATTTTTAAGTTTTTTTTTTTTTAAAAAAAAGGTTGGTTATTATGGGCTGAATTTTATCACGGGAGCAAATTTATCGCTGTGCCCTTGGGCACGAACATCCGCTAGTATATATATATATATATATATATATAGAGAGAGAGAGAGAGAGAGAGACTCCTATACAAAATGCTTCCTACATTACCCATACATCACACTTAGTTTTGGATTCTAAAAAACCTTTTTATTTTATCCATGGATTTAACCTTCCAATAAACACAACTTCAAAAAAATAGGTGAAAATACAATTGTTAGCTTTTTTTAAAATCGATTTTTTTTGTTGAAAATACCTTATTTATAAGCGTGTGCGCCACCAGATTTTTGTGAATTTTTTAAAAATAGCTAGAAAATTTATTTTGATCTAATTTTTTGAACATGTGTTGATTGAAAGGTTAATTTCAATAGAAAAATAAAATTTGGAAAAATAGGCTTTTTAGGGTCTAGAACTAGATGTGATATATGGTGTGATATATATAGTGTGATGTAGAAGAGTCTTCATCTCTCTCTCTCTCTCTCTCTCTATATATATATATATATATATATATATATATGAGGAAGTCTCACATGATGTATACATCACTTCATACATCATACCTAGTTCTAGGCTTTAAGATTTTTTTTCCAATTTTTTTTATTTCTCTTGAAATTAACCTTCCAATAAACCCATGTTCAAAAAATTAGGTCAAAATACATTTTGTAGCTATATTTAAAAAATAAAAAAAAATTGCGGGGGCAGACCCTTATAAATAAGGTATTTTGAGCAGTTTTTATGGATTTTTTGAAAATAGCTACAAAATGTATTTTGACCTATTTTTTTGAACACGGGTTTATTGGAAGGTTAATTTCAAGATAAAAAATTGATTTTTTTCAGAGCCTACAACTAGGTATGATGAATGAATCATGTACAGAGCATGATGTAGGTGAGAATTCTCCATATATATATATGATTGTGTGTGTATTTTCCAGATTCTTTAAATGTTATTCTTTAATTTTCAGAATTTCTAAATGTTATAAATATTGTAAAAAGTCTTTCCAGGATTTTCGAGATTTTTAAAATAGTTATTTGCTATTTTCTTAAATTTTAAAAATATTTTTGCGTTAATTTTTAAACATTATGTGGAGCTTAAAATGCACTCATTTTCCACGCTCATGATCACTTTGCTGTTGAAAAAATTTATGGTATTAATGTAAGAGGTTACTTGAAGCTATTATAAAAGTTGATGGGGTTAAGTCTAGAAAATGAAGTTCGGGTTATGAAGTCAGTAGAGGGGTAAAGTTTAGGGTGGTTGGTTGGGTGTAATTGACCTATTTTTTTTTTAAATTGGCTTGTTCCGTAGATATGTTTAATGATGTATGAGGATAGCACCCACTATATATATACCTAAATACCATACCAATTTAAAAAGAAACGAAAAGAATTATATTTTTAACCAAACTAGGTAGAAATGATTGCCATGATGAGAAAATTCGCTATAAAAAGATTCGTCACTGAACTCAACTTGGAAGTGGGAAAATCGAAATTTGGGTGTATATGAGCTTTTTTGACCGCCCAAACTTTTAATCATCATCTCATCCACTTTTGGGTTGAGTTTTGTGGTGAATATGTTTTTTAGATGATCTCCTCTTATAGAGAAAATTTACACATATTTGGTTGAAAACCCTATTTTTTTAGTATTTTTAAATTTTGGCATAATTTTTAAGTATGTTGGAGATCCTAACTATATTTATATTTATTTAATATCAATTTATATATTTTTATGCGCGTGTGTGAATAATTTTGAGATGTGATAAGGTTTTTAACAAAAAAATCGAGATAAAGAGGGAGACTATAAAGAGTAATGGGTGGTGGCCCACGGTTAGGATGTGGTGTGTTTAACACAAGTGACCTACTCAAATAAACAAACCTGTGGGGTGGAGGTGGGGCGTTGAATAGGTTTAACTACGATTTTGCCAATTTTAAATTTCTTTTCAATTGTAGCAAACCCAACATATGAATCAACTAGGCGAAGTGATGTTAGGCATGTGGATTAACAAATTATGGTCTCAATTTTGAAATCTAGGTCAATTACACTAGATGAACAATCCTAAGTGAGATCTAAGTGTAGTGTGTGTAGATGATGAGAAATACACAACATATGAATAGTCCATAAGTCAGATTTTATGAGGAAAACCACTACCAAGGGGTAAAAAAACCTCCACGCAATTTAATCTTTCATTTAACTTGAAAAGATATTATACAATGCAAGAAAGTACCTCTCTCTCGTTCACCTCTCGAGAAGTTACCTATAAACACTGGACATTTCCCATTAAGATGAGCGATCTATTTTGAGCTCCATAGGACAGACGAGGAAGTACATTATCCTCCTTAATGTCGCAGCATACCCTGAACTCTCCAATAGCTAGATACACCTCCTCTTTAGATCTAGGAGTGTAGATTAACAATTCAGATGTAAAATAGTTTAGATTGAATTTTTGTTAAGTGAATTTGATTTAAATCACTCTCAATTCCTTTAAATCCAAAGATACTGTATATATCTTGGGCTTTCACTCAATTCGAAAAGAACAAGTGAATTTGATAAAAGTGAAGATATTAGAATGCTCTTAACTGCGAAAATAATCTATAAGGTGTAGAGAAGTAAAGATGAACTCAGAGATATTTTGAAAGTGGAGAGAAAAGACCTATTTATAAGGAATATTAAAAAATCTGCACCGCCGTACTCATAGCAAAATTTGGCATTGTGCGTATGGTTTAAGCCAGTGTTCAGAACCACACTTAAAATGTGTAACCGTTCGTACAGGGTTAATTTGGCTCCGTGCACATTTTTTTAGCAAATTTTTTAAACTAGGATAAAGGATGCAATGGCCATGTTCATATGTCCAATTTGGGACCATGCGAACGGTATGAGGCAGTGTTTCAAAAACCTCAAACAAATGAACTTTTGGAAAACTTTAGGTCTTTCCCAACTTATACACAACACTTCTCAAAGATAAAAAAATACTTGTTTAGTTATAAAAACATATTTTATCATTAACGTGTGTGTGTGCATATCCAACGATGTTAAATCATAAATCGTAAACGCATATATCTTCAAAGTTTAGCAACGTAAGACTTTGTGATGTAGAGATGCCATGCAAATCTTCAAAGTCCAATATTAATGAAGTCTAATAAATGAGCCTCACACTCTACACAACGTCATACTACGATTCAATATTTTTATCTTGAATGACACATGACTCAAATGCTTTGACACATAATTTAGCCAACTAATATAAAAGTAGAAATTGTTACATTTTCAGTCTCCCCCTTTGGATATTTTGTGGCAAAACCTCAAACTTCAAACCCCAAAACATCTCTTGATTACACCTACCAAACCCATTCCACATTACCCATGTAATGAGAGTAGTGGAAAGTAATGCTCATAGAATCCATAGACCAATGATACTTCAAAAGTCGAGTCTAAAAAATGGGAATGAGTTGCATCGACATGACTAAACCTAAAATACATGAATAAAGGATACAAGATCATTCATGTAATAGAATGCACAAAGAGTAACTCCCCCTGGTTTGGGAATCTTCCAAATATCAATAAAAGATATATAGATGGTAAAATACATGAAAGCACATGTAAAGTGATAAATTCATCTAATATCATCAAGTATAACAAGTAAGTTCCCCCCCCCCCCCCCCCCCTACATGAAACATCTCCACAAAATGAATGTTTCTCCCTTTGAAATGAATGTTTCTCACCTTAAATGTAGAAACATATGAGTATCTCGAATAAAAGGAGTAATAAAGGGAACTCCCCCTATCTTAGACGTTTCTCTCCCCCTTTGACACGGAATGTCAAAGAAAAGTAAAAAGACATAGATAATGAGTATAACATAAAATATATAAATAATCAAAATGTAAAAGAAACTATAACACCTATATAAATAGGGTGAAATGAAGCTCATGTTGGATACAAGAACTCTCACCTTATAATTCAAGTAAATTAATTCAACCCGAACATTCAATAAATATGAAATAAAACTAAATAAATTAATGTCATTAAACCCTAAAAAATCAAAACTAAAATATTATCAACATAACAATTGTCCCATATAATTAAATAAATACAAACATTGCAAATTTCCCCAATAAAAATTGTTCATCGCCTAATCCCGACCGATAAATAAATTAGTCGGGCAATATAACAATTTTGATAATTTTTTAACACAGGCCTTTTACCGGAGTCAACATCCATTGACTCATCTCCTCAACCATTGTACACTTTATCAACCAATATCTAAGTCTCCCCCACCTGCAAAGGACGATTGTGGATAGTTTTTTCAGCATTCTTAGAAACGAGGGTGCACGTGCCAACGACCCTGTTATCGTACAAGTACCTTAAATAATACTTATCGCCATAGCCAGCGTGCATGCACGACGATGATGCACGTAATGTTTTTGGATGAGGCACTTGGGAGGGAAATATTACAAGAATAAGGGGATGTTTAAGGAGGCATCTGGGCAGGTAAACCATGTTATTGAGTAAACAATTGGACTAAACCTTTGATTTCATTCGTCAGTATTGCAATATTACTGCTAAAATTTTCCATTTCCCTCCTAAACTCTGACACCTATCCTTTTGTCCTGGCTTGTTCTGAAACAACCTAATGGGTTACACGCTAGCGTGTATTAGGTTATGTAAAAACTCTTTTAACTTTTTCATATAAAATCTATAATAAATTATAAATTAAAAACACTCACACACACTAGTAATTAAAAGTGGTGATGCTAGAAATTAAAATACCCTTTAAGAATGAGATGAGAAAAAGTGGGACTGACACAATATTTGTTCTCGAGGAAACTACCGTGATGAAAAACCCAGTGTCCCTAGTCCCAAGACAACTCACACACCCAAGTCCACTATTCCCAATTATCGATTACAGATTACAGTCCACCATTTTACAATGAATTAAACTAAGCAAATACAAGCCGTACACCCAACCTAGTCGACAATCAGTCAACCCAATAACACCCAAGTAATAATGACTATATACATGCACAACCACACACTCAAACCTGAGACCCCGTGAAGTTGTGCAAAGCAGAATTAATTTATAAAGTTTGTTTTAATTTGACGCGACTCAGAATGTGTCTCAGAAGTGCGTACTCTCTAAGCTCAAGTGCAAACCTGTCGCTCAAGTAATAATTCGATAAGTCTGGTATTGATCCTCAGGGAAATAGGACGACGGTGTCGTAACGACGTTGGATGGATGAAGTAACCCTAACGCTGACTCTCAAGAAAAGGAAAAAAATGATTTGTTTTGAGAATCGACTACAATTAAATGCAATTTTGAAAATAATTATTTAATGAACTGGAGTATGAATGGAATGAAGCTACTCTAAATTACCTAAAATACTGATGATGTTTGACTTAAAACTTGAACTATATGGTGAAGAAAACAGGACAAGAATACAATCTCTCAACCCTAGTGTATTGCAGGTATAAAACTAATCATAAATTTAAGTGATTGATTAGACCCAGACTTTAGTACTCCCAAGCATTACGTATATGAGGTTCAATCCCGCACCATATGAAATCCGAGGATGAGGAAAGCGATAACGTGCGATAACAACACTCGCATTGCATTCTAAAGCATTCCGATTACCCTGAAGCACACGAGATCCAAAGATCTATAATGGTTGTGATGCTACGCAATACGGTCATAATAAATCATTAAATTGGAGGATTAATTTTATACACATGCAACTAACACATCAGGTTGAGTTCATGCATCCCGGCCTTTTAAATCTAGCCGAACATATGAAAACTTGAAAACAACACATTTGGAATGAAAGAAAACATTTTTACTAATGGATGATGATGAAGAAAGATGAAATTATTAGTGAAAAAGAACTATAACAAAGATTGAAACATAAATTATAATGATGTTACTTGAATTACAAACTGAAAACAACTAGGGTTTATTCTTCTTCACTTCTAAAATTGATTACAAAGCTTCCCTAATGGATCAGAAGCTCCCCCTACGTTTGGGAGGAGTTACAATTTATAATCTACGAAATACAAGAGTTTGAACCAAATAGGATTCTAATTTTTACAAGTGGATAAGTCCGGATAATCGATAACTGAACCGATCCTGTTAAGGGGTCCGGTTCGGTTATATCTTTTACAGCCTTTACAGAGACTTCTTTGAGCATGTGATCGGTTCTTTATTTCCCTACTTTGGTTCGGTTTTGTTTTGTCAATTCTACACAGGACGTTTTCCAGGTGTAGGATCAGTTCGTTTTCTCCCCACTTCGGCTCGGTTCCGTTTTGTCATCATTTACAGAAACTTCCCTTATGATGGATTCGGTTCTTTTTCCTTCCCTTGGGTTCGATTCCATCTTGTCAGCTTTTGCAGAAACCTTTTCTTCTTGTACTTATTTGAAGCTTTTGGTACGGAACTCGGATTAAAACACTGAACACCTGCGAAATAGATGAAGAACATACTAAATTTGGCGTACTCATTAGAAACTTATCAATATCAAAGATATGATATAAATCCACTTGAATTACACTTTGCGGAGCGACAAAAGCCTCTAAATTACGGGGATAAATGAGAAGAATTTATGCCTAATCAAACCCCCTAACTTTGAACTTTGATCGTCCCGAGCAATGTAAAAGAATCAAAACATGGTCTAGCTCGAAAATGGGATAGGATACCTCTTTCGCGCGCACGCGATTGCATTTAGCGTATGCAACAAGCCTTTAAACCCCTAGGTTACCCTAGTAGGACGAGTTGTGTCTTGTGAGGGTTTGCAGAGAATATACCCACAAAATTCGACTGAAAGAAACTCAAAATCTGTAAAAATCGTATAATTCAAACTTTCCAGAAAATAATCATCATGTTATGTTCAAGAGTCTCAAATCATAGTGCGCGCGTGTGAAGCCGAAAATTTAAACGCGAATTTCGACAGATTGATCATTACGTTACTTATCTGAAAATTCATTTTGATTTCAAAATCTCACGGAATACTCTCGCAAATGAATCACTCGGAATGTGGCTATTCTCTCGGTGTGCGTGATTTATAACAGTAAATGTAGTGGAACCAAATTCAAGCACACAGGTAGAAAAAAGGAAATTTTTGGTAACCGGATCTCATCATTGGATTACGGATATAAGAAAATGGGAGCATTACCTCTGATTAGTAGTTTTGATCTCTTTTATTATCTTTCGTGTTTTAGCTCTCCACACGGTAACCAATTACGCAATTCCTGTACTCGGTTAGAACTTTTTCGGGTTAAGGGTGTATTGGGTATTATGAGAGTGGTACGAGAAATCTGGAATTGGGAGGTTTTCTTATGATGTCCGTTAGTGTGTTTCCGGGATTTTGCTCATTTTTTTTCTTTTTCTATTTTTCACGCTTTTCTTTTCTTGCTATTTTTGTTGAGCATAGCAATTTTTTCTTGTCCCTTTTTATGCACTTTTCGGACTTAAATTCTGGGATTGTCCTTTTCACAATGTCGGGCCAGTTGGGGTTTTTCGGGTTGTCAAACGAAAGAGAGAAATTTATTCGGCTCAACTTGGGTTACAAAAGGGATAAATTTTTCGTTACTTTTTCTTGCCAATATTTTTGAGTGACAAACGAGGGTCTACTTCATTGTCGAAAATACTCATTGCGTTAGCATGTGCGTTTCGAGATGAATTAAGTTTAGAGATTAATTTTAGCACGTTTTCAAGGCAATATCACACACATTTTCCATAACCGATCAAAGTGAGAGAATTGAGATCCTCGACGACTTAATTTGATGCTGAAAAGAACTTTGGAGTTAACAATTAACTCGGATTGATTTATAAATTTCACAAAAATGAAAGGCTCGAATCTCACCGGGGTTGCTAATCTCCACATTTATTCATTAAGTCGCCTACGTTCGCTCAATTTCCATCTTTGGTCAATTCCGGCTTTGTGCATTTTGAATTTTACAACTTGAGACTTTAAACCCAATTTTAATGATATTTTTGAAAAATTTGAATTCCAATTTTTATTTATTTTGAACAAAAAATATTTTTGGGTTTTTTAAGATTTTATGATTTTTTTTTGAAATTTCTGCGCATTTTTTTTTGAAAATTTGTGAAGTTTTAGAAAAACGCACTTGTGACCCTCCCTAACTTAGACTTTTGCACTGTCATCAAGCAAAAAGGACTAAAATCTAACTCAAAGCGAATTAAAATTGCGAGAAAATAAAACAAACAAATGAAACAGAAATGCAACATTTATATAGATAAATAACAAACTGTGTTACAAAGGGTACGGAGAAAACACACAACCAACACTGATTAAACAACCACTTCAAACACACACAAACAGCAAACACCGAGAGGGGCTTCATTGGGGTGGCGAATTTGAGGGCCCGGGTGCATTGGGATCATAGAAGTAATTGGAGGGCGGTCCACCGAAGTTGAGCTGGAATAAATGGGCTTGAAGTTGGTGCATCATGCTCGTGTCCCTCCGGGGCGGCTTGATCTCGGTTGTATTGGGTGATGAACCCGTCAAAACGGGATTCCACCACTGCCAGACGCCTATCAAAATCTGCACCCGGGGGCTCGAAATCCGAGTCATCGTCCTCATTGTATTCTTCTTCGTCAGCCCTGCCCATCTCAACGTCCTCAGCCATGGGTTCTTCAATCGGAATCTCATCTTCGGCCTCTAAATTAATCACCTCCCAGGCTGCTTGAATGGTAGCCCTTTACTGGGCACTCTGCGTGCGGGATACCTTCCCAATAAGCTTCGGGAGACGTGGGAAAGCTTGAGGTGTCTGGATACTAGCATCGGCAAGGAGGGAGGTGATGAGGCGGGCATAAGGGAGGGGTACTGCACCTTTTTGCTCTCAGGCCGCGTAAATGATATCAGCATTGAGCATACGGGCCAGATTTAGAGTGAAATTGGGGTCGAAAATGTGGTACACGAATGTGGCTTGGCGAGGGCGCATCACCGAGTCGTTGGAGGTTTGAAGCAAATTGACGTACACTATATGGAAAGTGATGTGTGAATTATCATTGAGGCGGCCCACGGGAAAGGTACCCCGTTCTCAAATATCATTGGGCGCGAGTTGATCAATGCATTGTTGTTTGGGAATGGTGGGGGCGTTGGTTGGGTAGTCATAGACGTCCGGGTGGGGGACGCCCTTATCAGCAAGTTAGCGGGCGAGGATGGCTAAGGAGAATGGCATGGGGTGGCCGTCCACAAAGGATTGTCACTCAAACTCACCCCTGCGGACGAGAGAGCCATAGAAGGACCGAACTTTGTCCGCCCAGACCTCATGGTAGGGTTCCTGTAGGTATTGCGTCCACCCCCTCTCGCCGAAAAAGGTGGTGACGGGGCAGGGCAACTTGTCCCAGTTGACAACTCGCTCAATGTGCAATTGGCGAGAGAAACTAAAAAACTTTTTGCACCATACACGCTCCATGTGGGAGCGGTATTGCCCATTGCCATTGGGCAGAACTTCGGTTGACATGTATTTGGCGGGAAGAGCTTGATTGGCCATTGGGACAGTGGTGAATTTGGGAGATGAAAGGCTTAGGCTTGTAGAGATGGAAATATTTGGAGGTGTAAGTGGAAGAGTAGGGAAGATGTGGTATTTATAGGTGGTGGGGAGAGGTTTGGGTGAAGGTTTTTGGAGGGAAAATGGAGTGGGTGTTTTGGGGGGGAAAGGGTAAGAATGGAGGGAAGGGAGAGGATAGGGGGGAGGAATAGGCTCCTCGAGAAGAACCAAAATTGCAGAACCCGAACCGATCCAGTTAAGGGGCGATTCGGTTCGATTATGGGGATTTTTTATTTTGAAATTTTTCCAAACCGAACCGATCCGATTTGGGGATTCGGTTCAGTTTCGTCTTTAACAGAACCTTCTTTTTTTAGCCTGCTGCACTGGAATCCTACACTCTCGAAATTCTAGACGCTTGTACTTATTCTCCCACTTGAATTTCTCGATGCCCTCATGAATTTTGTGTTGGAATGCGTGATCTTAACCCTAACCTCACGTAACCTACCTACGGACTCAATCTAGCACAACTATTATATACAAGAATTCACCCCATACGCGTCGGGGGTGCGATGACCTCTCGTTTCAAGCCCATTCGACCCTGTAAACGGGGTCCGACAACCAAACGGTGTCGACTTCTTCCACACACACCTCTAGATATGGCTTTAGGCATTGTCCATTTACTTTGAATGTATTTCCCCCTTTCAAATCGTCTAACTCCACAGTTCCCAGCTGGAATACATTCTTCATAATGAATGGGACAGACCATCGTGACCGCAACTTACTCGAAAATAGATGAAGCCGAGAGTTATAGAGAAGTACTTTTTTCCCGGGAAGAAACTCTTTGCGTCGAATAATGTTATCGTGAGCGAGTTTCATCCTTTCTTTGGAAATTTTTGCGTTGTCATACGCATCATTGTGTATCTCTTCTAACTCATTTAATTGAAGCTTGCGAGTTTCACCGAATTTATCCATGTCATAGTTCAACTTCTTAATTGCCCAATACACTTTGTGCTCTAATTCAACGGGAAGATGGCAAGGTTTTCCATACACAAAGCGAAAAGGGGACATCCCGAGTGGATTTTTGTATGCGGTACGATAGGCCCATAGCTAATCGTTCAATCGAAGGGACCAATATTTTCGATCGGGATTGACGGTCTTCTCAAGAATGTTGTTGATTTATCGATTCACTAATTCGGCCTGCCCATTAGTTTGTGGGTGATAGGTCTTTCCAACCTTTTGAACAACGCCATACTTTCTCATGAGCTTCGCGAATGGCCTGTTGTAAAAGTGCGTGCCATCATCGCTGATTATCGCTTTGGAAGCGTCGAAGCGGGAAAGTATGTGTCCTTATAGGAACCTAATCACCACTTTGCTATCATTTGTCTTGGTAGCAATAGCCTTTACCCATTTAGAAATGTAGTCTACCACGACAAGGATGTATAGGAAACCAAAAGATGGGGGAAAAGGGCCCATGAAGTCAATACCCCAGCAGTTGAAGATCTCAATAATGAGTATCGGGGTTAATGGCATCATGTCTTGTCGTGTAATCGCCCCCATCCATTGACACCTATCGCAAGATTTTCAATCGTTATTCACATCCTGGAAAATTGTGGGCCAATAGAGGCTGCATTGAATAATCTTAACGACCATTTTTTTCGTCGAAAAGTGACCTCCACAAGCTTCCGAATGACAGACTTGGATGACTTTCAGGATCTCGTCATCCGGTACACATCGTCGGATGATTTGGTCGGCGTAATACTTAAAAAGGAAAGGATCGTCATTGAAAAACATGCATGACCAAGTGATGAACCTCTTCTTATCTTGCGGTGTCCAATCGGGAGGGACGGCTCCCATGACAAGATAGTTCACTATATTCACAAACTAGGGCAAAGCAAAGGTAGCAAAGATTTGCTCATCCGAAAAATATTCGTCTATGGGTATCGAATCACTAGGTACGTCAGACGAAAGCCGTGATAAGTGGTCGATAACGACGTTTTCTACTCCTTTTTTGTCTTTGATGGAGATATTAAACTCTTGTAGAAGTAGGATCCACCTTATGAGGCACGACTTTGCGTCTTTTTTCGTAAGTAGGTATTTTAATGCCGCGTGGTTGATGAAGCAAGTGATGGGAGAACCGATAAGATAGGACCAAAATTTGTCAAGAGCAAAAACTATCGCTAACAACTCCTTCTTTGTAGTGGAGTAATTGAGTTGTGATCCGGTAAGAGTCTGACTAGCGTAGTAGATGACATGAGCCTTATTGTCTTTTCTTTGGCCCAAAACAACCCCTATCGCATAATCTCTAGCATCACACATGAGCTCGAATGGTAAGGACCAATCCGGAACTTGCATGATGGGAGCGGACACAAGCATGGTTTTCAATTTTTCAAAAGCGCTATGGCATGCTTCTGTCCATTCAAATGGGGTGTCCTTCATAAGTAGTTTGCTTAAGGGTCTAGCGATGGCGCTAAAGTCCTTAATGAACCTTCGATAAAACCCCGTGTGGCCCAAGAAGGAGCGCACGTCTTTGAGCGATTTTGGTGGGGGTAGATCGGCTGTGACATCTATCTTAGCTCTATCAACTTCAATCCCCTTAGATGAAATAATGTGGCCAAGAACTATTCCCTCAGTGACCATAAAATGTCATTTCTCCCAATTTAGCACTAAGTTCTTCTCCACACATCTAACAAGTACTTTTTCCAGCTTTGCCAGACAAAGATCGACAGAGGTGCCAAAAATGCTAAAATCGTCCGTGCACACTTCAAGTTCTCTCTCAACCATGTCGCTAAATAAACTCAACATGCACCTTTGAAAGGTCACGGGTGCATTACACAATCCGAATGGCATACATTTGTAAGTAAACGTACCAAAAGGGCATGTGAAGGTCATTTTCTCCTGGTCAAGTACATCTACCTCAATTTGGTTATATTCAGAATAACCATAAAGGAAGTAATAGTAAGGGTGGCCAGCTACTCTTTCAAGCATCTGATCAATAAATGGCAAAGGGAAATGGTCTTTCCTTGTTCCCGCATTGAGTTTTCGATAATTAATGCAAATGCGCCACCCGGTGGTGGTACGTTGGGGAACCAACTCTCCCTTAGAATTTTCAATCAATGTCATGCCCGACTTCTTCGGGACAACTTGAATAGGGCTCACCCACTTGCTATCCGAGATTGGGTAGATAATCCCGGCATCCAATAACTTAATGATTTCGGTCCTCACCACTTATTTCATATTGGGGTTTAGCCTTCTTTGCATTTCTCTCGAGGGCTTGACATCCTCTTCAAGATGGATCTTGTGGGTGAAAATCAAAGTACTTATCCCTTTCAAATCAGTAATACACCAACCGAAAGCACCTTGGTGCTGCCTCAGAATCTTTAATAGTTTACCCTCCTGCTCTTTGTCTAGGCTAGAGGAGACAACAACAGGGAATGTCTCGTCCTCTCCTAGGTATGCATATTTAATATGGGAGGGTAGTTTTTTCAATTCGAGAGACGAAAATTTATCACTGGAGGGAACCATGTGTGCCTCCCTTGGCGGTAACTCCTCGAATCGAAAAACCCAACTTACATCTCTCGCGTCCTCGTTCGATGCTCTCTCATCAAGTAACTCTCTCCACTCCTCAACTTCCCTCTCAAATTCAGTATACGCCCCCTCACTCTCGTGGCTTGACACTAAACAGGACCTTAGGGCATCTCTACATTAATTTTCTTTAAAGTACTCCTCTACGATCTCATCGATTAGGCTCATCGCATGAAGATCATCTTCTGCCCCCGTATGTTGAGCTATATGGAAGATGTTGGTCTCTAAGGTCATGTTCCCAAAAGTGAGTTGCATTTGCCCATTTCGAGTATTGATAATTTCGTTATCCGTAGCTAATAATGGGCGCCCAAGAATGATGGGAACATGATTGCTCGAGGCGAAGGAGGGTTTTGTGTCCCAAATGACAAAATCTATCGGAAAGTAGAAAGTGTCAACTTGAACGAGCACGTCCTCAACTATACCTCTTGGGATCTTCACGGTTCGATCCGCTAATTGGAGAGTGATCTTTGTGGGCTTAAGGTCTCCCAGATCAAGTTGCCTATAGATGGCGTAAGGGAGGATATTGACACTTGCTCCCAAGTCAAGTAAGATTTTTTGAATTTTATTTTCTCCAATGATGAAGGAAATGGTGGGTGCACCGGGATCTTTGAATTTTGGTGGGAGATCATTAAGTAGAATGGAGCTCACGTTCTGTGCTAGAAAGACATTTTTCTTTAACTTCATCTTCCTCTTTACCGGTAATAAGTCTTTGATGACTTTTGCATAAGCTGGAATTTGCTTAATGGCATCGAGGAAAGGTAAATTTAGCTTTACTTGCTTTAGCACATATAGCACTTCATCACAGGGGTTTCCTTTGTGTGAAGGAACCAGCCTTTGAGGAAACGGTGCCGCGGTGGGTGGTTTCACTACTACCTGGGGCTCACTAGTGTCTTCTTTACCACTCTCTTTCAAGGAGACATCTTCGACCTCTTTTGTGCCGGACGAAATCTCCTTGTCTTTGGTTGTGTCATGTGGGGGAGGTGATAAATCAACGACTCTCCCACTACGAAGATTGGTCACAACTTGACATTGCTTCTGATGTTCTGTCGAGGTGGAGCTAACACTAGTTTGACCTTGGGGTGGTCGGTGGCCTTGGGCAGGAAATTTTCCCTTCTCTTGGATACTCAACGATGATTGCATTTTAGAAATATTTGCATTTATGTCGCTGATCATGCGATCATATCTAGCATTGGCTGCATTCTGGGTATTGATAAATTTGTTAATTGTATCCTCGAGATTTCTCCGCGGTGGAGTAATATATGCCCCTTTAGGTGGTGGTGCTTGCACATGTCCTTGCATGTATGGATCTTGTTGAAAGTGCGGTGGTGTAGGAGGGGAAACATGTGAATTAGGATTCATCGCAGCATGTTGTTGCCCATAGCTAAAACTAGGATGGTTTTTCTATGAAGGGCTGTAAGAATTCCCGTGCGGTGCACCGAAATTACCCTTGAATCCTACTATACCACTTACTTGCTCTTGAAGCATCACTTTGTAGGCGGGTATTGTCGGACATTCCTCTGTTGAATGACCTGCCTCATAAATCGCACACACCTTCTCGACGGGGTTTGGGAGGGATCCAGTTGGTCTTATTCCACATACTTTCAATATTTCTTGCACTCCTTTCTCAAGTAGATCGAGTCGTCTGCCCATCATAGCATTCTTATCCACCTGAAATAGGTCGGACGCCGATGGAGTGGTGGTCGCTTGACGAGTTCGATTTTAATCACTAGGGTCAGATGTATCCCAGGATTGGATAGTCTCGACGACATACCTCAGGTGAAGCTCAACATCGTTGGCGTTTAATTCGACAAAGGGACCATCACACATAGTCTCGACGAGTTGTTTGGAATTTATATTCAGCCCGTTATGAAAGAAGTAAATGATTTGCAGTTTATCAAGTCCATAATGCGGGCACGAAGTGACTAAATCATTGAAACGCTCGTAACATCAATCGAATGACTCATTTTCTAGTTGTCGTAAGGTTTGAATTTAAGCCTTGATGGAGTTCGTTTGATGTGTAGGAAATAATTGCTTGAGAGATTTAGATTATAACTCGTTCCATGATGAAATCGAGTTTGGAGGTAAAGACCATAGCCAGGTCTTAACCTTATCCTTTAGCAAGAAAGGGAAGAGTTTGAGGCGGATCACATCTTTTGTGCAAGTTTGATCGTTGAGGGTCTCACACGCCTCTTCAAATTCCATGATGTGGAGGTATGGCTTCTCTGAATCCATTCCATGGTAAGTGGTAAGTATTTGGATCATCCCATTCCTAAAGAGAAATTACCCGGCATTATACGGGAATAAAATGCATTCCGGAGTGACTGTGCGCTCGGGATATAAGAGTTCTCTCAACGGGTGGTACATGACCTCTTCTTCACCGGCGGCTATACTACCGTGTTGTGACATGGCTCTCTCACTGAATGACTCTGTATCCTCACTTGGTATACTCGGAACGTGCTATGTGGTGTGTCCTACGAGAGATGTCGGGGTGTGTGTAGGCGTGGGAGATGGAACCCAGAATTATGGAACGTTAGGAGTATGAGGGATATCAGGTTCGTACTCAACCATCGGGTTTTATTGAATGTAGATTGGAGTATTATGGGGAGTTGGAGTGAGTTCAGAATTTTGCATTAATAGGACTAATGAGAGATGATGAGGAATATTTTTGTGCTTTTAATTTTTTTATGTTTTTGGATATTTGGAAAATTTTGGTCAAAGTTTGAGATTGACATGATCTAATCCTAAGTCTACCTAAATCCCTGGCAATGGCGCCAAAAACTTGACGCGACTCAGAATGTGTCTCAGAAGTGCGTACTCTCTAGGCTCAAGTGCAAGCCTGCCGCTCAAGTAATAATCCGATAAGTCGGGTATCGATCCTCAGAGAAATAGGACGATGGTGTCGTAAAGACGTTGGATGGATGAAGTAACCCTAACTCTAACTCTCAAGAAAATGAATAAATGATTTATTTTGAGAATCGACTACAACTAAATGCAATTATGAAAATAATTATATAATGAACTGGAGTATGAATGGAATGCAGCTACTCTAAATTACCAAAAATACTGATGATGTTTGACTTAAAACTTGAACTATATGGTGAAGAAAACATAACGGGAATACAATCCCTCAACCCTAGTGTATTGCAGGTATAAAACTAATCGTAAATTTAAGTGATTGATTAGACCCAGACTTTAGTACTCCCAAGCATTACGTATATGAGGTTAAAGCCCGCACCATACGAAATCAGAGGACGAGTAAAGCGATAACGCACGATAACAACACTCGCATTGCATTCTAAAGCATCCCGGTTACCCTGAAGCAAACGAGATCCAAAGATGTACAATGGTTGTGATGCTACGCAATACGGTCATAATAAATCATTAAATTTAGAGGATTAATTTTATACACATGAAACTATCACATCAGGTTGAGTTCATTCATCCCGACCTTTTAAATCTAGTCGGACATATGAAAACTTGAAAACAACACGTTTGGAATGAAAGAAAACATTTTTACTAATGGATGAAGATGAAGAAAGAGGAAATTGCTAGTGAAAAAGCAATATAACAAAGATTGAAACAAAAATTAGAATGATGTTACTTGAATTCCAAACTGAAAGGAACTAGGGCTTATTTTTCTTCACTTCTAAAACAGATGATCAGAAGCTCCCCCTACGTTTGGGAGGAGTTACAATTTATAATCTACGAAATACAAGAGTTTGAACCAAATAGGATTCTGATTTTTACAAGTGGATAAGTCCGGATAATCGATAACATAACCGATCCTGTTAAGGGGTCCGGTTTGATTCTATCTTTTACAGCCTTTACAGAGACTTCTTATAGCATGGGATCGGTTCTTTATTTCCCTACTTCGGTTCGGTTTCGTTTTGTCAATTCTTCACAGGACGTTTTTCAGGTGTAGGATCGGTTCGTTTTCTTCCCACTTCGGTTCGGTTCCGTTTTGTCATCATTTACAGAAACTTTTCCTATGATGGATTCGGTTCTTTTTCGTTCCCTTGGGTTCGGTTCCATCTTGTCAGCTTTTACAGAAATCGTTTCTTCTTGTACTTCTTTGAAGCTTTTGGTACGAAACTAGGATTAAAACACTGAACACATGCGAAATAGATGAAGAACATACGAAACTTGGCGTACTTATTAGAAACTTGTCAATATCAAAGATATGATATAAATCCACTTGAATTACACTTTGCGGAGCGACAAAAGCCTCTAAATTAGGAGGATAAATGGGAAGAATTTATGCCTAACCATAATCAAAACAAAAAAATTATCTTGTTTAGAAAATGGGACTAAACACACACCAGGTTATGTCTAATTTTAGTTAACAAGGATAATGAAAGTTTGAGATTAAATAAACAGGAGCAGATAAAAAATCCACACACTAACCAAACACGAGTAAATAAAGTGAACACAAAGTGTTCAACTCAGAGGATATAAATAGTTAGAGGTAAAAATCAGATTGTCCTTAATCTCAAATTCATTAAATTAAGTTAATTTTAAAATAAGATATACTTTAATAAAAATTGTGTGACACAAAAGAAACTTCCAGTTTAACAAGTGCACACACACACACACACACACAAATTGGGTGTAAATAATCTCAAGAACAAACACCTAATAAATTCAGACTTATATATAAAATAGTCCAAATAAAATTAGTCTAAAGATTAAGTCCGAAAATAAATAAAATGTAACAGATCTAAAAGACTAGTAGGTACGAGTGTTCAAAGGAAACAAATTTAAACAGAGTAAATACGCACACGAGTTCCGATTAGAACACACAATATTATGTTAAGAGTTGTCTAATTATATCCCACAAAACACCAAATAATCACGACCAAAATTTCAACTCTTCAACTGCTAAAACCTAGGTGCAAAATAGGTAAAATAAAAAAGTCCTTAATAAATGAACTCAAAAGAGCAGTTTGTGAAAAAAAATCCAGTCACAATAAGAAATAGATCTGATTTTGCAAAAAAAAATAGAACACGTCTTAAAAAAAAAAGTCAGATTAGAAATTTGTTCTTTAACGAGTTCTAGTAGCATAAAAAAATAGATCTATAATTGTTTTAAACCAATAAACGCATCAGTAGTAAAATAAATTAAGTTCTCGGATCTTAACCACGCACAGATAAAAAAAAACTTAACAGCGAGTTTTAGCTCAACCAAACAACAAGACTCAATAAAGTTTTAGCGGACTTCAAAAGATTATAATAGATCAAATATATATAGGTAGTATTTGTAAGCATGTATATATCTACGTATATATGTATTAATATATATGAGAATATAAGATTACCCTAAATCTGAAAAATCGTGTTCGAGCCAAACTAGAAAAATGATGAATCTTCCAAATAGTATAAATCCCCAACTCCAAACAGCTACTCAAATCTTACATAGGGTTTGTAAAAAAAAATTGTGAACCAATACACAAGATCAACATCCCTCAAAAGATCCCAAGTAGTTGGAATAAAAAAATGCCAAAAATTCCTCCAAGAGTATAGAGATCATATAGCTTAGATCCTAGTCGACCACAACCTGTAAATCTTTAACAACTAAAAAAAAAAAATGGAGCAAAAGATTGTTTAGAAATCTAAAAAAACCAGCTCACAAATGGGTGTAGATAAAATCGAGAGAGCGAGGAGAAAAATGTTGGCAGTCGTGTATATATAGAGAGAAAGCAATGAAAAAATTGAAAACCCCAACTTTTCAAATACCCCAAATCGTAGATTATAAACCATCAACAAAAACAATCAAGCTCAGTTCGTAAGGACCTACCTAGGGTAAAGGCGTAAACTCAAGGAGACAAGTCGGACAACTTACACACTAAAAATATCTCGAACAAACCCAAATCTGTCCTCGAGCTAAACAAACTCAGACCTCGAGCCAAACAATACGCAAACCCCAAACGGTCACAAACACAAAACAAAGAGCTGCCATTTAATGTTTGTGTCAAACTATTAATTAACCACATTTTGGTGATTAATCATGTTTACTTTAACCCATAAAAAAATTTCAACACTAA
Source organism: Sambucus nigra (assembly GCA_949130495.1). Classification (NCBI taxonomy): domain Eukaryota; kingdom Viridiplantae; phylum Streptophyta; class Magnoliopsida; order Dipsacales; family Adoxaceae; genus Sambucus; species Sambucus nigra. The sequence continues at coordinate 335,361,275 of OX422215.1, forward strand.
AATTAATTAAAACAAATATGATTAACGCCTTAAAACACATAAACCAAATTATTTAAGATAACCATCAAATATTTCATAACATTAATTAAAAATCCAAAAATAAAAACTCAATTAATAATATGAAAAGTATGTTAGATAAAACTACACAACAAAAAGTCTTTTATCAAAAATATATTATGTATCAAAATAACGGAATATGATTTACCATATTAAACACATAACTCAGAAAAAAATTAATTTAAATAATACACTCCAAAAAAAATATTTTATATATTAAATCAATATAGGAAAATATTATTTAAGGTTTAAAAATAGATTTTAATAATAAAAAAATGCAAGAGCATCTAAAATATTGTTTGTCTCAAAATTGAGTCAACACAAGAAGAATGAGATTTTCAAAATCCCTCTTTGGCCAATTATGAGACAAACTAAACTGAGACTCAAAAATAAGAAATGGCACAAATTACAGAACTTAACTATACACATGAGTCCCGAAAGTAAAAGATTACATGACTCAACTAACAACAAGAGTCCTAATCAATATAGAAGAGTACATAACTCAACTAACAACATGCAATCCTAAAAGGTTCAACAAGAATTGTAAATATAATAAATTAAAAGAGTCTCAAATTCTCCCGCTATTTGTCTCAAAGGGATAAAAGGGCAGGGAAGAATCCTACAAAATAAAAGTTAGTCAACAAAATATTCAAAATAAAGAGTAGTAACAAAGAAACTAAAAGGAAATTTGTTTGAAATTTTGGAACCATCCATTTTACAACCAAAATCATGTTTCTTAATCCACTTAGATTTAACATGAGGAAAAATAGTCTTAAAAGGGGCATAATTAACATTAAATTGGGAACAATTCTCAGCAAAATCAGACTTTAAAGGGATACTAAGCATATTATTAACACCATTTTGCTGTCTACTTTAAAGCTTATAGTAGAATCGTCCTACATGACCCGTTTTAAGACATAAATTGCATTTCAAAACATGCCTATCATTGGATTTGGCATTAGCTGGAATTTTATGATGTTGAACACTTTCGATTTTTGTAGTTAAATTCAAACGCTTAAAGCAAAACTGTTCTAAATGACCAAGTTTGGAACAAAAATTAGAATGAAAAGTCCTTATCTCAACACAATCTGCATTATTATACCCAGTGGACAGTTTTTCATAATAAAAATTCAACCTTTTATAACAAAATTTCTCTAAATGTCCCTTCTTAGAGCAAAAACTACAATGAAAAGTAGGTTTGATATTTTGAACAATCCCAACATTTTTAATTTTTCTAAATTTGCCTAATTTAGTTTTATTTTGTCCTAATTTCTTTAAACAAAATTCTTCTAAATGACCATTTTTATGATACATGTTACAAAAAAATACCGGCTTAACATAAGCGGTATAAGAATCTTTAAATTCAGCATGTTTATAGCTCGTTTTAATTTCACTAGACTCGAGAAATTGTTCACTACAACTAACAAAATTAGTTTCATCAAAATTTTCGTCATTAAACCCAACTACTTTCAAAGGAACAAATTCGTCAACACTTAAACTCGAATTTGAAAGACCATCTACGTTTTTCAAAGAGACCTTATGGTCTTTTTGACATTCATCTTATTTATTCGAAACAGATTTAAGTTTAAATTGAGATTCATCAAATTTAATTAAGGCATCCTTATGTTGACTTTCAAGTAAGAGATTAGTTTCTGTCAACATACAAATATTTTCCTCAAGAAAAATAATGTTAGATTCAAAGTCATCAATACGCATGGCAGATTCTTCAATAATAAATTTGATTTGATCATTTAAAGCATCAATCTTAGATAAAAGTCTAGAATTTACTTCACCCAAGTATGTGTTGTCTTCATGTGTGCAAATATTAATAGAATTATAATACACACACAACCTTCTAAAACGATAGAATCGTCTACATCAACATATTCATCAATATCATAAAAAATACTCCCAAATTTAGACAAAAAAGTAGAAGATTCAGAAATGCTCCAAGCTTCTAAAGATGTGGTGCAAGACGAAAAACCTTTAAATTAGATTGCACCCATTGCTTGGCCGATGACATTTTTGCTTTTAATATTATATTATGAACAAAGCGTTGCCTCTTTAGAACATTCATAAAGGGATTTTCTCAAAGAAAATTTTACATCACCCAATTTTTTTCCCATACTAAAAACTAGATTTAAAAAATATAAAAATAGATTTTAAAAAGATTTCAAGATCTTCGCGGAATAAAAACTTTAATAAAGTGAATCCTGAAGCTCTGATACCACTTGAAACAACCTAATGGGTTACACGCTAGCGTGTATTAGGTTATGTAAAAACTCTTTTAACCCTTTGATATAAAATTTATTATAAATTATAAATTAAAAACACTCACGCACACTGATAAGTAAAAGTGGTGATGCTAGAAATTAAAATACCCTTTAAGAATGGAACGAGGAAAAGTGGAAGTGACACAATATTTGATCTCGAGGAAACCATCTTGGTGAAAAATCCCGTGTTCCCCGTTCCAGGACAACTCACACACCCAAATCCACTATTATCAATTATCAGTTACAGATTACAGTCCACCAGTTTACAATGAATTAAACTAAGCAAATACAAGCCGTACACCCAACCTAGTCTAAATACAACCTAACTTGACTGACAATCAGTCAACCCGATAACACCCAGGTAATAACGGCTATACACACGCACAACCACACACTAAAACTCGAGATCTCATGAAGTTTTGCAAAGCCAAATTAATTTATAGAGTTTGTTTTAATCAAAACATAAAAATTATCTTGTTTATAAATTGGGACTAAACACACACCATGTTATGTCTAATTTTAGTTAACAAGGATAATGAAAGTTTGAGATTAAATAAAACAGGAGCAGATAAAAAGTCCCCACACTCAAATAAAGTGAACACAAACAAAGTGTTCAACTTAGAGGATATAAATAGTTAGAGGTAAAAATCAGATTATCCATAATCTTAAATGAATTAAATTAAATCAATTTTAAAATAAAAGACATTTTAATAAAAAAAGTGTGACACAAAAGAAACTTCCAGTTTAACAAGTGCGCGCGCGCACACACACACACACACACACACACACACACACACACACACACATACACTAAATTGGGTGTAAATAATCTCAAGAACAAACACCCAATAAATTCATACTCAAATCTAAAACTGTCCAAATAAAATTAGCCCAAAGATTATGTTTGAACATCAACAAAATGTAAGGGTCCGTCTCGTTGATAATGGGCAAAAGAGTGGCAAATTTTATCTAGTTTTTTCACAGGAGGGTATCAAACAACCATTTGGCGAAATTAAAGTCAATCCAATTAATTTATTTAAAAATAATTTTTATATTATATTCGAATTGTTAAAAACAATTTTTACAATATTTTATATTACGGTTTTTTAAATTTTTTTAAAAACATTTTCTTAACAATTTCTTATAATATTAAAAACAGTTTTTAAAATATTACAAAATAATTTTTCAAAATTCACAATAGTTTTTTTAACTATTTAAAATAGTTTTTAAAATAGTTTTTTACAACTTTAAAAACGTTTTCACATTATATTCAAAACAATTTTCAAAAATGTTAAAATTGTTTTTATGATATTTTATATTACATTTTTTAAAACAAATTGTAAAATATTTTCTTAACAATTTTTTTATAATATTAAAAACCGTTTTTAAAATATTACAAATTAATTTTTAAATATTCGGAACTATTTTTTTGACAATTTAAAACAATTTTTAAATCTTTAAACTTGTTTTTATATTATATTCAAAACAGTTTTTAGAAATGTTAAAAATAGTTTTTACAATATTTTTATATTACGGTTTTTAAAAAAATTGTAAAATATTTTCTTAACAATTTTTTATTATATTAAAAACTGTTTTTAAAATATTACAAAACAATTTTTAAATATTCATAACTGTTTTTTTTAACTATTTGAAATAGTTTTAAAAAAAAGTTAAAAACGGTTTTTACAATATTTTTATATTACGTTTTTAAAAAAAATTGGTAAAGCATTTTCTTATCAATTTTTTGTAATATTAAAACAGTTTTTAAAATAGTACAAAATAGTTTTTAAATATTCATAACAATTTTTTAATTACTTAAAACATTTTTCAAATTGTTTTTTAAAACATTAAAACCGTTTAAGAAGTTAGCAAAATTTATTGGCAAATATTTCTCACTCAAATAGGTAAGCAAAGTTTGGCAACCGCTTATGCATAAAGGGTGTTGTACACTCACAAATAATGCCACGACAAATTGTGTAACCAAACAACCAAAAAGTTAGCAAATTTTCATATTTGCTAATTTTTTGGCAATTACCTAGGCAAAAACAGCTAACCAAGTGGACCTTAACAGATCTAAAAGACTAACAGGTATGAGTGTTCAAAGAAAACCAATTTAAACATACTAAATACACACACGAGTTCAGATTAGAACACACAATATTATGTTAAGAGTTGTCTAATTATATCCCACAAAACACCAAATAATCACGACCAAAATTTCAACTCTTCAACTGCTAAAACCTAGGCGCAAAATAGGTAAAATAAAAATGTCCTTAATAAATGAACTCAAAAGAGCAGTTTGTGAAAAAAAATCCAGTCACAATAAGAAATAGATCTGATTTTGCAAAAAAAAATAGAACACGTCTTAAAAAAAAAGTCAGATTAGAAATTTGTTCTTTAACGAGTTCTAGTAGCATAAAAAAATAGATCTATAATTGTTTTAAACCAATAAACGCATCAGTAGTAAAAAAAATTAAGTTCTCGGATCTTAACCACGCACAGATAAAAAAAAATTTAACAGCGAGTTTTAGCTCAACCAAACAACAAGACTCAATAAAGTTTTAGCGGACTTCAAAAAATTATAATAGATAAAATATATATAGGTAGTATTTGTAAGCATGTATATATCTACGTATATATGTAGTAATATATATGAGAATATAAGATTACCCTAAATCTGAAAAATTGTGTTCGAGCCAAACTAGAAAAACGATCCGCACGAAAAACCCTTTCTCAAAAGATATGCGTGAATCTTCCAAATAGTATAAATCCCCAACTCCAAACAACTACTCAAATCTTACAGAGGGTTTGTAAAAAAAATTTGTGAACCCGTACACAAGATCAACATCCCTCAAAAGATCCCAAGTAGTTGGAATAAAAAAATGTCAAAAATTCCTCGAACAGTATAGAGATCATATAGCTTAGATCCTAGTAGACCACAATCTGTAAATCTTTAACAGATCAAAAAAAAAAAATGGAGCAAAAGACTGTTCAGAAATCTAAAAAAACCAGTTCACAAATGGGTGTAGATAAAATCGAGAGAGCGAGGAGAAAAATGTAGGCAGTCGTGTATATATAGAGAGAAAGAAATGAACAAAGTGAAAACCCCAACTTTTCAAATACCCCAAACCGTAGATTATAAACCATCAACAAAAACAACCAAGCTCAATTCGTAAGGACGTACCTAGGGTAAAGACGTAAACTCAAGGAGATAAGTCGGACAACTTACACACTAAAAATATCTCGAACAAACCCAAATCTGTCCTCGAGCTAAGCAAACTCAGACCTCGAGCCAAACAATACGCAAACCCCAAACGGTCACAAACACAAAACAAAGAGCTGCCATTTAATGTTTGGGTCAAAATATTAATTAACCACATTTTGGTGATTAATCATGTTTCTTTAACCCATAAAAAATTTCAACAATAAAATTAATTAAAACAAATATGATTAATGCCTTAAAACACATAAAACAAATTATTTAAGATAACCTTCAAATATTTCATAACATTAATAAAAAATCCAAAAATTAAAACTCAATTAATAATATGAAAATTATGTTAGATAGAACAAAACAAAAAAAGTGTTTTATCAAAAATATATTATGTATCAAAATAATGGAATATGATTTAGCATATTAAACACATAACTCAGAAAAAATTTAATTTAAATAATACACTCCAAAAAAAATATTTTATATATAAAATCAATATAGGAAAATATTATTTAGGGTTTAAAAATAGATTTTAATAATAAAAAAATGCAAGAGCATCTAAAATATTGTTTGTCTCAAAATTGAGCCAACACAAGAAGAATGAGATTTTCAATATCCCTCTTTGGCCAATTATGAGACAAACTAAACTGAGACTCAAAAATAAGAAATGACACAAATTACATAACTTAACTATACACATGAGTCCCGAAAGTTAAAGATTACATGACTCAACTAACAACAAGAGTCCTAATCAATATAGAAGAGTACATAACTAAACTAACAACATGCAATCCTAAAAGGCTCAACAAGAATTGTAAATATAATAAATTAAAAGAGTCTCAAATTCTCCCGCTGTTTGTCTCAAAGGGATAAATGGGTAGGAAAGAATCCTACAAAATAAAAGTTAGTACAAAAAATATTCAAAATAAAGAGTACTAATAAACAAACTAAAAGGAAACTAGTTTGAAATTTTGGAACCATCCATTTTACAACCAAAATCATGTTTCTTAATCCACTTAGATTTAACATGAGGAAAAACAGTCTTAAAAGGGGCATAATTAACATTAAATTGAGAACAATTCTCAACAAAATCAGACTTTAAAGGGATAGTAAGCATATTATTAACACCATTTTGCTGTCTACTTTAACGCTTATAGAAGAATCGTCCTACATGACCCGTTTTAAGACAGAAATTGCATTTCAAAACATGCCTATCATTGGATTTGGCATTAGCTGGAATTTTATGATGTTCAACACTTTCGATTATGGTAGTTAAATTCAAACGCTTAAAGCAAAACTGTTCTAAATGACCAAGTTTGGAACAAAAATTACAATAAAAAGTCCTTTTCTCAACACAATCTGCATTATTATACCTAGTGGACAGTTTTTCATAATAAAAATTCAACCTTTTATAACAAAATTTCTCTAAATGTCCCTTCTTAGAGCAAAAACTACAATGAAAAGTAGGTTTGATATTTTGAACAATCCCAACATTTTGAATTTTTCTAAATTTGCCTAATTTAGTTTTATTTTGTCCTAATTTCTTTAAACAAAATTCTTCTAAATGACCATTTTTATGATAAATGTTACAAACAAATACCGGCTTAACATAAGCGGTATAAGAATCTTTAAATTCAGCATGTTTATAGCTCGTTTTAATTTCACTAGACTCGAGAAATTGTTCACTTCAACTAACAAAATTAGTTTCATCAAAATTTTCGGCATTAAACCCAACTGCTTTCAAAGGAACAAATTCGTCTACACTTAAACTCGAATTTGAAAGACCATTTACGTTTTTCAAAGCGACCTTAAGATCTTTTTGACATTCATCGTATTTATTCGAAACAGATTTAAGTTTAAATTGAGATTCATCAAATTTAATTAAGGCATGCTTATGTTGACTTTCAAGTAAGAGATTAATTTCGGTCAACATACAAATATTTTTCTCAAGAAAAATAATGTTAGATTCAAAGTCATCAATATGCATGGCAGATTCTTAAATAAAAAATTTGATTCGATCATTTAAAGCATCAATCTTAGATAAAAGTCTAGAATTTACTTCACCCAAGTATGTGTTGTCTTCATGTGTGCAAATATTAATAGAATTATAATACACACACAACCTTCTAAAACGATAGAATCATCTACATCAACACATTCATCAATATCATAAAAAATACTCCCAAATTTAGACAAAAAAGTAGAAGATTCAGAAATGCTCCAAGCTTCTAAAGATGTGGTGCAAGACGAAAAACCTTTAAATTAGATTGCACCCATTGCTTGGCCAATGACATTTTTGCTTTTATTATTATATTATGAACAAAGCATTGCCTCTTTAGAACATTCATAAAGGGATTTTCTCAAAGAAAATTTTACATCACCAATTTTTTTTCCCATACTAAAAACTAGATTTAAAAAATATAAAAATAGATTTTAAAAAGATTTCAAGATCTTCGCGGAATAAAAACTTTAATAAAGTGAATCCTGAAGCTCTGATACCACTTGAAACAACCTAATGGGTTACACGCTAGCGTGTATTAGGTTATGTAAAAACTCTTTTAACCCTTTAATATAAAATCTATTATAAATTATAAATTAAAAACACTCACGCACACTGATAAGTAAAAGTGGTGATGCTAGAAATTAAAATACCCTTTAAGAATGGGATGAGGAAAAGTGGAAGTGACTCAATATTTGATCTCGAGGAAACCATCTTGGTGAAAAATCCCGTGTTCCCCGTTCCAGGACAACTCACACACCCAAATCCACTATTATCAATTATCAGTTACAGATTACAGTCCACCAGTTTACAATGAATTAAACTAAGCAAATACAAGCCGTACACCCAACCTAGTCTAAATACAACCTAACTTGACTGACAATCAGTCAACCCGATAACACCCAGGTAATAATGGATATATACACGCACAACCACACACTAAAACTCGAGATCTCATGAAGTTTTGCAAAGCCAAATTAATTTATAGAGTTTGTTTTAATCAAAACATAAAAATTATCTTGTTTATAAATTGGGACTAAACACACACCAGGTTATGTCTAATTTTAGTTAACAAGGATAATGCAAGTTTGAGATTAAACAAAACAGGAGCAGATAAAAAGTCCACACACTCAAATAAAGTGAACACAAACAAAGTGTTCAACTTAGAGGATATAAATAGTTAGAGGTAAAAATTAGATTATCCATAATCTCAAATGAATTAAATTAAATCAATTTTAAAATAAAAGACATTTGGATAAAAAAAGTGTGACACAAAATAAACTTCCAGTTTAACAAGTGCGCGCGCACACACACACACACACACACACACACACACACACACTAAATTGGGTGTAAATAATCTCAAGAACAAACACCCAATAAATTCATACTCAAATCTAAAACAGTCCATATAAAATTAGCCCAAAGAGAGGAGGTTCGTAAGAAATTAAGAGAAGCTAATGACAGCATCTCTATCCCTTACGATCAATATACTTATGACCAACTCGTCAGTGTTGTCATTCAAGAGGGGCTTTCTCTCTGCAATGACCTTAAGCTTCAGAGGCAGCTTAAGAAACATAATCTTTCTGGAAAGAAAGAATTAGGAGAATTTTGTGATCAATTTGCTTACAATACTCGTGAGACTTCTAATCGAAAAGTCTCCCATAGAAACAAGAAAGTTTCTAAAAAGCCATATAAACGTAAAAAGAAACATTATAAAAATGTTATTAATCAGGGGGATAATTCTAAAAAGAAATTTTCTTAGAAATAAGAAAACTAACAAAACTAACCCTAAATGTTTCAAATGTGGCAAATATGGCCACTTTGCTAATAAATGAAAAATGGAAACTAAAATTAATAATCTGCAAATTGATGACCATTTGAAGACCCAATTAAGTAAACTCTTACTTAATTCTGACTCCTCTGAAGATTTAGAGGACTCATCTGAGAACGATGACGAGCTTTATTATATACAAAGCTCTAGTGACTCAGATATCTCCGAGAAAGGAGATTGTCAGTGCAAGCCTTTAACTGAGAGATGTAATCATCTCCAATCAGTTCTTCAAATGAATGGTTTAAGTCTTAATGTTCTCACTAGTCTGCAACAATCTATGATTGATGTCATCAATCAAGTTACTGACCCGGACGTTAAATTGAAACTAATTAAGCCTTGCTATATTCAGGAAAGCCTTCCTAATTCTTCAGATACCCTTCCTCAAAACCAACAGTACAGCCTTTCGGAGGTACTTAACCGTCTTGAAAAAGGTGAAGAATCTAATAAACCCGCTAACATTAAAGACCTAAGAGATGAAGTCAATAATCTTAAAATTGAGTTAAGACTTATTAAGAATCAACATAATAACATGCAAATTGAGATTAATAATCTCAAGAATACTTCAAAACATTCAAATCCGAAAATTCCTAAAACTGAAGATTCCGTGGATTATTTGGGTGTTATGAACCGTGTACCCAGCCAGAAGTGGTACACAACTGTCAACCTTGTTATTAACAAATAATTTACTTTGTGTAATATCATTGCTCTTGTTGACAGCGGTGCTGATATGAATTGTATTCAAGAAGGAATTGTCCCTACTGAATACTTTGAGAAGACTACTCAATCATTGTTTAATGCTAATGGTGATAGCATGGGCATTAAATATAAATTAACTAATGTCTCCATCTGTAACAATGGAATTTGTTTAGATAGTACCTTCTTGCTTATTAGCGATTTATCTCAGCAGATAATTTTAGGTACTCCTTTTTTTATCTTTACTTATGCCTATAGATAAAATTGATTCTAGTGGAATATATGCCACTGTTCAAAACCAAAAGATTGTTTTTTAATTTATTACCTAACCCGAGATTAAGAAAATCAACTCTTTGACAAATAATACTATTTTCAAAGAAAACCATTTGAATTTTCTTCAAAAAGAAATCTCTTTTTTAACTATCAAGCAGAAGCTGGAGTTACCTAACGTATTGCAAAAAATCAATGTTGTTAAAAATCAATTAATAACTGAAGTTTGCAGTGATATCCCTAATGCTTTTTGGGATAGAAAGAAACATATTGTTTCTCTTCCGTATGAAACTGATTTTAATGAAAAATCCATTCCTACTAAGGCCAGACCCAGTCAAATGAAGACTGAATTCCTTAACCTTTGTAAGAAGGAGATTCAGAGTCTTTTGGATAAAAAGCTTATAACTAAAAGTTATTCTCCTTGGAGTTGTACAACTTTTTATGTTAACAAGGCTGCTGAAAAGGAACGAGGTGTTCCTAGGCTTGTAATTAATTACAAGCCCCTTAATAATGTTTTGCAATGGATAAGATATCCAAAACCTAATAAAAAGGATTTACTTGATCGGCTTAACTCTGCCACTATCTTTTCCAAATTTGATTTAAAATCTGGATATTGGCAGATCCAAATTGCTCCACAAGATCGGTATAAGACTGCTTTTGTGGTTCCTTTTGGCCATTATCAATGGAATGTTTTGCCTTTTGGGCTTAAAAATGCCCCCTCTGAATTTCAAAATATCATGAACGATATGTTCAATCCTTATTCTGATTTTTCAATTGTCTATATTGATGATATCCTCATCTTTTATCAATTGATTGATCAACACTTTAAACATTTAAGGATTTTTAAAGATGTTATTAAAACTAATGGTTTAGTTGTCTCCGCACCTAGAATGAAAATTTTTCAAACTAAAATTCGATTTTTAGGACATAACGTAGGGGAAGGGAAAATACTCCCTATTGATCGAAGTATCGAATTTTCTTCCAAATTCCCTGACGAGTTAAAAGAAAAAACTCAACTCCAAAGATTTCTTGGTAGTCTCAATTACATTGGTGATTATTACAAAAATCTTGCACAAGATAGTGCAATCCTTTATACTAGGTTGAAAAAGAACCCTGCTCCTTGGACAATAGAGCACACCAAAGCTGTTCAGAAAATTAAACTGAAAGTCAAGCAATTGCCTTGCCTAGCTTTGGCTAATCCCTCATTTTCTAAAATTGTTGAAACTGATGCCTTGGATTTTGGCTATGGTGGTATTTTAAAACAACTTAATTCTTCAACTAAAAAGGAAGAACTTGTTCGTTTTACTTCTGGCGCCTGGAAAGATGCTCAGAAAAATTACTCGACCATTAAAAAAGAAATTATTTCGGTCGTAAAATGCATAACAAAATTTCAATATGATTTATTAAATCAGAAATTTTTACTACGAATTGATTGTAGTGCTGTTAAACAGGTTTTGTAAAAAGATGTTAAAAATATTATTTCAAAACAGATTTTTGCCAGGTGGCAAGCAAATTTATCCTCATTTGATTTTGATATTGAGCATATCAAAGGTGAAAACAATTCTCTTCATGATTTTCTAACTAGAGAGTTTTTGCAGAATCAATGAGTGGCCCCTCTAGAGGGCGTGGCAGAGGCCGTGGGCAATCCCACCAAAGGCCTGGAAAAGAGAAGATGGTGGTCAATGATGACCAATATCCTTCGATACAGGATTATTTGGAATTTCTTCGCCAGAGTGCACAGAATAGGGGAAAATTTAGTTCTCCTCCTAACCCTTTTAGCAAAAAGAAATCTGCTAAAGAAGTAATAGAAACCATTAAATATGATTTTATTCCTAATCAGAGGACTTCGGAATTAATACTCATTCTTAATGACGAAGATGAAAAGAAGATGTCTTCTCCATGGGAAATTAAGTCCCTTTACCTTAATACACATAATTATGATGTGTAAGAAGGCAAATACCGGACAGTATATGAGGCGATTCTCACTGAGACTGAATCTGTAGTGTTTAATCATACTAACAAACACCAGAATAATTTCAAGTCTCCTATTGCTTATAGCAAGGCTGTTTTAAAACAGTTTATTGGTCCCCGAGAATGGGGGATTCATCCTTTGAAGGCGCGAAAATTGAGTTCGCACACTGGATCCTATAATTACTGGGATTATGTCCAGGCTTGGACTAAAGCATTTTATTATCAAAATGCTGAGCACAAACACACATGGTTCTTTATTTTGTGCCCAAATTCCTTAAAAGAGACTTACCCATGATGGGTTATCAATTGGTGGGACAAATTTGGCCCAGGAATTGATTTTTTCCCTGATGAAATTTCCAAAGAAAAACTCTTTTTACCTTGGACCCAATTCCATCTAAAATTAAGAGGGAAAACTAAGATCCCAGTAGGGCTTAATACCCTACTATTTTTTACCGAGATAGGTATTCCTTGGATCTCTCGTTGGGATCTTCAATGTAGAGTTAACAATCTCAATGTTCCTCTACTTGAAAGAATATTTTTCTACAGATGGTGGAGTGGTGTTGACACTATTAATACCATTTCTAAAATAATAGAAAGCTTAAAGCACCACATGGCTTCGGTTGATGATTCACCACCTCCAGCTGAAAAGATGTCACCAGCTGTCAATCCGATCAAAGATTTGAAGCTTGCCATTAAGAAGAAATTTCCCAAAGCCACGGAGCAGGAGCTACTGCAGAAGGTTTTTGAATACACTCAAAGCCAATTCAGACCGGCTTTTGATTTTCCTGGAATGAAGACCAATCCTCTCAACGATGATTCTAATCCCATTCCATTACCTTCGGATGATGATGATACATCCATGGCCTCTGTCAAGAATGATAACCCTTTCTTTTGCCTTGCCGGAGAATCTCAAAACCCAGAAGATGATGAGTTTATTGGTGACATGTTCGACACCAACTTACCTACTGAGCCAACAATGGAGGCATTCTTCAACTCACTGAGTTCTGCCTTTCCAACTCGAAGATTGGATGGTACCTTTCCTAATCCGGACCCAGAGGATGGCCTAGATGATTTGAGATAAATGGCCCACCTGACCCCACAAAGATTCTCGTCGACGCTTGAAGACAAAGTTTGGCAGACTCGGCGATAGTGATAGGACCCACTGGCCCATCAGCCAACAAAACGTGATGAATGGAGGGACCCATTACACACCAGCCGACGCTTCACGACAAAAGAATTTGTCAGCCTCGAATAATGGAGGGACCCAAGGGTCGTTTTCTCAGGAATTATTTATTCCTTTCTATGTAATATAAATAGAGGACTCTGATTCATCTTTCAGACACCTCTTTCTTTACTCTCTATTTCTCTCTCTAATATTGTAATAAGCTTGTGGACTTTCCGGTCTTACTCCGATGGACTCTTATTCCGTTTGTAAGTTTTAAGTTTGTTTCAATTTCAGTTTATAATAAAAGTTTGTAATATATTCCAGTTATATTTCCGCTTATATTGATCCTCTTGTTTATGGCATCAGAGCCATGATTGGCTAAAACAGTGTGTTAATATTTAGGTTAGTGATGCTTATGGTCTGAAACTTATGTCGTAACAGTAAGTTACTATTCACATGAATAGTAAATACTGTTCACCGGTGTGAATAGTATTTTACTATTCACATTAAAAATCAAATTTAAATGATAATAATAAGGAGAAATAGAAATCTGGTTTTGATATGGACTGGTATTTGTCGCGTAAATGGGTTGCCGTGTTAGGCGTAGAGGCTTATTCCCGCAGTAAATCGTTGACCACTGGGTGTCAGAAGTGATTTCTAATTCGGCTTATTATATTCCTTTAAATCTAGATTTTTGATTTGTATAATATTTTCCTATTTCAGATCATAAGGCTATTACTATCCTAAGCATTAACATTTGTATTATGGATTTAAACACCATTGATACACACAACCCACAAGAGTTCGTGAAGAACTCTTCTTTAATTGAATTTGATGTTCAAAAGGATTTGAACAGGTGGACTATTCCTAAAGTCCAGCCTAAAACCATTTATAATACTAACTGGTATAACTTTCGTAGCAAGTACGCTATAAAAATTATGGAACAAACCATTAGTCTAAACGAGCAAGATAAGTCTATCGAACTCTTCAAATGGGATGATCTTAAAGATCATATAAAAGATAAAAATTATCATTTTATTCATGTTGGTTTAATTCAAATTGCTTTTAAACCCTTGACCCTTTCTGGTATGAACGCCTGTCGGCAAGCTACTCTACGTGATTGTAGGTGTACTAATTTTAGACAATCTTTGATGGGAGCAATTGAAACTAGTCTTTGTAATGGACCTGTTTATTTTGACGTGTTTCCAAATATAACTTTGTCTTTGTCTGACATGCACCTTTGTAAAGCTTTGAGTCTTAGGGTTCAAACTAAAGGTTATAATTTTCTTCCTGGATCGGAAACTATTGGGATTATCTATAGGATTTATTACAAGGTAATGAATACTATGGCCCCCAATATTAAACAATTTAGTCCTTTTGGTAAAATGTGTTAATTGACACACACCTTATAGATTCTAATGTGCACACACCTAGAACTATAAGTTGGGACGAAATTGATTTCCCAGAGACTTGGGCTATAAAAAATGCTGTTCCTCCCCAACCACGACAAAATGAAGATATTGGGGATATAATTGAGGATAAAGATGGTGATGTTTTTCTAAACTTTAGAAAATTTAATAAGTGTCAATCCTCTAGAAGCCAGTCTTCTAAACCTTTTGTTACCTATCCTCCATCTACTTCACGACACTCTGTTTGTGAAGATCCTAGAAGCCATCCATATCACGATGATATGCATCTTCATGGTATTTTTACCAATGAACAAATACCTCATGGTATTTATGAGAAGAAGGATACTTCTCAGCGTAGAGAATATCCTACATCGTCTGAAATGAACGTCAGACTTTAACCCTCTTTCGTTTTTTTTATAGTTTTTACAATTAATAGGAAAGAAATTAATGCTGAATTTTATCTACCTGGTTATGCTAAATTTCGTAATTGGTACTTTGCCAAATATAGCAAAACTGAGTTAGATAATTATAAAAATGAATTTTATAAATGGGTAGAAGATAACCAGCAGGTTACTTCTTTTGTTGTTTGGTTTCAAATGTTTTCTAAAGATAAGCATCTTTTTGTTCTTGAGGATAAACAGATTCTTAAAACGGAAGATAAACATTTAAAAATCTGGAAAACATCGAACGGTCAGATTATATCTGCGGTTCATCCTCCTACTGAACCACTTTCCCTAGATGTTGGAAGCACCAACCAGAGTAGCAGCGCCCCTAAGTTAGAAGCCAATGCCTTCCTTAATATGGAGACTGGGGACAGACTTCTTACACATAAGAAAGAATTAAATCCTCTTTACAAACAAGGTAATTACACCAACCTTATCCTAAATACGATAGGAAACCAACTCAATAGAATTGAGAACCTCCAGGTTAATCTTATGGCTAAGAAACCTGAAGACTTTAAGAAAAGTCTTGACCAACCTTTAGTTCAACCTCCTATTGAGGTTAAAGGTTTTAAAATGGGTAATAAAACTGATTTTATATCCCAACTTAAAGCGATTAAGAACAATCTTAAAGGGTTAAAAATCAATACTTTATCCCATATTGATTCTGATTCAGAATTTGACATTCCTTTGAAAGAAGCTCATGATTTTGAAGATTCTTTCAAAAATTCTGAAGATTATGTCAATAAAATTACTTATAGTAATAACATTGGCTATGTTGGACCTGTGAGAAATTACTATCACAGACCAACTCCTCAAGATCTCCTTTTTGAAGAAAGTACTGTGATGAACCCACAGTCTAACTTCCAGGGTAAAACCATTTATGAATGGAATATAGATGGTAAATCTGAACATCAAATCTATGAAATGATTCATCAAATGACCATGTATTCCACCATTTGTAAACAAAACCAGGCTTCAGATCAAAGCATTGCTCAGATGATCATAGCTGGGTTTACTGGTACTCTTAGGAGTTGGTGGTCGAACATTCTTACTGACAGTCAAAGAAATGACGTCATTAATGCTGTTAAAATTATAAAAGATGAACATATGAAAGACATAGGTACACATGATGTTGTTTATACCTTAATGCTTACAATTATTCTTCATTTTATTGGCAATAGAGATTATACTGGAGAACGTAACAGAGAATTGTTACAAAACCTTCGATGCCCTACCCTCAGCCAATTTAGATGGTACAAGGATGTCTTCCTTGCTAGGGTCACTCAGAGACTTGATGGAAATCATGACCATTGGAAAGCCAAATTTATTGATGGCCTTCCTACCTTCTTTGCTGAGAAGGTTCGTAAGAAATTAAGAGAAGCTAATGACAACATCTCTATCCCTTACGATTAATATACTTATGGCCAACTCGTCAGTGTTGTCATTCAAGAGGGGCTTTCTCTCTGCAATGACCTTAAGCTTCAGAGGCAGCTTAAGAAACAGAATCTTTCTGGAAAGAAAGAATTAGGAGAATTTTGTGATCAATTTGCTTACAATACTCCTGAGAGTTCTAATCGAAAAGTCTCCCATAGAAACAAGAAAGTTTCTAAAAAGCCATATAAACGTAAAAAGAAACATTATAAAAATGTTATTAATCAGGGGGATAATTCTAAAAAGAAATTTGTTAGAAATAAGAAAACTAACAAAACTAACACTTTCGATTTTTGTAGTTAAATTCAAACGCTTAAAGCAAAACTGTTCTAAATGACCAAGTTTGGAACAAAAATTACAATGAAAAGTCCTTTTCTCAACACAATCTGCATTATTATACTTAGTGGACAGTTTTTCATAATAAAAATTCAACCTTTTATAACAAAATTTCTCTAAATGCCCCTTCTTAGAGCAAAAACTACAATGAAAAGTAGGTTTGATATTTTGAACAATCCCAACATTTTGAATTTTTCTAAATTTGCCTAATTTAGTTTTATTTTGTCCTAATTTCTTTAAACAAAATTCTTCTAAATGACCATTTTTATGATAAATGTTACAAACAAATACCGGCTTAACATAAGCGGTATAAGAATCTTTAAATTCAGCATGTTTATAGCTCGTTTTAATTTCACTAGACTCGAGAAATTGTTCACTACAACTAACAAAATTAGTTTCATCAAAATTTTCGCCATTAAACCCAACTGCTTTCAAAGGAACAAATTCGTCGACACTGAAACTCGAATTTGAAAGACCATCTACGTTTTTCAAAGCGACCTTAAGATCTTTTTGACATTCATAGTATTTATTCGAAACAGATTTAAATTTAAATTGAGATTCATCAAATTTAATTAAGGCATCCTTATGTTGACTTTCAAGTAAGAGATTAGTTTCGGTCAACATACAAATATTTTTCTCAAGAAAAATAATGTTAGATTCAAAGTCATCAATATGCATGGCAGATTCTTCAATAATAAATTTGATTTGATCATTTAAAGCATCAATCTTAGATAAAAGTCTAGAATTTACTTCACCCAAGTACGTGTTGTCTTTATGTGTGCAAATATTAATAGAATTATAATACACACACAACCTTCTAAAACGATAGAATCTCTACATCAACACATTAATCAATATCATAAAAAATACTCCCAAAATTAGACAAAAAAGTAGAAGATTCAGAAATGCTACAAGCTTCTAAAGATGTGGTGCAAGACGAAAAACCTTTAAATTAGATTGCACCCATTGCTTGGTCAATGACATTTTTGCTTTTAATATTATATTATGAACAAAGCATTGCCTCTTTAGAACATTCATAAAGGGATTTTCTCAAAGAAAATTTTATATCACCAAATTTTTTTCCCATACTAAAAACTAGTTTTAAAAAATATAAAAATAGATTTTAAAAGGATTTCAAGATCTTCGCGGAATAAAAACTTTAATAAAATGAATCCTGAAGCTCTGATACCACTTGAAACAATCTAATGGGTTACACGCTAGCGTGTATTAGGTTATGTAAAAACTCTTTTAACCCTTTGATATAAAATCTATTATAAATTATAAATTAAAACACTCACGCACACTGATAAGTAAAAGTGGTGATGCTAGAAATTAAAATACCCTTTAAGAATGGGATGAGGAAAAGTGGAAGTGACACAATATTTGTTCTCGAGGAAACCATCTTGGTGAAAAATCCCGTGTTCCCAGTCCCACGATAGCTCACACACCTAAATACACTATTACCAATTATCGGTTACAGATTACAGTCCACCAGTTTACAATGAATTAACCTAAGCAAATACAAGTCGTACACCCAACCTAGTCTAAATACAACATAACCTGGCTGACAATCAGTCAACCCAATAACACCCAGGTAATAATGGCCATACACATGCACAACCACACACTAAAACTCGAGATCTCATGAAGTTTTGCAAAGCCGAATTAATTTATAGAGTTTGTTTTAATCAAAACATAAAAATTGTCTTGTTTATAAAATGGGACTAAACACACACTAGGTTATGTCTAATTTTAGTTAACAAGGATAATGAAAGTTTGAGATTAAATAAAACAGGAGCAGATAAAAAGTCCACACAATCAAATAAAGTGAACACAAAGAAAGTGTTCAACTTAGAGGATATAAATAGTTAGAGATAAAAATCAGATTATCCATAATCTCAAATGAATTAAATTAAATCAATTTTAAAATAAAAGGCATTTTAATAAAAAAAAGTGTGACACAAAAGAAACTTCCAGTTTAACAAGTGCACACACACACACACACACACTAAATTGGGTGTAAATAATCTCAAGAACAAACACCCAATAAATTCATACTCAAATCTAAAAGTGTCCAAATAAAATTAGCCCAAAGATTAAGTCCGAACATAAACAAAATGTCAGGGTCCGTCTGGTTGATAATGGACAAAAGAGTGGCAAATTTTGCCATAGGCAAATTTTATCTAGTTTTTTCACAGGAGGGTATCAAACAACCATTAGGCGAAATTAAAGTCAATCCAATTAATTTACTTAAAAATAATTTTTATATTATCTTCAAATATTTAAAAACAATTTTTACAATATTTTTATATTACGGTTTTTTAAAAAAATTGTTAAACATTTTCTTATAATATTAAAAACAGTTTTTAAAATATTACAAAATAATTTTTCAAAATTCACAACAGTTTTTCTAACTATTTAAAATAGTTTTTAAAATAGTTTTTTACAACTTAAAAAATGTTTTTACATTATATTCAAAACAGTTTTCAAAAATGTTAAAAGCAGTTTTTATGATATTTTATATTACGGTTCTTAAAACAAATTGCAAAATATTTTCTTAACAATTTTTTATAATATTTAAAACAGTTTTTAAAATATTACAAAATAATTTTTAAATATTCACAACTATTTTTTTAACAATTTAAAATAATTTTTAAAACTTTAAACTTGTTTTTATATTATATTCAAAACAGTTTTTAGAAATGTTAAAAATAGTTTTTACAATATTTTTATATTACGGTTTTTAAAAAAATTTGTAAAACATTTTCTTAACAATTTTTATAATATTAAAAACCGTTTTTAAAATATTACGAAACAATTTTTATATATTCATAACAATTTTTTTAACTATTTGAAATAGTTTAAAAAAAAAGTTAAAAACAGTTTTTACAATATTTTATATTACGTTTTTAAAAAAAATTGGTAAAACATTTTCTTAATAATTTTTTATAATATTAAAACAGTTTTTAAAATAGTACAAAATAGTTTTTAAATATTCATAACAATTTTTTAATTACTTAAAACATTTTTTAAAACATTAAAACCATTTAAGAAGTTAGCAAATTTATTGACAAATATTTCTCACTCAAATAGGTAAGTAAAGTTTGACAACCGCTTTATGCCTAAAGGGTGTTGTACACTGACAAATAATGCCACGACAAATTGTGTAACCAAACAACCAAAAAGTGAACAAATTTTCATATTTACTAATTTTCTGACAAGGCAAAAACAGCTAACCAAGCGATCCTAACAGATCTAAAAAACTAACAGGTATGAGTGTTCAAAGGAAACAAATTTAAACATACTAAATACACACACTAGTTCAGATTAGAACACACAGTATTATGTTAAGTGTTGTCCAAATATATCCCAACAAAACACCAAATAATCACAACAAAAAATCTCAACTCTTCAAATGTTAGAACCTAGGCACATAATAGGTAAAGCAAAACAGTCCTTAATAAATGAACTCAAAAGAGCAATTTGTGAAAAAAATCCAGTCACAAAAATAACTAGATCTGATTTTACAAAAAAAAAGAAAAAAAGAACACGTTATAAAAAAAACAGATTAAAATTGTTTTCTTTAACGAGTTCTAGTGCATAAAAAACCAGATTTAAAATTGTTTTAAACCAACAAACGGTGCAACAGTAAAAAAAATTAAGTTCTTGGGGATTAACCACTCACAGATAAAAAAAATTTAACAACGAGTTTTAGCTCAATCAAACAACAAGACTCAATAAAGTTTTAACGGACTTCAAAAGATTATAGCAGATCATTATATATATATATATATAGAGAGAGAGAGAGAGACGCTGGCTCCTGTGCACACCAAGTTTGCACATTACCGTTTAAAAGTAGTAAAAAAAATATTTTTGAGTTGATTTTTTTTGTGTGATATTTAAACATTTCAAGGAACCCATATAAAAAAAATCAGCTAAAAAATTTTTTTTTTGCTATTTTTAAAAAATCGGTCAAACTTTCACAGTTTTTAAGCCCTTTAAAAACTGCGAAAGTTTGACCGATTTTTTAAAAATAGCAAAAAAAGTGTTTTTGAGCTGATTTTTTTTATATGGGTTCCTTGAAATGTTTAAATATCACATAAAAAAATTGGTGTGCGCCAGCACTAAGTTTGCCTACTTTTAAAAGGTAATGTGCAAACTTAGTGTGCACAGGAGCCTGCCTCTATATATATATATATATATAATAAAGGAGCATGATTTTGACAAAAATATCTTAATTTTTTCATGCAGGACATTTTCTCATTTCATGCACATGCATGAAATGTCATGTTAATGTTTTTTTTTTAAATATATATTTTTTTAAAAATATTTTTTAAAATTCGTTCAAT
Source organism: Sambucus nigra (assembly GCA_949130495.1). Lineage (NCBI taxonomy): Eukaryota > Viridiplantae > Streptophyta > Magnoliopsida > Dipsacales > Adoxaceae > Sambucus > Sambucus nigra. Next base: position 335,382,719 of record OX422215.1, read on the forward strand.
ATATTTAATATTTTTAAAATTTATTAGATACATATATTTTTTAAAATTTTAATTTTATTTTTTATAATTTTTTTTTATTATGCACTGAGTTTTATCACGTGGGCAAATTTATCGCCGTGCCATCGGCACGGGCATCCGCTAGTATATATATATAGGAAGTATATGTCAGCAAGTATACATCTACATATATATGTATTAATATACAGGAGAATAGAAGATTACCCTAAATCTGAAAAACCCCGTTCAAGACGAACTACAAAAATGATGAGCGCGTGAATCTTCCAAATGGAGAAATCCCCAACTCCAAACAACTCCTCAAATCTTACACAGGGTTTGTAAAAAAAAAATTGTGAACTAGTTCACAAGATCAACAACCCTCAAAAGATCCCAAGTAGTTGGAATCAAAAAATGCCAAAAAATCCTCCAATAGTATATAGATCGTATAACTCAGATCCTAGTAGACCACAACTAGCACTGGCAAAATTATGGGCTGGGCCTAATTTGGGCGGGTCAAATATGGGTTGGGCTAAATGTGGGTTGGACCAAATGTGAGTTTGGTTAAATGTGGGCCGGGCCAAATATGGACGGACCAAATATGGGTTGGGCCAACCCATTATTTTTCTACTAAATTAAGTATTACAATTCGAGGTATATATAAAAAAAACTCATATTTTACTCATAACTTTTTAAAATGAGTATTATATTTGATTTGTATCTTTTAAAATTGAGCTCCATATTTGATTTTTTGCTTTCAAATATGGGCCCATATTTAACTCATAGCTTTGAAATATGGGCCCCATATTTAACTCATATCTTTTAAATATGGGCCCCATATTTAAATGCCTGGACTAATATTGATTGTTTTATTATTTGGGCCACATTTTGCCACTACTAACCACAACCCATAAATCTTTAACAACTCACAAAAAAAGGAGTAAAGATTGTGCAAAAATATCAAAAAATCAGCTCATAAATGGGTGTAGATAAAATCGAGAGAGAGAGAGAGAGAGAGAGGAGAAAAATGTTGGCAGTCATGTATTTAGAGAGAGAAAGAAATGAACAAAGTGAAAACCCCAACTTTTGAAATACCCCAAACTGTGGATTATAAACCATCAACAGAAACAACCAAGCTCAATTTGTAAGGACCTACCGGGGGTAAAGGCGTAAACTCAAGGAGACAAGTACGATAACTTGCACACCAAAAATGTCTCGAACAAACCCAAATATGTCCTCGAGCTAAGCACTCAGACCTCGAGTCAAACAACACGCAAACCCAAATGGTCACAAACACAAAACAAAGAGCTGCCATTTAATGTTTGGTTCAAAATATTCATTAACCACATTTTGATGATTAATCATGTTTATTTTAACCCATAAAATTATTTCAACACTAAAATTAATTAAAACAAATATGATTAATACCTTAACACACACAAAACAAATTATTTAAGATAAAAAAAATATAACCTTCAAATATTTCATGACATTAATTAAAAATCCAAAAATAAAAACTCAATTAATAATATGAAAATTATGAAAGGCAAAAATACACAACAAAAAAGTCTTTTATCAAAAATATATTATGCATCAAAATAACGGAATATGATTTAGCATATTAAACACGTAACTCAGATTTTTTTTAATTTAAATAATACAATCCAAAAAAATATTTTATATATTAAATCAATATAGAAAAATATGATTTAAGGTATAAAAATAGATTTTAATAATAAAAAATGCAGGAGCATCTAAAAACTTGTTTGTCTCAAAATTGAGACAACACAAGAAGAATGAGATTTTCATGTTCTTCTGGCTGGATCGACACGTGACTCTTTAACGAAGAGATCTCGTCCAATAAAGTTGCAATGTGCTATAATTTTCTACTTGGCATATGTGAGCCCACACCTCTTATCCTCACCCTTTTTTCCTTCCCAAGTATCTTGGTTAGGGCATCTGCTTCAATGTCATAGGGGTTGCACTTGAATTGACTGCTCGTTATGCCTTATATCATTTCCTATAACATAATATTATATTTAGGATATAATTTTAACATTATTTTATTATAATGTGTATATATACGATAATTTAATTCAAACTTACCAGAGTCAGAGCGAATTTGTCTGGGAATTAATTGGTCCCTTTTTTTCGTCGGGCATGCAGTACAAATTTACCCGATTAGCCCTTCTTTCGGAGTTCCCTTGGTCCTCTACGCCCATTCACTCTTTAGATCATCATATTATTTTGCCTAGTTTATGGACATCAAATTTCTTTGCCATTATTTGTTTATTTTTCTCCCTTATGGTAAATTTTCCCTCCCTGGACTCATTATCCAAGAAGATGTTCCATTGGTCAGTGGGCATTTGAACATTTGGGGGAACTCCACCTTTTAACCCCAGAATATCAGAACTTAATGCGCCATTCGATAAAACATTTTCCAAAGGTTCTTTTGATAGGTTATCATATGTTCAGCTATCGGGAAAGAACCTTTGCCTTCGAATCAGATGAGAATGTAAAAGTCTTAAACTTTTAATCCCATATGCCATCCTTTATGGCAGGATCAACCGTCTTCCAGTTGTCTGAGCACCCGACGCTCATAGTCATCTTTCTGAGAGATAGACAACAGGCGAACGTCAAGTTTTTTACCCGTAGGATTATTCCTAATTGCAGAGAACCCAATGGGCTCCTTATCATTGGTTTTGGATTCCTCGGTAGAGGTATATGGGGGTGTTGGATTAACAGGGATTCGTTGAGTTTGATGACTCAAGTATGGATTAGTAGATTGAATATGCGACGGAGTAGCGTACTGCCAAGTCACATGTGATGAGAATTAAGGAAGGGTGCAGGAGAGTGACCAGTTGGCGGTGTTCCATTATTTGGTTGATCATTTTCATTCCTGTTCGACATTGCATATAATTAAAGAAAACAAAATTTAACGACGAATGCATGCCAATCATGTTTATGACAATATACACACGTGCGCGCGCGCGCACACACACACACACCTTTTCAACAATTTTTAAAATATGCTCAATGTGTTTAATATTCATCCAATCAGTATTAGTTTTTAAAACTTATGAAATTTTGCACGCGGCCAGTTGGGCGGTTAATATTTATGATTGACTTATAGAGGTCTGTGATATGAACTCAAAATCCTTTATTCTTCAACTTATTTGAAAGTTCAATTTTAATGTGCATACGTCGCAAGACATCACAATTTGGGTAATTCATCTATCTATAGAGTTGTATCTACAATGGATGAATATTTTTTTACCATTTCTAACAGTGTCATCAACGTCAGTGCTCCGTTGGGATTGTAAAGGTCAAATATATTCTCTACAACCTCATCCTAGCATTCTCGAAAGGAAGACAGAATATGATCGAACATGTATGCTTGCGAGAAATCAACTCCACTATTTGTAAGGTAATTAAATCGTTCAATTTTTTTATTCCCGTACATGTAAATTAGACTTCCCTCTATATAGCGTGCGCTAATAAATGATGTTTTAGTGCTGTCCAATTGCACCCCCTCGTACTCTTTTTGAAAGTAATTATTATCGTGACTTATTTTTCCTGAGAAAATATACAAAAGGAGGGTGTGGATATGAGTCCTAGAGGTAATGACTCTAATTAATCCTAAATAAATTATTGTTTTCCAACCGATCAATCATACACAACAAGTCCACTATAAGTTTATTTTAATTAGATTAATTTTAAAATTACTATGTGTCCACCAAATGTGCAAGCCCTTTTACTAATTTGTGTTCAGCCAAACAATAACCACGTGAGGAAAAGGTGAACACGGCCACAAAAGTTAACCAAACAAATATATATGCATTTATATTCATATGCATAGTATCAATAAGTCCAATTTAAGTTTTTTTTAATTATATTAATCCTAAAATTACTGCGTGTCCAACGAATGTGCAATCCCTTCCACTAATTTGTGTTCACCCAAATATCAACCACTTAAGGAAGGGGTGAACACGAACATAATAGTTAACCAAACAGATACATGCATTAATATTCATTCGTATACTATCAACAAGAATAATTTAAGTTTATTTTAATCAAATTAATCCTAAAATTACTATGTGCCCACCAAATATGCAAGTCATTCCACCAATTTGTGTTCACCTAAACAAAAACCATTGAAGTGTATATTATATATATGCATTAATATTCATCCACAGAGTATCAACAAGTCCAATTTACGTTCGTTTTAATTAAATTAATCCTAAAAATACTATGTTTCCACCAAATGTGTAAGCCCTTCCACCAATTTGCGTTCACACAAATAACAACCACTTAAGGAGGGGTGAACACGACCCCAACATGTTAACCAAGAAATTATAACTATTTATAAAACTATATTACATAAAAGAAAAGATAAGTAACATTACCTGAATAAAGGAAGCACCTAGAATTAGTTGATCTTTAATAATTGTTCTCTAGTTGCATGCGCACATCGAATGAGAAGAAAACGTGTTAACATATTATTCAATCTAAAATGTTACCTGTGGTGACAATAAACCTCAACACAAAATAATAAGCAAATGCGATCACCGGAATAAACAAAGAACACGAAATAACTGTAATCACACACAACACAAGATATACGTGGTTCGGCAAGAGGGCCTACGTCCACGGTGGTGCTCTCTGTATTATATTTTTGTTTACTCCAGGGGAGTGTTTACAATTGCATGCCCTTTGCCTCGGGCTGAGGGTTTAATATATAGATGTCATTTTTTGGAGAGTGGGGGTCTTGGACTCCTCCACGTTAGCCCATAATCCCTAGAATATCTCTTGAGAGATTTTAGGGGTTGAATGGGTCATAACTGAATCGGTTATGCATGAGGCTTCTAGACTTTGGGTCGGACTTAATCGGGCACTCATCTGGGCCGGAATAATTAATCGAGGTACCCACGATTGCCCTTAAAATTTTTGGATCCCAATTTGGGCTAAATAATTTTAAATAATAGCCTTAATGGCATTTTTGTGAATTGCGCATCACCTTGGGATCAAAGCATCTTTCTCGAGTAGATTTAGGCGACAGTTTTTCTTTGTTTCCTGTGCGTCATGATTGAGAGGGTTTAAACTAGTTTGGAGAATCCATTTTCTGATGTCGCTTCAAACGTCTTTGCATTCTCAAGATTTATCCAACTTCTTACTGTGCTTTCTCACTTCTAGGTCTCGTCTTTCATCCTCAAGCTTCTTCCTTATCCTCCCATCTTATTTGCTTGTGGCTTTGCATCGTCTTAAGCTGATTCCTACTTCGTAAGTTCTTCACATTCATTCTCTTTTCTTTTTCTGTTGGAATTTCTTTATTATCGCTGTTAGGATTTTTCTTGTCTGATGGCAAAAATAGGCAATAGGTCGATAGCTGAATTTAGGAAGTTCTATAATATTCCAAACTGGGTAGATATTGAATGTGCCCCTATTCCTCGTAATGTTAGAGACATTGAGGACAATCATTGGATACATATTCTTCTATTGTCTCAGGGGGGACCTTACTTTCCCCCCGAATCGCTTGTTTTTGCATTTCTTTAGTTATTTCTGCATAGTTCCTGCACAGTGTTCGCCAAATGTTTGGAAGATCGTCAATGGTGTACATAGAATCAATCAGCTATATGGCACCAATCTATGCCTTCCTGAAATTTGTTATTGCTATTCTTTTTCCCGAACAAGCTTTTGTCTTCTTTATCTCAAAGCTAGGAGTCCTGACAGGGTATTGGTAGTCAACCTACCTGATTCCCACAAGGACTATTGGCATGAGAGATTTATTGCCAGGAACTGGCAGTTCCCTCCCCAAACTGAAGGGGCGAGGTACAGGGGACCTGAGATTCCCTTTTATGGGGAGGAATACATAGGTAAACATGGCTCTTGTTCTGCTCGTGGATTTTCTTTTATTGTACATGTCTTTCTTATATTTTCCTTTTTATCCTTTTCAGCGAAGACAAAGAACTCAGAACCTGCTCTTCGCGAGATTCGAGCTGCTGAACTGATTAAGGCTTGGAAGATCAGGGAGTATTTGGCTGACGGTGAGCATCATCGATCAACGACATTTCTTCTAGAGTACAAGAACATCGAGTCCAATTTCATCGCCCATCCTGCGGATAACATTCCTCAGCTAGATACCACAGAAGAGGTTGCTGCTGATCCAATTCAGTTGGACGAGGAGGAGAGCATCTTTGGTGAAGAGAGTGAGGGAGCTGACAGGGGTAGAGCTGAAGGTGGTCATAATGAGGAGAGTTCAAGTAACGAAGAATCTTTCAGTTCGGAAGAGGGTTCTACGGGTTCAGAGGTTTCTGTCTCGGAAGGCCCGGACAGTTCCAGCGAGGAAACTATGGCTCCTCCTAGGAAAAATCTGATCTAGGATGATGATAAAGACAATGTGCTGCTTGTTCGCAGGTTGAAGAAACAGAAATATGGGAGTGGGGATGTTACCACTGGCTCCCAGACAGTTTCTCACGAACAGGAGAAGAAGAAGAACGAGAGAGAGAGAGAGAAAGAAAGAAGAAGAGAGGAAGAAAAAGGAGAGGGAAGAAGAGAGAAGAAGAGAAGAAGTGAGGACCAAGGCAGGGCAGTCTTTGGTGCCCGTATCTGCCTTGGCTGAGGGGGCTTCTGTTGCCCTCTCCCCCCAATTGGCTCCGACGGTGCTCGAGAGAACAGTTTTTCCCGCTAATCGCCAGAGGTTGATGGGGACTGACCAGTTAGCCCCGAAGGCAAGTCAGGGGCTAACCTTGGTAAGTCTATTTTTTTCTTCTCTATTTTCGCGGCTCCTCTTTTAATGTCTCTCTTGCTAATATTCTTTTTTCTTTCTGCGGTTCGTATCTGATTTCACCATCCTCTATCGCAGCCGCGATGAGTTGGCGAGGAAGAATGCCGAGCTGGAGGCGAGTTTGAAGGCTGCCAACGTTGCTCAGAAGACTTTCGACCTTGCCCTGGCCAAAGCTAACCAGGTAAAAGAGACGACGTCTAAGGAGCTCGAGGAGCTGAGGCAGTCTTACGACTTGGTCTGTATGAGCAAACTGACAATCGTGGAGGAGAACAAAGTTCTTGCTGAGAAGGTGAAAAAGCTGAAATTCGAGGCTGCCACCATCAAAGAGAGTTCGTACAATGCCGGATGGGTCGCAACGTATGAGGATGCTGAGACTCAGATTGACTACATTGGTCGTCTTAACTTCAAGAAAGGTTGGGATATAACCTTGCTCGCTGCCGATGTGGATATTGATTCCCCCCTCTTTGATGAGTATGACCCTGGCCCCAAGCCTGTTGTGGATGAGATGCCTCCTCCTGCTGCCAATGAAGGTGCTCCTGCTGTCTTGATCACTTCTGTTGATCAGGTGGCTACTCCATCTGGGGGAGGCATGCCTGGGACTACTGCAGATAAGGGGAAGCAACCAGCGTCCTCAGAGCAGACTGAGGTTACCAGTTAGTCTTCTTTAGGGATCTTTTTTGTATTTGTTGTATTTTAGTTGTTCTTTTCTTTTTGCTGGTGTACTTGAACTTTCTTTAAATGAAATGAAATTCTGATCCGTTCTGCGTACTGATTTATTTATTCTTTACTGCTTATATGGTTTGTAGCTCATTGATGTTGAGGAATATATTCCTGCTTCCTCTCAACTAGAAAAAAATCTTGGTCCTGATGTGAGCAAACAAGTTCGTCGTGATTTTGTAAGAATTTGCAAGTCTCTTAGGTCAAGGAATCAAGAGTATAAGGACCAGTCGGAGCTCGTTACCAAGCTAAAGGATAGTCTCCAGGAGCTGGAGGATGTCGGTGCTTCTGTTCAAGAAGAAGTGGATGCTTTGAAGGCCAAGCTTCTGGATGCCTCTGAAGTTAATCAAGTTGGACAGGTACTTCAACAAGATAATGATGCTTTAAGAAGACAAGTCTCGCGACTTAGGAAGAATGCACCGAGCATTGCCCCTCAAGTTCTGTGTGGTTCCTCTTCTTCGGCTGGCCCGCGAGCTGGTACTGATGATAGTGGCCCATCTAGGGAGATTTTCGAGCTTCGAGGTGATGTTCGTAGGGCTTATGTGATAGCTGTTGGTCATCAAAGAGATGTTACTCTGTTGAGGCACCTATTCAAGAAAGGTCCTCGGCAGGTGCGGGCTGATTTTTATCATCAGGGTTGGAACGATGCTCCGACGAAGTTGAGAGAGGTTGAAGAGCTATCTTTCATTAGAGGATGGTTGAGTGCTCTTAGGAAGCTGCAAGTTCCTAGGAACTCTGTCCTCTGGTATCATCATGAGATCTCCCTTCAACTTTGATGCCAAACCCATTTAGGAGGGATGATCGGTGGGTTCCCATAGATGCCATCCTAAGGCAGCTCGTGGAACCAGATTCAAACGAAGTCGAGGAGGAATTAGCTCCTCATCCAGACGATAGCCGAAGAGCGCAAGTGGCTGACTCTTTTGATCAGCGACCTAATCGTCATTTGGATTTATTATACTCAGCATATGTAACTCTTTGTATACGTAGTGATGTAATAAAATAGTTAGGTTTTGGGCGATTCGCCGACTAAACATGTGTTGTGTATTTTTTTACTTCATTGACCTCTTGTTCGACTATCTTGGGCTCTTTTAGCTGACTAGACTTGATATAGGCAGAGTTGGTTTTGTTGAGTGACTATCCCCCAGTCCAGTATGCTTATAAGATACCATTATGCCTCACTTTACCTTTTAGGTTGTTTCGTCACACTTCTTTAGGCCTAAGTGTGGCAATGGATAAGATACACCTGGTGTTGGATGTTCTATCCGAGTAGGATTTTTGAGCCAGACATTGTTGGTGAGCAACCTGGGTTGGCCATATTACCTAAGGGTCCTTTGTAGGGTTTCATATATTGCCAGGGGGAATGCTAGGAGGTCATTCGTGCTTGATGATGAAAGCCTGAGGAGGGTCATACCCTGATTTATATGTTGAGAGGGGAGCCTGTTACTTGGAAAAGATGCATGAATTATAATGTAGTTGAGAAAAATCAACACTTCATAGCATGTCACTACCAAATTAATCTTTATTAATCATAAATGTATTGAAAATTTCAACATTGGGTTAAAAAAGAACAAAGAAAAACTAGAAGTAGAATTTCTTCAAATTGGCTGCATTCCAAGCTCTAGGTATCTCCCTGCCCTCCAGCGTTTCTAAGTGAAAGGCTCCTTGTAGGTCGTCTCTTATGACCTTGGATGGTCCCTCCCAGTTCGGCCCTAGCTTGTTATCTGATGGTTTTACTGCGCTGCCAAGAACTTTCCTTAGGACGTAGTCCCCAACTTGGAATGCTCTTGGATTGACCTTCTTGTTGTAGTGCCTTGCTAGCTGTTGCTGATAACCTGATAGTTTCACTAAAGCCGGCTCTCTTCGTTCCTCAGCTAGGTCAAGTTCAGCGAGCAATGATGCATCGCTCTGGCCTTGGTCGACCAGGGTGGACCTCGTGGTGGGGAGGACAACTTCCAAGGGGATGATTGCCTCCATACCATATGTTAGTGCAAACGTTGTTTCCCCAGTTGCTCATTATGGGGTAGTGAAGTAAGCCCATAGGATGTGGGGTAGCTCGTTTACCCATTCCCCTTTGTCTTGCTCCAATCGCTTCTTCAATCCATCAATCACTGTTTTGTTGGAAGCCTCATCTTGTTCGTTGCTCTGAGGGTATGCCACAGAGCTGAAGTAGTGCCTGGTCCCGTGGTTGTTACAGAAACCCTGGAAGAGGCCACTTTCAAACTGGGTACCATTGTCAGTGATGATGGTCTTGGGGATCCCAAAATGAGTAACAATGTTTCTCCATATGAATCTTATCATGTCTGCGCCCCTAATGTTCGCCAGCGGTTCTGCCTCTATCCATTTGGTGAAGTAGTCTGTTGCGACTAACAAATACTTGCGATTACCGGCTGCGGTAGAAAGGGGGCCCACGATGTCCATACCCTATTGGGCGAAAGGCCATGGGCTAGTAAGTGACTTCAGGTCTCTGGATGGATGATGAACCATAGGAGTGTGAAGTTGGCATTTCTTACACTTGCGAGCATATACTCCAGCATCTTTCTACATGTACGGCCATCGGTAGCCTTCTTTCATTGCTCGAAAAGCTAGCGACTTTCCCCCAATGTGACTCCCACAGGTTCCCTCATGGAGTTCGTGTAGGACTTGCTCGACGTCGTTTGGGTGAACGCATTGGAGGTAAGGACCAGTGAAAGATCTCTTGTACAGCTTGCCCTCGTCAGATAAGTGAAAGCGAGCAACTTTGACTCTTATCTGATGAGCGGTCTTCTTATCATCTGGTAGTGCACCATCCTTTAAATAATCCCTTAAGGGGTCCATCCAGTTGGGGGCTGTCTCAATCTGGAGAATATGCCCCTCGTTTGGCGGCTTGTTGATCTGGTTGATGCTTGGCTAGGCGAGGAAATCAATCAGAATTGTTCTCTTTAGGTCAGAATCAATTTTTGAGATTAGGGCTGCTAGGGCGTCAGCATGGCTATTTTGCCCTTTGGGAAACTACTGGATGCTGACTTGTTCAAAATTGACCATAATTTTCTTCGCTGTGGCGAGGTAGGCCGCCATCCTCTCATGTCTAGTGTTGAAGTCACCACTTATCTAGTTAGAGACCAGCTGTGAGTTGTCGAACACTTGGAGTTGCTTTGCTCCAAGCGCGTGTGCTTTCTGTAGGCCTATTATCAGTGATGCATATTCTGCTTCATTGTTGGAGGCTTCAAATCCAAACCTGATCCCTTGATCGAGGATTGCATCTTCAGGGGTAATCAGCACGATGCCTACTCCCGCCCCTTTGGAATTGGAGGCACCGTCAACGAACAGTTGCCAGATGCCTGGTGCGGAGGGGATTTCCTTTTGATGAAAAGTTTGAGTTTTATCACAAGGATGTTCTCCTATAAATTCTGCGATGAAGTCGGTGAGGATTAACCCCTTGATGGCATTCCTTGGCTGGAACTGAATGTCAAATCTCCTAAGCTCGACTGACCACTTTAATAGTCTACCTGACAGGTCTGCTTTTCTTCGGACTGCTTTAAGAGGGTTGGATGTTAGCACGATGATGGAGTGGGCCTCGAAGTAATGCTTCAATTTCCTTGAGGCTACCACTAGCGCAAAGGTGAGCTTTTCTAGAGGTAGGTACCGCTGTTTGGCGTTCAAAAGAGTTTTGCTCGCGTAATAGACTGGATGCTAGATCCCCGTTCTTTCGCATACAAGTGCAGAACTTACATCATGGCTGGATACTGCGAGGTATAATCATAGAGAATCGTTCTCTTGAGGTATTACGAGCGAGGGTGGTGTGCTGAGGTAACCTTTGAGCCCCTCTAATGCCTTCGATCAATCCTCGTTCCACTCCACATCTTTGCTTTTCTTCAATAACTGAAAGAATGGATGGCATCTTTCGGACGATTTTGAGATAAAACGATTAATGGCGGTGAGCATCCCCATGATCTTCTGCACGTCTCTTATTGTACGAAGGGCTGTACCCTATTGATGGCATCAATCTGGTATGGGTTGGCTTCAGTACCTATCTTGCTGACTAAGTACTCAAGAAATTTTCCTAACTGGACACCGAAGGAGCACTTACTTGCGTTGAGCTTCATTCGGTATTTCCTGAGGATTTCGAAAGTCCTTGATAGGTTAGAGAGGTGGTCTTATTTGAGCTTGCTCTTGATGAGCATATCATCGATTTAAACCTCCATAGTGCTTCCCATTTGGTCTTTGAATATTTTGGTGACCAACCGCTGGTAAGTTGCTCCTGCGTTTTTGAGCCCAAAGGGCATGACCTTATAGCAATATAACCCAACTGTGGTGATGACTGCTGTTTTGTCTTGATTTGGCTCGTGGAGGGGGATTTAGTGATACCCGGAGTATGCGTCTAGGAAACTCATTCTTTCATGATCCGCTGTGGCATCCACCAACTGGTCAATCTTTGGAAGAGGGAAACGGTCTTTAGGACAAGCTCTTTGAAGTCAATGCAGACTCTCCACTTCCCATTGCTTTTCGAGACTACTATTGGGTTGGATGGCCACTTAGGGAATTGAACTTCCCGTATGGATCCTGCATCCAACACTTTTTCCATTTCTTTCTCCACAGCTTTGGCTTTCTCGAGTGAAGTTCACAGAGCCTTCTGTGTGATCGGCTTGAAGTCCGGATCAACGTGTAAATGATGACAAACCACACTGGGATCAATCCCAGTCAGCTCGTAGGGTTCCCACGCGAAAACGTTCAAGTTACTTTGCAAATGTACTGTCAGTTCCTTTTTCTCTCGATCTGTGAGAGAGACTCCGATAAAAAACATCCTATCTTTTTTGTTTCTACTGGCTACGACTTCCTCCAGGTTCTCAACGACCCTCTCGGAGGGGAGGAGCCTGGTCTCCTCTACTCCGGGTCTTCCATAACTTAGTTACTATTGGGAAGGTATCAAACCTTCCTGTTCTTCAACCTTCTCCTTGGCTTTCTCAACTTTCTTTTCTAGTTTAAGTCGGATGGATGCTATAAAGCACCTTCTTTCCATCGCTTGATCACCATGGATCTCCACTACTCCTCGTTCAGTCACACATTTGAGCTTCTGATGGTAGGTAGACGGGACGACCTTCATTGCGTGCATCCATCCCCTGCCGAGGATGGCTTGGTGAGACAAATCAATATCAACCATGAGAAACTCGATCATTTAAGAGATGTTTCCTGCCCTTACTGGTAGGACAATCTTCACTAGATGGATGGTTACTTTCCCAGCAAAACCAACTAAAGGAACGGTGGCTTCCTTGAGGTCATCAACGCTTAACTTCAACTTCCTGAATAGGTCGATGTATATCACTTCGGATGAGCTACCTTGGTCGACGAGAAACCTGTCAACGCCATAGTTAGCTATCCTAAGTGTAATGATCTACACATCATGATGTGGGGTTCTTACTCCCACCAGGTCCTCGTTGATGAAGACAATATGCTTGTTGTAGTTGACATCTTCAGCTCACCGATGCTTCCCTGCTTGTGTCTTGGATGGATCGATCTGAAAAGCTTGCATTACTGCCGTAAGCTTCTTCAGTTCCATCCGAGTTGTGTTTCCCTGAATCTGCTTTAGGTCAAACTCCCCATGAATTACAACGAACTCATGGCCGATGTCCTCTTTGAGCACGTTATCGGGTCTCCAATCTCCATTGGCAGCTGCCTTCTCTGCCTTTTTCTCTACGAATTCGTTTAAGTGCCCAGCATGGGTTAACTCCTCAAGGTGAGACTTAAGGGCTTTGTAATCCTCAATTTTATGCCCGCCTTCCTTATGGAATGCACATCTTAGTGCGTTGTTACTCTTTGAGGGGTCTCCTGGGCCACTTAACGAACGGTTCGTCCTTGATCTTTGCCAGAATCTTGTAGATTGGTTCCTTAAAAACTGTGTTTACTGCTTGAAATGCTTTCGAGGCATCACTCTTATTCCCATTCTTAGGTGTAATATCCCTTATTTTTATGGCTTTTAATTATGAGATTAATTATAAGTAAGTGCTTTTAATTGTGGATTAAGTAAATTAATTGTCGATTAATTAAATTAATTTGGGATAATTAATTGTAAATTAATTCGGATTTAAATAACTAGCGAGACGAGAGTTAGTGTTTAAATATGATGAAAATTTTGAATATTACTAAGTGATTATAGTAATATGTGATTATTGAATTTATTAAAATTGTCGTGAGTTGAAAATACAACAGTTTCGGTAATTAGGTTGGAACGCGCGTGTTAGTCATGTCAGGACCCAATTTAATGGATTTAAAAGTATTTTATTTTTATGTCATCCGTATGAGCATTTTGACTGCGCCAACGTGTCCGGAAGGATCGAGATAGTCAGAAAACACTAGTCGGGAGTTTAGTTTGGGTCTCAGGGCATTTTTAGGCCTAACCGACAACCTGGGAGAGTATTTTAGTCATTCCTATTTTTGGTGAATATTGACCCACGAAAATTAGGAAATATTTATCAGCCAACCCTTGAGTCCCTTAGGGTTTTCACAAACAAAAATCATCATGGCAGTTAGAGAGGAAGATATGAGAAGTTCCAAGGTTTTCATGGCCATAATCACCACACACCACCACCACCATCGCCGGATTTGTGACCGAAAAGAGAGGGGGGAACAACCACTACCATCATCAACGGATCAGAATCTGTAATTTCCAGGCAAATGATTTATCTTGCAAAGATTCAAAGCATACATTTTACATGATAAATTTAGATTAGATGATTTATCGTAAATAAGTGAATTAATTGTGAAATTGGAGAATTTAAATATTGAATATGGGTAGGATTCATGTAGATGAAACTTCTGGGCATAAACTAGTTATGAAACCATGATTCATGCGTAGAAAATTGGGAATTTATGTTGAGTTATGAAGATCTTGAAAGAAATAGGAGAAATAGGGTTTTAATAGAAAAATTGGTGTTTTGATTTAAGAAACTGATGATTCATAATGATTTGATGATTCTAGTACATTAAAGATGATGTTAATATGTTAATAGGATGTTTAGTAAAATTTCTTGGGAGTTTGGGATGTTGTAATGAATATTTAGAAGTGTAAAAAGGAAGAAACCCATAACTGTTTAAGAGAATCTGGGCAAGTACCTGCTTGATCGATCGATCAATCTAAGAATGTCGATCGGTCGATCATCGATCGATCGATCCCTTTTTGTTGATCGATCGACCTCTCCTGATTTTTGGCAATTTTTTTTCTTTAAGGTTTAATGAATATTCCAAAGCCGGTATTAATTCTTAGGGTGATTAATATAATAGTTTGGGACTTATTTAAGGTCAGTAAGGTCTTAGTTATTGCCCGAAGAATATTATAACTTATGGGATTGAACGTTATAAGTACAAGCGATTACCGAGTGAGGACGATTTGAAACCTTTGGATTTGGGATGAAAGTGGAGTGAAAAATAATATAAGGGTATGAACAGTAGCAAAGGGATTTTATATTTGATGAGATAACATTATGAACAAATGGGGGACCTAGTATTCACTTGGGATAGGTATAAGTACCCAAATCCGTATGACGAGACAAGTCGCGTTAAATGAACGTTACCTAGAATATCCGGAACGTAAATATTGTGGGTGAGACTTAATATATTGAGGTGTATACCTATATTGAAATTATATATATACTGGCTGTGTGACTTTCTAGTATATGAATTGTTGCGTGTGTATATATATATATATATATATATATATGTATATGTATATGTATATGTATATTGTTGAGACTTCGAAAAGTATAATGGTCTCGAACTTTCGTTCCCGCTATGTGTAGGGACTTTATCGATATGATGCGGAGTGTACTTAGATTACTGTTCAGCGGAAATATTTAGCTGATTATTATAATTAACGCTCATGATGTAGTAATAAGAAGAGTGCATTGTTATATCACCCTTTAGAGACGTGGGAGTTAATACTCATGGTTGTATGTCTGGGGACGGTATTTTGAGAACCCCAATTATATTTGCATGATGTTTATGGAAGGTGATTTCCATTAATGTTAAGAGACAGTGTCTTCCGGAAGGGGTTCCTTATTTAAGTGAAATTGCGAAAGGAGATGTAACTTTATTGTCAAGAAACGGGAATATAGGGGTACATGTTATGGACCGAGGACCTAACAGATTCCGATGACCGACAATGCTAGGAAGTAGTGTATCGTGGGGTCCCTTATTTGGATTTTTCTTTGCAAGACACCCCATGCATGAAACTTAGCGTAAGGAGATGTGTGGCCATTCGTTCATGATTTGGATACCTCGATCGTTATGGAAGTATGTAGTTATAATTGGAAGTTAAAGGGTAAATTACGATAGAAGGCCAGTAGAGCCAGTGGTGTGGTGAGGAAGTACTGAAAAATTTTGGGTTTTATTTCGGCAGGTTGAAGGATGCTCTGAGGTTAAGGAGGATTTAGGATTTCAAATTCGGGGGTGATTGAGAACGCCCAAGTGGTATGGCCATGCTATAAATGCAGGGGCAATAAAGAGTTTGGAGTACTTATGAAGCGTATGTGATGTTTAAACGCGTTTGCATGACGTACATGGTGTATGGACACCTTGGTTTGCTGGTGTCAGGATCACCGGGAGAAGAGACGTAGATGGGTGAAATTCTTACTTGTGGAAATAACAAAATGGAAGTGGTAGAGTGGATTAAGAGTCGTGACAAGGACGAAAATCTATAGATTCTTGTGCAATCAGAGTAGCACGTCCAAAATTGGTTGAAGGGCAGTGGGAAGACATTTAAAAAGGGAGTATCCCTTTAGAAGACAAATATTTAACTATTATGGGCGATTTGAAGCGGAGTCCCACCCAATCGAAGGTTAAGGGTGGCTTACGCGTAAATAGAGTGAGGATGTCAATAAGGTATATACAGAGGAAATAAGAGAGTTATTGAGTAGCACTTAATGGGAGGAGTTATAAGTGGAAGTGGTGTTGAGCGGGACATAATTAGTAGCCCCATGTGCACCACCTATCGATAGAAATTGGTTGCAGTAAGGGTAACAACCAGAAACTTGGTGTCGAGCCGACAATTCCAGTAGTGGAAGAGTCAAGATGGTAAATTTCTTTGATGGGTTGCAATCATAAAGTTAAGTATCGAGTTCCTTCAAGTGTATGGAACGGGTTGTCAAGAAGGTAAGAAATTGTTATATCCTTGGGTGATTTACACTTGATATAGTGACCGTGTTGGTATATGGTCCTACCCAGTATTATTCTGAACTAGGATGAAATCCCCGAAACCCACCTTCATTATGGGGTATAAGGAAGTAGTGGGAAAAGTTTCGTTTAAGAAAGTTGTACCAGCGATAGCCCGAGGAATATGCGCAAGGTGATTGACGACTCGTGGAATCGAATGAAAGTAATTTTGGACTCATAACGACCGTTTCATTTCCATAGTGGATATCGCTAGTAAGTGAAGTATAATATGGTAATGAGGTAAGGATGTTACCTAATAGTAGAATTGCGCGACAACACCCGTACCTATATATAATGAACAAGGTACTTGCAGATGTTTGGTGTAAACGAACCATACTATCCTTCCTCTGGATGCTTAGAGGTGAGCGGATTATTAGAGTTTCGGGTCAGTCAGAAGTTAGAGTCCGATGACTACATTAGGATAATCACAACTCGTCTTAAGTGGCTTGCCCCTTGTATAAAAGTCACAACACCGGGAACAGAGATTCAAAGAACGGACAAGAGTTGTCAGATGTTTTAAGGTTTCTACCAGGATGGGAGTTTTGTGTTTAGATAAACGCGTGAGTTAATACGAAGTGAGGTGCGAACACACAATAATATTGAGATAATCGGCCGATGATGTATAGGCTATTCTTATTCGAATTTGTTTAGTAAGAGCACAACGTGAAGTGCATTTATTGAGATGAAATTCTATAACTAATAAAGTGTCGAGAGTGTTCAACAAAATTGTTTTGAAGCGGGGCTGTAGTGATTGAGCCATACTTTGAATTTTATTTTGAGTACTGGAGGATACCTAGCTTTTTCCAGATATGCCTTACTTTTCCTAATTTCGGGAGGAAATTCCGTTATTAGGGGGAAAGTATGTAATACCCCGTATTTTTATGGCTTTTAATTATGATATTAATTATAAGTAAGTGCTTTTAATTGTGGATTGAGTAAATTAATTGTGGATTAATTAAATTAATTTAGGATAATTAATTAGAAATTAATTCGAATTTAAATAACTAGTGAGACGAGAGTTAGTATTTAAATATGATGACTGAGTGATTATAGTAATATGTGATTATTGAATTTATTAAAATTGTCGTGAGTTGAAAATACGACAGTTTCGGTAATTAAGTTGGGACGCGCGTGTCAGTCGTGTCAGAAACCAATTTAATGGATTTAAAAGTATTTTTTTATGTCATCCGTATGAGCATTTTGAGTGCGCCAACGTGCCCGGAAGGGTCAAGATAGTCAGAAAACAGTAGTCGGGAGTTTAGTTTGGGTCTCTGGGCATTTTTAGGCCTAACCGGCAACCCGGGAGGGTATTTTAGTCATTCTTATTTTTTGTGAATATTGACCCACGAAAATTAGGAAATATTTATCAGCCAACCCTTGAGTCCCTTAGGGTTTTCACAACCAAAAATCATCATGGAAGTTAGAGAGGAAGATAGGAGAAGTTCCAAGGTTTTCATGGCCATAATCACCACACACCACCACCATCGCCGGATTTGTGACCGAAAAGAGAGGGGGGAACAACCACTACCATCATCAACGGATCAGAATCTGTAATTTCCAGGCAAGTGATTTATCTTGCAAAGATTCAAAGCATACATTTTACATGATAAATTTAGATTTGATGATTTATCATAAATAAGTGAATTAATTGTGAAATTGGACAATTTAAATATTGAATATGGGTAGGATTCATGTAGATGAAACTTCTGGGCATAAACTAGTTATGAAACCATGGTTCATGCGTAGAAAATTAGGAATTTATGTTGAGTTATGAAGATCTTGAAAGAAATAGGAGAAATAGGGTTTTAATGGAAAAAATGGTGTTTTGATTTAAGAAACTGATGATTTATAATGATTTAATGATTCCAGTACATAAAAGATGATGTTAATATGCTAATAGGATGTTTAGTAAAATTTCTTGGGAGTTTAGGACGTTGTAATGAAGATTTAGAGGTGTAAAAAGGAAGAAACACGTATCTGTTTAAGAGAATCTGGGATAGTACCTGCTTGATCGATCGATCGATCCAAGAATGTCGATCGATGATCGATCGATCAACCTCTCCTGATTTTTATTAATTATTTTTCTTTAAGGTTTAATGAATATTCCAAAGCCGGTATTGATTCTTAGGGTGATTAATATAATAGCTTGGGGCTTATTTAAGGTCACTAGGGTCTTAGTTATTGCCCGAAGAATATTATAACTTATGGGATTGAACGTTATAAGTACGAGCGGTTACCGAGTGAGGACTGTTTGAAACCTTTGGATTTGGGAGTGAAAGTGGAGTGAAAAATAATATAAGGGTATGAACAGTAGCAAAGGGATTTTATATTTGATGAGATAACATTAGGAACAAATGGGGGACCTAGTATTCACTTGGGATAGGTATAAGTACCCGAATCCGTATGACGAGACGAGTCGCGTTAAATGAACGTTACGTAGAATATCCGGAACGTAAATATTATGGGTGAGACTTAATATATTGAGGAGGTGTATACCTATATTGAAATTGTATATATACTGGATGTGTGACTTTCTAGTATATGGATTATTGCGTGTATAACATACCTACCATACTTGCTATCACGGGAGGTCGTTCGTAAGAGGATAGTCTGGTCTCGATGTGACCTTCGGGGGGACTTTAGATTGATACCTCAGAACATAGGACTTGAAAGGGATTATCGCTGAATGGATAAGTCTGCTGACCATGGGAGCGTAGGTATGTGCGTGACCCATGGGTATGTGAACTATGTTCGCCTCCATTATGTGTGATTTTTATTAAAACGGTTCCTGAGTGATTCGGAACTTTTGATCCTCACGTACGTGATGTACCGGGATTCGATAGCAGAGTATGAGGGCATCGTAGGTTCTATCCTTATGGGGTGCCTGATTTGTATACGAGATATTATAATAGTTTATATGCATATACTTGTGATAGTTCTGTCGTGTTGTTTAGTAGATAAGAATAACTAAGATATTTGAATGGGCTAAGAATGGGATAATTTAATTAACACTTGAGATAAGTAAATTAATGAATGTGAATATGGGTTATGAATATAACTTGTTTGGGTATTAAGGTTACAGAGTCTATGTTAGAGTGCGGAAGAAGGAACGGTACAGACTAGTTAGTTAGCGGCATAACTAGGATGGGTTAAGGGTATACGGTAGGCGTGCACATTTAGTTGAGAGGTAAGAAACTCATGTGAGAGTACGGAATTAACACGTTTATAATATGTGTTGTTTAATTATAATTTAAACACTTGCTAAACTTTTAAACTGTTTTCACCTCGGGCTCTGACCCATTTTCCTCCAAATCTATTTTGTTTTGTTAAAACATTTTTAGGTGCCCAGCCACAGGGACGCCAAGCATAGGAGTTCCATTATGATGACGTGCTGTAGCTGCAGTGGAAGCTACATGATTCTGGGTATTAGACGCCTTCATATTTATCCTTGGTTTCTTCAGAGTCATTTGTATCAGTTAGGGCATGTCGCCCATTCTTATTTAGAGGTTGTAGTTACAGACTATCATTATTTTGGTTATTGGTTTATTTATTCAGACTCTTGTATTGGGACTTTATTTACTCTGGCATTATTATTGGAGTGTTTACTCTAGACTCAGTTTATTTCCTTTCATTGATTATTCATTTGAGATTGTTTATGCGAATAATGGTTGTTGACTGAATTACTTGGATTATGTTAATTTAATTAGTAAAATTTGGCATCTCTCTTTTTAAATATTAGGTGGCTAGTAATAAATTAAATATTTTCGACAGTGATGCTACAACTGAACCAACTTGATATTTTGTATTAATTTAATAAAGGAGTAGCTACCCGATATTTAATTAGTCGGGGTGTTACATGTGGTATCAGAGCATCAGGTTTTACTGTCCTTTAGGATCTGTGTGGCTTATTATTCTTCCAGCGTAGCTTTCTTTGATATAGAGCCCTATGTTTAGGATTGTTTATTTCTTTGGTGAGATTTCATTCTCCTGCTATGATGTATATGATAGTGAATCTTATTTGCATTTGAGTGTGTTCGTGTGCCGAACAATGCAGTACGTCAGGCGAAGACAGTTGGGCGGACAATAGGAGGTAAAGATTAGTTGAGATTACTTGATTTATTAAAAAAAAGATGACAGTAGTTGAAGTCACCCATATTATGGCATGGAAGTCCAGGACGGTATAGACGGCTAAGGCGCGACTTGTGACTTCCAGGTACAACTATAGTATAAAGTGGGGTCAAATTAGACTCACCCAGGAAGGTTGGAATGGGAGAGAGTCAGATGAAATATGAAAGAGAACCATAAGTGGAAATACTAGAAATGCGGAGATGGCGTGTGTTAGCCAACGAAGGTAAAATATCCAAAGGCATGGGCATATGTCGGAGTATGGCTAATCGGGAGTGAAGATTTGGGATAAATTTTTTTCTTGGCTCGTAAGAGCAGAGTTACAATGGTGAGAGGCAACCACCACACTTAGAGGTGGAATATTTTGTCAAAAGAAGGTGCATACGTATGACTTGGCCATAAGTTCCTTCATCAGATGTTCATGATAAGATGCGAACGTTGTTCTGAACTCACACAAGAGGGTCGGACAGAGGTCACTTTGTGAAAAGAAATTTAATTAATTAGCGAACCTTACACCGGGTGAAGTAGGTGAAATGGAGAAGAGGACATTAAAGGGAGAATTTGCATACAAGAAGAATTGTTAGCACTTCTGGGAAATTCTGTTTGGATGATCAATGTAGATGGTAGTTAAGTCGCATTTTGTTAATATGGAGGTAAGCGCTTCCTTGTGAGGGGAGCTACAAGAATCGAAGAATTTAGATAGAGTAAGACTGGGGGAAATGGTGTTGAAGAAGCACCACAAGGGGGAGATCCATCAGTGAGCCCATTTAAATGATTCAGATAGCTGAATTGTTACTAAGCGATGGTGATTTCAGAAAGAGATGTGGAAACCAGTAGCGTGTTCCTTAGGGCCATCAAAGCTAAGGGAACAATGAAGATAGTCATCAGAGTCGAGACTACTAACGTCCGAGAGAAGGACCACCTTAACATGGTCAGTGTGACTAGAGATAAGTGGAGTATGAGTAGAGGTATTTTGTGGGGAGTGAAACCCATGCGTTATAAATGTTTTTCGAAGCAAGTATAGGGATAAGGGTATGGTGCCTAGCAAGAATAGTAGTTATTAAAATTTTCAGTTTGGTACGGATAGGTGTGATAAGTCCAAGAACCATTTAAGCTGCGAGGGCGATTGGCAAGGTAGAAGTATGAGTTATATCCTCAGAGGATGTTGCGTGTTGTATGTGGCATGAACGAGTTGCTACATTTGTTATTATTGCTATTTTCGTTTGAGAGTCGCGTTTAGCGAGTATCTCGACAATGTTATTATTTATGTGAATATTCCTCCCTGGTATAATGGGGTTACCTTTAGTGTTATCCGCGGAGGATGCATGGGTATATTGAAAGCGATATATACTTTATTTAAATTCTCGTTTTAGTGTTGTGTTATACGAGTATGATATTATCCTAATTATAGTTTTATTATAATGTTTAAATCAATAATGTGCGGTTATTGCAAGTCTATCGGGGTTACTGCCTTGGTGTAGAATGTTTTGTACTGGCGAGGCCCTATCTGCGAGAGGGCCGGGCTCGCGATTGTATTTTTGATTACATATATATATATATATATATATATATATATATATATATATATATATATATATATATATATATATATATATATATATATATATATATATATATATGTGTGTGTGTGTGTGTGTATATTGTTGAGACTTCGAAAAGTATAATGGTCTCGAACTTTCGTTCCCGCTATGTGTAGGGACTTTATCGATATGATGCGGAGCGTATTTAGTTTACTGTTCAGCGGAAAGATTTAGCTGATTATTATAATTAACGCTCAGGATGTAGTAATAAGAAGAGTGCATTGTTATATCACCCTTTAGAGACGTGGGAGTTAATACTCATGGTTGTATGTCTGGGGACGGTATTTTGAGAACCCCGATTATATTTGCATGATGTTTATGGAAGGTGATTTCCATCAATGTTAATAGACAGTGTCTTTCGAAAGGATTTCCTTATTTAAGTGAAATTGCGGAAGGTGATGTAACTTTATTGTCAAGAAACGGGAATATAGGGGTACATGTTATGGACCGAGGGCCTAACAGATTCCGATGACCGACAAAGCAAGGAAGTAGTGTATCGGGGGGTTCCTTGTTTGGATTTTTCTTTGCGAGACACCCCATGCATGAAACATAGCGTAAGGTTGGTAGTAAGTAGATGTGTGGCCATTCGTTCATGATTTGGATACCTCGATCGTTATGGATGTAGTTATAACTGGAAGTTAAAGGGTAAATTACGATATAAGGCCAGTAGAACCAGTGGTGTGATGAGGAGGTACTGAAAAATTTTGGGTTTTATTTCGGCGGGTTAAAGGATGCACTGAGGTTAAGGAGGATTTAGGATTTCAAATTCGGGGGTGATTGAGAACGCCCAAGTGGTATAGCCACGCTATAAATGCAGGGGCAATAAAGAGTTTGGAGTACTTATGAAGCGTATGTGATGTTTAAACCCGTTTGCATGACGTATAGGGTGTATGGACACCTTGGTTTGCTGGTGTCAGGATCGCCGGGAGAAGAGACATAGATGGGTGAAATTCTTACTTGTTGAAATAACAAAATGAAAGTGGTATAGTGGATTAAGCGTCGTGACAAGGACGACAATCTATAGATTCTTGTGCAATCAGAGTAGCACGTCCAAAATTGGTTGAAGGGCAGTGGGAAGACATTTAAAAAGGGAGTATCCCTTTAGAAGACAAATATTTAACTATTATGGGCGATTTGAAGCGGAGTCCCACCCAATCGAAGGTTAAGGGTGGCTTACGCGTAAATAGAGTGAGGATGTCAATAAGGTATATGCAGAGGGAAGAAGAGAGTTATTGAGTAGCACTTAATGGGAGGAGTTATAAGTGGAAGTGGTGTTGAGCGGGACATAATTAGTAGCCCCATGTGCACCACCTATCGATAGAAATAGGTTGCAGTAAGGGTAACAATCAGAAACTTGGTGTCGATCCGACAATTCCAGTAGCGGAAGAGTCAAGATGGTAAATTTCTTTGATGGGTTGCAATCATAAAGTTAAATATCGAGTTCCTTCAAGTGTATGGAACGAGTTGTCAAGAAGGGAAGAAATTTTTATATCCTTGGGTGATTTACACTTGATATAGTGACTGTGCCGGTATGTGGTCCTACCCAGTATTATTCTGAACTAGGATGAAATCTCCGAAACCCACCTTCATTATGGGGCATAAGGAAGTAGTGGGAAAAGTTTCGTTTAAGAAAGTTGTGCCACCGATAGCCCGAGGAATATGCGCAAGGTGATTGACGACTCGTGGAACCGTATGAAAGTAATTTTGGACTCATAACGACCGTTTCATTTCCATAGTGGATATCGCTAGTAAGTGAAGTATAATATGGTAATGAGGTAAGGATGTTACCTAATAGTAGAATTGTGCGACAACACCCGTACCTATTCATAATGAACAAGGTACTTGCAGATGTTTGGTGTAAACGAACCATACTATCCTTCCTCCGGATGCTTAAAGGTGAGCGGATTATTAGAGTTTCGGGTTAGTCAGAAGTTAGAGTCCGATGACTACATTAGGATAATCACAACTCGTCTTAAGTGGCTTGTCCCTTGTATAAAAGTCACAATGCTGGGAACAAAGATTCAAAGAACGGACAAGAGTAGTCAGATGTTTTAAGGTTTCTCCCAGGATGGGAGTTTTGTGTTTAGATAAACGCGTGAGTTAATACGAAGTGAGGTGCGAACACACAATAATATTGAGATAATCGGCCGATGATGTATAAGCTATTCTTATTCGAATTTGTTTAGTAAGAGCACAACGTGAAGTGTATTTATTGAGATGAAATTCTATAACTAATAAAGTGTCGAGAGTGTTCAACAAACTTGTTTTGAAGCGGGGCTGTAGTGATTGAGCCATACTTTGAATTTTATTTTGAGTACTGGAGGATACCTAGCTTTTTCCAGATATGCCTTACTTTTCCTAATTTTGGGAGGAAATTTCGTTATTAAGGGGGAAGTATGTAATACCCCTTATTTTTATGGCTTTTAATTATGAGATTAATTATAAGTAAGTGCTTTTAATTGTGGATTAAGTAAATTAATTGTGGATTAATTAAATTAATTTAGGATAATTAATTGGAAATTAATTCGAATTTAAATAACTAGCGAGACGAGAGTTAGTATTTAAACATGACGACTGAGTGATTATAGTAATATGTGATAATTGAATTTATTAAAATTGTCGTGAGTTGAAAATACGGTAGTTTCGGTAATTAAGTTGGGACACGCGTGTCAGTTGTGTCAGAAACCAATTTAATGGATTTAAAAGTATTTTTTTATGTCATCCGTATGAGCATTTTGAGTGCGCCAACGTGCCCAGAAGGGTCGAGATAGTCAGAAAACACTAGAATGGAGTTTAGTTTGGGTCTCAGGGCATTTTTAGGCCTAACCGACAACCTGGGAGAGTATTTTAGTCATTCCTATTTTTGGTGAATATTGACCCACGAAAATTAGGAAATATTTATCAGCCAACCCTTGAGTCCCTTAGGGTTTTCACAAACAAAAATCATCATGGCAGTTAGAGAGGAAGATATGAGAAGTTCCAAGGTTTTCATGGCCATAATCACCACACACCACCACCATCGCCGGATTTGTGACCGAAAAGAGAGGGGAGGAACAACCACTACCATCATCAACAGATCAGAATCTGTAATTTCCAGGCAAGTGATTTATCTTGCAAAGATATTGTGAAATTGGAGAATTTAAATATTGAATATGGGTAGGATTCATGTAGATGAAACTTCTGGGCATAAATTAGTTATGAAACCATGATTTGTGGGTAGAAAATTGGGAATTTATGTTGAGTTATGAAGATCTTGAAAGAAATAGGAGAAATAGGGTTTTTATGGAAAAATGGGTGTTTTGATTTAAGAAACTGATGATTCATAATGATTTAATGATTCTAGTACATTAAAAATGATGTTAATATGTTAATAGGATGTTTAGTAAACGTTCTTGGGAGTTTGGGACGTTGTAATGAAGATTTAGAGGTGTAAAAAGGAAAAAACCCGTAACTGTTTAAGAGAATCTGGGCAAGTACCTGTTTGATCGATCGATCGATCCAAGAATGTCGATCGATCCCTTTTTGTCGATCGATCGACCTCTCCTGATTTGTTGGCAATTGTTTTCCTTAAGGTTTAATGAATATTCCAAAGCCGGTATTGATTCTTAGGGTGATTAATATAATAGTTTGGGACTTATTTAAGGTCAGTAGGGTCTTAGTTATTGCCCGAAGAATATTATAACTTATGGGATTGAACGTTATAAGTACGAGCAGTTACCGAGTGAGGACGGTTTGAAACCTTTGGATTTTGGCTTGAAAGTGGAGTGAAAAATTATTTAAGGGTATGAACAGTAGCAAAGGGATTTTATATTTGATGAGATAACATTAGGAACGAATGGGGGACTTAGTATTCACTTGGGATAGGTATAAGTACCCGAATCCGTATGACGAGATGAGTCGCGTTAAATGAACGTTACGTAGAATATCCGGAACGTAAATTGTGGGTGAGACTCAATATAATGAGGATGTGTATACCTATATTGAAATTTTATATATACTAACTGTGTGACTTTCTAGTATATGGATTATTGCGTGTATAACATACCTACCATACTTGCTATCACGGGAGGTCGTTCGTAAGAGGATAGGCTAGTCTCGATGTGACCTTCGGGGGAACTTTAGATTGATACCTTAGAACCTAGGACTTGGAAGGGCTTATCGCTATATGGATAAGTCTGCTGACCTTGGGAGCGTAGGTATGTGGGTGACCCATGGGTATGTGAACTATGTTCGCCTCCATTATGTGTGATTTTTATTAAAACGGTTCCTAAGTGATTCGGAACTTGTGATCCTCACGTACGTGATGTACCGGGGTTCGATAGCAGAGTATGAGGGAATCGTAAGTTCTATCCTTGTGGGGTGCCTGATTTATATACGAGATATTATACTAGTTTATATGCATATACTTGTGATAATTCTGTCGTGTTGTTTAGTAGATAAGAATAACTAAGATATTTGAATGGGCTAAGAATGGGATAATTTAATTAACACTTGAGATAAGTAAATTAATGAATGTGAATATGGGTTATGAATATAATTGTTTGGGTATTAAGGTTACAGAGTCTATGTTAGAGTGCGGAAGCAGGAACGGTACAGACTAGTTAGTTAGCGGCATAACTAGGATGGGTTAAGGGTATACGGTAGGCGTGCACATTTAGTTGAGAGGCGAGAAACTCATGTGAGAGTACGCAATTAACATGTTTATAATATGTGTTGTTTAATTGTAATTTAAACACTTGCTAAACTTTTAAACTGTTTTCACCTCGGGCTCTGACCCATTTTTCTCAAATCTATTTTGTTTTGTAAAAACATTTTTAGGTGCCCAGCCACAGGGACGCCAAGCATAGGAGTTCCATTCTGATGACGTGTTGTAGCTGTTGTGGAAGCTACATGATTCTGGGTATTAGACACCTTCATATTTATCCTTGGTTCCTTCAGAGTCATTTGTATCAGTTAGGGCATGTCGCCCATTCATATTTAGAGGTTATAGTTACAGACTATCATTATTTCGGTTATTGGTTTATTTATTCAGACTCTTGTATTGGGACTTTATTTACTCTGGCATTATTATTATTGGAGTGTTTACTCCAGACTCAGTTTATTTCCTTTCGTTGATTATTCATTTGAGATTGTTTACACGAATACTGGTTGTTGACTTAATTACTTGGATTATGTTAATTTAATTAGTAAAATTTGGCATCTCTCTTTTTAAATATTATGTGGCTAGTAATAAATTAAATGTTTTCGACAGTTATGCTACAATTGAACCAACTTGATATTTTGTATTAATTTAATAAAGGAGTAGCTACCCGGTATTTAATTAGTCGGAGTGTTACATTAGGTCCTCTCCTGCCCCCATTCTTACTTCCTTTCTTTTGATTCTCAGTTTTGTCGCTGCTCTTGCCGACGAACTTGGCGTGACCATTTTCTCCTGCGTTGAGATGGGTCACATCTTCAACTTTGGCGTATTTCTCAACACAAGCAATTAAGTCGTCAATGGCCGTGGCCTCCTTCTTAGTGAGGGACTGGTGCAAGAGGCAGGAGTTGGGTAAACTAATCTTAAAGGATTCCACGACGACCTGCTCCGAGCAGTCCTCGACCTCGTTGAATAGCTCCCAATATCTCTTTGCATATCTCTGAGGCTCTCATGGGGCGTTTTCTTTATTATCAATAAAGCGTCCATCCTCTTCGAATGGGAGTTGCTGGTAATGAAGTGAGCTGTGAAGAACTCTGCTAGGGACTCGAAGCTTCTGATGGATCTGTAAGGGAGTTTCTCGAACCACTTTTGATCCACGTCATGCAAGCTCGACGAAAATATCTAGCACATCAGCGCGTCCTTATGGTTCTAGAGGGTCATGACCTACCTATAATGCCTAACATGGTCGATAGGATCAGTTTTTTAATCGTAGATCTTGAATCTGGGCATCGCGAACTTCTTGGGGCCTTCTTCTTGTTCTTCTTCTTCTTGTTCTTCTTCTTCTTCTTCTTCTTCTTCTACTATCTCCCGTGATAAAAGGGATTTCATTTGGGTCCTGACAGCTCGTCTGGCTAGCTCCCTAGTCGACCTGGTACCCCAATGTGCTGGGTTTTGGTCCATTTCTCTCCGGACAAAATTTCGTATGTCGACGTTTCCTCGATCTGGGCTCTTGTAACGGCAAGCTGATTATTGTTGTTCGGGCAAGTTGTCATTTGACCTGTGTCCCTCAAATCTTTGAGATTCACGTCTAGGGCTCCTTCCTCGGCTGCGAGACCTGCTCGCCTGAGGGCTAGGAGTACGATAATGACGTTGCCTTGTGCTATGATGGAGTTCTCTTTCCATCTTTTCCAGTCTTCTCTTGAGGCAAGCGTTCTCAGCTTCTCGCTTGCGATTAGATTCCTCTTTCTCTTGGAGCCTGGTCTCATAGGCGTCGATCAACCTGGAGACCTGTGTGGACTTGGCTGGTCCCTGACTCTCTTCTGAAGCTTGCCGTTCTGGGCGAGGCCTAGGATTTGAGTGTCGAACATCAGATCTAACCTTGCGAGGGGCAGGTTGCTCTTGAATATCCCCTGCTTGAGGGGATTTGCTGCTGTAACCAGACATTCTAGGTTCTTATTGGTGAAGGCTTTCTCAAAGGAAAACAATCGTTTCCCACAGACGGTGCCAAATGTGGTGACAATAAACCTCAACACAAAATAATAAGCAAATGCGATCACCGGAATAAATAAAGAACATGAAATAATTGTAATCACACACAACACAAGATATATGTGGTTCGATAAGAGGGCCTACGTCCACGGTGGTGCTCTTTGTATTATATTTCTATTTACTCTAGGGGAGTGTTTACAATTGCATGCCCTTTGTCCCGAGCTGAGGGTTTAATATATACATGTCATTTTTTGGAGAGTGGGGGTGTTGGACTCCTCCACGTCAGCCCATAATCCCTAGAATATCTCTTAAGAGATTTTAGGGGTTAAATGGGTCATAACTGAATCGGTTATGCGCGAGGCTTCTAGACTTTGGGCCGAACATAATCGGGCTACTCATCTGGGCCGGAATAATTAATCGAGGTACCCATAATACCAAATGACTATATTATAAACATGCAATTTATACATCTCAAGTTACTCAAAACTTTCATTTGCGTAGAAAGTTTATTCATTATATATACGTATATGTGTTATACTTGTGCAAATGTGAGTATATGTGTATATATGTGAATGAATGTGGGTATATAGGTATATATGTGTGAAATTATGTATATGCGATTGTATAAAAGTATATATATGTTTGTGCGGGTATGCATGTGTGCGTGTGTGAGTGTATGAGGGACTTCATGTATGTATATGAATTCATATATTTATATATTCATTTTATCACGAATCATTTCTTTTTTAGTTTTATTATTAATTTGTGCGAGTGTAAGTGTGTGTATATATGTGTGTGATTGTGTTAAAGTGCATATATATACGTTTATGTGCTATACATGTGCACATATGTATATTTACGTGCACATATGAGTATATGTGTATATATATGCACGCATTTATGTATGCATGTATATACATTCATTTTATTACGAATCATTTTTTTAGTTTTAGTATTGCTTTAGGCGAGTGTAAGTGTGTATATATATGTGTGTGATTGTGTTAAAGTACATATATATATATACATGCATGTGTTGTACATGTGCACGTATGTGTGTATATATGTATATATGTGTAATTATAAGTGTGCATATATATACGTGTATGTATACGTGTGTGTGTACATTGTGCATGCACGCACACACATATACATACACACACACACGTTTATGTGTTGTACGTCAATATAATGTGTATATATGTGTATTCTTAATCATCCAATTTCAAAATCTAACATAACTCATCCAGGGTATACATAATTATAATATTATAACCAATTTCAATTTCATCCCCAGAATTATTAGATATTTATACACAATATTATACACAATTTCAAATTTATACTCAATTTCAATTTCATATTTATACAAAATATTATACCTAATTTCTGATTTATAACCAATTTCAATATTAATTTCAACTACACCATAAAATGGGTCTAATTTCATATTTATACCCAATTTTTATAAGCACTAAATTAATCACACACACACACACACACACACACACAGAGATATACACACACACACACACACACACACACACACACACACGTTTATGTGTTGTACATGAGTATAATGTGCATATATGTGTATTCCTAATCATCCAATTTCATCCCCAAAATCTAACATAGCTCATCTAGGGTATACATAATTACAATATTATAACCAATTTCAATTTCATCCCCAAAATAATTTCATATTTATAGACAATATTATACCAAATTCAGATTTATACCCAATTTCAATTTCATATTTATACAGAATATTATACCTAATTTCTGATTTATAACTAATTTCAATTTTAATTTCATATAGTTACACCACAAAATGGGTCTAATTTCATATTTATACCCATCTTTTTATAAATAATAAATTAATCACACACACACACACACACACACACACACACACACACACACACACACATATATATATATATATATATATATATATATATATACGCACACACTATCACACACTAACACATAAATACACAGATAAACACATAGCAGAACACACAAATAAAAATGTAAATAAACACACACAAAATGACAACGAGTGTATTTGCGTGCGAGAGAGAGGGGTCGCCAGAGAGAGGAATCTACGAGTGAAAGAGTGAGAGCAGAGAATGAGAGTGTTATCAAGAGAGAAAAATATCATGTGAAATGAAAAAATCCGTAGGGTTTTATTTATAGCAGAAACATGGTCACGATCTAATATTGTGGCCCCTCCAATGACTAATCAATCCTCATACATGGTCCGGTATGACCAATCCAATCCCCATATATGGTCATCGCCATAAATTGTGATAATTGAATCGTGACTAATTTAAACTAAAGGGAAATTACTGTTAAGAGTCATGGTTTAGAATTGTGACCATAGTTCACTAGGATTGGTCACGGCTTGGTCGTAATTTTGGACCATGACCATGATCTTGAAAAATTTAGTGGGAATTTTGGCATTTAAAATGTCACTATTTGGTCACGATTTAGAGCCTTGATTACCACGGTCACGGTATGGAACCGTGACCTATCCCTATTTATATACCCCTTACTTCAGTCATAGCCTTAGTTATGATGTTTGTGTGGTGATCACGGATATGGATAGTGACCAAGGTGGTCATGGATTTGGACTGTGACCAGCCTACTGTGTTCTTGATATATGGCATAGTGGTACATTTTTATAATTACTTGCATTCTATGTTTGAGAAGTGATTGTTTTGGCAGAGTGAAGTGATTGTTTTGTGTTAACGTGCCTTGGAGGAAGGGATTTATGTTGATCCTAATAAAGTGTTAGAAATTTTAGATAGGTCTCAATCCATGAATCCTAGAGATATATGTAGTCTCTTTAGGTTAGTAACTTACAATTAGAGGGAAATCAAACTCCTTTCTTTAGTAGTCCATATGATTATTCTGGAATTTATTCCTTAATTAGTCTTCCAACACAGGGGATAGCAGTGGGTTGAAGATATATGTGGCAGAAAGCAAAGGGGGTGCTATAATAGCATGCATGCCGTTAGCCCTGTTGTTATTAAGAACATGGCCTGTTATTTTGACCCCCTTAGAGAGGCAAGGCTGCCTCCCTCAACATACTTACCTCGATTACTCATCTTTTGGCTGTGGACAGCCGCCCCAGTTCAAAATATTAAAAAAAGGTATTTTTTGGGTAAAAATTCAAACTTAAATGTTACCTCCTATTATTTACAATTATGAGGGTAAGTGTGTAATTAATAAAAAAAGCAAACGTTTTATACCCAAGTGAGACCAACCTTTTTGTTTCTAACCTATTTCATATTCTCACTTATCTTCTCTCACAGCCCCTGCTTGCTCCCGTCGCTGCCCTCCCTCTGATAAGCTCATCGGACTGGACCGAACCCGACCCCTCCCCTCGCCGGACCTTGCTGCTGCACGCAGCCGGGAACCCCTATTCATCTCACTTCTCTTCTCTTCTCTCACACTCACACATCTGGTATATTTTTTATATGTGGTTTTTTTATATAAGCATATTTAGGTATTTGTAAGATTTAGGTATTTTTACAAATGTCTCCAGATTAAGATTTACAAATGATTTTACAAATCGTTAAGAGTACATTACGCAACCGAATGGGAGATGATTTTATAAATGATTGCTTGGTGACGTACATTGAACATGACATTTAAAAAAATATTGATACGAAAGATATCATTCAATATTTTCAGAATATGAAGCCACGTAGGGGAATACTGTAAACAATCTCTTTGTATTGCCAATTTCTAGATATGTATGGATCAATTGATATGAAATTTTGGCATATTAAATATTTATGTTTTATCGATTGTTGTTTTTTATGCTTGATTATTTATTAGTATCGTTAGATTTTTTTTGAATGGATTTGGCCCCGGTTGGACTATAATCTTGGATCCGCCACTGGCTGTTGTTATTATTGCTTTCACGTTTTGCAAGATTGTCAAAACCACACCCCCAAATAAAAAATTCCTTATTCATTTTTCTCAAGATAATTGGACAAGTGCATTATTTGTAATGGTAGGTGAGGTGGTACTTAGTCTCGAAAACCTCTCAGCATAATATTCTTGGGCATTTGTTCATTTATCAGTGACTGAGGTGATCACTGCAAGCATAACTGTTATTATAGGAACAACATTAAACTACTTAGATGATAAGATCAATAAAGTCGATATTCCTTTCCCTAGTATTGGATGCTTCTTGACTGCTGTTTGTTTTAGCTCCGATGTTCATACATCTAATGCTATAAATAATAAAGCAAAACTTAGTTGTATGGCAAATTTTAGCAAAGATGGGATAAGGGCATTTCTGAGACTAAAGAAAGAGATTTGTTCAAAGTTGGAAATATTGATTTGGAGAACAAAATGGTTACTTCATTAGAGAAGGCAAAAGCTGGGATTTCTAACTTCTTTATAGAAATAGAGAATAGAAGGCCAATCAAGGTGTTTGGGAGGAGCACTTTCATTGGATTAGCCATAATTTTCTTTATCGGAGTGTGTTTCTCTCTCTTCTCACTGGCATTCAACTTGATAATAAATGATCAGTGGAACACTTTGAGAGATAATGCCCCTTACTTAAGTAATTACACCGTGTTTTTCATCTTCTCGGTATTATGTTTCGTGCTCGCGATCATTCTAAATGTTACATTCCTATATCACCCTGTACTAAACCTACCCAGATCTTTGCTAAAGGACTGTTTGAGGGACTTGAATGACATAAGTTGGGACATTTTAGCCGAACTTTTGTGTGGTTTTGGGAATAGCCTTCAATTCATGGGTGGTAAATCTGCTGGATGTGCAACTGTAGATGTCGTTCAAGCACTTCCACTTGTGAGCACCTTTTGGGGTATACTTTTGTTTGGAGAGTACGAGATATCATCAAGCAAGACGTATATATTTATTTTGGTAACGTTGTCTATGTTTATTGTGACCATTTAGGTTCTCATGGCATCGTGTGTCTGGACATTGTAAATAATTATGAGCAGGGACGTAGCCAGGAATTTGAGTTAATGGGGGCTAATTTAACGGGAATTTTCGGGGGTTCAAGAATGGGAGCCCCCAAGCCGAATTTTTTGAGATTATTTTTGACTATTTGACAAAAACAACGTAATTTATTTTATCTAATGGAAAGAGAAACAAATATTTAAATCATAATTTCAGTCCCAAATTTAAACCAATAATATCCCTAATTATCCCCTAAAATTATCCCTAAAATAAAAATCAAGAACAACATTAAAGCAAACTCTAACAACCATTACATTATAACCCCAAAAATAAACCAACAATATTTAATAGCATAACATCATGAAATTATTAACATTAATTAACCCCAATTTTAACTCTAAACATTAATTCTAATAATCCTAAAATTAGAAACTCTAACTAAGTACCATTTAGGAGTATTTCTAAGACATTTAAAGCATAAGAAGTAGAAAGTGAAACAATACCCCAAATTTATATCTACAAATTGACTAATATAAACCCAAAATTTAAACCCCAAATTGACACTCACTAAAAACTAATACAAATTGACACTCACTACAAATTAATACAAATAAAGAATACATAAATTAAATAACATAAATAAAAAAGGGCATATACTAAATAGTCCCTTAATTTTTTTTAATGCACGTTTAGTCCAAGCCTTTTTATTTTGCACCAAAAAGTCCTTCATCATGCCAAAAAGGCTTTACCAGGCCGCGCCACACCTTTAAAAATAAGATAATAAGGAACTTTTTGGTATAAAATAAATGATTTGGATTAAATGTGAATTGAAAAATATTTGAGGGACTTTTTTGTATTTGATCCAATAAAAAATCCCAAATTGACACTCACTAAAACCCCCAAATTGACAGTCACAAAACTTTCACATTTTTCTCATAGGAATTCCATTAGCAGCAAAGCAAGCACAAGTTTTACAAATAATATAAATTAAAGAACATAAATTAATGTATGTAAATTTTTAATTACTTTGACAGTGGAGTAGCAGCTCACAAAGGTGGAGAAATCCGACCAGCAGTTGGCCTTTGACGGTGGAGCAGTTAGGCCGTAGTAGCAGCAGGGACGAACGATGGAGCAGCAAGGCTTGGCCGTAGCAGGGACGGGAGGGAGAGGAGAGGAGCCGTCTATTTTTTTCGTAGCAGCAACAAGTAGGGGAAAGTGTGGTTAAGTTTTTAGGTTGAGAGGAGAGTTAAGTTTTTCAAATACCATTTATGCTCAATACTCACTAAATTTTCAATTTATTCCAAAATATAAGTAGATCAATCCACATAAACACAATGACGTTATTACCTTCCTAATAAACAATAAGCAACCTAGACAATATAGGATTCCTTAACATCTTTAATCCTTTAAAAGCTTATAGTACAATATAATCAAACTTGGTATTTAATAATCTAGAGTTTTGATAATCAAACATGGCGGTGTATGCATGCTTTAAGATCAAGTACGGGTAAAAAAAACCAAAATAGCTACATTAGAATGGCCATATAAATTTAATGTATAGTTATATACATAAGTTTGTAAGTCCTCAAAATTAAGTTGTCTATCATTAAATTCAATACTACATGTGAACACATTGTACACAATGTTGAAGTTCTGAATCAAATTTAATAAACTTTTCAAACGTTATGTATCTTAATATCACATCAATGAATAATTATGACACTATCATAATATTTACTGTATAACACTTCAGAATGTATCAAGAAGTAAATATAAGCTTTAAAGGCATTTCCAATGAAGCAACTTGATAGAAAAACAGAGGACATGGGAAGAGAGAAAAATTTGTTCCGTCACTAAAAAATGCAAACAACACACATCACTAACCAGTGATGGATTCAAGATTTTTGGTCAATTGGGCCAAAGTTTCGAGTGGTGTCGGGGGTTCGAGAGCGGGAGCCCCCGAGATGAATTTTTTTTGGATTATTTGAGTTTTATACAAATTATAACTTTATTTCGAATTTTATATAAATTATAGTTCATCCAAATTGACTACAAATTATATGTTTCGAGTTTATTTCGAGTTTTTTTTCGACGTATATGTTTGGGATACAAATTACAGAAATTTGACAAGGGGCGGATTACAGAAATAAGGGTATATATTTGGTGGGACTACAAAAAATCATACATATAATTTTTCCATAAAATCATACATATAAAAAATCATACATACAAAAAATCACCTTAAGGTTAAAAAAATACCTGATGGTGATGAGTTAGTGAGCCCCGCTAGCATACAAAAAAATCATACACAAAAATCCTATATATTTTAGGTTTAGATTTTTAATTAATTACAATCTTACACTCTCAATTTTGAATATAATTAGAGTTATCCCATAAAATTTGAAATTTTATCAAAAAACTCTCTCTCTCTCTCTCTCTCTCTCTATATATATATATATATATATATATATATATTTTTTTTTTTTTTTTCAAAAATTGAATTGGGACAAGGCCCCCTTGGTCCCCATCTGCATCCACCCCCGCCACTAATCCCTGTTTCGTCCCATCACCACCCAATAACTAAACATAACATCAAGGATCGTTCTAAATAAAATCCATCCCATACATCTTCACCATCTTACCCACCCCTTCTCGTTTACCTCCATACCACACAATTCCGTTACTATTCATCTCGCGAGAATATCTACATCTCATCCACACTCTCTGTAGTTGTTGACCCCCCCCCCCCCAGTCTAGCTACACTGTGAACTATCAACAGACAAATAAAATTTCATTTAGACCATTCTTCAAGAACAACTCTAAATACAAAATAAGGAACTACTATAGAATGGCTACAATCAAAACGCCAAAGTATTTTCACCAAAGTACAATTAGCAATCCGACATAAGAGAAAATACGAAGAACACAACAACGGTTTCACAAGTCAAAAATGCAAAAAACGAAAGTATAAACAAAAGTTATAAATAGTGAGAAATACTTTATTGAGAAAAATGATTTTGTACAAAAGCAAAGGATAAAATTAACGAGAATTGATATAAAAAAATGACTAACACGAGAATTAAATATGATCAAGGATTGAATAATGCAAAAAAGTTTTTCAAAAAGTTACCAAAACGAATTAGAATATTATTAGGGCATTTTTCCAAACGCCCGGAATACAACGCATGAAAAATATTACCTCTAGGGCCCAAATGCAGTTTCTTTTATAAAAAACGTTAGCGGCAGCTCACTAATGAAAGGCTTATCAAGGAACCAAAATTCGAGACAATGAAACAAAAATAGAGCAATTCTATTATAATCGAGGATTTTATCAAATTTTTGGAGATCGAATAACGTGACAATTTCATATGGGTTGATTTTTGAGTCTTACGGGAGTGGACCTCCAAAACTAACTAATAACAACTTGACATGTCAATGTATCTATGATTTTTATGTCAAAAATTCAGTTCAAATAGAATTTTTAATCAAAATAAATCTTACAGAAATATAGACAACTAGGGATGGTAAACAGACGGATACGGAGCGGATACCATATTATCTATATCCGCTATCTGGACGTACTATCTCTATTCGTATCCGTATCCGTATCCACCCGGATATTAAAAACAACTATCCATATCCGTATTCTCTTGAATGTTTCGAATTCGGATAACATTCGTATCCGTTTACATTGCTTATCCATTGCAATTGACTTGTCTCTTTTAACAAGCAATATCAATACTACCGTAACAAAATAAATAAGCGCTAACTGTTTAGAATCAACAAATTGATCTACCATTTCATAATCAACAACTTAGAAATTAGAATCAACAATTTAGCCCTAACAGTTGTTGTGTGCATCTATGTGTGTGTATTATTGTGTTCGTTTGTGGGTGTGTTATTGGGTGTGTCTGTGTGCGTGTGTGTTGTTGTGTACATTTGTATGTGAGGGCGGTGGGTGGGTTGTATTATTGTGTGCGTGTGTGATGATTAACGTTTCATATTATATGTTTATGAGTGAAAAGTGACGATTAACGTTTTATATTATATATTTATTTTACATTATATATAATAAATTATTATTATTAAATACAATACGGATGCGGATATCAAGAAAAATGGATATCCGCAAATATAAATACTCCGCCTCGGATACGGATTATCCGTGTTGGATACACATACTATCCGTATCCTTATCCATTTTCTCGGATACTTTAACACACTATTCATATCCGTATTCTTATCCGTTTTTCCGGATAAATATCCACAAAATTCGGACTCAAATACTGGACGGATTCGGATTTTCAAATATCCGTTTACACCCTATCCATACACACAAGCAAAAAAACCACAAAGATCTAGGCTTACCCAAAATTTATTATTGTCCCATCCAAAAAACAAAATATCCATACACTAGCCATTTGTAAAAATGTTAGAGATCTATTGAAAATTGACACTGAGGTACGCTGATATGACTGAGGTACACTAATATATTAAGAAATGGCTAAAATAATAAAATCGAGAGAACTATGAAGAACATAAATGTCATACCAAGTCAGTTTCTCCTCATTTTCCAATATTCATACATTCAAATTTATTCAAATGTAAAATCTTATCTAGTCGGTTATAACAAACTACTGTATACCTATAAATACATGCAAGCTGTATATAGTAGTCGAGTGAGAGAGACTAAAACCTTCTGCATATACTTTGTATTGATTAGTATACTATAAAACTGATCACTTTCGAACTTTTTTATGGTGATATATGGAACTAATGAGCCCCCAAATAAATTCATTCTCTTCTTTATGGACGGGTCTTTTGAGTGTCTCTCCAAATTTCATCTTCCATTGATGGCCATTTAATTTCCATTATTTAGAGACTCTAAATCTCCCTAACCAGGATAAGGAAAAACACGAAACTTCATCCAGGATTAGTGAGGGGCACCGGTATGGTCAATAATTAGAGTATACCAAAACCAAAATCGGTCTTAATTTACTAAATTGAAATTATCGACTATCATTCGGTACAATTGTACTCAAATCAAAATCGAATCGCACGGTACAACAATAAAATTGTTTTTTTTGGTAAATTGTAAAAATTTTGAAATAACCAAAATTGCATAATTTTCTAATGAAAATAAAACAAACAAAAAATAACTAGGCTTAATATTATTTTATATGAATAAAAGTTTTTTATTAAAATAACAATGCAAACCAAAACTTTAAATTCATAACTGGCCCACTATTTAAATCTTGAGAAACTGATTTTTAAGGGAGACACTCAAGCCTATTTATAAGATCAAATAACAAGGCAATATCCACATCCGACCTATGTGGTACTTTACCAAAATAATAGGCACTCCTATATATAGAGATTGCTCTAAATTTCTTCCAAAGCACTAGAAACGAAAAGCCTTAAAAGGGAGATACTCTAAGCATTAATTCATATAATTTTATATTTAGTAAAAGTTGTTTAGTTTATTTTTGTTTCTTTTGATATTTTTTATGCTTTTGATTATGATAAATTCAAGAAAAATTAGGTATATTACATCCCAATATAGTTGGTATATTATTAAAATATTTTTGGTATTTCATGTTTTGGTATTTAAAAAGCGATAATTTCGGTAAATCGATTTTTAAAAGGGTTAAACCAAAACCAATCACAAGAAATTCGGTAATTTCGACTCGATACTTTAGATTTTTGATAAGTAAAAAATTTAAATCATTATCACTTTTCGGTATAAAAGGCACGGTACGAGTTTTTACTGTACTGCGAACACCCCTAGCCAGGACCAACCCCATTTCTCACAAGCTGATGAAATAAAGTCAAAATGCAAATATCCTCAAACTTGGAACCATTAAAGATGTAGCAACTTTGGAGAAAGGGTAGCCTTTAAAAGTATAATAGGCTTTTGAAATCACCAATGTTTATTTTACATACAACTTAAGGGTGGCCAAATTTTATATGTTAAAAACATAGTTATTTAAGGCGCAAGGCCAAGTGAGAGTGCAGCAGCAGCGGAAATATTGCGACTTCTCAAATAAAAACCAATTTTAATTAAATTCCTTTTAACCCAAAGTAACCCTAAACATGCAACTAGGTGTGATTGAAACAATATGAAATCATGCAAGAATTATTCAACACACAAAGTTTAAGGAAAAATCCCCCACAGGGGCAAAACCATTTGTATATCACTATAATTTGTAAGAGAAACGGCTTACAATCGGATTACACTGAAATACAAGATTTTTGACTAAGAATTACCCTCGGGTATCGGATTCTGTAGTCGCGGCTGGAATATCCCTTTCCAGTAGGGTTGGCGGCTGGAACTATCCCTGTCCAGTAGGGCTGCAATGAAGAAGAGAACGGCTTCTCCACAAGGGTTGAACAATAGCAAAGCTTGTGTTCTAGGGTTCTAAAAGATTCACAAAAGTAATTGGGAATTTTTGTGTGAATCAAAAAGATGTTTTGGGACTCAAAAAGATGAAGACTTAGAGTATTTAGGACTCTGAAAATCGTGTTTAAAAGTCTTAAAAAATAACTCCCCGAAGTTGGCTTTAAATAAGAAAACCAAGGAAAGAGTTTACAAAAACTGGGACTGCTCGTAATTATCCCAGGCGGACCGGTCCGGATTGAGGCGGATCGGTCCGGTAGACCGGATCGGTTCTTTTAATTGCAATCGGATCGGTCCGGTTGACATCGGATCGGTTCGGATATTTATTTTCATCGGTTCGTTATGGATCCGGGGTCTACTGGACTTCGAGCAAGCGGATCGGTCCGGTATGGGGCCGGATCGGTCTGATTTTCCCAGAAAAATAAAATCCTTTTTTAAAAGCCTCATTTTGCTTGAAAAAACTTACTTCTTATTTTTATAAAAAACATTTTATAAAAATTTCCCAATACTAAATATGAACTTTAAGGAACGTAAAAACAAAATTTTACCAAGTTCATTCTCGCAGAGGCTATGATGTTGAAGATGCATTGCTATTCGGATCCGTTGATGTAGATGCAATCTTGAGTTTCTTCAACGGTGTAACGGCGTACGACATACAAATTGATAATGAACAAAAATGTCCTTACAAATCTCCCCCTATGTCTATGCCGGTACATACATAAAAAATATCCGAATTATCAACTTATGACCTATACAAATCTACCCTCCCATGAACCCTAAAGATGGAAAGATAAAAAGGTATAAATCTTCATCGTTTGTTCTTCAATCTTCAACAATCATTAAATCTCAAAGCTTTTCTCATCAGGGTGTGCAACATATTGATCTTCAATCTTCATACCTACACACATGAGACAAAGCAAATACCACGTGACATATCGAGTTTGAAATGAGATAAACATGGATACCAATATATGATAAAAACATAAGCTATATTCAAACTCTCCCCCATAATATGATAATTCTTTCTCCCCCTTTTTATGATGTCCCCAAATAGACAAATAAGAAGAATGAATCAAAAAAAATCGGGTGTCACGGTATACAAAAAAAAAACAAACTATTTTTTTTTGATTTTTCAAATTTTTCATACAAAGATAGGATACCAATTTGAACAAATATGATACAAAAATCACACCATGGATTTAGACTCAAACAACCAAGTTATGGAAATGGAATGAATGGGTGTGAACACATTCGATAGGTAAATCAACTCAATCAATCATATGTGCACGATGCATATGTGTACCCCTAACGAATGAACATCAAAAGTATCCTTAGGTGAAAAAATTGTTGAATTTAGATGACATCGTCTTATGCAAATCAACAAATCAAAGTCAAATGATTTCCACACCAATAACGTCCAAAACTATATAGCGCATTTTCAAGAATTTCAAGGACGTGCAAACCTGTTTTAATTCTCCAACCAAACTCCCTCATATATATTTTCTTTTAGAGGTAATCTAAATTCTCAAACTTTGGAGAATTGGTGCAAAAACCTAAATGGCCCCTTTGTGGCATGAATATCTTTTTATTGCCTTTCAATTTTTTCGGGCTCTTTTAACCTCTTTGGACCTCGGATAATAAAATTCCTCAATTTTTTAGGTCCTTTTTAACGGTGGCTTTTGCGCAAAGGATAGATGATTACCTTTCGCAGCCCCTCCCCGTTATCAAACAAAGCACACAAACTCACAAAACGGTTTTTATATGCACAATTTCCTTATAAAAAATTATCGCTCTTGGTTCGTTTTAAGGACAGGATTGAAGTGAAAACACCCAAC
Organism: Sambucus nigra; assembly: GCA_949130495.1. NCBI lineage: Eukaryota > Viridiplantae > Streptophyta > Magnoliopsida > Dipsacales > Adoxaceae > Sambucus > Sambucus nigra. The sequence continues at coordinate 335,424,924 of OX422215.1, forward strand.
CAACATGTGATAAGACAAGCATAATAATCAAACAAATCCGTGCATGTGTGCACTAAAGGAAACATGAGTCAAACAAGTAGGAAGTAACACTAAATTACATCTTAATGACTCCAAACATTATAAAGCACATGGATGAATTGACCTATTGTCTCAAAACACTATCAAATAGTCACATGAGAATAATGGAATGATGTTGTGACTTGGTCATCCTAAGTGTTCATCCATAAACGGTGCAAACAAAAAAAACAAAAATCTTTTTGGATTTTTTAAAAATCAAAATAAAATCTTTTTGTATTTTTCAAAAACAAAATTCAAAAACAAGAATTTATACAAAAAGTACAAGTCATCACACTAGTAAAAATATAACATGAAACCACAACTAGTGTATGACAAACATGCAATCACGATCAACCAAAAGATTTCACATGGGGTGAATCACGTGCAAGCAAACGGGAATCGTGGACAAATAAACCATAAGCCTTTAAATCCGATTTTCTAACCCAAATTGATGTGTAACGGAGTGTGGGGGTTTTGGGAATCGAATTTATTCTTTCATTAGCCTTCCTAGGTCCATTTAAAAGCTTGAAACAAAATCGCCTAAGATGACCTTGCCTACCGCAATGTGTGCAAGTGTAAATCGGGCGGTGTGTGTTACCTAAAGGTGGACCTCTCCTCAAATTTCTCGGTTGCTCTCTCCGAATTTGCCTAGGTGGGTCTCTCCTAATGATCCTAGGAGGTTCTCTCACGATGTTCCTATGGGGCGCCTTTTTAACAAACTTAGGTGCCTCTTTCTTAACAATCCTAGGAGTCTCTCTCACACGTGTGGGAATGGTTTCAACATATTTTTCAAGACCAATCCCACCCCTATCCGTTTTGATCTCGACTGTGCCTAAAATCTTATCAAGTTTTTCAGACCTAGACTCCAAATCAAATTTCACCTTACTTGAATCTTTCAATTTCATCTCAAGTTCAACTATCCTAGATTCAAGTACTCGTCTAGAATCCTCACACTCTAAAAGCTGCTTTTTCATAGTCTCCATCAACCCTCTAAGACTATCTCTCTCACCCTCGACGTACTCAAGCTTCTCTTTCAAAATTTTCACATGAGCCCTAAGTTCTTCAACTAAAAAATCATTATTTTTTATGGCACACTCTTTCAACTGAGCTTTCAATTTCAAATTTTCTTTCTTTGTTTTCAAAGTTTCAGCATAAAGTTCATTGAAAGCAGTTTGCAAGTCATGCTCATCTACACTTTCCTCCTCACTTTCATCCACACTCCCATCACCTTCACTATCACTAATCACATGGATGGGAAACTCTCGCCTAGAAGCATAAAAAACTTCTTCTTCCGAATCACAATCACTAAGGGTAGAAACACGAGAAATCGGTTTATTCAATTTCTTCTTTAAATTTGTGGTACACTCATGTAACGTGTGACCAACACCCTCACAACAAGGACATCTCTCAGATTCGTTTTCAACAGAAGATTTAAAACAAGAGTTCGTGTGAATTTTCCAATTAATTTTTTCAAAAATTTGACATCGAAGATCATCAAAACCATCAAAAGCCATTTTTGTGCAAAATCAGGATCAAAACACAATAACTTAGTGCAACAGGCTCTGATACCAATTTGAGAGTGCAGCAGCAGCGGAAATATTGCGACTTCTCAAATAAAAACCAATTTTAATTAAATTCCTTTTAACCCAAAGTAACCCTAAACATGCAACTAGGTGTGATTGAAACAATATGAAATCATGCAAGAATTATTCAACACACAAAGTTTAAGGAAAAATCCCCCACAGGGGCAAAACCATTTGTATATCACTATAATTTGTAAGAGAAACGGCTTACAATCGGATTACACTGAAATACAAGATTTTTGACTAAGAATTACCCTCGGGTATCGGATTCTGTAGTCGCGGCTGGAATATCCCTTTCCAGTAGGGTTGGCGGCTGGAACTATCCCTGTCCAGTAGGGCTGCAATGAAGAAGAGAACGGCTTCTCCACAAGGGTTGAACAATAGCAAAGCTTGTGTTCTAGGGTTCTAAAAGATTCACAAAAGTAATTGGGAATTTTTGTGTGAATCAAAAAGATGTTTTGGGACTCAAAAAGATGAAGACTTAGAGTATTTAGGACTCTGAAAATCGTGTTTAAAAGTCTTAAAAAATAACTCCCCGAAGTTGGCTTTAAATAAGAAAACCAAGGAAAGAGTTTACAAAAACTGGGACTGCTCGTAATTATCCCAGGCGGACCGGTCCGGATTGAGGCGGATCGGTCCGGTAGACCGGATCGGTTCTTTTAATTGCAATCGGATCGGTCCGGTTGACATCGGATCGGTTCGGATATTTATTTTCATCGGTTCGTTATGGATCCGGGGTCTACTGGACTTCGAGCAAGCGGATCGGTCCGGTATGGGGCCGGATCGGTCTGATTTTCCCAGAAAAATAAAATCCTTTTTTAAAAGCCTCATTTTGCTTGAAAAAACTTACTTCTTATTTTTATAAAAAACATTTTATAAAAATTTCCCAATACTAAATATGAACTTTAAGGAACGTAAAAACAAAATTTTACCAAGTTCATTCTCGCAGAGGCTATGATGTTGAAGATGCATTGCTATTCGGATCCGTTGATGTAGATGCAATCTTGAGTTTCTTCAACGGTGTAACGGCGTACGACATACAAATTGATAATGAACAAAAATGTCCTTACAAATCTCCCCCTATGTCTATGCCGGTACATACATAAAAAATATCCGAATTATCAACTTATGACCTATACAAATCTACCCTCCCATGAACCCTAAAGATGGAAAGATAAAAAGGTATAAATCTTCATCGTTTGTTCTTCAATCTTCAACAATCATTAAATCTCAAAGCTTTTCTCATCAGGGTGTGCAACATATTGATCTTCAATCTTCATACCTACACACATGAGACAAAGCAAATACCACGTGACATATCGAGTTTGAAATGAGATAAACATGGATACCAATATATGATAAAAACATAAGCTATATTCAAACTCTCCCCCATAATATGATAATTCTTTCTCCCCCTTTTTATGATGTCCCCAAATAGACAAATAAGAAGAATGAATCAAAAAAAATCGGGTGTCACGGTATACAAAAAAAAAACAAACTATTTTTTTTTGATTTTTCAAATTTTTCATACAAAGATAGGATACCAATTTGAACAAATATGATACAAAAATCACACCATGGATTTAGACTCAAACAACCAAGTTATGGAAATGGAATGAATGGGTGTGAACACATTCGATAGGTAAATCAACTCAATCAATCATATGTGCACGATGCATATGTGTACCCCTAACGAATGAACATCAAAAGTATCCTTAGGTGAAAAAATTGTTGAATTTAGATGACATCGTCTTATGCAAATCAACAAATCAAAGTCAAATGATTTCCACACCAATAACGTCCAAAACTATATAGCGCATTTTCAAGAATTTCAAGGACGTGCAAACCTGTTTTAATTCTCCAACCAAACTCCCTCATATATATTTTCTTTTAGAGGTAATCTAAATTCTCAAACTTTGGAGAATTGGTGCAAAAACCTAAATGGCCCCTTTGTGGCATGAATATCTTTTTATTGCCTTTCAATTTTTTCGGGCTCTTTTAACCTCTTTGGACCTCGGATAATAAAATTCCTCAATTTTTTAGGTCCTTTTTAACGGTGGCTTTTGCGCAAAGGATAGATGATTACCTTTCGCAGCCCCTCCCCGTTATCAAACAAAGCACACAAACTCACAAAACGGTTTTTATATGCACAATTTCCTTATAAAAAATTATCGCTCTTGGTTCGTTTTAAGGACAGGATTGAAGTGAAAACACCCAACCAACATGTGATAAGACAAGCATAATAATCAAACAAATCCGTGCATGTGTGCACTAAAGGAAACATGAGTCAAACAAGTAGGAAGTAACACTAAATTACATCTTAATGACTCCAAACATTATAAAGCACATGGATGAATTGACCTATTGTCTCAAAACACTATCAAATAGTCACATGAGAATAATGGAATGATGTTGTGACTTGGTCATCCTAAGTGTTCATCCATAAACGGTGCAAACAAAAAAAACAAAAATCTTTTTGGATTTTTTAAAAATCAAAATAAAATCTTTTTGTATTTTTCAAAAACAAAATTCAAAAACAAGAATTTATACAAAAAGTACAAGTCATCACACTAGTAAAAATATAACATGAAACCACAACTAGTGTATGACAAACATGCAATCACGATCAACCAAAAGATTTCACATGGGGTGAATCACGTGCAAGCAAACGGGAATCGTGGACAAATAAACCATAAGCCTTTAAATCCGATTTTCTAACCCAAATTGATGTGTAACGGAGTGTGGGGGTTTTGGGAATCGAATTTATTCTTTCATTAGCCTTCCTAGGTCCATTTAAAAGCTTGAAACAAAATCGCCTAAGATGACCTTGCCTACCGCAATGTGTGCAAGTGTAAATCGGGCGGTGTGTGTTACCTAAAGGTGGACCTCTCCTCAAATTTCTCGGTTGCTCTCTCCGAATTTGCCTAGGTGGGTCTCTCCTAATGATCCTAGGAGGTTCTCTCACGATGTTCCTATGGGGCGCCTTTTTAACAAACTTAGGTGCCTCTTTCTTAACAATCCTAGGAGTCTCTCTCACACGTGTGGGAATGGTTTCAACATATTTTTCAAGACCAATCCCACCCCTATCCGTTTTGATCTCGACTGTGCCTAAAATCTTATCAAGTTTTTCAGACCTAGACTCCAAATCAAATTTCACCTTACTTGAATCTTTCAATTTCATCTCAAGTTCAACTATCCTAGATTCAAGTACTCGTCTAGAATCCTCACACTCTAAAAGCTGCTTTTTCATAGTCTCCATCAACCCTCTAAGACTATCTCTCTCACCCTCGACGTACTCAAGCTTCTCTTTCAAAATTTTCACATGAGCCCTAAGTTCTTCAACTAAAAAATCATTATTTTTTATGGCACACTCTTTCAACTGAGCTTTCAATTTCAAATTTTCTTTCTTTGTTTTCAAAGTTTCAGCATAAAGTTCATTGAAAGCAGTTTGCAAGTCATGCTCATCTACACTTTCCTCCTCACTTTCATCCACACTCCCATCACCTTCACTATCACTAATCACATGGATGGGAAACTCTCGCCTAGAAGCATAAAAAACTTCTTCTTCCGAATCACAATCACTAAGGGTAGAAACACGAGAAATCGGTTTATTCAATTTCTTCTTTAAATTTGTGGTACACTCATGTAACGTGTGACCAACACCCTCACAACAAGGACATCTCTCAGATTCGTTTTCAACAGAAGATTTAAAACAAGAGTTCGTGTGAATTTTCCAATTAATTTTTTCAAAAATTTGACATCGAAGATCATCAAAACCATCAAAAGCCATTTTTGTGCAAAATCAGGATCAAAACACAATAACTTAGTGTAACAGGCTCTGATACCAATTTGAGAGTGCAGCAGCAGCGGAAATATTGCGACTTCTCAAATAAAAACCAATTTTAATTAAATTCCTTTTAACCCAAAGTAACCCTAAACATGCAACTAGGTGTGATTGAAACAATATGAAATCATGCAAGAATTATTCAACACACAAAGTTTAAGGAAAAATCCCCCACAGGGGCAAAACCATTTGTATATCACTATAATTTGTAAGAGAAACGGCTTACAATCGGATTACACTGAAATACAAGATTTTTGACTAAGAATTACCCTCGGGTATCGGATTCTGTAGTCGCGGCTGGAATATCCCTTTCCAGTAGGGTTGGCGGCTGGAACTATCCCTGTCCAGTAGGGCTGCAATGAAGAAGAGAACGGCTTCTCCACAAGGGTTGAACAATAGCAAAGCTTGTGTTCTAGGGTTCTAAAAGATTCACAAAAGTAATTGGGAATTTTTGTGTGAATCAAAAAGATGTTTTGGGACTCAAAAAGATGAAGACTTAGAGTATTTAGGACTCTGAAAATCGTGTTTAAAAGTCTTAAAAAATAACTCCCCGAAGTTGGCTTTAAATAAGAAAACCAAGGAAAGAGTTTACAAAAACTGGGACTGCTCGTAATTATCCCAGGCGGACCGGTCCGGATTGAGGCGGATCGGTCCGGTAGACCGGATCGGTTCTTTTAATTGCAATCGGATCGGTCCGGTTGACATCGGATCGGTTCGGATATTTATTTTCATCGGTTCGTTATGGATCCGGGGTCTACTGGACTTCGAGCAAGCGGATCGGTCCGGTATGGGGCCGGATCGGTCTGATTTTCCCAGAAAAATAAAATCCTTTTTTAAAAGCCTCATTTTGCTTGAAAAAACTTACTTCTTATTTTTATAAAAAACATTTTATAAAAATTTCCCAATACTAAATATGAACTTTAAGGAACGTAAAAACAAAATTTTACCAAGTTCATTCTCGCAGAGGCTATGATGTTGAAGATGCATTGCTATTCGGATCCGTTGATGTAGATGCAATCTTGAGTTTCTTCAACGGTGTAACGGCGTACGACATACAAATTGATAATGAACAAAAATGTCCTTACAAATCTCCCCCTATGTCTATGCCGGTACATACATAAAAAATATCCGAATTATCAACTTATGACCTATACAAATCTACCCTCCCATGAACCCTAAAGATGGAAAGATAAAAAGGTATAAATCTTCATCGTTTGTTCTTCAATCTTCAACAATCATTAAATCTCAAAGCTTTTCTCATCAGGGTGTGCAACATATTGATCTTCAATCTTCATACCTACACACATGAGACAAAGCAAATACCACGTGACATATCGAGTTTGAAATGAGATAAACATGGATACCAATATATGATAAAAACATAAGCTATATTCAAACTCTCCCCCATAATATGATAATTCTTTCTCCCCCTTTTTATGATGTCCCCAAATAGACAAATAAGAAGAATGAATCAAAAAAAATCGGGTGTCACGGTATACAAAAAAAAAACAAACTATTTTTTTTTGATTTTTCAAATTTTTCATACAAAGATAGGATACCAATTTGAACAAATATGATACAAAAATCACACCATGGATTTAGACTCAAACAACCAAGTTATGGAAATGGAATGAATGGGTGTGAACACATTCGATAGGTAAATCAACTCAATCAATCATATGTGCACGATGCATATGTGTACCCCTAACGAATGAACATCAAAAGTATCCTTAGGTGAAAAAATTGTTGAATTTAGATGACATCGTCTTATGCAAATCAACAAATCAAAGTCAAATGATTTCCACACCAATAACGTCCAAAACTATATAGCGCATTTTCAAGAATTTCAAGGACGTGCAAACCTGTTTTAATTCTCCAACCAAACTCCCTCATATATATTTTCTTTTAGAGGTAATCTAAATTCTCAAACTTTGGAGAATTGGTGCAAAAACCTAAATGGCCCCTTTGTGGCATGAATATCTTTTTATTGCCTTTCAATTTTTTCGGGCTCTTTTAACCTCTTTGGACCTCGGATAATAAAATTCCTCAATTTTTTAGGTCCTTTTTAACGGTGGCTTTTGCGCAAAGGATAGATGATTACCTTTCGCAGCCCCTCCCCGTTATCAAACAAAGCACACAAACTCACAAAACGGTTTTTATATGCACAATTTCCTTATAAAAAATTATCGCTCTTGGTTCGTTTTAAGGACAGGATTGAAGTGAAAACACCCAACCAACATGTGATAAGACAAGCATAATAATCAAACAAATCCGTGCATGTGTGCACTAAAGGAAACATGAGTCAAACAAGTAGGAAGTAACACTAAATTACATCTTAATGACTCCAAACATTATAAAGCACATGGATGAATTGACCTATTGTCTCAAAACACTATCAAATAGTCACATGAGAATAATGGAATGATGTTGTGACTTGGTCATCCTAAGTGTTCATCCATAAACGGTGCAAACAAAAAAAACAAAAATCTTTTTGGATTTTTTAAAAATCAAAATAAAATCTTTTTGTATTTTTCAAAAACAAAATTCAAAAACAAGAATTTATACAAAAAGTACAAGTCATCACACTAGTAAAAATATAACATGAAACCACAACTAGTGTATGACAAACATGCAATCACGATCAACCAAAAGATTTCACATGGGGTGAATCACGTGCAAGCAAACGGGAATCGTGGACAAATAAACCATAAGCCTTTAAATCCGATTTTCTAACCCAAATTGATGTGTAACGGAGTGTGGGGGTTTTGGGAATCGAATTTATTCTTTCATTAGCCTTCCTAGGTCCATTTAAAAGCTTGAAACAAAATCGCCTAAGATGACCTTGCCTACCGCAATGTGTGCAAGTGTAAATCGGGCGGTGTGTGTTACCTAAAGGTGGACCTCTCCTCAAATTTCTCGGTTGCTCTCTCCGAATTTGCCTAGGTGGGTCTCTCCTAATGATCCTAGGAGGTTCTCTCACGATGTTCCTATGGGGCGCCTTTTTAACAAACTTAGGTGCCTCTTTCTTAACAATCCTAGGAGTCTCTCTCACACGTGTGGGAATGGTTTCAACATATTTTTCAAGACCAATCCCACCCCTATCCGTTTTGATCTCGACTGTGCCTAAAATCTTATCAAGTTTTTCAGACCTAGACTCCAAATCAAATTTCACCTTACTTGAATCTTTCAATTTCATCTCAAGTTCAACTATCCTAGATTCAAGTACTCGTCTAGAATCCTCACACTCTAAAAGCTGCTTTTTCATAGTCTCCATCAACCCTCTAAGACTATCTCTCTCACCCTCGACGTACTCAAGCTTCTCTTTCAAAATTTTCACATGAGCCCTAAGTTCTTCAACTAAAAAATCATTATTTTTTATGGCACACTCTTTCAACTGAGCTTTCAATTTCAAATTTTCTTTCTTTGTTTTCAAAGTTTCAGCATAAAGTTCATTGAAAGCAGTTTGCAAGTCATGCTCATCTACACTTTCCTCCTCACTTTCATCCACACTCCCATCACCTTCACTATCACTAATCACATGGATGGGAAACTCTCGCCTAGAAGCATAAAAAACTTCTTCTTCCGAATCACAATCACTAAGGGTAGAAACACGAGAAATCGGTTTATTCAATTTCTTCTTTAAATTTGTGGTACACTCATGTAACGTGTGACCAACACCCTCACAACAAGGACATCTCTCAGATTCGTTTTCAACAGAAGATTTAAAACAAGAGTTCGTGTGAATTTTCCAATTAATTTTTTCAAAAATTTGACATCGAAGATCATCAAAACCATCAAAAGCCATTTTTGTGCAAAATCAGGATCAAAACACAATAACTTAGTGCAACAGGCTCTGATACCAATTTGAGAGTGCAGCAGCAGCGGAAATATTGCGACTTCTCAAATAAAAACCAATTTTAATTAAATTCCTTTTAACCCAAAGTAACCCTAAACATGCAACTAGGTGTGATTGAAACAATATGAAATCATGCAAGAATTATTCAACACACAAAGTTTAAGGAAAAATCCCCCACAGGGGCAAAACCATTTGTATATCACTATAATTTGTAAGAGAAACGGCTTACAATCGGATTACACTGAAATACAAGATTTTTGACTAAGAATTACCCTCGGGTATCGGATTCTGTAGTCGCGGCTGGAATATCCCTTTCCAGTAGGGTTGGCGGCTGGAACTATCCCTGTCCAGTAGGGCTGCAATGAAGAAGAGAACGGCTTCTCCACAAGGGTTGAACAATAGCAAAGCTTGTGTTCTAGGGTTCTAAAAGATTCACAAAAGTAATTGGGAATTTTTGTGTGAATCAAAAAGATGTTTTGGGACTCAAAAAGATGAAGACTTAGAGTATTTAGGACTCTGAAAATCGTGTTTAAAAGTCTTAAAAAATAACTCCCCGAAGTTGGCTTTAAATAAGAAAACCAAGGAAAGAGTTTACAAAAACTGGGACTGCTCGTAATTATCCCAGGCGGACCGGTCCGGATTGAGGCGGATCGGTCCGGTAGACCGGATCGGTTCTTTTAATTGCAATCGGATCGGTCCGGTTGACATCGGATCGGTTCGGATATTTATTTTCATCGGTTCGTTATGGATCCGGGGTCTACTGGACTTCGAGCAAGCGGATCGGTCCGGTATGGGGCCGGATCGGTCTGATTTTCCCAGAAAAATAAAATCCTTTTTTAAAAGCCTCATTTTGCTTGAAAAAACTTACTTCTTATTTTTATAAAAAACATTTTATAAAAATTTCCCAATACTAAATATGAACTTTAAGGAACGTAAAAACAAAATTTTACCAAGTTCATTCTCGCAGAGGCTATGATGTTGAAGATGCATTGCTATTCGGATCCGTTGATGTAGATGCAATCTTGAGTTTCTTCAACGGTGTAACGGCGTACGACATACAAATTGATAATGAACAAAAATGTCCTTACAAATCTCCCCCTATGTCTATGCCGGTACATACATAAAAAATATCCGAATTATCAACTTATGACCTATACAAATCTACCCTCCCATGAACCCTAAAGATGGAAAGATAAAAAGGTATAAATCTTCATCGTTTGTTCTTCAATCTTCAACAATCATTAAATCTCAAAGCTTTTCTCATCAGGGTGTGCAACATATTGATCTTCAATCTTCATACCTACACACATGAGACAAAGCAAATACCACGTGACATATCGAGTTTGAAATGAGATAAACATGGATACCAATATATGATAAAAACATAAGCTATATTCAAACTCTCCCCCATAATATGATAATTCTTTCTCCCCCTTTTTATGATGTCCCCAAATAGACAAATAAGAAGAATGAATCAAAAAAAATCGGGTGTCACGGTATACAAAAAAAAAACAAACTATTTTTTTTTGATTTTTCAAATTTTTCATACAAAGATAGGATACCAATTTGAACAAATATGATACAAAAATCACACCATGGATTTAGACTCAAACAACCAAGTTATGGAAATGGAATGAATGGGTGTGAACACATTCGATAGGTAAATCAACTCAATCAATCATATGTGCACGATGCATATGTGTACCCCTAACGAATGAACATCAAAAGTATCCTTAGGTGAAAAAATTGTTGAATTTAGATGACATCGTCTTATGCAAATCAACAAATCAAAGTCAAATGATTTCCACACCAATAACGTCCAAAACTATATAGCGCATTTTCAAGAATTTCAAGGACGTGCAAACCTGTTTTAATTCTCCAACCAAACTCCCTCATATATATTTTCTTTTAGAGGTAATCTAAATTCTCAAACTTTGGAGAATTGGTGCAAAAACCTAAATGGCCCCTTTGTGGCATGAATATCTTTTTATTGCCTTTCAATTTTTTCGGGCTCTTTTAACCTCTTTGGACCTCGGATAATAAAATTCCTCAATTTTTTAGGTCCTTTTTAACGGTGGCTTTTGCGCAAAGGATAGATGATTACCTTTCGCAGCCCCTCCCCGTTATCAAACAAAGCACACAAACTCACAAAACGGTTTTTATATGCACAATTTCCTTATAAAAAATTATCGCTCTTGGTTCGTTTTAAGGACAGGATTGAAGTGAAAACACCCAACCAACATGTGATAAGACAAGCATAATAATCAAACAAATCCGTGCATGTGTGCACTAAAGGAAACATGAGTCAAACAAGTAGGAAGTAACACTAAATTACATCTTAATGACTCCAAACATTATAAAGCACATGGATGAATTGACCTATTGTCTCAAAACACTATCAAATAGTCACATGAGAATAATGGAATGATGTTGTGACTTGGTCATCCTAAGTGTTCATCCATAAACGGTGCAAACAAAAAAAACAAAAATCTTTTTGGATTTTTTAAAAATCAAAATAAAATCTTTTTGTATTTTTCAAAAACAAAATTCAAAAACAAGAATTTATACAAAAAGTACAAGTCATCACACTAGTAAAAATATAACATGAAACCACAACTAGTGTATGACAAACATGCAATCACGATCAACCAAAAGATTTCACATGGGGTGAATCACGTGCAAGCAAACGGGAATCGTGGACAAATAAACCATAAGCCTTTAAATCCGATTTTCTAACCCAAATTGATGTGTAACGGAGTGTGGGGGTTTTGGGAATCGAATTTATTCTTTCATTAGCCTTCCTAGGTCCATTTAAAAGCTTGAAACAAAATCGCCTAAGATGACCTTGCCTACCGCAATGTGTGCAAGTGTAAATCGGGCGGTGTGTGTTACCTAAAGGTGGACCTCTCCTCAAATTTCTCGGTTGCTCTCTCCGAATTTGCCTAGGTGGGTCTCTCCTAATGATCCTAGGAGGTTCTCTCACGATGTTCCTATGGGGCGCCTTTTTAACAAACTTAGGTGCCTCTTTCTTAACAATCCTAGGAGTCTCTCTCACACGTGTGGGAATGGTTTCAACATATTTTTCAAGACCAATCCCACCCCTATCCGTTTTGATCTCGACTGTGCCTAAAATCTTATCAAGTTTTTCAGACCTAGACTCCAAATCAAATTTCACCTTACTTGAATCTTTCAATTTCATCTCAAGTTCAACTATCCTAGATTCAAGTACTCGTCTAGAATCCTCACACTCTAAAAGCTGCTTTTTCATAGTCTCCATCAACCCTCTAAGACTATCTCTCTCACCCTCGACGTACTCAAGCTTCTCTTTCAAAATTTTCACATGAGCCCTAAGTTCTTCAACTAAAAAATCATTATTTTTTATGGCACACTCTTTCAACTGAGCTTTCAATTTCAAATTTTCTTTCTTTGTTTTCAAAGTTTCAGCATAAAGTTCATTGAAAGCAGTTTGCAAGTCATGCTCATCTACACTTTCCTCCTCACTTTCATCCACACTCCCATCACCTTCACTATCACTAATCACATGGATGGGAAACTCTCGCCTAGAAGCATAAAAAACTTCTTCTTCCGAATCACAATCACTAAGGGTAGAAACACGAGAAATCGGTTTATTCAATTTCTTCTTTAAATTTGTGGTACACTCATGTAACGTGTGACCAACACCCTCACAACAAGGACATCTCTCAGATTCGTTTTCAACAGAAGATTTAAAACAAGAGTTCGTGTGAATTTTCCAATTAATTTTTTCAAAAATTTGACATCGAAGATCATCAAAACCATCAAAAGCCATTTTTGTGCAAAATCAGGATCAAAACACAATAACTTAGTGCAACAGGCTCTGATACCAATTTGAGAGTGCAGCAGCAGCGGAAATATTGCGACTTCTCAAATAAAAACCAATTTTAATTAAATTCCTTTTAACCCAAAGTAACCCTAAACATGCAACTAGGTGTGATTGAAACAATATGAAATCATGCAAGAATTATTCAACACACAAAGTTTAAGGAAAAATCCCCCACAGGGGCAAAACCATTTGTATATCACTATAATTTGTAAGAGAAACGGCTTACAATCGGATTACACTGAAATACAAGATTTTTGACTAAGAATTACCCTCGGGTATCGGATTCTGTAGTCGCGGCTGGAATATCCCTTTCCAGTAGGGTTGGCGGCTGGAACTATCCCTGTCCAGTAGGGCTGCAATGAAGAAGAGAACGGCTTCTCCACAAGGGTTGAACAATAGCAAAGCTTGTGTTCTAGGGTTCTAAAAGATTCACAAAAGTAATTGGGAATTTTTGTGTGAATCAAAAAGATGTTTTGGGACTCAAAAAGATGAAGACTTAGAGTATTTAGGACTCTGAAAATCGTGTTTAAAAGTCTTAAAAAATAACTCCCCGAAGTTGGCTTTAAATAAGAAAACCAAGGAAAGAGTTTACAAAAACTGGGACTGCTCGTAATTATCCCAGGCGGACCGGTCCGGATTGAGGCGGATCGGTCCGGTAGACCGGATCGGTTCTTTTAATTGCAATCGGATCGGTCCGGTTGACATCGGATCGGTTCGGATATTTATTTTCATCGGTTCGTTATGGATCCGGGGTCTACTGGACTTCGAGCAAGCGGATCGGTCCGGTATGGGGCCGGATCGGTCTGATTTTCCCAGAAAAATAAAATCCTTTTTTAAAAGCCTCATTTTGCTTGAAAAAACTTACTTCTTATTTTTATAAAAAACATTTTATAAAAATTTCCCAATACTAAATATGAACTTTAAGGAACGTAAAAACAAAATTTTACCAAGTTCATTCTCGCAGAGGCTATGATGTTGAAGATGCATTGCTATTCGGATCCGTTGATGTAGATGCAATCTTGAGTTTCTTCAACGGTGTAACGGCGTACGACATACAAATTGATAATGAACAAAAATGTCCTTACAAATCTCCCCCTATGTCTATGCCGGTACATACATAAAAAATATCCGAATTATCAACTTATGACCTATACAAATCTACCCTCCCATGAACCCTAAAGATGGAAAGATAAAAAGGTATATAAGGTTATTTTATGATCTAAAATTTGAAATATAGCATAAATTACTATAATACAAGGTTATAAAGAGACAAATAAGAAGATATATCTAATATACCATATGAAAAAAATATATAATCAAATATCAAAATTTATTTAACATTTTAATTATCAAATAATCAACAAAAGCAAAGATATTAATATATTTATAACAAATGTACTCCAATGTGTGAAAATAAATAAATTAAAATCAATAAAAAATTCAACAATGTTGGAGTTTTTGGTTTCTTCTGCCTAAGTAGTGACTAGTGAGAAAGATGAAGTTTCACCACAACTTACGCTCGACTTTGGCTAGTTTTTAGGTGAAAAATAGTTCAATTCTTCATATTTCATTGGAAAATACGTAATGTCAACGTATTAATTGACCCATTCTTGTATTAGAGGCATTTTGTAGAAAAAATTTAACAAGGCGCGCCTTAGGCGCAAAATGAGGCTCGAGCCTAGGCATAGAAGGCGCGCGTTTTAAGCGCACATTAAGGCTGGAGCCTAGGCACACAAGGCATGCGCCTTATTGAAGGGGCCTTGCCTGAGGTGAGGTGAGGCACCAATGCCGCGCCTTGATGAGCTTCGAGCCTAGGCGTGCGCCTAGATGCGCCTTAAACATCTATGGTTGAAAAAAACATGTGTGCGCCACACACACACACACACACACACACACACACACACATATATATATATATATATATATAGTCATCCCTGTTAAGAGAAAACTAAGTTGACATGAGTTTGACAACTTTTTTTTGTTACACACTAACATGTCAAAATTGCAATGGTTGTTTTATGAGATCACTAAGTGTCATTCAAAGCACCAACCAATGCAGTTTTGATATATTAGTGTGTCACAATTTTTTTTTCAAATGCTAAACTGGTAATTGAATTATGAGTTATTTGATATTATTAAATATTTTAAAAATTGGATTTTGGGACTTTTTACATTTTATACTCCATAAATTTTTAGTTTGGATCAAATTAGAATAAGGATCTTCATTAATGGTTTGTATGAGTTTCTAAGATGTTTGAGTTTCTTCTTTTCCTTTACATATTTGTCTTTTATTCGAATTATTGGAACACTTAATTTTTTGTGCTTGAAGGTTTCAAAAGCATTTTTTAGGCTATCTTAAATACTACTCGCTTATAGTATCTCACGATACGCAGACTATTTTCATATCTAAATTAATATTAGTAAGAATTTAAAGATAATTAGTTAACATCTCTATAATTCATGGTATAATTTATTTAAAAATAATATATCATAAATATATGTGATGGCAGTCTAATGCAATATATGTACGACATGGTTCTTAATATTAGAATTCAAACTGGAAAAAAATGACGATGGAAAAATTATAACGTACAATTAGTTGTTATAACCATTCGCATAGTATTCACATAACAATTCCATTCTCATTACAACCTTATTTGAAGCTTAATAGCATATGCCCTTATTTAAACACGATTAGAAAGGCAAACTTGTTACATTTTTTTATTTTGAATAAAATAATTTAGTAATACAGTAGTGTGTACAATAATCACATTGAAGTTGAAAAGTTACTTCATTAAAAAAGTAGTTGAAAAAATAAAATACAATCAATTAAAAAAGAAATGCATGGTATCCAGTTTCTCAAAATCTTACATATGTACTATTATAGAATCGCTACAGTGGAAATATTGCGACTTCTCAAATAAAATTCAATTTTAATTAATCCCAAATTTTAGTTAAACCCTAAAACATGCATCTAGATGATTTATCCAATAAAATAAAGCATGCAGGTTAAAACAAACAATTTCAGGAAAAATCCCCGAAGGGCAAAACCTTTTATTTCACTATAATTTGTAAGAAAACGGCTTACAAGGATTACAATGAAATAAGGTGACATACGAAATACCCGCAGGTGTCGGTTCCGATGTCTCGACTGGAACTTTCCCTTTCCAGGAGGGCAGCAGTGAAGAAGAAGACGACTACTCCACAAGTTACGATTGGAATTTTTCCTTTCCAGGAGGGCAGTAATGAAGAAGAAAAACGGCTTCTCCACAAAAGTGAACTTTATAAGTACTCCCTCCACAATAGCACGCAGCTGTCGATTGTAGATTTTTCCCCACAAAGAATAAACCAAAGCAAAATATGTTCTTGGGTTCCACAAAATAATTCACATAAAAGTAATTGGGATTTTGTGAATTAAAAACAAAACATTTGAACCCTTAAAATTATTGGAGAAAAACTTTCTGCCAAAAGGTATTGAATTAAATCTGGGTAGATACACAAAAGTTTCAAAAGAATAGGACTCTTAAAAGTTGAAACTGTTCTCCACGTTTTTCTAGGTTGCCAGGATTCCTTTTTATACAAAATTTGAGTCAGTCAAAGGATAAGCATTATAGCAGCGTGTCAGCCAAAAAGCAGGGTCGTTTGAACGAGAACCCATCTCACTTGAACGAGATTGGGTGTCATTTGAATGGCTATGTGCGACATCCAATGTCGTTCGAACGAGATGCTGATCTCGCGCGAACGAGATTGGCGTCGAAGCCGAGATGCGTTAACTGCCAATTAAATTTTCTAAATACTATTCTTTTTCTAAAATAGTTAACACCTTTTTAAAAACAAACAATTTTTATAGCAAAGCTTTTTAAAATTCATTTTAAGAATATTATAAAAATATTTTTTTATAAAAGTGTTTTTAAAACACCTTTTAAAAAATATCCCAACACTCTTAATATGAAATGTATATGAAACTTGTAAACAATATCTTACCAAAGTTCATATTATTGGGCTTGAATGTTGAAGGTAACTGGTAATTCGGATCCTTCTTTTATAGAAGTAATCTTCACAATTCTTCAACGACTTGTAGCGGTATATGACATAATAAATTGTGACGGACTTGTTAAAAATACGTGCTTACAAATCTCCCCCTATGTCTATACAAGTACATACATAAAAACATCCGAATTATCAAAAACCAAAATGCCTATACAAATCTAGCCTCCTATGAATCCCAAAACTGAAAAGGAAAAATTTGTAAGTTCTCAAATTTTTCTTCAACATCAAAACTCTCAAAGCTTTTCTCACCAGGGTGTGCAATGTCATAATCTTCAATCTTCGTACCTACACACATGAGATAAAGCAGAAACCTTTGTGAAGCATCGAGTTTGAAATGATATAGGAATAAAGTATTAATAATCAAATCTCCCCCATAATGAAAAAACTCCCCCCATAACATGATAATTCTTTCTCCCCCTTTTTATGATGTCCCCAAATAGACAGATAAGAAGAAACAATCAAAACATGGAGTGTCATGACAAAATGCATATCAATCAAAGATCAAACTACGCTCATGCAAAGGAGTATCTCACAAACATTCACAAACTATTTTTGATTTTTCAAAATTTTCATTCAAAAATAGGATACAAAAAAAATCACACCATGGAATTAAACTAAAACAACCAAGTCATGGAAATGTAATGAATGGGTGTGAACACATTCGATAGGTAAATAAACTCAATCAATCATATGTGAACGATGCATATGTGTACCCCTAATGAATGAACATAAAAAATATCCTTAGATGTAAAAATTGTTGAATTTAGATGACATTGTCTTATGCAAATCAACAAATTAAAGTCAAAGTGATTTCCACACCAATAACGTCCAAAATTATGTAGCGCTTTTTCAAGACTTTCAAGGACGTGCAAACCCGTTATAAAATCTCCAACCAAACACCCTCATATATATTTTCTTTTAGAGGTGTTAAACTAAATTCTCAAACTTTGGAGAATTGGTGCAAAAACCTAAATGGCCCATAATTGGCATGAATTTCTTTTTATTGCCTTTAAATTTTTTTTCGGGCTCTTTTAAACCTCTTTGGACCCCGGATAATAAAATTCCTCCATTTTTTAGGTCCAATTTAACGGTGGCTTAGTATTCGCAAAGGCAAAATGAACCTTTCGCAGCCCTTTCCCGTTTTTAAACAAAGCACACCAACTCACAAAATGGTTCTTATATGCACAATTTCCTTATCAAAATGTATCGCGCTTGGTTCGTTTTAAAGGACAGGATTGAAGTGAAAACACCCAACCAACATGTGAAAAGACAAGCACAATAATCAAACAAATCCGTGCATGTGTGCAATAAAGGAAATCATGAGTCAAACATGTAGGAAGTAACACTAAATTACATCTCAATGATTCCAAACATTATAAAGCACATGGATGAATCGACCTATTGTCTCAAAACTCTATCAAATAGTCACATGAAGAATGGAATGATGTTGTGACTTGGTCATCCTAAGTGTCCATCCATAAACGGTGCAAACAAAAAAAATCTTTTTGGATTTTTTAAAAATTTTATCAAAATAAAATCTTTTTGTATTTTTCAAAATTTTTCAAAACAAAAAATATATAAAAAGTACATCTCATTACACTAGAAAATATATATCATGAAACCACAACTAGTGTATGATAAATATGCAAACACAATCATCTATATGATATGGCAAAATAAGAATCATGTGCAAGAAAATGAGAATCAACTATTCTAAAATCTAGCGTATCCAAAAGTGATTTCCTAACCCAAGTGTAACACGTCGACACGGGGTTTTGGGAACCAAAAAAACACTAGACTTCGAATTACTAGGACCTCTTCCAAGATCAAAACAAAATCTCCTAAGGTGACCTTTCCTACGACAATATGAACATGTGTAAACGGGTGGAACGACACCTAAAGTGTGATCTTTTCTAACATCCTTGGAATTAGTTGACCCTCTAAAACAAATAATGGTTTTGGCTTTAGCATTAGAAGCATGAGAACACGATGAGCCATTACCATCACTATCAAACCTACTTGAGTCTGTCAAATCATTTTTTAACTTCAAAATTTTTAACTCAAGAAAATAATTAGACTCTTCCAAAGACAGGGGTTTATTTTTCAAATTTTCAATTAAACATAACAGTTTATCACTCTCCCCCTCAATTAAAACAAACTTATCCCTAAGAGTCTTTTCACGTGCCGTAAAATCATCGATTAATTTTTATCCTCGACGGCACAAACGGGAACCCTAGAATTTTTTAAGTCCTCTAATTCCTTCTCTAAAACAAGGACTCTCTCATCACTCTTCTTTTTGGCAATTTTCAAAGAATCAAAATCAATACACAAATTACCAAAGTGCTCACGACAAATATCACTTTGAGTTTGAAACGCTTGCAAGTATTCAATCTTACTTTTAAAGAGAGAATTTTCTTTTTCCAAAACTTTAATTCTTTTGCAAAGTTTCAAATTCAAACTTTTTAATTTTTCAGCATGGTCGTGAACTTTTTCAAAAATAGGCTCCTCATTAAATGGGCGTTCCATTGAAAAATTACGATTTTTCACAAAACTGATTTTAAAAAATCAATATCACATAATTTTTGCGGAAAATAGGAATACGCAATAAATTAGCGCAACCTGCTCTGCTACCAATTTGTAAACGTGAGTAGACAAATTGTATCAGAAAGTAAATCCTCAAAAAATCAGGATCACACAATAAATTAGCGTAACCCGCTCTGATACCAATTTGTAGAATCGCTACAGTGGAAATATTGCGACTTCTAAAATAAAATCCAATTTTAATTAATCCCAAATTTTAGTTAAACCCTAAAACATGCATCTAGATGATTTATCCAATAAAATAAAGCATGCAGGATAAAACAAACAATTTTAGAAAAAATCCCCGAAGGGCAAAACCTTTTATTTCACTATAATTTATAAGAAAACGGCTTACACGGATTACAATGAAATAAGGTGCCATACGAAATACCCACAGGTGTCGGTTCCGATGTCTCGGATGGAACTTTCCCTTTCCAGGAGGGCAACAGTGAAGAAGAAGACGACTCCTCCACAAGTTACGACTAGAATTTTCCCTTTCCAGGAGGGCAGCAATGAAGAAGAAAAACGACTTCTGCACAAGAGTGAACTTTATAAGTACTCCCTCCACAATAATACGCAGCTGTCGGTTGTAGAGTTTTCCCCACAAAGAATAAACCAAATCAAAATATGTTCTTGGATTCTACAAAACAATTCACATAAAAGTAATTGGGATTTTGTGAATTAAAAACAAAACACTTGAACCCTTAAAATTGTTGGAGAAAAATTTTCTGCCAAAAGGTATTAAATTAAATCTGGGCAGATGTACAAAAGTTTCAAAAGAATAAGACTCTTAAAAGTTGAAACTGTTCTCCACGTTTTTCTAGGCTGCCAGGACCCCTTTTTATACAAAATTTGAGTCAGTCAAAGGATAAGCATTACAGCAGCGCGTCAGCCAAAAAGCAGGGTCGTTCGAATGAGAACCCCATCTCTCTTGAACGAGATTGAGTGTCGTTTGAACGACTACGCGCGACATCCAATGTCGTTCGAACGAGATGCTGATCTCGCGCGAACGAGATTGACGTCAAAACCGAGATGCGTTAACTGCCAATTAAATTTTCTCAATACTATTCTTTTTCTAAAACAGTTAACACCTTTTTAAAAACAAACAATTTTTATAACAAAGCTTTTTAAAATTCCTTTTTAGAATATTATAAAAACATTTTTATATAAAAGTTTTTTTTAAAACGCCTTTTAAAAAATATCCCAACACTCTTAATATGAAATGTATATGAAACTTTAAAACAATATCTTACCAAAGTTCATATTGTTGGGCTTGAATGTTGAAGGCAACTGGTAATTCGGATCCGTCTTTTGTAGAAGCAATCTTCATAATTCTTCGACGACTTGTAGCGGTATACGACATAATAAATTGTGACGGACTTATTAAAAATATGTCCTTACAACTATTGATACCAAAAATTATCCTGCCACGTGGACCATTCATGTATGAACACGTATTATCCATCTAGGCATTAATCCAAATCAGTAAAGGCAAGTCACCGACCAAATGAAGAAATGCCGACCAACAAGTTAAAGAAGCCCGACCAACAATGACATTAAATCGCCAATAGTTGTATACATTATTAACATTGTACAGATGTAAATGACTATTTTATAAGGCATTCCATCCTTTAATATTACAACTCTTATACACCCTCAAGGGGCTATAAATATATTATAAACCCTACATCCAAGGGACATGAAAAATGGGACAAGTGGCAATTGAACAAGCCCAAGGCAATACACAATAGTGGACGTAGTCTTTCCTTTTTTAGCCGAACCACTTTAAAAATCCTTTGTCTCTTTTTCTTATATTTACCTGTGAATAATTACTTAGATCAATCTATTTTTTGCATCAACAGATTGGCGCCGTCTGTGAGAACGTATTTCTAATCGTTCTCATTCATTCAAACATTTATATGGATGATATTCCTGAATCAAGTTTTAGGAATAATGGCATTCCGCCTGCCCCTTCTGCCCCACCCTCAGCAAATGAATTAACTAGAATTTTGTCCAGTCTTGCAAGAGGCCAAGAGGCTATGCAAGACACTATCAGGTAACTCGCGAAAACGCTTCAAGAAGGAGCACCTGCTCTATCTACCCATGAAAATATGCCACCACCACCACCACCACCAAGAAGTGGTAGGAGAAGTTAGTCAAGAACCACATGGGATACTTCCTATCATCCAGGGTCAAATTCATTACTCAGGGGGTCAGAATCCTTTAATCCACAGTCCTACTCTCTAGAGAGCCTAAGCGCTTTAGAAAGGCTAAGCCGTGCTTTTCCCTTCGATCGTTTGGGATCCAGGGGGAAAAAAAATGTTCCTAGGGAAATGTAGAGAAACACTCGACAACCATATGATCGAAGAGAAATCTATGCCCAGTCTAGATCAGACGCTCGATGTACTGCTCGAGCCGATCAATAATCCCAAGAAGAGAGTTCAACGAGCAACAGAGCATCAACGCATAGGTCTGATGCTGGTAACAACGCTTAGAAATGTTCTATCCAAAGATTGGAGGATAAACTAGAAGAGATGGGCAAGGCCCAAAATCCACTACAAAGAAGCTTTGTAAAAGGATCTCCCTTCGTACAAGCAATTGTGGATTTTTCCACTCCATTAAAGTTCAAAGCTCCAGTGGTTACACCCAAATACGATGGGAAAACTTACCCAGTCCTTCATATAGAGCAATACCAAGCAGCCACCGATATTTATACAGTTTCTAACGAAATGAGGTGTAGAACATTCTCTGGAACAATTACTGGATTTGCCCAAATCTGGTACAATAGCCTTCCTCGAGGACAAATTTCCAGCTTCAACCCGTTGGCCGAACTATTTCTTAGCAACTTTTGTTTTGGAGCCAAGCTTGTAAAAAGGGTAGCATATTTTCTCGATGTACGACAGAAGGAAGGAGAGAGCACCAAAGACTAAATCACTTGTTTCAATAACGAGAAGCTGGAGGTTATGGATTATGAGGAGAAAACTACTATAACAGCCCTTATGAGTCGATTGGTCCCCAAGAAGCTCTATTATACACTTGCTAAGGATCCCCCAAAGACCATGGCAGAATTGATGGCTAAGGCAACCAAAATCATAAATGCTGAGGAAGCAATGGTAGCCAAGTGGAGCTCGAGAGTACAAGCTGAAGGCAAAAATGATAAGAAGGATCACAAAGATTCTAAGGAGCACAAGGAGTCAAAATAAAAAGGAATTATAAAAAAGCTCAAGAAGTACAATAGCTACACTCTACTAACCATGGGCATTCATTATATCTTGGAGGAGATCACACACAATAAAGATGTGCGTTGGACTGATAAGTGATCAAGGTGGAAACCGAGCGTCCGTGTAATACGCTAATCATTGTTATTGGCTTCCAACCGCAATAAAAAACCTAAACTTTAACTACACCCTTGTGGAGTATAGTGGCTAGTCTGGGTATCGAATCCTCAGGAAACTAGGACGAGTGAACATGACGACAAAGGTAAGACTGTTAACCCTAACTTGACCTTAAAAAGAAACAAAAAGATGATTGAGATGGGAAATAACTAATTAAATAAACGCACACTAAATTAAACTACTGCTATAACTATGTGAGCAAAATTAACTAAATAAGAATGAAGGGAAAACAGGTTGGGAATACAATCCCCCAAACCCTAGTAAATTTATCGTATAGAACGCTAGAATTTTGAATTAGAAATTTAATTTAACCCAATCTTTAGTAATACCAAGCATTACATATATGAGGTTCAAACCCGCATCATACATAATCAAAGGATGAGTAAAGTTGTCTCGTAATAGCTACACGCGCATCACATCCTTAAACACCACGGTTACCTAGGGTCAACCGAGGTAAAAAGGTCTATGATGGTTGTGACAAATACACAACACGATTTATTCAAATTTCAATTCAAACCCTAGTTTTTACATGGCTAAATTGCATCGAGTTGGGTTCATGCACACTAACCCTTAGAAATCTAGCCTAACATGGTGCAATTAATTAAAAACACGAATCCTACATTACATGTAATTGAATCAATAAGAAAACTATCTCTAAGCATGTATAAATGAATTGAAAACCCAGAAAGTAAAGAAAACCTGTAAATAAATTAACTAGAAGATTAAGAAAGAAAGGAACAAACTTTATTTAAAGAAAACTTGTAATTCAAACAATAAAAGTACCTACTTGATGGAGAGTTATTTTCTATGGTTCTAAGCTACTCTCCTACTTGCCTCTCCATTAAAAACTATTCAAAACTCTGTTTTCTAAGTCAATACAAAGATACAAATACATTTTAGAAGAGTTTGTAACATAATAAACCTGGCAACGACGCTATTTTGATCGCGGTGGAAATTAAACATCTGTGTAATATGCTAATCGTTGTTATCGGCTTCCAATCGCAATACAAAAATCTAAACTTTAACTACACTCTTGTGGAGTATAGTGGCTAGTCTGTGTATCAAATCCTCAGGGAACTAGGACGAGTGAACGTAATGACAAAGGTAAGACTGTTAATCCTAACTTGACTCTAAAAAGAAATAAAAAGATGATTGAGATGGGAAATAACTAATTAACTAAACGAACAGTAAATTAAACTACTGCTATAACCATGTGAGTAAAATTAACTAAATAATAATGAAGGAAAAACAGGTTGGGAATAGAATCCTCCAAATCATAGTAAATTTATCGTATAGAACGCTAGAATTTTGAATTAGAAATTTAATTGAACCCAGTCTTTAGTACTCCCAAGCATTACATATATGAGGTTCAAACCCGCATCATACATAATCAAAGGATGAGTAAAGCAGTATCGCAATAGCTATACGCGTATCACATCTTTAAACACCACGATTACATAGGGTTAATCGACTAAAAAGATCTATGATGGTTGTGATAATTACACAACACGATTCATTCAAATTTGAATTCAAACCCTAGTTTCTACATGGCTAAATTACATTGGGTTGGGTTCATGCACACCAACCCTTAGAAATCTAGCCTAACATGGTGCAATTGATTAAAAAATGAATCATACATTGCATGTAATTGAATCAATAAGAAAAATATCTCTAAGCATATATAAACGAATTGGAAACCCAAAAAATAAAGAAAACCTGTAAATAAATTAACTAGAAGATTAAGAAAGAAAGGAACAAACTTTATTTAAAGAAAACTTATAATTCAAACAATAAAAGTACCTACTCGATGGAGAATTATTTTCTATGGTTCTAAGCTACTTTCCTACCTTCCTCTTCATTAAAAACTATTCAAAACTCTGTTTTCTAAGTCAATACAAAGATACAAATACGTTTTAGAAGAGTTTGTAACATAATAGACTCTTTGGACAATCAGCATTTAAGGAGAATTTTGCGCATCATACACTTCGAACTGGTTCGCAGGTACCCCGAATTGGTTCATCCCGTGGTTCAGGAAATCTTGCTGGTTTGGCCCTTCTTTCCTTCATTTCCAACACTTAGAAAATTTTCATGCTTTCTTCTTTTCTTTCTAGGATTTTCTTCAACTTCAAGGGATCATAACTCTTTCACCGTAGCTCAAATTTGGGTGCCGTTTTTTCTAGTGTTATCGTTATTTTGAGCTCTTCAACTTTCCAGTTGGCCCATCCTCTGGGATCAGGATTCATAATTACAAAAATTCCCTTGAACTTGCCTTCCTAGCCTTTCTTTCATTGTTTCGATTTCTCTTTCGCACCGCTTGCATAATTTACCTGTAAAACACATAAGAGAAACACAAAACATGAAATACTTACCAACGAAGGATAGTAGCATAATTATGAGTTAAATCCATATCAATTGCACCACTCGTGCTCACAAGGGTACCGAAATTAAGGGGATAAATACACAATATTTATGCCTAATCAATAAGTTGAGGAGTTCCCCTACCAAGAGGAACAAAACTAAGTGCTCTGAGTTCCATAGAGACCATGGTCACACGATAAATCGTTATATCCCCCTTCAAAATAAAATTGAAAGTCTCATTCGAAGAGGAAAATTAAATCAGTTTGTTGATCGATAGAATAATGAAGGAGCTCGGCACCGATCAAAATATCCTTGCATACCTAGAGAGGAGAAAAAGAGGGCTCATGAAGATTACCAGGATGGTGATCTCGACTTACCTAAAAATCCTCGACAATCGGAAAGCGAGGTATTTGCACTCAGTTTTGGTTCTTTTGATTGACAAATGATTACAGGTAGAGATGCAGGAGGAGGAGATCATACTGCAGAGTGAAAATCTTACCTCAATGAGGCTCAAGCTTGCTCATACATACATATGATTAATCCTGTCGAAAAAGACAGACCAAGGAAGGTTAACAAAGATAAGCTGGTAATAGGCTTTTCTAAAAATGACGTATCAGGAATACTGTACCCTCACGATGATCCTCTAATAATCAAAGTCAGGAAGGAAGATATCATTATCTCTAGAGTGTTAGTAGATGATGGCAGCTCAACATATATCATGTTCTATCCTTATTATAATAGCTTGGATTTTAAGATCAGCTAGTTAGAGCCCTATCATCGACTATTAATCGGTTTAGCAGGTGAGAAAGTCTTACCTTTGGGAATGATTAAAATGGAAGTGATGATTGGAACATGGCCAGCCAACCGAACAGAGAAAATCCATTTCTTTATAACGGATAAAAACCTTCATTTAGCTTATAATATAATTATGGGAAGAGTTGGGCTAAAGAAGTTTGAGGCAGTGCCTTATACTGTTCATCAATGCTTGAAATTTCCAACCAACTTTGGCGTAGTAGTTGTGAAGGGTGACCAAAATGTTACTCGGGCATGCTACTACTCATCTGCCGAGCAGGAAGATTTGGAAGAAATAAAGAGGAAAACCACCACTTACAAAGTGGATACCTCTGAACCTGATGAAAACTCTGAGGTTGAAACATGAGATCCAAGGGTGGTAATAGAGCTAGTAAAGGGCCAAATTATAGAGGCAACAGAAAGCATTGTGTTAGATGACAATAAACAAGAGCGCACTACTCAAGTTGGAATAACGCTGGATCCTGTTCTTAAATAGAAACTAGTGAGCTTCCTTAGACAGAGAAAACACGTGCTCGCCTGGTGTCACGAAGATATTCTAAGAATTGATCCTTGCTTCCTTTGCCATGAGCTAAATGTTAATACATAAATCAACCCAGTAAAGCAAAGGCGAGGAGTGTTCATCCCCGATAAGAACTAAACCATACAAGAGGAAGTTGAAAAGCTTCAGAAAGCAGATTTTATTGATGAGGTGAAATATCCATATTGGTTGGACAATGTAGTTATGGTCAAGATGAAAAATAACAAGTGGAGGATGTGATTAGACTTCACAGATCTTAATAAAGTATGCCCAAAGGATCACATTCCTTTACCCCGAATAGATCAGCTTGTGGATGCTACCTTAGGATATGACTTGCTCAGTTTTATGGATGCTGATTTCAGTTATAATCAGATCAAAATGAAGCCTGAAGACGGGATAATACTTCTTTCATTACTCCCCGAGGGACTTACTGTTATAATTTTATGCCTTTTGGTTTGAAAAATGCAGGTGATATATATCAAAGGCTGGTGAACAAGGTCTTTGAGGAGCAAATAGGCAAAAATATGGAAGTATACGTGAATGATATGCTTACAAAGAGAAAAAAAGCATCCGATCATATTGATGATCTCAGCCAAACTTTTGATCAACTTGAGAAGCTCCAAATGAGAATAAACCAGACCAAATGAATCTTTGGAGTACAAGAAGGGATGTTCCTCGGGTATATAGTAAATCAGAGGGTAATTGAAGCAAACCCAGAAAACATTAAGGAATTACTTGAGATTCAGTCCCTGACTTGTAAGAAGGATGTACAAAAGCTAACCGAGCGAGCAGAATCTCTGAATAGATTCGTGTCCCGAGCTATAAATAGGTGCCTACCATTTTTCAAAGTACTCGAAAAGAGTTTTAAATGGAATGAAGAATGTGAGAAATCTTTTCTAAAGTTGGAAAAATATTTGGGGTCACCTCCACTACTTTCCCGACCAATTATGGGGGACAAATTGTACCTTTATTTAGCTATTTCTGAATCATCCGTGAGCTCTGCCTTGATTAGAGAGGAGAATGGAGTTCAAAATCCTGTTTACTACACTAGTAAAGCTTTTCAAGGAGAAAAAACCAGGTACCCTTGTTTAGAAAATTGACATCGACATTGATTGAGGCATCTAGACGCATGAAGCCTTATTTTCAAGCCCATACGATAGTAGTGTACACCGATATACCACTAAGGCAGGCTTTGTACGAGCCAGAAAAGTCTGGAAGATTAATGTATTGAGCAGTGGAATTGGGGGAGTATGATATTATCCCTGAACCAAGGTCTTATCTAAAAGGCCAAGCAGTAATAGATTTCATAGCTGAATTCACTTATCCCAAGGTTCCCGAGCAATAAAATCAGTAGTCCAAGCAAGGATCCAGAGAAAATAAAGATAAAGAAGTTGCTAACACTCAGGCTCCCGAGGAACTTTTACTAGAAGAAACCATTGTTGACCTACCAGATTCCTCTTCCCGAACCCAGGAGAGGTCTAAGAAGAGTGACGAAGCAAGGGAAAAACATTCCATTATGGGATTTTGACAAACCAAGCGTTTATCGGCGATCTCCCAATATGGAACTTATACGTTGATGGGTCATCTTGTGCAATAAGTAGTAGAGTATGTATAATACTTAACACTCCTGATAATATTGATATTGAATATGACTTGCGATTTCAATTCCAAGCGTCAAATAACGAAGCAGAATACGAAGCTCTCATTATGGGCTTAAGTCTAGCCCAATCATTGAATGCCAAACAAGTTGTGGTACATAGTGATTCCCAGTTGGTAGAAAATCAAATATTGATCTTGTATGGAGCTAAAGGCGAATTGTCATCCAGGTACCTGTCCAAAGTAATGGAGGTAAAAGTAAAATTACCAGTTGCTCAGATGAATAGAATCCCAAGAGTGGAAAATTACCAAGCAGATGCTCTTGCTTGGCTACCTTCTGCTACCAGAGTTGAACTACGACAAACTATTACTATTGAGATTTTGGACAATATGAGTATAAATGAGGATTTAATGATCAATTTTATCGCTGTAGACATGGGCCTATACTGGATGGATCCCATCGTAGCATACATTAAAGAAGGAACTTTGTTAGCAAATATAGTTGAAGCCAAAAAGTTGAAGTATAAAGCTGCGAGATATGTCCTAGATAAATGAGTTTTGTACAGGAGAGGATTGATAGTTAATTTGCAGCACTGCGTTCATCCAGTAGATGTTCCAAACCTAATTCATAAAGTACATGAAGGATCTTGTGGAGCTCACATAGCAAGAATAACACTTCTGCAGCGAATAAGTGCGCATGGATATTATTGGCCAACAATGCGAGTGGATTGTGCATCTTTTGCTAAAAAGTGTGACAAGTGCCAAAGGTATTCCAACATTCGAAAGACTCCACAGGCTGCTCTCACCCCAATCACTTCACCTTGGCCATTTTCCATGTGACGTATAGAATTGGTTAGGTCATTTCCTACCACCCGAGGAAGAATCAAGCACTTGGTTGTTGCAGTGGACTACTTTACAAAGTGGGTTGAGGCAGAGCCATTGATAGACATGCCTTATGAGAAGGTCTACCAATTCATTTAGAAGAACATCATTTGCACATATGGGTTGCCTTATGCCTTCATCACCGACCATGAAACGCAGTTTGACAACGATGAATTCACAGCTTATTGTGCTCAGTCCAACATCCAAAAATTATATTCTGCTCCAGGTCACCCTCAGAGTAATGGGAAAACTTAAGTTACAAATAGAACTCTTCTAACGGATTGAAGAAAAGGCTTGATGATGCAAAGGGAAACTAGATTAACGAGCTACACTCTGTTTTATGGGTCTACCGAATAACCCCGAGGATTGAAACTGGAGAATCCCCATACATGTTAGCATTTGGGACTGAAGCAGTCATACCTGCTGAATTGGGCCTTTCATCCCATACAATTATAAATTTGAACTCTCCTGTAAGTGATCTAATGCGAAGACTGGGTTTTGATATGCTGGAAGAAGTGCAAGAAGATGCTACTCTGAGAAATGCAGTGTACCAATAACGAACAACTCGGATTTACAATAAACATATGAAGCCGACCAACTTAAAGGAAGAAGATTATGTGATGAAGAAGGTTTTCCAGAAAAATAATAAACTTGAGGCTAATTGGTATGGGCCCTATCGTATTTCAGCAGTCATCCGACCTAGAACTTACTGGATTAAGACTTTAGAGGAAGAAGAATTCAAGAATCTGTGGCATGCTGAGCATCTTAGAAAATATTACCAGTGATGTAATCAATTGTACTGAGTTCAATATCAATTTTTAGTATTAATAAAATAATCTTTCCTCCAATATCTACTTTTCAAAATTTTTGGGAGTACTAGTGCTATGCACTACCAATACATTTGATCTTGAATAAAGTTTGAAAGTTGCCAGAAAAACTTCAAAATATTGCTTGGCACAAGAGTCTTCTATAAAAAAATTGGACTAAGGTTAGTCGGCGTAAGAAATAAGTTGCTCGGCACACGTAAAACTTGATCGGAAGCATACCAAATAGGATATTACGACCTCAAGATGGTCAACAAGTATAAGGATAAAATAAGATCTTTATCCTACTGGGAAAAGTGCAGGAAGAACATTGCGAAGATTACTCAAGAGGAATGTAGGCACATATTCCAAATACGACTGGTCACACCATTGGTAACTAATACAGAAAACATAAACACTTGGGTGCGTTGGTAAAACCATTGGAGACACATGGGTAACTAGCTCCAAATTTAGATTTTAATCTAAGTATGCTAGTAGAACCTATGTACTCATTGGTAATTGATACTAAATTTAGATTTTATTCTAAGTTTGTTAATAAAATAATGAAAAAAATAAGAAATCATTCACATCAAGAAAATAGTCACATCTAATGATTAATAAGATAAGTTGATCAAATACATTCTATTTCATCTTTCATTACATAACTGTGTTTATAAAAGAAATACAAGATGTTATTCTAAAGGGCGTTTCCCCTCAACTTTGGAAACTGGATCCATGCCAGCTGGAGGATCATCTAAATGGTAAGGAGAATTAATGAAATTAAAGTCTTAAAGCATTGTCCTATCGCTTCTACTTGGACGATCTAGCAGATGAGGAGATCAAACAATTTCTAGCTCGTCGTGCAGCCCATAGTTTCCTAGATATTTAGAAATCAAGAACTGGGGAATTGTGTTGACAGGAATCCCTCTAACATCTAGTTTGAAGAGGGGTCTTCAAGGTCTAACAACCCAGGATCGTACCATTTCTAGAAAGGACTATTTTGTTCTACCTTCAGTACTGTCAAATAATTAGTCTAACCCCATTTATAACCTTCATTCTGGGCTTGTTTAAACCGCTCATCAAAATGCCCCAAAGCTTCATTATACCCTTCCATCCAGATCTCTCTAGGTTGCTTGTGAAAATGGAAGGTCAACCTCTCAACTTGATAATGCAATTTCTTCAGCACTCCATCCTTAGCTTACAGTTGAGAAGACTGAGTGGCAAGTTGCTCAGATTGAGTTTGAAGGTTCTGGGACATCTCAGTAAGGGCTTAATTTTTGGCCTTCAGTTGAGTAGCTTCATTAGCAAGGGTTTGTTGAATCCCAGCCTCATCTATAGTACCGTGTAATTCTTGCTCAGGAAGAAGATGCAGACTTGGTCTTTTTTAGTACTTTCAATTCTTCCCCTAACCTGACATTTTTAGCCTCCAAGAAAGAATGACCTTATTTGGTAGTAGCAACAGCAGTAGAAGAAGACTTCGAGGCATTTAACTCATCTCTTAAATTATTATTATCCTCCTCCAATAGTTTGGAAATGGCTCTGGCTTCTTCCACTTCAGGATTGAGCAAAAATTCATGCTTTCAAAAGTGAGAAGCAAATTTTTTAACTTCTGGTCAAAGCCCCAACCTTCACTCAAGGCCTTGTACTTCTTCTCATAATCAACATGAAAAAGAGCCTTGACATCTTTATAGTCCTCCTGTATCTCTTCAATTATTTCATAGTAGGCAACATTGTTGGCCACTGCCCGATCAAGAAGGCATTTCAGATGAAGGTAGGCTTCCTTAGCTTGCTTAGACACACCTTCCCTGAGCAACTTCAGTAGCTCGTCCTCGGTCAGAGATAAATGACCCATTTTAAAAATTTTATTGCATCTCTTGAGTAGATCAAAGTCAGTAGAGGAGAAGTGTTCCAATTTATCCATGAACTATTAAGAGCAAAAAGAATATCCAATCAATAACAATGTGTAAAGTATAGAGAAAGGACAAGCAAAGGAGGAAGATAATTTCTTTTCATTGATAAATTATCAAGTACATACACATCAGCAAAAAGAAAAGAAAAATTACAAGTGCATAAGAAAAGAAAAATAAAGGCTGGTTAGATAGATCTACACATTCTTCATGTTTGGAGTAGGCTCAATAGAAGTAGAGGCAGGAGCAGGTAGCGATGAATGACTGTCAGTTAGAGGAGCAAAGGAGTCAACAACTTGGTGTTGATCAATAGAATCGAGTACTATAAAGGATTCACTAGAACCCCCATCATCTTCAATATCCTCATCCACATTAGGAGGAGCTCATGGGTCATGTCTGATGAAGAGTTCAGAATCTTGAGGGGTGCCGACCTCCACCAAGGCTGCCAACCAACCGTCCTTGAAGTATTTCTTCTTTGTAAATTTAATTTGTAAATAAGTATCCCCAATGGATTTATCCCATCCCTTGTTGAAACCAACCTCCCCGGCCTTATTCTTTTGGACCTCTCTGCAACAACCAGGGCCTTCTCGGCGTCTAAATCCTTCTGCAGCTTGGTAATCTTAGCCCTCTCTGTAATGACCAAGGATTTTTCAACATCCAAGTCTTTTTATAGACCAACAACCAGACCCCGAGCAACCGCTGCATCTTCTTCTGTAAGTTTTATTTTCTCCTCCCATTTTTTTCTCCTTGGCCAGTGCCTTTTGGGACTTAAACATTGATTTGTTAAGCTCATCAAAATCTTCTTCAACCTCATGAGAAGAAGAACACAAGGCATCGTCCTTCTCCAACATGTTGTTGGAATCAGTAAGAAACTGCAAAAAGAAAATAAGGCGAGTTAATATCGGGAATATCAAACTAAGAAAATAAAGAAGGCAAAGGAAATTACCAGAGTTAGGATTTAAGCAGCCCTCTTAGAACTCTTTGATCGGGGCAGTGCACTTGCAACGCACCTATGGTCTGGTAATATACCAGATTCTATTAATTGTCTGTCTAAACCACGGCTAAGAGCCACTGGTGAGCCAGAAGAAGATAAATCAACCAACTCTTGTTGGTCGGTATTAACTAAAGACCCGTCTGCCAACGTAGAAGGGAGTTCTCTTTTAAGCCTCTTGAGGTGGCTTACATCAACTTTCTCAGTTGGAAGTTTCTTCCTTTCATTCTCCTTATTAAATGGGGGTTTCTTCCCATCCTCCTCCTTATTAGACGGGAGCTTCTTCCCAACATCCTCTTTATTTTTAGCTCCATTAGTAGCTTATTTGGAGGAGCTAGTAGCACCTATATCACCCAAAATATTAGGAAGCTACCTCTTTCCCATGGTAACAACAAGAGGGAAATCTGAATCTAAAGAAGAGATGGAAATAACAACATGTTCCCCACTTCCATATGTAGTGGCAGAGGATGTGGAGATGGGGTCTTGGTCAAGGTTAATTAAAGGAGAGGGTACAACTGTAGTTGGGCGAGCAATGAAGGAGGTGATGGTGTTCCTATATTGCAACAAATATGAGGCTGATCTGGTATGCTCTTCTCCAACTTTTTGGTGAATGCCCCCCAGAT
Organism: Sambucus nigra; assembly: GCA_949130495.1. Lineage (NCBI taxonomy): Eukaryota > Viridiplantae > Streptophyta > Magnoliopsida > Dipsacales > Adoxaceae > Sambucus > Sambucus nigra. The sequence continues at coordinate 335,458,641 of OX422215.1, forward strand.
GAATTTTAACTCTCTAAGGTTGATATCACTCTCTTTGGGACACTTCATTTTTTGATCAACTGCAATCAAAGTTAACAAGGTATACATCAGTATTAACATTTAGCAGAATATGCAAAAGAATATAAATAAACAAATTCCACCTATCCCATTGCCACTTGGTGGGCATCTAGGCTCTTGATACTCAGCATTCTCAGCCAAAGGAGAATATTTCCAATTTTTAAAAATTACTCCATGCTCTAAGTAATCCCTATTGGAGTCAGGAAGATTAACTACTAATGCTTTGTTCACAACCCTAGTTTTCAAGTAGAAAGTGGTATCACTAGTTACCCACTTATAGGAAAATATAATTTCTGGGATCCCTAGATGAGTCCCATGGAGTTGATTTAATCTATATACCCCATTAACTACTATCCAGGTATTGGGGGCTACCTTAGCTGGAACAAAATCAAAATATTAGCAAAATTTAAGACAAAATGGTTTGGGGGAAAGGTAAACCCACATTCAACGATAAAAATGGAAGGAAATCGGTGACCCTCAGCTAATGAAAAAAGATCAACATGCAAATTAGGATGTTCTAGTTCTACCCATGAAGGTATATTCCATTCATTTGTGAATTCATCAAGAGAAGTGACAGGATAAACCATGATTGATGAAGAAGAAAAGGAGAAAAGAAAATATTCTTACAAAATTTAAGGATTCAGCAAGAACTGAAGAACAGAGAACGATCGTACAAGAGAGAGAGAGCTTGAAGAAACAACGGTAGAAAAATCTCAGAAAGTTTGGGATAAGATACGATCGTGGATTTTCCCACCTTTATAGGTTTCCTAAAAAATTAGAAAGGTACTGATTAAAAGGAAACGTCAATTGAACTGGTAGCGGTTAAAGACAGAAAGGACATATTTACCCAAAAATGATTCGCTAATGTTGTGGATAATTACAAAAATACCATCCTCATTATATGTCGATAGTTAAAGTTATTAAATTAACAAGTATGGGAAGTAGGTAACTGACCAAGCCTCAAAATTATTGCCCGAGCAACTTTAAGAGCTAAATGTTCTATACTCTTGTAAAAAACCTCAAGCATGAAACATTGGGGGTTTCTGTTGATACAAAAAATTATCCTGCTACGTGGACCATTCATGTATGAACACATGTTATCCATCTGGGTATTAATCCAAATCAGCAAAGGCGAGTCACTGACAAAATGAAGGAATGTCGACCAATAGGTTAAAGAAGCTTGACCAACTCGAGGAAGACCGACCAACAATGACAGTAAATCGCAAATAGTTGTATACATTATTAACATTGTACATATGTAAATGCCTATATTATAAAGGCATTCCAACCTTTAATATTCCGACTCTTGTACACCTTCAGGGGGCTATAAATACATTATAAACCCTACATCCAAGGGACATGAAAAACGGGACAAGAGGCAATTGAACAAGCCCAACGCAATACACAACAGTGGACGTAGGCTTTCCTTTTTCAGTCGAACCACTTTCAAAATCCTTTGTCTTTTTTTCTTATATTTATCTATGAACAATTAATTAGATCAATCTAGTTTTTTGCATCAACATGTACTTTTATTTTTTTCACTAAAAGACTGTATTTTCCAATATTCTATTAATTTCTCTAATGGAAAAAAACGATTCCCAAATTTTATAATGTCAATTAAAATCCCATGCCCATTCTTTGCAATCATTAATTTTTCGATTGTAATTTATTATATGTTTACGGTCCTTTAGGTTCAAGAAAAATATTTTTCACCCCGGTAGAAAGTAAAATGCTGAAATATTTTTTCACCTATTTAGAGTTAAATCATTATTTTGTTTAAATTTACATAATTACAAGGTGTGAACTTAGTCACAATTTCAAACCAACAAAAATTAATTTTAAATATGTGAAAAAAAGTTTCACCATTTTACTTTTCACCACGTTTAAAAATATTTCGCTTTAAAAGAAACGGACCCTTAAATATACCACCAAATGATGTAGCAACAAAGTTGAAATTCACATAATATATACTCAACAAGAATTACAAAGCACATGCATATTGTTACATCTAGAAACTAGCACACACACACACACACACACACACACACACACACACACACACACACACAAAGAATGCCGATAGTATCTATTTAAATAAATTTACAAATTCCCAATTTAAATTTATTTAACTGGAGTCAATTTTAAACCAAATTAAACCAGCCCCTAAACAAGCAACTACGTGTGTGTGTGTCAAACTATCACAGATAAAATTGCTAACTCACATATTTCAGGAAAAAATCCTTTCGGATAAAACCTTTATTTCACTATAATGCTTACAATGATTACAATGAAATCCGCAATGAGTTAACCGCAGAAAATCCACATAGACCGTAGCCTAGAGTCAGCAAGAATCACAACTCTAATTCAACCCAGGAATACCCACGAGCACTTCTTATCGACACACAATTGTCTTTAACCCAGTACTCCCCTCAAAAGTACATAGATCAACAGTAGAGATTATATCCACAAGAGAAACTTGACACAAGAAGTGTTCTTGGGTTCCAAAATAATTCACATAAACTATTGGGATGATTTGTGAATTGAAAACAAAGGATTAAAATCCTAAAAGAGAAGACAAACATTTCCGCGGTAACAATTTTCGTAAAACAGTAATCTTAGGTCTTCTGAACAAAAACGAAACTGGAAAAACATATTTATAGAAAATCTAAAGAGGTGGATCGATCGAACAAATACATAATCTTGCTCAAACGGGGATACATGTCGCTTAAACGAGCTTTGCATGAGATAGGCTATCGCTCGAATGAGCAGGTATGTCGCTCGAACGAAAAAATTTAAAAATAATTTTTTTATTATGTCCGGAAAATATTCCACCTTAAAACTTCAAAAAGAATTTTGACGAAAAAATCTGCTCCAACACTTAGAAAATATTTTTTAAAATGTATCCCAACACTCTAAGTGAAATGCTAAGGAATTAAAACACAACCTTTACCAAATTTATCGCGCGGAGGCTTGAATGTTGAAGAACTTTGATATTCGAATCCATCTTGATGCTTGAATGATATTGAATATTGTTCGACGGTTGTAGTGGTATACGACATACTTAATTGATAACGAACAATAAAAATAGTGTCCGTACAAATCTCCCCCTATGTCTATACCGGTACAAAATAAAAACATCCAAATTATCAAATTAAAGTTCCTATACAAATCTAATACCCTCTAATGAACCCAAAACCGACAAGGTATTAAATATGCAAGTCTAAAACTTTTCTTCAAAATATCCAACATCAAAACATCTTCAATCTTTAAGCTTTTCTCATCAGGATGTGCAAAATATTTATCTTCAAGTTTGTACTGTAACACCTCATGTTTTAATAATTTTTTTTAATTAATTGGAATTTTTGAGAAAATTAAATTTTTGGATTTAATGCTTTTTATAAAGTAAATATGTTGGCTTCAATATTTGAAGAATAGAATTTCAATCGGAATTAAAATCAGATTTAAAATGGAGTTTTTATTAAGTTTGTAATTTTTGCCTTATATAATTTTTCATGGAGGGAACTGTCGCCAGGCCCGCTCGATCGATCGGTCAATCTGTCAGTTTTTGGCTCAGTTCGACTTCTTAATTTTTAAAGTTTAAGTTGGTTGAGGACTCTTAATTGATATATAACCATTCTAATTCGTGGGGGAACCTTTCATAATCATTTTTTCCCAAGTTTTTCACCAGAGAGCTCTTCTAAAAGATTTTCCTCTCCACCATAATCATCAACCTCCAACTTAATCAAGTTTTTGTCACAAGTTTTGAAGGCTTAATTGGGGTTTAATCAAATTTGTCCAAGAACACTTTTTTTCTAATTTTTTGAGAGGAATCCAATAGTGTTACCAAATTTTCTTCATCTTAATGTCAGGCTTCCCTTCTTTAGTATTATGCGTTTTAAGTGTCGCCTAAACCCTTAATCCTGTGTTTTTTATTAAAATAAATTAGTAACTTAATTAGAGAAAGTGGATACTTAAAGTTTGGAACTGTTTTTATGAAAATTTTGAATATGAATTAATCTTTGAAACCCGGGTTAGATTTTTGAGTTTTTATGGTTTTGGGTGTAGGTTCTCATGTAGAATTTTTATGATATTATTTATGTGGTTATTGGGATGCACTCACTCTTATAAAAATTAGATGACTTATAAAAGAGAATGATTATGAGGTATTGGATATTGTTGCATGTTAATCAATTTAATAGTATTGAACTCAAATAATTATGTTGAAAATGACGACGGTGTTATTCATTGAATTAAATTGCATTGGGATCTTTATGATTAATTACTCTGTTATTCTTATGAATTGTGTTTTGTGTGATTTATTATATTCACATTTTCCGTCGTGGGGACAAGGAGATTTTGGATAGTATATTGCTCGACCCTATTTTAGGATGCTTACTAGGTATGGGACTAGTGGGTAGGCCTTGATTAAAATTTATACTCGCTAAGTATGGGACTAGTTATAGTAAATTCGTGTGGATTTAATATTTCGGGGTGGGGCAGATTTTTATGTTATATCGACATTCCGCTAGCCTAGGCATGAGAATAGGATGGGTTTTCTCTTGGTGATTCATCCTATATGTATGATAGGACGTATGTATACTTGGGGACCCTTAGGTATGGGACTAAGGGTTATTTTGAGGATCTCACATAGATAAAATGAGTGGGGTAATTTTGATAATTGTGAAATTGAGAATTGAGAATTAATAACTAAGATAATAAGACGAGTATTAAAATATGGGCGACATAAATAGCGCGGGCTGACAGTTTAAATGGGACAACCAATGTTTTATGTCGTGTCGTGTGTGGAACCTTGTCAAATTACGGGATCAACAAATTAAACGGATCGACGATCATTTTGACAAGGGGAAGTATTAAACTTTGGTAGAAATTATCACCCGGGGCGGGAGGACCGCCATAATAAAAAGTGAGAATAGTGATAATTTGGGTTAATTTAATTAAATTAATAATTTGGGACTATGGGATATTTAAAATGATATTGGTGTGATTTTATAAGAATCTTTGGGGGTGGTTAGTAATTTACCTTTCTCGAGTTTAATTATATCGTATTAATTAAAATACTCTATTGTGATATTATTGCGTATAAAGCTATTGTCTGGGTTCACGGATCCTATTTGAGAGGAGTAGTGTGTATTAATGCTTGGATCCCTGACCTCGTGTATTGACTAACATTTTCCAGGTATTAGTGCTATAGTAGCTACATAGGATTTATCGAATATTGATTGGAGGTGCAGCGAGAGTTGCTTTTATTTAGTTTACACTTTCATTTTCGTCATATTTCATTATGAGACTTCATTTGGATTTTGTTTAGCCATTCAGTTCCGAAGTTGTTTAAGGATTTCAGTTGGAGTATTTACAGTCGGTTGATTATTCAGATTTTAAATTAATTCATATTTTGGAGATTGGTTTAGTTGGAGTTTAACATGTGATGTTTTTTTATATATCACAATTATTCATTGAAATTGATTTTTACTTATCATTGGATTGATTTTTATTGTCTCATATCTGTCACATGCTAAGAATGGTATTTATTTAGTGAAGCCCGTCGTAGTCTAGCGGCGGTGACTGGCCACCCCATTGTCCGAATTGCACGGGATGTTACATATACCTACACACATGAGACAAAGTAAATACCTTCGTGATGCATCGAGTTTGAAATTATATAATAATAAATCAATAAAGAATCAAATATCTCCCATAATGCAAAAACTCCCCCATAATTCGTTCTCCCCCTTTCTATTTGACCGAAATAGATAAGAAAACGAATAAACCAAAATAAACATGGATTTGTCATGACAAAAATGTATAGAAAGCATGAATCAAACCATGCTCATGAAAAAGAGTAACTCAAAAAATTTTCACAAACTATTTTTTATTTTTCAATTTTTTCAAACAAAAATGCAAAAATAATTTTACAAAAATCATACACCATGAATTTTCACTAAGATAATCAAATCATGAAAATAGAATGAATGGGTGTGAATATATTCAATAGGCAAATCAATGCAATCAAACATCACATCTGTGTAGGATGAATATGTGTACTCCTAACGAATGAATCTCAAAATCGTCCTTAGGTGTTTAAAAGTGTTAAATTTAATTGACATCGACTCAATCCATCAACACATCAAAGTTAATAATGATTCTCACACCAATAACGTCTAAAACTATGAATGCTTTTTCACGACGCTTTTAGGACGTGCAAACCCTTGTTTCATTTCTTTCCATCCAAACTCCCATATAAATAATAATGCTTTTATTTTTTCTTTTGATGTGACCTCCTTTTCGCATATTCATCTTTTTATTGCCTTTAAATTTTTTCGGACTATTTTAAATGGTGACTTTCATGACAAGTTAATTTTGTACTCTCGCAGTCCTTTTCCGTGATTCACTCATCATATTTTGTTGCAATTAAATTCCTCACGGTAAATGGTTTTTATATGTACTACTTTGCTTATCAAGTTTTATCGCATATGGTTCGTTTTAAAGACAAAATTGAGATGATAACACTCCGACCAATATGTGATAAAAAAGTACAATAATCAAACAAATCCGTGTGAGTGTGCATTAAAGGAACTTATGAGTCAAACATGTAGGTAGTAACAACTAATCACATCTCAATGACTCCAAACATTGTAAAGCACAAAAATAAAATGATAACGCATATCAAAACACTATCAAACAGTCACATGGATATGAAATGAGATCGTCACTCGGTCATCCTAAATGTCCGTTCATATACGGTGCAAAACAAACAACAAAACTCTTTTTGTCTTTTTCAAAAAAATTTATAAAAATAAAATCTTTTTGAGTTTTTCAATTTTTTCTCAAAAAAATGAAAATATTTTTGTATTTTTCCAAATTAAAAAAAATATACAATACAAAAAAGATATATATTAGCAATAGGCAAAAAAATCATCACGCAAATCAACCTATGCTAGCAAATAAGTCTAAATCTCAACCGTTAGGTGCGATGGAGTTTTCCAAAGGTGACAACATCCTATGAAAAACCTCCATAAAATCATGTGAAGTCTTGACCAAAAACGTTACCTGTTTCCTAATATGTGCAAAATCTCTCGTGTAATCATATGTGGCGTCAGGTGTGGGTGCGTGTGTGTGAACACGTGTAGTAGAAAAACTTGATACATGACCCAACTTAAAATAAAACTCCCTCAGGTGTCCTCCCTTCTTGTAGTGTGTGATAGCATGGTAAGTGGATGCACCGTCATGGCCTATTCCTTATCTCTCAACATCACCCAAAACGGGATTAAGAACCATCTTTCCAACCTTCCTAGATGCGTTCTTTAAAGGGAATTTGACCTCCCGGACACGTTCGATATCACTCTCGAGTTAGGATACACGTGTCGTCAGACTAGACACCGTGTTGGTCAAATCACTCTTTTCTCGATTTAAAGCAATCAACTGTTCACTCAAAGAAACCTTCACTTTCTCGAGTTGACTTTCTTTTTCCTCAAACACCCTCAAAACCCTTTAATTCTCTCTCCAAATCTCTCAACCTAAGACTTAACTCCTTATTCAATTTTTTAGTCTTTAAGGTCTCGGTGTACAATTTTCTAAATGCGACCTGGAGCTCACTATATACCTCATTGGCTCACTCACTCTCAGACTTTCTAGAAACTCTCAAATCATCCTCGGGAGTCTCATGTGCATAACTATCCTCATCGTCGTGGGACAGTCTGGGTGTGCTCACATGACTAGCAGAAAAAGTAACAAACTTCCCATGTGACGACTCATACCCAAAATCTTTCACCTCTTCCTCATTATCGCTAAGAGTGGTTGGCATGGAAATCTTTTTTCCCTTTCTCTTTAGCCCAGTGGGATACTCAAAAGCTCTATGTCCTCTCCCCTCACACTTAAAACACTTCTCCTCTTCCATTTTCTCACATTCTTTCTCACCGCTCTCTTTGGCCTTATTTTTATTTTTCTCAAAAAATCTTTTATTGGAAGAATTTTGTTTTGAAAACTTGAGAATTTTTTTGAAATTCTTTGCAAGCAAGGCCATATCAAAATAAGACTCGTCCTCAGACTCGGACTGTCACACCCCAAACCCAATATCCATACTAATCATTTGTTATTAGAATAATTGGATCATAATCTTGAGCTTGGAAATTTAATTCATTTATCAATATATTTCTGCATAATGAACATAAAATTATACTTGTGCCATAACGAAATCAACATCAGAGTCATAAGTAAGCGGACATACAATACTATGATTAACTATGATAAAATTTCACAATCATCAACTCAATCCATACTAATGCAATATATACAATGTGTGAGTATATTAAAATCTTCAGTGTGACAATGATAAAATCCCCAGCTCTTTCCAACGGTGCAACTCTCAAAGTTACCGATTATATGGTATCCTAGCTGGTAGCATACAGACCTAAAATTGTTAAAATATAAACTATAAGTATTAAGCTTAGTGAGGTACTCCTTCCCTGCAATGGAATGACAATTCTATATCAAATATGTGGATATAAAATCCGAACAATCCCGCCCATTGGCAATAACAAATCCTGGATCATAAGATCCAAACAATCCTGCCCATTGGCAATAACAAATCCTGGATCATAAGACCCAAATAATTATGGATATTTGAATATCCAAACAAATCCTGAATACCAAAGTATTCAAACAAATCCTGCCCTCAGAGCTATATTCATATATCTGTATATATGAAATAATCATAAGTACACTCACCTTGACAGTTTAACTAGCTTTTTCCTTACCTTTATCCAGTACTTGTTCAATCAGCTCTTATTCCCTTCCTATCATTCTTACAATATTAGTATCATCATAAGAATATTAATAATCCAAAGAATAACTTCAACATAACTCAATTCATAAGTATCATATGATTCAATTCAAATCATTTATTATAAATGAAGTCCCATCTAGACTCAGGTTCTGATATCTAACATATTCAAATTACAGGCCAAACCTACTTTAATTATTCTTTGTAATCCTATACTTATCATATTAGGTTTCCAACACAAAAGACGACACGTCATTCTGAGTTTCCTAGAGCAAGATATGCCCATTTCTTTACTACATAGGAAATCTGCCCTATAGGCTCCTCTATCATTCAGTCATCTTCCAAGAATTTTCATAATTTTTATACATCATAACCTTCTATAATATTTCACCTAATTTCATAAAACATATTGAATAATACAAGGTTAAAATTTCATAATTTTCGAAGTTCATTTGCTATGTCAAGCAAAACATCAAACACATGGTATGCATATTTACTCTTTTGGGGCAGATTTCATATCCGAACTTCAAACCATCACCCAAGATTCATTTCTTGGTATTTTTACTTGATTTTAGGATATGATATAAATATATGAGTATATTTTAATCTCCAATTTGAATCAATCAATTTCATTAATCATACAAAAAGATATGATAGTTTGAATATACAAGGTTTCTAAAAAAAGCAATTTCAAGGGTTTACACATTCAAGTTTGCTTAAATATGCATCTATCCATGAGTACACATCAAGACATGGAATTTAAATAAACAAATGATTATTTCTACCATTTAAATCATCAATACAAAAAAATCAAACAAGATTTATGGATGTAATTACCTTAGGGGCTTTTATGTAATTTTCTATGAATTTTTCTCCAATTTCTCCTCACACTTTCTTCCTAAACTTCAAAACTCTTTTTACTTAGGTTAACACTCTTCCATTGCTGAAATATGATGAAGGAAGAGATTAATTCAATGGTTATAAGTCGTCATAAGGTAACCCCCCCTTGGTCCAATCAAAATATAACATGTGGCATTATATAAAACAAAATATCATTTAAGGCTAAATGACTACTTTACCCCTGTTCATAAAAAGACAATATCTTCCTACTCGGATGTCCGTTTGATGAACCATTTGTTGTGTTACAAACCTAACTCATATATATAAAAATGTCTATTTTTCACCTCAATTAAATTGTTAGGTCATAAAGGTCAAAACTAGTCTTAAACATGAACATTCCTACCGAAAACTTCAAAATTTCACATTTGTAACTATTTCAATATTTCATGCTTTATGACGCTAGGATTAGACTAAATATAATGAATTAACATTATATATACTAATAACATATTATCCATATCACATAATCTAATCATGATTTAAACATAATTTATCATAATTATATTCGGGTTGTCACAATTCTCCCCCTGTTAGGAAATTTCGTCCCCGAAATTGACATACCTTGGTTGTCTGAATCAAATAAATACAGATAACGCATCTTCATGCTGTACTCACTCTCCCATGTAGCTTCTTCCATGGAATGCCTTCTCCACACAACCTTCATGAGTGGGATCACTTTTGATCTTTCCTATCGACGATTGCTAGTGGTTCTTCCACATAGCTCAAATCTTCTTTCAACGCAATAGGTTGTTCCACCAATACATGTGAAGGATCCGCTACATACTTTCTCAACATAGAAACATGAAAAACATCATGTAATCGAGCTAACTCATGTGTTAATGCTAACTTGTAGGCAACCATCTCGACTTTCTCAAGAATTTCATGAGGTCCAATGTAGCGTGGACTTAATTTACCTTTCTTTCCAAACCTCATAACTCCTTTCCATGGTGATATCCGAAGAAACACGTTATCCCCCTTCTGAAATTCTAAATCTTTCCATCGCTTATCCGTATAACTTTTCTGTCTGCTTTGAGCCGTTCTCATTCTATCTTGAATAATCTTCACTTTTTCAGTGGTGACTTTAATCAACTCTGGACCCTCTATCTTCCTTTCACCAACTTCACCCCAACATACAGGTGTACGACACGGTCTACCATACAACGCTTCATATGGTGCCATACCAATAGTAGATTGAAAACTATTGTTATATGCAAATTCTATCAAAGGCAAATATTCATCCCAATTTCCTTTAAAATCAAGCACACAAGCTCTAAGCATATCTTCCAAAATCTGTATTGTCCTTTCAGACTGCCCATTTGTCTGAGGATGAAAAGCCGTACTAAACTTCAAGTTAGTACCCATAGCATACTGCAAGCTATCCCAAAATCTGGATGCAAAAGTAGGGTTCCTATCTGAAACAATAGATATCGGTGCTCCATGCAATCGAATAATTTCATTAACATACAATCTAGCATACCTATCAACTGTATACGTAGTCTTGACTGCTAGAAAATGAGTGGACTTGGTCAATCTGTCCACCACTACCCAAATCTAATCTGATCCCTTCTGAGATCGAGGAAGTCCAACCACAAAATTCATTGTTACGTGATCCCATTTCCATTTCGGTATTGGCAATGGCTGAAGCAGACCAGTAGCTTTCTGATGCTCCACATTCACTTGCTGACATATAAGGCACCTAGCAACAAAATCAGCTATTTCCTTCTTCATATTATTCCACTAATAATGCTCCTTTATATCCCTATACATTTTAGTGCTACCAGGATGCATAGTATAAATAGAATTATGAGCCTCATCTAAAATTTCCTCTTTCAATCCACTCACATTAGGCAGACATAACCGCTGTTTATACAATAAAGTGCCATCATTCACAATACAAAAATCTCCAGACTTACCATCTCGAACATCTTGTCGTTTCTTCTCAAGAAAAGGATCTTGACTTTGCAAATCACGAATACGGGTAGCTAATAAAGGCCTCACGCTTACATGAGCAAGGAACCTATCCCCATCTTCTAGCTTCAATTCTACTCCCATCAATCTCAACTCCATGATATGGGAAACTCTAGCACACCGAATACAAGATAACCTGCCCGAAGCCTTTCTACTAAGAGCATCTGCAACTACATTTGCCTTCCCTGAGTGGTAGTGAATTGTGCAATCATAATCTTTAATTAACTCGATCAATCGCCTCTGCCTCAAATTCAACTCCTTCTGAGTAAATAAATACTTAAGGCTTTGATGGTCAGTAAAAATTTCACATACCTCACCATATAGATAATGATGCCATAATTTTAAAGTGAAAACGATAGCATCAAGTTCCAAATTATGTGTAGGATAATTTCGTTCATGTGTACGCAACTGCCTAGAAGCATAAGAAATAACTTTACCATGCTGCATAAAAACACAACCCAACCCCTGGCGTGAAGCGTCGGTATAAATAACGAAACCATCTCCACCATGTGGAATAGTAAGAACAGGTGCAGTTACCAACCTCTTCTTCAATTCTTTAAAACTATTTTCACAATCAGAATTCCATTCAAACTTAATATCTTTCAACTCAGCAGGTGCCATTCTATACGGTGCCATAGAAATAGGATATGTCCCCGGTGCTGATTTAATACTAAATTCAACTTCTCTTTCTGGAGGTAACCCTGGAAACTCACTAGGAAATAGTTCTGGAAAATCCCGAACATTAGGAACATCGACTAATTGTAAATCTCCCTTCCTAGTGTCAAGAACATATGCAATAAAACCCTCACAACCCTTACTCAATAATTTCCTCGTCTGAATAGCAGAAATGATACAACTGGGAGCAATTTTCCTTTCCCCCACAAATTTAAATTCAGGCTCACCAGGCATATTAAAAATAACTTCCTTATAGAAACAATCCATAGATGCATGGTATTTAGATAACCAATCTATTCCCAGAATTATATCAAAATCAGAAATATCCAATGGAAGTAAATCTATAACTGTATCTCTAACCCCCACAGTCAAAACACAATCACGAAAAACATATTCGGCTATAACCATATCCCTTATAGGAATATAAATACCCAACCCCACATCTAAACGGGTACACGGTCTATTCAGGTATACAATAAAAGCATAGGATACGAAAGAATGTGTGGAACCAGGATCAATCAAAACATAAGCACTTCTATCAGTAACAGAAAGTGTACCTGTCACCACATCTGGAGTAATCTGAGCTTCTTTCATAGTAAAGACTCGTTCACCTCGCCTGGAACTACTAGCCTGTCCTCTGCCCATACTTTTCACTGCACTGCCTGGAGATAACACCCTGCTTGCTGCTTCACTAGGTGCTGCTGGAGTCTCTGCCAACTGCGGACAATTGTTCTTAACATGCCCCACTTGATGAACATGGTAGCATTCCACTCCTTTAATCTTAGGATACTCAGATTTATAATGCCCCTCCTCTTTACAAAAGAAACATGTAACAACTCTCGTCGGTGCCTCACCCTTTCCTGACCTCCTAACCAGACTAGAAGATTCTTCACCCCTAGTATCTCTGCCAAATCTCCCCAGACCTCTACCACTATATCCACCACCTCTCTGAAATTTATGAGGTTCTCTTTTAACACTTCCACCCTCACCTCCCTTAGACTGAAATACGTCAAATCTACTTGTCTTAAAACTCTCTCTACTCGCCACCCCTTGGTTTATTTGCCTTTCTGCCATCGTGGCTTTATTTACCAAAGAAGGATAATCTTCTAACTCATAAGTGGCCACTCTATTTTGAATAGGCCAAATCAGTCCATCTTGAAACTTACTACATTTATCTTCTTCATTCTCCACATACTATGTAGCAAATCTAGACAAAGCAGTAACTTTAGCCTCATACTCCCTCACAGACATTTTCCCTTGGGTCAAATTTATAAATTCCCTCAACTTCTCCCTCCTATAAACTTTAGGGAAATACTTAACATACAAAGCTTTAATAAATTCAACCCAAGTAATATCATCAGTACCTTCCATCCTGGGCACCAAATGATTGCTGGCTTCCCACCAATATTTGGCCTCTCCTTTCATCTTAAACACAACTAGATTCACTTTCTAGTTGTCTGGAACCTTCGTAACTGCAAATTTAGTTGCTATATCCCTAACCCACATCTCAGCTTCTGTAGGTTCAACTGACCCTGAATATTCTGTAGGGTTCAACTTGAAAAACTTCTCATGCATGGAATCCTTCGTTTCCTTCCTTGCCTCTTTCTCAATCCTGGCCACAGTCTTTGATTCTAGATAGCTAGCATGTTGCTCTGCCATTAATGCCATATTTCTTTCCTATTGTTCTTCCATCCTCAATATTTCCTGTGCCATTATTTACATCTCTGTAGGCTGCTCTTGCTTTCTAGCCCTTCCAGCAACGCTCTGCTCTACTTCAGTATTGTTTGTACGATAAGCTACTCCCTCTTCTCTATGTTGTCCATTCCCAGGTTCCATCTGGAATTATCTGTAATACAATAAAGTGCTAACAACTAATATAAACAGTTTATAATACTAAACTATTGGTTAGTACATAAATAATTCTTAAATCTCAAATCAACTCAATACTGCCATCTAACCGTCACACACGTCCAGAATTAACAACCACGCTCTGATACCACTAATTGTCACACCCCAAACCAAATATCCATACTAATAATTTTTTATTAGAATAATTGGATCATAATCTTGAGCCCATTGGAAATTTAATTCATTTATCAATATATTTCAGCACAATGAACATAAAATTATTCTTGTACCATAACGAAATCAACATCAGAGTCATAATTAAGTGGACATATAATACTATGATTAACTATGATAAAATTTCACAATCATCAATTCAATCCATACTAACGCAATATATACAATGTGTGAGTATATTAAAATCTTCAGTGTGATAATGATAAAATCCCCATATTTAATCCCCAGCTCTTTCCAACGGTGCAACTCTCAAAGTTACCGGTCATATGGTATCCTAGCTGGTAGCATACAAACCTAAAATTGTTAAAATATAAACTTTAAGCATTAATCTTAGTGAGGTACTCCTTCCCTGCAATGGAATGACAATTCTATATCAAATATGTGGATAAAAAATTTGAACAATCCTGCCCATTGGCAATAACAAATCCTGGATCATAAGACCCAAATAATTTTGGATATTTGAATATCCAAACAAATCCTTAATACCAAATTATTCAAACAAATCCCGCCCTTAGAGCTATATTCATATATCTGTATATATGAAACAATCATAAGTACACTCACCTTGACAGTTTAACTGGCTTTTCCCTTACCTTTATCCGGTACTTGTTCAATCAGTTCTTCTTCCCTTCCTATCATTCTTACAATATTAGTATCATCATAAGAATATTAATAATCCAAAGAATAACTTCAACATAACTCAATTCATAAGCATCATATGATTCAATTTAAATCATTCATTATAAATGAAGTCCCATCTAGACTTATGTCTGATATCTAACATATTCAAATTACAGCCCAAAACTACTTTAATTATTCTTGGTAATCCAATCCTTATCATATTAGGTTTCCAACACAAAAGACGACACATCATTGTGAGTTTCCTAGAGCAAGATATGCCCATTTCTTTACTACATAGCAAATCTGCCCTATAGGTTCCTCTATCATTCAGTCATATTCCAAGAATTTTCATAATTTTTATACAACATAACTTTCTATGATATTTGGCCCTATTTCATAAAACATATTTAATAATATAAGGTTAAAATTTCATAATTTTCAGAGTTCATTTGCTATGTCAAGCAAAACATCAAACACATGGTATGCATATTTACTCTTTTGGGGCAGATTTCATATCCGAACTTCAAACCATCACCCAAGATTCATTTCTTGGTATTTTTACTTTATTTTCGTATATGATATACATATATGAGTCTATTTTAATCTCCAATTGGAATAAATCAATTTTAGTAAGTATACAAAAAGATATGATAGTTTGAATATACAAGGTTTCTAAACAAAGTAATTTCAAGGGTTTACACATTCAAGTTTGCTTAAACATGCATCTATCCATGAGTACACATCAAGAGATGGAATTTCAGTAAAAAAGTTATTATTTCTATCATTTAAATCATCAATAAAAAAAATCAAACAAGATATATAGATGGAATTACGTTATGGGCTTTTATGTAATTTTCTATGAGTTTTTCTCCAATTTCTCCTCACACTTTCTTCCTAAACATCAAAACTCTCTTTACTTAGGTTAACACTCTTCCATTGCTGAAATATGCTGAAGGAAGAGATTAATTAAAGGGTTATAAGTCGGCATAAGGTAACCCCCTTGGTCCAATCAACATATAACATGTGGCATTATATAAAACAAAATATGTTTTAAGGCTAAATGACTACTTTACCCCCTCTTCATAAAAAGACAATATCTTCCTACTCGGATGTCCGTTCGATGAAACGTTTGTTGTGTTACAAACCTAACTCATATATCTACAAATGTCTATTTTTCAACTCAATTAAATTGTTAGGTCATAAAGTTCAAAACTAGTCTTAAACACGAACACTCCTACCGAAAACTTCAAAATTTCACATTTGTAACTAATTCAATATTTCATGCTTTATGATGCTAGGATTAGACTAAATATAATGAGTTAACATTATATATAATAATAACATATTATCCATATCACATAATGTAATCATGATTTAAACATAATTTATCATAATTATATTCGGGTTGTCACACGGACTCACAAAACTCACTTTATTTTTCTTCTTAGACTGGGCTTTAAGTGCTATCCCTCTATCCTTAGGCTTGATAGTGTCAGGAAACATGTCAATATCATATGTCTGAAGGTCTCCTACCAGCTCTTCTCGTTTCAAACGACTCAAATTACCTAAGGTATTCAAAACAGTCACTTTAGGGATAAAACGTTTAGGCAATGATCTTAAAATATTTTTAACCACTCGTGCATCAGGTATAGGCTCACCAAGATTGAAACTAGTGTTAACAATATCAGACAAACATGCTTAAAAGTTATCAAAACACTAAGTCTCAAGCATGGTTATCATTTCAAATTGAGTAGTTAAATTTTTAATTTTAGACTCTTTGACCGCGTTAGTGCGTTCGTGGGTGAGTTATAAAACATCCCACGCTTCTTTAGATGTGATGCACGTCATAATACGTCAGAACACATAGAGGGTGACGTGTTCGAAAATTTCACTAAGTCCACGTGAATTAAAAGTGCTCCACTTAAACTCATCCTCAGTCCAATCTGACACAAGTTTTAAATTCGTGACATTATTTGCGGTGACAATGGGAGGAGTCCAGCCTCTTTCACAAATTATCCGAACTCACTCTTTGATTGCTTTTAAATGCGATTTCATGCGGGCTTTCCAATAAGCATAATTAGACCCGTAAAAAATTAGCAACCGAATATATAAGTTTTCATTTGGAAACATTATGACAATTTTTCAAAATCAGATTTAAAAAAAAAATCAATATCACACAAATTTTACGAAAAAATAGGAATTCACAATAAAAGTGTGATATCGATTTAAATAAGTTTGAAAATTACCAATTTAAACTTATTTAACTGGAATCAATTTTAAACCAAATTAAATCATCCCCTAAACAAGCAACTGCATGTGTGTGTCAAACTATCACAAATAAAATTGCTAACTCGCAGATTTCAGGAAAATATCGCTTTCGGGTAAAACCTTTATTTCACTATAATACTTACAATGATTACAATGACATCTTCAATGAGTTAACCGCAAAAAACCCATATAGACTGCAGCCTAGAGTCAGTAAAAACCGCAACTCCAATTCAGCCCAGGAATACCCACGAGCACTCCCTATCGACACACAGTTGTCTTTAGCCCAGTATTCCCCTCAAGATCACCTAGATTAGCAGTAGAGATTGTCTCTACAAGAGAAACTTGACACAATATGTGTTATTGGGTTCCAAAACAATTCACATAAACTATTGGGATGATTTATGAATTGAAAACGAAGGATTAAAGCCCTAAAAGAGAAGATAAACGTTTATGCAGTAGCAATTTTTATAAAACGGTAATCTTAGGTCTTCTGAAAAAAAAAAACTGAAAGAATCAATTTATAGAAAATCTAAGGCGGTGGATCTCTCGAACGAAAACATCATCTCGCTCAAACGGGGACATGCGTCGCTCGAACAAGATTTGCGTGAGATAGGCTGTTGCTCGAATGAAAAAAATTAAAAATAATTTTTTTATTATGCCCAAAAATTATTCCGCCTTAAAACTTTGAAAATAATTTTGACTAAAAACTCCGCTCCAACACTTAGAAAATATTTTGTAAAATGTATCCCAACACTCTAAGTGAAATTCTAAGGAATTAAAACACAACCTTTACCAAATTTATCTCGCGGAGGCTTGAATGTTGAAGAACTTTGATATTTGGATCTGTCTTGATGCTTGAATGATATTGAATATTCTTCGACGGTTGTAGTGGTATACGACATACTCAATTGATAATGGATAATAAAAATAATGTCCTTACACACACACACACACACACACACACACACACACATATATATATATATATATATATATATATATATATATATATATATATATATATATATATATATATATATATATATATATATATATATGTGTGTGTGTGTGTGTGTGTGTGTGTGTGTGTGTGTGTGTTGATATTCAAGTCTTGATACCAAACTTCCAATCTTGGTAATTAGTTTTCAAAGTATATCATACTCACACTTACATTATTTTTAAGACAAGAACTAATAAATAAAACAAGTATTAGAAAGAGATTGTTTTTCTTCTCTTATTATTGCTTATTTAACTCTATTTATAGAATTTAGAGAACACACACAATCACGCATTATTATAGAAGAAAAGGTTGCTTACACCAATGAGCAAAAGAGCACTCTCCAAGGCCAAATGTGAAAAAATAAGAAGGCATTGTATATAATATATCAAGGATTAGAAGATTTAGCATTCGAGAAGATCGAATGAACCCCTACAATTGAAATGAAACTGATTTGATGATGACTTCTGCATTAGATTTTATGATATTGTATTAGATAATGTAGTGGGGGATATCAATAAATTAAAAGAAGAAGTAATCATTACTAAATTTTAAAAAAATGAGGAACTCAAAGATTTTATGCTAGGGATCAGTGAAGATTAATTTGTACCCAGATTTATGAGTATATTGAAGGATTAAAATGGAGATGTGGGCGCATGTTTAATCTTTCAAACCTGACACAAATAGTTTACTTTAGACAAGATGCCCTTGATTTAACTTCAAAAGGCTTAAACCCTTACCAAAGCCTTTCATTGCCTCTTCCAATCCAACCTTAAGAACATGCCCTTCGAAATCCACTTAAAATACTTCAATTCCTTCCAAATCTTCAATCATTAACCCCACCCTTACCACTTCCAATTCCACCACTTCCACTTATTCAAAAACCACCTCAGTACAAGGGTTATCCTACTTTGAAATGAAAACACATAAATAAAGGCTTATGTTACAATTTTGATGAGGTTTATAAACCTAATCACAGGTGTACTCTGCAATAAATTTATATCTTGGCCCTAGAAGGCGACCATGAGACCCGTGTGAACAACTCTCTCCCTAATGAAATTAAAGATGAGGAATCCCCTCAAATGACCCCGAAGTGGAAATTTAATCCAATGCTCTTATTATAAGGGCATGTTTAATAGAAACTTGGAATAGAGGTGGAATGGAAAGTTTTGTCCCAATAAATTTTATCCACGCAAATTTTGGATCTGAAAAATAAATTTTTGTTTTGTTTGATAGCTTAAATTTACATGTTGGAAAATTCTGTAATTTTTAAATTTTTGTGTTTGATAGACATAATTTGCCTGTTGGAAAACAATAATAGTCCTACTTTTGGTGTTTGATAGCAAAAATTTATCATGGAAATTGAGAGTTTTGTTAATAAAAAAATTGACTTATTTTTGTTATTTGCCCAGTTTTTTGTTATCCAATTGATTTAATACTTATAATTTTTTATCTTCATTTTTAGGATTATCACATGGTGTTAGATGCAAGTGTGGTGTTGGATGAGAAATTGTGGAAGAATATAGGGTTTGTCTGATTGCTAGTTGATAAATGAGTTGGATTAAAGTATTCAAGTTGGAAGAATGTACTTTATTAGGGATGAGAACATATTTATTTGGACATAATCTGTTTAAATTGAATGAATGTACTTGAATGGTGATGAAAGAATGTGGACAATATTAATTTAAAATAGCTCATTGATAATGTTGTGGAAAGTTGTGATATAACATGATTTAAATATAAAAAATAAAAATAATAAAAAACAAATTTAGAACTCAGTATTAAATATTACAATTGACATAATAAGCACATAATACACAGATATAAATTTTTTTTGCATATTAATTACTTCGTGATTTCCTGGACAACCACGGATCGCAACATAGTGCATTGCAACCACTCATCAACATATTTAGTAGATGTTGTACAAAATCCATGGAGGAATCGTCCTGTTTGTATTATGGCAGTTCCGGATCCGATGCGTACATTGGATCGTCTAGTTCAGTATTTATCAAATATTTATAATGCCAACGCGTTAATCTTTTTTCCATCCGTTCAATTTCTCATTATATTAGATGAATACATTTCTCATTGTTTTTGGTTGGATATTTGCAATAATTTACAGATTTTGCTTATGGCACGTGTAAACCATGCCAATTACACCAACACTCTAAATCTCAGTGTGTATCATATAACCTAGGCCATTTCAAATGACCATCGCAAGGAATTTTTTCTTTAGTTGGAGGTAACCATTTCATCACATGGCCAATATAACCTAAAGAATATATTGTGCATATAGGAATGTTTTCAAAACCCCTTTTTGTAACACCCCATAAATTTAAATCGGACTTTAATTTAATTAATTCAGAATTAAAAAAAATAAAATATTTTGGGGAAGTAATTAAATATGTTGGTTTTTATTTTTAGAAAATGGGATTTTTAATCGGAATTGAAATTGGGGTGAAAATTTGATTTATATATATATATATATATATATAGGCATTCTTGGTAGCTCCCCAGGACCGAATCGATTCGCCCTGAAAGATGAATCGATTCGGCTTCTGTCAGATTCGGCGTTACTTTGGTTTCTTATAGAGTTTGTTTTTAACTCAAATTCCTCCAACTATTTATATGATAATATTTAAGGGTTAGGACTTTTAAAACTCATTATTCTCAACCCTAAAAACAGTAGCCTCTCATCGTTTACATCTCCTTCTACCTCAAAAATCTATCCCCATTAAACCAAAATTTCAGTCCAAGTTTTGAAGGCCAAAATGAGATTTTATTTTCCGGATAGTCCAAGAGAAGACTTTTGTCATTTTTTTGCAAGGAACACGTTCATACGTTCGTATTTCTTCAAACTAATCTCAGGCGTGATTACCTCTATTACTTTCCCTTAGTATTATGCGTAGTAGTTATGGCCTACACACTAAATACATGTGTTTACTTAAAACAAATTTGAGACATTAATTAGGAAAAGTGGAAGACAAATCGAGACTGTTTTGATGAAAATTTCTAATATGAATGAAGACTCAAAACCTTGTGTGTTAGGTTAGATATTCAGATTCCATAGTATTTAAGACGCTCACTTGTAGATTTTTATGTAGAAATATAGTGTAACTAATTTTTATCATGTTAAATCATATTGACCTTGTGGATGTTGCGCAATAAATAAATTCTTATTCTATAAATTGTATAACATGCTTGTGATTAAAAATGCTCCTGTAAGGAAGAGTGATTTAGTTAGTATTGATCCAAGGGGTAGAGGTAGGCCTAAATTAACTTGGCGGGATATTATAAAAAAGGACATGATATCATGTGGTTTAATCGAAGATATTGCACTGGACATAATGGAATGGAAAAATAGGATTCATGTAGCCGACCCCAAATAATTGGGAAAAGGCTTTGTTGAGTTGAATTGAGTTGAGTTGAGTTGAGCTTGTGATTAAAATTAATATTATGATTAAACGAACATTAATTGATTAAGTAGTGATGTGTGGATTAAATTGGTAGGATTATTGTGATACATGGAAATTTAACCTTATGCCTCATATTTATTTTAAATACATTTTACACCGTGGGGACGACGGAGTTATGAGATAGATAGGGTCTCACCTTTATTGGGTTTGCATTCTAGGTATGGGACTAGTTATTAGGCCTTTGGATCGTTGTCGCTTTCTAGGTATGGGACTAGATAGTGGTGACGGTTTACGGATAGATATTCTGGGGTGGGGTTGATTTTTACGTTATTATGTGGTTTAGTGAGCTTATGAGTGAGGCTAAGTGGTGTTTGTTAGTTAGTTTTTCTTCCCTAACGATAGGCTAGAAATTACTTGTGGATTGGAGATCTTTACCTAAGGGTGTTTTGAGAACTTGACGTCGATTAAAAAGGGTGTGGATAGTTTGAGATAAATGAGAAAATATGATAAATTGATAATTAATGCCTAAGATAATAAACGAATGTTAAAATATATTGGCGGTGCGAGTATGTGCAGGGTTGATAGTTAAACGGGATGATTGGCTATAGCGATGTGGGCGTGTGTGGCATCACGAATATGTGCGAGCTAACAGTTAAACGGGTTGACAATGACGTGTCGTGAATGGAACCTCACGAGTGTGTGCAGAGATGATAGTGAATCGGATTGACTGGCCAGAGTGAGGGCAATGCCAGTGGTGTAGAACTTTTAGAGGGAGTACCACAACGAAAATGATGTAATACTTTAAGCTGAAAGTGATACACAAAAGAATAATGCGACTACTCAAATAAATCCAATTTTAATTAACCCAAATTATAGTTAAACCCTAACACATGCATCAAGGTGATTTGATAACATAGAATCAATAAGCATGCAAAGGAAACCAAATTAAGGAAAAATATCCTAAGGGAAAAACCTTTTATTTCACTATAATTATAAGTCATAACTTACACGGATTACAATGAAATAGATTTTGACACACGAATACCCGTAGGTGTCGGTATGTGTCATTAGCAAGAGATCCACACGCTGTGAACGTATAAGAACTGCAGTCCTATCTTTATCCCATGAATACAACATCACTCCCTATGAACCTCAGTCCAAATCAACAAAGAAAGACACATCAAGATCCTCAATGACACGCAGCCATATGATATAGATTTACCCTCTCTACAAGAGCAAACTTGAACATGATGTATGTTCTTGGGTTCTAAAATAATTCACCACAACATATGGGATTTTTTGTGAATTGAAAATAAGGAAGAAGCCAAAAGTGTTCTGCAAATTTTTGCAGTATTTGCAAAATGAAAAACGTGAAAGACTTCTTATGAAAAACAGAGTTGAAGAGTCCTTTAAATAGAAAACTTAAGGCGGCGGTTCGCTCAAACGAGGTGGCCTGTCATTTGAACGAAATCCAGTGTCATTTGAACGAAAACTAGGACATTTCGCGGCATGCAATGTCGTTTGAACGACATAGCCGTCGTTCAAACGAGAACAGTTAAAGCCAATATTTTCCTTTTTTTTCTTGATAAATGCACCGCTTCAAAAACTTCGAAAAATATATTTTTGATGTAAAACATTTAAAGCTCCGCTCCAACACTTAGAAAAATATTTTATGAAAAATAATCCCAATACTTAAGTGAAATGTAAAGGAATAAAAACACAATCTTTACCAAATTTATCTTGTGGAGGCCTCTTTGATGAAGAACTTTGATATTCGAATTCGTCTTGATGTTTGAATGATCTTGAATAATTCTTTGACGGTTGTAACGCTATACGACATACTTAATTTATAACGGAAATTTATAAATTATTTCCTTACAAATATCCCCCTATGTCTATGCCGGTACAAAATAAAAACAATCTGAATTATCAAAAAAAAAATGTCGATACAAATCTAATACCCTCCCATGAACCCAAAAGTGAAAAGGTACTCGAAATGCAAGTCTTCAATCTTTTCTTCAAAAATCTTTATTAGTCTTTAAATATCAAAGATTTTCTCATCAGGGTGTGAAACATAATGATCTTTACTTTTATACCTACACACATGAGGCAAAGCAAATACCTTCGTGACGCATCGAATTTGAAATGATATAAGTATAAATAAATCAATATAATCAAATTTCCCCCATAATGCAAAACTCCCCCATAATTCTTTCCCCCCTTTTTATTTGTTCGAAATAAACAAGGAAAAGAATAAACAATCAAAACATGGAGTGTTATGACAAGAAAATCAAACATGGATCAAACTACGTGCATGTAAAGGAAATACTCAAGAATCCACAAACTATGTTTGATTTTTCAATTTTTTTTCATACAAAAATAATTTATAAAAATCACACCATGAATAACATTAAGATAACCAAATCATGGATATGGAATGAAAGGGTGTGACATATTCAATATGTAATAAAACTCAATCAAGCTTTTGTGCACGATGCATAAGTGTACTCCTATCGAATGAACATAAAAAATATCCTTAGGTGTAAAATTGTTGAATTTAGATGATATCGACTAACTCAAATCAACAAATCAAAGCCTCAGTGATTTTCAAACTAATAACGACCAAAAATTTTTAGTGCCATTTTGAGAACTTTTCAAAGGACGTGAAAACCCATTGATTACTTTCCAACCAAAGTACCTCATATATAATAAATCAATTTTTATATCTAATGAGGTACTAAATTCTCAACTTAGAGAAAACTTATTGGCCCAAAATTTGGCATATATCATATTTTTATAGCCTTAATATTTTTTGAGCGGGCACTTGTAAAACGGTGGCTTTCACACAGAGTTAATTTTACACTCTCGTAGACCTTTCCCATGCACTGATCATTTTTTAAAAAATAAACAAATTCCTCACGGGCAATGGTTTTTACATACACTACTTTTACTACTCTCGTATTATTGCACTTGGTTCGTTTTAAGGACAAGATTGAGATGAAAACACTCGAACAAGATGTGATAGACAAGTAAAATAATCAAACAAATCCGTGCACGTGTTCAGTAAAGGACAAATAAGTAAAACATTTAGGAAGTATCAACTAATAACATCTCAATGACTCCAAACATTGTAAAGCACATGGATGACATGATATATTGTCTCAAAACACTATCAAATAGTCACATGGATAAATGGAATGAAGTTGTGACTTGGTCATCCTAAGTGTGTATTCATATACGGTGTAAAGCAAAATATAAAACTCTTTTTGTCTTTTTTAATTTTTCAATAAAATGAAAATATTTGTCTTTTTCACTTTTTCAATAAAATGAAAATCTTTTTGTATTTTTCCAAACTTTTTCAAAAAGCAAAAAACCATAAATACAAGCATGGTACATACTAGCAATAGGAATAATATCGGCATGAACATAATCCTATGCATGTGATTGAACGAACAATGCAGTATAAACAACTAAGCATGAATACTAAGAATGACTGCATAGAAATCTGTCATAAGCAACCCAACAATACCAAATAATGTAACCAAAGAACATAGGGTACTGCAAACAGAATGGTCAAAGCCAACCAGGTCGCTCGAATGAGACTGCTAGTCATTTAAACGACATAACATCTCGCGAGAAGGCTTCCCGCGAGAGCAGAGATCGCTCGAACGAAGACTTATCTCGTTTGAACGAGAAACGTAAATTTTCACAAATTCCCCAGAAGACTAAATGGATTTGCCCAGTACAAATATTACGTTAAAACAGTATCTGGAAGGGGCAAACAGTTCCAAAATAGTGCCCAAATAGTAGCATATTCATAAAATAATGTAAGCTACTACAAAGTGAGTCATAACACTAGCAAGAGTTTATCATGAAGCACAACTAGTGTATGACAAATATACCCACAATCAACCAAATGGTCTCACATGGGGTGAATCACGTGCCAGAAAATGAGAGTCGTGAACAATTAGACCATAAGCCTCCAAATTCGATTTCTTAACCCAAATTGATGTGTAACGAGGTGTGGGGGTTTGAGGAATCGAATTTACTTTTCTATTAAACTTCTTAGGTCCTTTTAAAAGCTTGTAATAGAAACGCCTAAGATGACCTTGCTTATCGCAATGTGTGAAATTGTAAATATGGCGATGAATGTTACGTAAAGTTGGCTCTCTCCTCAAATTCCTAGGTGGCGTTCTCCTAATGACCCTAGGTGGATCTCTCCTAATGATCCTAGGTGGCTCTCGCTTGACAACCTCGGTGTCTCTCTCTTAATAACCCAAGGTGCCTCTATCCTAACAACCCTAAAAGGCTCCCTCACACATGGAAATGGGTGTGACACTCTCATAGAAGCCTATACCACCCTTATCCTCCTTAATTTGGACAATCCATAAAAATTTATCTAATTTTTCTGACCGAGACTCCAAATCAAATTTTACCTTGCTTGATTCTCTCAAACTCTTATCAGGCTTACCAATTCTCGACTCGAGTAAACGTTTAGAATCCTCAAACTCTAAAAGTTCCTTTTTCATAGTCTCCATTAACCCTCTAAGACTATCTCTCTCACCCTCGACTTACTCAAGCTTATCTCTCAAAATTTTCTCACGTGCCCTCAGGTCTTCAACTAAAACATCATTTTTTTAAGGCACGCTCTTTCAATTGAGCTTTCAATTTCAAAATTTCTTTCTTTATTTTCAAAGTTTCAACATAAAGTTCATTGAAAGCCATTTGCAAATTATGATCATCTACACTTCCATCCTTACTCTCATCACCCTCACTATCATCACTAATCACACGAGTGGGAAGCTCTCGCCTAGACGCATTAAAAACTTCTTCTTTCGAATCGCTATCACTAAGGGTAGACATATGAGATGATGCTTTTTTTTCAATTTATTCCTTAAATTTATGGGAAACACATCTATTGTGTGACAAACACCCTCACAACACGAACACCTCTCAGAATCGTTTCCAATGGAATATTTAAAACAAGAATTCGTGTGAATTTTCCAATTAGACTTTTCAAAAAATTGACATTGAAAATCATAAAAACCATCAAAAGCCATTTATAAGAAAAACAGGATCTAACACAATAACTTAGTGAAAGAGGCTTTGACACAAAAGTGCTTGCAAAAATCAGGATCACGCGATAAATTAGCGTAACCTGCTCTGATACTAATTTGAGATGGCTACGCAACGAAATAATGCGACTACTCAAATAAATCCAATTTTAATTAACCCAAATTATAGTTAAATCCTAACACTTGCATCTAGGTAATTTGATAACATAGAATCAATAAGCATGCAAAGAAAACCAAATTCAGGAAAAATCACCGAAGGGATTTTTTTTATTTCACTATAATTATAAGTCGCAACTTACACGGATTATAATGAAATAGATTTTGACACACGAATACCCATAGGTGTCGGTCGGTGTCCTCAACAATAGATCCATGGGCAGCGAACCTACAAGAATCGTTGTCCTATCTTCAGCCTAGGAATTTCGCAACACCCCCTATGAACCTCAGTCCAAGTCATCAAAGATTCTTCACACAACAAGATCCTCAATAACATGCAGCCATATGGTTTAGATTTACCCTCTCTACAAGATCAAACTTGAACAAGATGTATGTTCTTGGGTTCCAAAACAATTCAGCACAGCATATGGAATTTTTTATAAGTTGAAAATAAGGAAGAAGCCAAAAGTGTTCTGCAGATTTTCGCAGTATTTGCAGAATGAAAAACGTGAAAGACTTCTTATGAAAAATGGAGTTGAAGAGTCCTTTAAATAGAAAACTTAAGGAGGCGGTTCGCTCAAACGAGGTGGCCTACTGTTTAAACGAAATCTAGTGTCGTTTAAACGAAAAATGGGACATCTCGCGACATGCGATGTGATTTGAATGACATAGAAATCGTTCAAACGGGAAAAGTAAAAGCCAATATTTTTCTTTTTCTTTTTCTTGATAAATGCACTGCCTCAAAAACTCTGAAAACCATATTTTTGATGAACAACATTTAAAGCTCCGCTCCAACACTTAGAAAAATATTTTATGAAAAATAATCCCAATACTTAAGTGAAATGTAAAGGAATAAAAACACAACCTTTACCAAATTAATCTTACGGAGGCTTATTTGATAAAGAACTTTGATATTCGGATCCGTCTTGATGCTTGAATGATCTTGAATAATTCTTCGACGGTAGTGACGGTATACAACATACTTAATTGATAGCGAACATTTATAAATTATGTCCTTACATAAGCGGGATTCCTACAACGGATATTAATGATGGATAAAAATAATCATCGGGTTAATAGAATTAAATTAAATAATTAACCGTCATTAAAGGTAAATAATTGGAGTTGGTCCTCGGGGGATGACTTAGAATTGGTTAGATAGTAATTTATTTTTGTTCGTTGATTATTATATCTAGTTTAATTTAAAATATTCTACCGTCGTGTTTATTGCGTATACTGTTATTATATAGATTCAAGGACCCTATTTGAGAGGAATAGCTGGTATCCATGCAGTAGGCTCTAACCTATTGCATTGACTAATATTTCAGGTTGTGTAGGGGTAGATGCATAGAAATTATTGGAGATAGCTCGAGAGGTGCAGTTGGAGTTTATTTTATTTACTCACTTTACTAGTATATGTTTACTTTTATTCAGTCGCTTTACATTATGAGACTTCATTATGGATTTTATTGAGCTATTCAGTTTCAAAGTTGTCTATGGCTTCAGCCATTTATTTTATTGAATTATTTATTTGAAGTTGGATTATTTTTGGAGATTAGCATGGTGATGGATTTTATTAATGCGTGGATGATTAGTTATTTGATTAATCTGATTATTCTCTTGCAGATAAATTTTTTATATGTCTCATATCTATCACATGCTAATAATGATATTTAATTTAGCAACAAGTGGCGGCTGATGCCAAGAATGCGCGGGGTGTTACACTTTTCTCCTCAAACCAACTCCCTCTGTGGGGGATCTTAGTAGATTCCTGGGTTAGTCGAAACGGGTGCAACATCTTCAACATGGACAACATCAAATGATGTCGATGCTTTATATTTACGCTTAATTTTCATGGGCTCTTTGTTCTTGCCTTCCACGTTTGGACTGAAGTAATCCTCTATCCCTCTACTTTTGGGTGGTGAATATTCATCAAACATGTATATATTTTGTTTATAATTGCCAGTCTGTCTATGGCATGCCATTTGATAGTGTGTGATATGACATGAATTACAGTCTGTTTTATACTAGTATCTGACTTGCACTATTGAATGGCATGTCTCTCTTGAATATATGGTTGAAAGTAATGGGACTGAATTATAAATGACTTTGACTGTTCAACCACATGGGTTCTTTTATCGTGCATTATGACACACGTCAATTTTAAGTTATGAATCACACTTTATCCATTACTAGTATCAGACTTACACTGTTGAATCACATGCGTCTGCGCAATTGTGTGTGGTTGAAATTAATTGGACTGAAATGCTAAGTCAAATTTTGAAATGCTAAATTTTCGAGTTCATACCTTAAAAGGATGGTTACAATGTTTGATAATCTCACAAAACATTACATCCCAAAACATTACTAGAACAAAGTTTACATAAACCAAATACCACTCCTCAAAAGAGCAAAGTTTAAACAAAACATTACATGTGCGAATAACTATCCTATAATTCCACGTCCAAAAGCATCAAAACGGAATACGTGGAGATAATGTCAAAGCATAATAGTAGTAACGCATAATAGTAAGTAATAGTTAACAGACCATCTGATCAAGGAAGATTATGGAGCTTATTGTAAGCCTATGTATGTGAGAATGAAAGGTTAGAGAACCCCATAAACAC
Source organism: Sambucus nigra (assembly GCA_949130495.1). Classification (NCBI taxonomy): domain Eukaryota; kingdom Viridiplantae; phylum Streptophyta; class Magnoliopsida; order Dipsacales; family Adoxaceae; genus Sambucus; species Sambucus nigra. The sequence goes on from OX422215.1 coordinate 335,488,286, forward strand.
TCGGCCTTGTCCATTATCGGCCTCAAATAAGGCCATCATCCGCATGACCTTATCATCGTCCATATCCGCACCCACTAGCCTTTCAAGGATACCCTTCCAGTTAACGTGAGTTTGAGAGTCAATGGTAACTTGAAGCTCCATTGCGGTGGGAATCTTCTTCGACAACTGAGCAATGGTATACAATGCTTGGGCACATTCTTCCTGGGGGTTTACACGGCGATGACGAGGCTTCACATTAGGTCCATGACCCTTACGCTTTGCATTGTGCCCACTCGATTGTTGGGTGTCAGTATTAGTGTCAGTGTCTATGTATGGTTCATGAGTAAACTCCACATCTTATCCCTATGATATAATGATCATTAAAATAATTTTTACCAAAAAAATTGAATATTAGTGGTAAGTAAGAATATTTGTACCATCCATGGGTGAGAACTGATCTGCCCTCAATATTGCATTATCACCCGTAGCCGTGCCATTGCCGAAGATTATTTATAGCTCGTCATACTACATAAATTTCCTTCCTCTCATCCTCCCTCCATCTGGTTTACCTTATAACAAACCTAGTAGGTCAGTTAAACTTAATCCTTATGTGGTGGGTAGATAATTAAGAATTTTTTTATTTGTAAGTCAAGTCAATTCATCAATTTGTAATAACCGTAATATAGTCAGCCCATACACTAGCGTCTGCAGTTACACCATCACTATTTGTGTCATAGCTGAAACCAATGACCTGCAACAGCTCTTGAAACTCAACATATTCCTTTTTCAACGTTTTCAACCTCGATCTCACATTCTTTTCCGCTACGCAAATGTGACATCCTTCTTCGACAGTATCTATAACGACCTTAATTTATGCGATAATAAATCCATTGTCTACCCTCTACCACCCTGTGAGGGCCTAGGCACAAAGAGAATGGAGGAGGAACCCATCCATTAGCTCACTCCATCGTAGATGCAATTTCTTTAGGTTCACTTCAACTTGTGACGATTGCACATCCGCTTGTCGCTCCATATTATTTGTATTTGATTTTGGCGGGAGAAATGGGACGCGATTACGACTATGCTCCATTGCCGTTCAACGAATAAATATACGGATCAGTTCAAATTCACAGTTATACTCAGATCAAATCATAGTTATACTTGGATTAACTCCAAGTTCATGTATCAAACCCACATCAGATAATTAATGAGCAAGTATAATTACTAGCTATTGCAGTATAATTACCAGTACATCATTGTATAATTATTTGAGATGCTTAATTTGCTCGTATATAATTACTTGTATATCAACTGTATCAAGTATATCAATGTGCTCGTATATCAAGTATATCAATGAGCAGCTAAATCAGTGAGCTAGTAGATGCTATCAATGAGCTAGTAGCTGTTATAGCTGCTATCAATAAATTTGAATATCAGTGAGGTTTATCTGCTATCAATGGCATATCAGTGTATCACTGTAAGTATAGAAAGATTATATCAAGTATCAAGTATATCAATGAGTATATCAAGTATAACTATGTCATATCAGTGTATCAAGATTATATCAAGTATCAAGTATATCAAGACTATATCAAGTAACAAGTATATTAATGGCATATCAGCGTATCAAGTATAAGTATATCAATGAGTATATCAAGTATAAGTATAACAAGATTATATCAATGTATCAGTGTATATCAATGAGTATAGCTACTATAATTGCTATGGATGCTATAAATTAATGTATATCAGTGGATCTGCTATTGCTGCGCTATAGCTGCTATAAATAAATGTGCTATAGCTTCTATAAATCAATTCACTATAGCTTCTATAACTTAATCTGCTATATCTACTATAAATCAATGCGTTATAACTGCTATCAATGGGCTATAGCTGCAACTTTTGCTACAACAGATCAATATAAGTATCCATCAATGAGTATCAATGGGCTATAGCTGCTATATAGGCCACTATATAAGTATCAATGAGTATAAGTAAATCCACTAATTCTGCTATATCAGATCAGTATCAGTGTATGTATAAGTAACATATCAGACCATTATAAGTAGCATATCAGTCCCATATCACTCAATTAGCTACTAGCAACGTCAGTCCCATATTACTCAAGTTCATATGCTCCAAAATTAGTCCATATAAGTCCCATATCAGTCCAATACCAGCCCCATATTAAAGGCAATAATATAAATGAAAATAGTAAATTAAATAATGGGACATAAGTTTAATATCCGTGGTGATTCAACACCATTACATCACAATAAAAGAAAGGCTTCCAGCAGAACAATATTTAAAACTTGTAGTTTCTTGACAGCCACCAAGATACACATAATGCCATGATCGTCAATAATTGGGAGTTACAAGAAGTGACGATTAACTATATATACTCGACGTTATTTGCTCACTATAGGGATTAAAGGTTGCATAATTAACATCCATGCCTTCAAGGGAAGGCTTTGTTCAACCCAAAAAATTATGACATTGGGGACACGTGTAATACAGTTGTCCCTGGTAGTTTTTGTCAGACAATGTAACCTTGAGTTGAGATATAACGCCACATGAGCATTTATTTATTTGATATCGTAAAAGTAGAAGCCCCGATTGGTTTGATGACGACATGTTTGAAAAATCCACCAAATACAACCTAAAACTGGAAAACAAACAAAACTTCATAACAAAATGTTATCATTATTCGTAGTAAAAAGTATCATTTTGTTTCGCATCATATTCTTCCCACATCAAATTAGCCATTGCTTTTCTTTTCTCGGTCCACGCAACATCATTTGTGAATGTTATATTCTCATTCATAGGTATTTTTGGCACATTTAGGGGATGAGGGGTAATGTCATCATCATCATTATTTTCCTCGTCCCCCAAGCATTCATCCTCAACATCAACAATCCTCAAGAAATTGTGAAGGGCACAATAAAAAAATAATCTGCGTTTGAATATCAATCCCATGGAAAGGTTGATGCCTTAGATACGCAAACCTTTTTTTCAATCACCCAACTGACCTCTCAACTACATTTCGGAGGGATGAACGCCTAAAATACAACAACTCTTTACTATTCTCGGGTCATTGTCCTTCCCCATCCCTTCGATGATAACGTTTTTTTGAAATGCCTAGAGAAACCCAGGTACCAACGAGAATCCAGCATCTGCGAGGTAGTATTTACTTACGCATAATTTAAATAAAGTATGTTACTATACCTATTCATACTTTACTAATCTGAAGTGAGCGACCTAATTAAAAGTTACCTATGTTTGATCATACCTAATGGAATGATTAACTTATGCCCTAGTCGTTGAATCGCACTTTGAAGTAAGTGACCATCATGAGCTGACCCCTCTCATATAGCAAGGACAAAGGAGAAGCACATATCAAATGTACATGCGACCAAAACATTTTGAGAAATTGCCCCTTTCCTATTCCGATGCCTCATTTGGTTGCCAGTAGGAACCAAAGCAGATATGTGGGTACCATCAATTGACCAACGACATCCTAAATGGGTTGAAATGAATTTAATAATGGGAAAGTCACGTGTAAATGAATAAAGTTAATTAATTAAACTATCCTAACCTCGAAGTAATGATACCAAGGTAGGTCCTTGTCATTTTCGTAAGGGAAATTCGTTGGACTTGCATTAATAACTAGATTATTGAACAAGTCAAGGCATGCTCGTCAAACTCTATGAAAGTAGTAACTAAAGGTTTGACCAAATCTAAAGAAAGTCAACGTCTCAAAAACATATCGCTCCCCATGTCCAACGGTGTTAATGAACATTGTGACTTGTTCCTTAGCCTTAATTGTTCGATTATTAGTTAGTCCATACGTGCGTAACCTAATACAAAGTATTTCAAATGAACCTATGTTCATTCGTGTGGCATGCCCGCTCATTCATTTTAAATATTTGATATATTGCTATTTCGCGATTAGTATCCCAGTTTCTATGGGGAGCCCTTCCTAAGAGATGGTCGTGACTCCTCATATATTGGAAAATTGCAATTTCTCGCATCACCAGGATCCAGAACAACCCTCGTTGTTATTGCATGTGCTTTGAGACAATGCTCGACATCGCGTTAGTAAATTCCTATTTCAACCAAAATAAATTAAACTTTTATTCCCGATTTAGTTAACATCGTCTAATTTCTTAACAAAACATACTTTTATATAAAAATTGATAAATGCTATTATTATTCCATCAATAAAGAATATGATTTGAAAACTTAAAAACATAGGAGGAAATAAATTTATACCTAATGAGAATCTTTTCGAAGAATATGAATCCGAACACACCTGTTTTTAGAACAACATCATAAAACACACTACATTATATTAGTGGCCATAAATGGAATAAAATGTAAAAAAAGGAAAACATTAAATTTATAAACAACATTTCTCCTTTTTTATTCATATAGCGCTATTATAATGTGACCATTTCACCAAAAACAACTACACATATATTTCTCCTCTTATTTAGTAAGTTAATAAATGTTATTTATAACACAGAAATAGAAACATTTTGTTTAAAAAATAAATACTCATCACCATAAAAGTCATGGACGAAGCACAAAATAAATCCATGCATTTTTTTATATGACAAACTTTTTATTTATAAAATAAAAACATTTTAATTATAAATTTGTTATTTAGAACATAAACATTTTATTTTTAACAGAAAAAACACATAAAAATAACAACAAAAATGGAGTACCAGATGAGTTTGATGATTTGCAAATAACAGAGGACATTACCAGATGCGTCTGATGATTTGCAAATGCATACTACTACATTCGTGTGATGAAATGAAAAAAAGGCACAAAACACGCAGCACGGAACATAAATGAAATGCAAATGGAGTTTACCTCTAAACCAGAAGCGTGTGAAGAAAACAAAACCACAATAATGGTAGGAGAAATGGGTGAGAAGTTTACCTCCAAAGCAATGGTGATGATGAATGTGTGGTTGAGTTTGGCATAAATAGAGGTAAAATCAACTCAACTGGTGCAATAGAGATGTCAATTTCTGCACCAACTCTCGTCAAATCACCTCGATCGAAGCCAAACTCTATCAAATTTTACCATTCATTTCATTGGGGGGGGGGGGGGAAGAAATGAATTTCGAGAATATCCGAAATTGGAGGTCACGTGAGGAGGTTTCCTGAATTGGTTTCCAGGGCAAATGAGACATATCAAACAATACAAAAGGTGGAATTTGGATATTTGCCAAGAAAAATGTCCCCTATCAAACATGCCCTAAATATATATCACTACACCTTAGGGGTGGACATAGGCCCGAGGCTCGCCAAGCCCGCCCAACCCGCCCGAAAAAATAATAGGAATTGGGAAAGGTAAATAGGCATGCGAACCAGACTGTGGCAAAATTTTATAGGCTCGATTTTTTTAGTGCGAGCTTGGGCATGTGTTCTTAGGCCCGGTTGAGTCCGGCCCGGCCCAAGGCCTGAGAATTATATATATATATATATATATATATAGTTTAATTTTTATTCCTTTAAGGTTAAAATTAGAAAAAAGAATATAAATGGAGAACATTTAGAAATATAAATTTTAAGCTTTATTTACTCTTAGTCTTAAGAGTACATTATAAAATAAATTTCCTAAACAAAAAAATAGGTCTTAAATTTTCTAAACAGTAAAATTAAAGTAAATAAAAATTATGTCCGGGCTTGGGCAAGAAGTTTTAAAATTTGGGCAGGCTTGGGCAAAAATTTTAAAATTTGGGCGGGCTTGAGATTACACAATGAGGCCCGACTCAGGCTTGGGTGGGCTTGGGATAACTCAAATTTTTACAGGCTCGGCCCTAACCCGACTGGGACTGCCCAGGTCGTCCCATGGCCAAACCTTCTACACCTTCAAACTCCATGGTCTCATTATAAAATACCCCTCAATATTTGGTTCAATTTGGTAGTACACAAACTTTATAGACCCTTTTGCGGTGAAGTAGGGAGGGTATGTGTGGAATGCTATTATTATGATCTTGGCTATAGTGGATGATAAAAACAAATTAGAAGTGAATCTAAACGATACCCTTGGAGTCAAGTGAATGAAGGGGTTTAACCCCATTTTATTTGATTTTAATAAACCTAAGCTCACATTTATCGAATACGAACAACATATAACACTCTAAGGTGGTGAGGACACCGCATCCTTCAAGCTCATTTCATTTAGTTCTTTATACAAGCTTCTCAAAATGAGAGACAATGTTTGGTAGGATTTGTTTTACTTAAGTGGAACTTCTACCCCTTCTCCATGTCTTTATCCATCCATTGAATCATGTCTCGAATTCGCTGACATTTTTTAAGAACCCTTAGGGCTTCCTCGCAAAAAGAGTCAAGATCACATTAACCTTAAAAAATATATTGAACCTCCCAACCAAAGATCCTATCAAAATCCATATGTTTAAAATTTTTTAGCAGAACATCTTATTCATGATATGACAGTACACTAAATCTTTCGTTTTGTTACGCTCCATAACCGTGATAAATTTTGTGGTGACAAAAAAACTTGTCCTGGTCGTGACAACTCTCCCTTATTACATTCATCATATTCTCCAGGGTATTAGTAAAAATGGGAGTACCAAGGGCCTAATCACATGGACCTTGAAAATTTTAGACTGTTGTCATAGTCTTGGACCATAACAATTCTGGACTGTGGTCTTATCATGGTCATAAATCATGACAAAGCCCCAAGAAAATTTGTTAGGGATATGTCAGAATGACTTCAAAATAGTCATGTGCACACGAATCCGTATAGAAGATATTCTAATATACCCCATGCACACGGATCCTGGCAAACACATTTTAATAAAATTGCAAACAATACCTTCCAATTTAATCTTCCTAATAATTACAACCACGACCAAATAGTACACTTAACTCGAACCAAATAATACAATCAATAATAAACAAATAATATTATTAATGGGAACACATTATATAATCAAGCACAACCATAAATAATATCCTTAAACACAAATACAACATCATTCAAAAATTGTTTGTTCGTTACTTAAAAAAAAGTAAAATAATCAAATATTTTCTAGGAAAAATGTTGGACATATGACATATCCACCAACTACTTCATCGATATGACAAACACTGCCCTATTCATTTAGCCAAAGTGCTCAATTATATTTCCATATGGAAGATTAACGTGACATGAACCTGGGACTCATAAGGTTTTAGGGACAATGGTACCCCAAGGTCCCTAAAACCGCAATCAAATCTTAGATTCCCTCTACAATCCTAGCCCCTCCATTTACATCCCAGGTTGTGTCAATTTGGCTTTCAAACTTAGGTATTCGTCGTTAAGTTTTATCCTAACATCGTTATCATCAATATAACCTCCTCATCTATTTTCATTGTCTCCCTTATCACAAGGAATATATAAATCCTAGTTTTCTTAAAACACATGAACTCCATAAGCATTATCTATTAGGTCATCTTATACTCTATGGTATCCCCCTTTAATTCCATCGTTACCTTATTTGAAGGTTGTTCGGGGATAAATGGGCAATGTATCTCCCCATGAAAAACCCATTCCAAGTAATCATTGGACATACCCCATTTAAGCAAATGTAATTCAAACATATAATTTACAGCTTCCACAACATGTGCAAGGACAAGAGAACTCTTCACTATTGAGACACCGCTTTATGAATTATATAATCTCATCAGCACCTCTACGAAACACATTCTCCAGCCTGTTTAACTCACCCATCCATTCTTTATGCAGAAGATACACCATCACAACTTGTAGGAATAATTATCTACCATGTGTAAACAAATTGGGAAGTTCAATTATTAATTGAATTAGAAGCAGCAACAACCCCATAAGCGTAACTTAACAAGGGCACCAATAACAAACCAACAAACGCAACCCAACAACAAACCAATAAGCACATATTTGACATATATTTCATTTATAGTAATTAAATAAATTTCAACGAATCAACTACAAATTCAGTGAATTATTTTTATAAATTGTATTAATTTTAGCGAATTAGTGTTGGCTCTTTTTCAGTTATATTCCTTTTTTTTTAAATTAAGAGGGATCAAATGTCAAGCATTAATATAAACCCTAATTCAAAAGCCTTGAACTAAACATTTCATACATGTTTAACTCTTATATATATATATATATATATATATATATATATATATATATATATGGCCATTTTTTCCCTAGTTCTTTTGCAATAAGAGGGAAAATGAAAATGGGTTAAATTTTGGTATAAATTGGAAGGTAAAACTCTACAGTTTAGGGAATTTTTTTTATTATTTTTGTCACGATCATGGACAGTGATAATCCATTGATGTCATGGGCTTGTCATTGTCATTGACCGTGACAATCCTTATCACGGGCTTGACACCTTCATTGGCTGTGACAAGACCCTTGTGGAAAATTGATATAAAATGTCCATTTGGTTTATTTTGATAGAGCTCGAGATTATTTAGCATACCGATAACCCTTTAACATCCCCAATTTTACTTGTTAAGAAGGACTGAAGATAAACGTTGTTTGTTGATTAATTAAAGTTAAACACCTCACCACCAAATACAAATATTCCATTCACATTATTGAAGAGTAATACATAAAATCTATTTTCCAGATTAAATTTAATATTTAATTGTCATCAGATTTGAGCCAATAAGAAAGGACATTTCCAAGACTGCCTTTGGAACCCACCATGGACAATTTGACTTTAAGATCATTTTATTTTGGCTTAACCAATACCCCTTCTATTGAGTCCCTTATGAACGAGGTCTTCATTTCTTACTATTAGAAATTTGTAGTTATATTCTTTATGATAGTCTCATCATGGTATTGATTTGCATAATAACCTCACTGGCCTTAGAGGGGTCCTCACCCTTCTATGGCAAAAGGCTCTCGACATTGCGTACCCTATCTTTAAATGTTTATTTGCTCATCCTCGAGTTGAGTACTTGGACAATGTTATTAATGGGAATGGTGTTGCATCAATCAATCCGAATATATATATATATATATATATATATATATATATATCATTGATTCTTGAATAAACAAGCACACAACATATTTTCATATAAATGTTGGAGGTGAGAGACATGATCTCATTGGTTTTCCTTGCACATCTTTTTGCAAAAGAGAATTCAACACATCAACTTTGCCTTTGATCCCATCATAACTTCGATATCCTTTTATGGTGGATTAGTTTGACATATTGTCTCTGCAAACATGCACATTTTTCAAAATGTCTTTTAGGCTTATGAGTTGTAAATTTTTTATATGTTGTAACATTTTTAAAAGGAAAATGGTCTTTGATTCAAATGGATCCTTTTCCTGCTTGGAAATTAAGCTTACTATACATTTTCACGTGCATGCCACAAAATCCAAACTGGATACACCGTTTTAAGTAAAATGTTTTTTTCTTATGTGGCATATTCTCCACTCATAAGAGTTGAACCGTGCATATGGACCGAATTCGATATCATGTGCACGATGGGCTAAAATTTTAATGAATCCTACAAATAGTTGTTTTATATCCAAAAAATAATTGACTAAATTAAGTTGAGACAATTACTCGTGAGGGCTTTTATGAGTGAATTGTATTTTTTTATAACCATGAACCTCCACACAAACGAGCCCTTTGGACTCCCTCCCGCGAGCTAAATAGGGGGAGATCCTGTGTGAGGTCCATCGTTAACACACGTCCCCTCTTAAATGGGATGAATGTCCTTTGGGGGAATCAAACCCAGTACCTATGGTACCTTTAGGATCGTCCCTTACAACTGGAGCAACTAGGGTGGAACATGAGTGAATTTCTTTTCCAATCCATATAAGACTATATTATACATAAATCTACATTATAATTCAATCATGAAGTTAATTTAAGGCTAAATAAATTCAATTGGACATACCTTAGAGGATTTGGCTAAAGATGTGGATGTCTCGAAGGAGAATGATACTTTCTCACCAAATTGATGGAGATTCAATGCAATTTATCATTCAAAATGTGCAAAGGACAAGTGAGAGGTACCTTCTTGCTCTTGTAAAATTTATTTTCAAATTGACAGCGAGAGAGACATGCATCTAAGATTTTCCCCCAAAAGTGGGTATTTTCCTCATGGATCAGGTGTAGTGTAATTATGTTTTTTTATATCAGATCACACACTTGCACCTATGAATCTAGGTTTCTTTCCTAATCAGTAGGAAAATTGGAATATTAAATGTCAAATATAACTAATTCACATTTAATTAGTGTTGATCTAACCTTGAATGTGAGAGTTTCAACTTAAATCATTTAGATTTGTTTTAAAGGGTTACAAACTCATATCACACTTGTTCACATCTTTTTAAGATAGATTAAAATGGTCTTCCATATTCTTGTGACAAAAATTTGTCACTAGTTTTTTGAATATTTAAAAATGAATAATAATTTGGCTTATATAATATTCACCCTCTCTTGAATCTTTATAGCATCACACAGAAATCCTAATAGCACACTTTCAATTGGTATCTGAGTAGTTTTATCTTGAAGTCATTTACATGCTAGATAGATCCTTGTTCTTAGGAGTTGTGTGTTTTGTGTGTTGACGAGTTTAGATATTTTTAGTGTATGTCTTTGATTGATTTTCATTGTCTAGCTTGTTGATATTGATGTTAGAAAAGTTGGTGTTTCCACCAATCAACCTCCTCATTTTGACAGTTCCAATTATGGTCAGTGGAAGGTGAAAATTCGAGCTCATTTAAGATCTATACATGAGGTAGTTTGGATGAGTGTGGAGGAAGGGTGTTATTGGCACATGGTTGAAGTTGAGGAAGTTCATGAGAGAAAGCCTAGAGCTAGCTGGCCCAAAATGGATTTTACGACATGCAATTACAATTTTATTTCTTTGAATGCCTTATTTTCCGATGTGAGTACTCAAGAGTACAATAGAATTATCATTTGTGAGATTGCTAAAGAGGCTTGGTACATTTTAGGAGTCATTCCTAATTTCAATGGTGAAAATGGAAATGTTACAAAGACTTGAGACTAGGTTTGATGATGAGAATGAGTGAGGAAGAAATTTTTTATAAGTACGACACTATATTAATAGAAGTTTGCAATGTTTCATTTAATCATGGTGAGATGATTAAGGAAATTCCTATTGTGAATAAGATATTAAGATTAATGATTTGTAGATTTAACACAAAGGTCTCTATTCTCAAAGAGAGCCTTGATAAGGATCCTTGCAAGCTGGAAGAGTTGGTAGGTTCACTAGGTACATGTGAGTGAGAGAATGCTTAACGAGTGAAACTAAATAAGGACTTAGCTTTCAAAGTTAATTCAAATGATAAAGAAGTGGAGTGTGAAAGTGAGAAAAAGATCCATTCTAGTGTTGATAAGGATATGGTTATTTTATGAATTGTTTAGAAAGTTATATAAAAATAACAAAAATGTTTTAAAAAATGAAAGAATTTTGAACCTCAAAGAGCAAATTTCTCTAAACATAAGCATAAAGGTCAAGAAGAAAGGAGTTCCTTAAGTCATAGGGGAGAAAAACAAAAATATGAGGACAAGTTCTATGGTTATGGGGGGTGTAGGACACGACATAATTATTTGTTCCATGCACTTGAAAAATAAAGAAAAGGCTACTAGCTTTGAGAAAAGGAAGAAGACTATTAATAAGTCTAGTTTTAGTGATCCAAAAATTGAATCTTCATTGAAATTTTCAAGCAACAAAAGGGAAGGTTCCATCAATTTCATAGAAAAAATTGATAAGAAAGAATAAAATTCTTACACTGAGAGGAAGAGTGATTCTCATAAAGAAAATTTGAGTATGGGTCTTGTTGAGAGTAATTTCCATGGTAAGTCTAGATTTAAATCTAATGATGATGTTATGTCCATTTTTAGTATTGATTCACTTGTGTCTTTATCTGACTCTTATTGTGGGAATGATAGTGAAAATGGTAATGAGAATTTAAGTCAATCTTTTGATGAACTTTATCAAAAATCTCTCAAAATAAAGGAGCTAAACATTTTTATGTTTTCACAATTCAAAAATTGTATTAGTAAAAATTAAAAATATTTAAATGCTTTTGAAAAGATTCAGATTGAAAAATGATGAGTGTGTTGAATTATTGAAGAAGCTGAATGGTTATTTTGCTTATTTGAAAGTGAGAAATAAATTGTTATAAGAGAAAAACAAAAATGATTTGCAAATAAGGTTTTAAAGGTTGATTTTAAGAAGTTTTAAATTGACTTGAAAGAAACAAAATGTTTTTTATAATATAATTAGATTAAAGATCCAATAAACATGAAAAGATACTCTTAGAACAAGGCCAAGTCAAAATAGATAAGTTTGGGATTGAATTTAAACAAATGATAAATTGAAAGACAAAGTTGAATCATCCTTACAAACTATGTCTTGTGATAAAAAGACAACCATGGTACAACTTCGCAATGAAAGAAGAAAGCAAAAGGTTAAATCTATGGCTGTTGCCAAGACAAAGAAGATTTTTTCTCAAAAAATTCATCTAAGTTATATGGTTGAACATTTTGCGAGAAAGAGAACCACACTTCTCAATTTTGATATAAAAAGATAAATATTGAGAAGAAGAGAATAATCTATATTGATAAATCACAACCTCTATAAAACTTCATTGTATTTGTTTTTTCTCATTTTAAGATAAACGGTCATACGTTGGAAAAATTTTGTTGGTTGCATGCTAAAAATCCTAGATTTGCTCATAACAAAAAAATCATTTAGAGAAGTTATCCTATGTGGGATTTGAAACTTGAATTGGGAAACCTTATTATAATGGTTGATCATGTGTTCAAATAAAGGGGAAAGGAGAGAATAAATAATAGTGAGAGACGAACATCCTTTCAAGAATGAAATATTGGTTCCAATAGTGTAAAGTAGAAAAGAAATAAGAAGACTAGGAATGATTGTAGATCTTAGATTGAGAAGGTTGATGTTTCTTGTTATTTTATAAATATAGAGCACCACATGGGCTTATCAATAAGTGACACACTTGCTCATTATGAGCAGAAAGAGAGATCGGCTGATATATAATCTAATCGGCCAGAGGGATTGAGGTCGGATCAGGTAACATTGTGCTCGGCCTTGCCGATTCATTAAACATATCTCTAATGTTAATACAATGTTAATAAATAACGTGAACATACTTCATCAATGCCCACCTGATGCCAGCTTGCACACGTGGAAGAATATCAACAATTATGTTTATCTTATTTGTGCACGTGTGGAAGTTACTCACTATCCCACCTTTATTGTGCTGTAACAAAATCCTCATTATCCGTCCTCCAAAATGTAAATGGTGCAATGCATAACCTATAAAGGCACTCTACATATCCCATAATATTCTCTCTAGAATAACTACCTATAAATAGTACTCAATCCTAGAGGATAAGGGGTAAGAAGTTATTCTATTAAACGACTATAGGCAAACCATAGGGAGAGAAATCAAAGAGCTTATATTCCTAACTTTCATGGATCTTGACCAGTAATATACAGAGAACCAACATCACACCTATGGATTAGGTACAATATTGGGACGAACCACGTAAATCCTCGTTTCCTTCTTTGTATCTCATCTCACTATGTTCCTCCTGATTTAGCAAGTCTGTAGTTATAATTTCCTTATTTGTTATTGTTTATCATTGTAATTTCACAGCTAAGACAATTAACTCATAGAAATTTTTTAGATGATAACAGATTGGCCTCGTCTGTGGGAAATCGACAAGCCACTGTTGTTTCCTAATTAGTCATAAAACACTTTCCTCCTTTTTCTAATTATTCGCTTGAAAGTTCTGGGAAATGGAAGATAGCTTAGAGAGAATTCGTGTAGTAGAGGCACATCCACCCTCCATGCATGTGGGGATGGGTGACATATAAGGAATTTTGATGAGCCTGGAAAAAGACCAGGAGACAATGCGGGAAAATATCAAGCAGCTGATGCAATGCTCTAGGCTGGACTGAGTAGCAAAATAGAAACTTCAGAAAGGAGAGGTGAAATGCTACATCTAGCCCCTATAGAGATAAGAGTCATTCTTACAGAACACTAGCTTTAGAAAACTCAAGGAGGTTGAACCTGAGTTCATGAGATAATAGGAGTGCATTCTGGATCGTGAGAGGACATGTCATACGACCTCAGGATCACTTCCTCCCTTAGATCAAATATGTATGATGATGAATAATCCTTCTCTGAAATAAGGCCTAATATGATGGAAAGGTTGAGTAGAGGGTCATCATTTAATCATCTGGGCCAACATAAGGTGCGAAGCCAATAATTAATAGGTCCCAAAGAGCACAATGAGCATCATGAAGAATTATCTCAGTCTATTATTAGGAGAACACAATGCTCGGCTATGTCCTAAATGAGCATAAGGTGATCCACCTAAGACGAGAAAACTTCTCAGGAAGAGATCTCATCTGAAAGTCGAGGCTGAACAATCAAGAAAGTCGCAGTGAAGGCCGAGCAGGAGGACCAGTCCAAGCAAGGATCCATCCAGCAATTAGAGAATAGTTTGGAAGAAATGGTGAGATCCAAGAACCCACTTCATAGAGTCTTTGTGACGGGATCTCCCTTTACTCTAATAATTATGGGTTATTCGACACCCACGAAATTCAAACCGTCGGTCAATACGCCAAGATACGATGGGAAATCGATTAAATACTGCACAAAGAGCAGTATCAAGCTGCTGCTGATATCTACTCGATTTTGGATGAAATACATTATCGAGAATTATTTAGCATAATCACTGGATCAGTCTAAAGTTAGTGTAATAGTTTACCATGCGGGAAAATCTCCAATTTCCAATAGCTGTCCGACCTCTTTTTCAGTAATTTTTACTTTAGAGCCAAGACGAACCGAGAGTTTCCCATATACTCAACCTATGACAATGGGTCGAAGAGACCATGTATGAGTTTATTACTCACTTCAACGACGAGAATCTTGAGGTGGTGGGTTATAATAAGCAAACTGCCATAATCGTGCTAATAAGCGGGCTACAGGCGAGAAAGCTATTTCGAGTGATGGCTATATAGCCACTGAGGACAATGACAAAACTTTTGGCCATGGAAGGAAAACTCATGAATACCAAGGAGGCCATGATCGCTAAAGAGTCAAGCCACGCAAAGTTTGCCACCATTAAGAATAACGAAAAGAAGGATCAGAAAAATAAGAATATCAAAAATTCAAAAAGGTATGATGAGTACCCCCTTTGATCATTGGAATCCATCACATCCTTGAGGATATCCGAGACAATAAAGACATGAGGTGGCCAAGAAGCTGAAAGCCTTAGAAAATCGTTGAGATAAAAGAAAGCCCTATGAGTTTCACAAACACCAAAACCACAATATGGACAATTGTATAGCTCTTAAGAATGAAATCAAGAGCTTAATAAGAAGAGGGAATCTATTCAAGTATGTGGATAAATATGGACGAGAAGGTCTAAAGGAATAGCGTAAGTCCAGAAGATGATTATAATCTGTATATAGGAAAACATGCAAAAAGAAAAGGTGACATGATGATGATTCGAAGGATGACCCAAATCATCCTAAAAAGGCCAAGGAGCCTATTCATGAGGTCAAAATGATATCCTTCAAATTCCATTTTATTGCTAGTGGGGATGTTAAAGGAGGAGGAAAGATTGCTCAAAGGAAGGCCTACCTCAATGAGGTACTGGCTTATGCTCACATCAGGCAGATCAACCTGACGGGTAGCATGGATGCTCGTCCAAGGAATTTAAATAAAGATTGCCTTATTATTTATTTTTCCAAAAATTATTTATCTAGTGTCTTATACCTGCACGATGACCTTCTAGTCATTACCATGATGGTACCCGAAATCAAGGTGGTTAGGATCCCCATCGACAATGGAAGCTCAGTGGACACGATGTTCTTCAATTGCTTCAGAAACCAGAGACTTTGATACAACAAGCTAACACCCTATCATTAACCACTGATCGAATTCTCGGGTGAGAAGGTATACCCCTTAAGCACGGTCAAATTGGAGGTTATAACAGGTGTCTGGACAACTTACCGAACACAAAATGTGCATTTTTTCATCCTAGATAAAAATATTCTCTCGATGCATAACATCATTCTCGGAAGAGTAAGGATGAAGAAGTTCGAGACTATACCTTCTATAGTTCATCAATGCTTAAAGTTTCATCCTCATTACAGAGTTGGTATTGTCAAGGGGAATCAAGTGGAGGCCAAAGAATTCTACTACAACTCGGCCAACTAGGAAGAGAAGAAGAAGCAGACTATGACATATTAAATCGAAACAATAGACCTATGAGATGAGAGAAGTTAGTTAAGGGGAAAGTAGTTGAAGATATCGAGTCCATTGCACTTGATGAGAAGCACCTGGACAAGACTATTCAGATATGCTCATCTCTAGAGCCTGAACTCAAGAAAAATTTGGTCAATTTATTAGACAACAAAAAAGTGTAATTTCCTAGAGTCATAAAGACATGCCTAGAATCGACCCAGATTTCATATGTCACGAGTTAAGTATAAAGAAAAGGGCTAAAATAGTCAAACAGAAGCGATGAGGAAAAGAATATGGAAGTACAAGAGGAAGAGGAACTCCAAAAATTATAGAAGGATAATTTCATAGAGGATATCAGATATCTAGAGGGACTCTCCAACATGGTGATGGTCCAGAAGAAGAATAACAAGTGGCGAAGTGTAGATTTCATTGACTTGAACAAAGCATGTCCTAAATACCATTACCCACTACCCATGATAGACCAGTTAATTGATTCCATCTGGGATACGAGTTACTCATCTTCGTGGATGGTTATTTTGGGTATAATCGGATCAAAATAAAGCCAGAAGACCGAGAGTAAAATCATTCATCACCATTAGAGGTACTTACTACTATAACATCATGCCTTTTGGACTTAAAAATGGTGGGGCAACCTATCAGAGGCTGGTGAACAAAGTGTTCGAAGAGTAGATCAGAAGGCAGCTAACCATATCAAAGACTTACAATAGGCCCTCGATCATCTGGAGAAACATCAGATGAAGATTAACCTGGCAAAGTGTCATTGGGGTGAAGTAAGGGATGCTCCTAGGCTTCATCGTCAACCAAAAGGAATCGAGGCCAATCCCAAGAAAATCAAGGCATTGATCAATATGCAGTCCCCAACAACCAAGAAGGAAGTGCTGAGATGGCATATCATGTAACAACACTTAATAGATTCATTTATAGAGCCACTGATGTAAGGACATTGTCCGTCAAAATTAAGTATGTCATATACCGCTACAATGGTCAAAGATGTTCAAGATCAAATATGCAACAAGATGGTCTGAATGTCAAGCTTCATCAACAATCAAACCTCCACGAAATGAATTTGGTAAATTAGTGTTTTTAATTTCTTAATAATTCACTTAGGATATTGGGATATTTTTTACAAAATATTTTCTAAGTGTTGGAGCGGAGCTTTAAATGTTTTTTGTCAAAAAAATATAATTTTCGGAGTGTTTGAGGAGGTGTATTTACTGAAAGGATAAACGATAAAAAGTATTATTTTAATCATCTCATTCAAACGACATCGTACTTCGTTTAAATGATATCGTACGTCATTCAAACGACACTGCATGTCATGCGATACATTAAACGACATCGTGTCCCGCTCGAACGATCCACCGCCTTAAGTTTTCTATAAAATGGTCTTTTCAACTTCATTTTTGAAAAGAAGTCTGTATATTTTTACATTTTGTAAACAATGCAAAATCAGCAGAACCTTTTGTATTCTTCTTTTAGAGTTTAATCTCTTTTGTTTTCAATTCACAAAAGTGCTAATTGTTCATGTGAATTGTTTTGGAGTTTGAGAACAAACTTTGTTGGTGTTCATACTTTGTGTAGATGATATTTACATCATATGGCTGCGTGTCATTGAGGGTCGCTGCGTGTGGATCTTTGCTGAAGATAAGACTATGGTTCTTATGGATTGCTACGCATAATTAATTACTGATGACGCTGACCGATGCCTTCAGGTATTCATGTGTTAAACAACTGTAGTTCATTGTAGTCCATGTAAGTTGTGATTTATAAATTATAGTGGAATAAATGGTTTTTCCCTGAGGGGATTTTTCCTGAACTTTGTGTCATATATTTTATTTATGTTGGTTTAACACATGCATGAACATAGCCAGTTGATTTTAAGGGTTGTATTAATTTGATTCATAAATTGTCACTAATTAAATAAGTTTGTGATTGGAATTTGCACATCCATTCGAATCATGATCACACATAAGGTTTTACAACTGAAAAATGTCTTCCATTCTTTAAAGTATTACGAAAAGCTTTCGAATGGAATGACAAATGTGAGATCGTGTTCATGGAGTTAAAGTGATATTTTGGATCCGTGACCCTATTATAAAGGCCAATTTTTAAGGATAAACTCTATCTTTGTTTAGTTGTATCAGAATCTATCGTCAGTTTGGCCATGGTACAATTAGAAGAAGGAGTACACAGACCTGTTTACTATACCAACAAAGCATACCGAGGAGAAAAAATTTGGTATCCTAGACTAGAGAAATTAGCTCTTGTGCTAATCAAAGTGTCCAGGAGAATGAAGCCTTATTTTCAAGCCCACATAATTATCATTTACACAGACCTTTCTCTATAGAAAGTCATTTATAATCTTGATAAATTAGGTAAACTAATGGCTTGGGAAGTAATGCTTGGTGAATATGATATCCAGTACAAACCTAGGATGATGACCAAAGGCCAAGTTGTGGCATATTTTATTATCGAATTCTCCTATAAGGAATATCCCGTCGGGAAGATTTCTTCAAAAAAGAGCTCAACAATCATACCAAAGTAGACTTTTATGAAAGAAAGCTCATCCACAAATCAAACTGAGCAGGATTCTTTGAAAGAGAGCTTCCTAATCCATCCTAGTGAGTAGACTATTGTGGGAGATAGCTCGAGCACTCGACTATCTGACAAGAGTAAGGACATTAAAGAATCATCGACTAGACACAAATAGCTTTCTCACGACTTGGAGTGAGGAACAAAACTATTCAAATATGGAGAACTAATTGAGGGGGAGTTCGAATAAGAGCTTCTTACATTGAAACTATTTATGGATGGCTTGTCCTGCACCACTGGCAATGGTGCAGGTCTGTTAGTCATGAAGCCAGATGAGATAGATGTGGAATATGCTCGTCGGTTCCAATTTAAAGCCTCTAATAACGAGGAAAAATATGAGGCACTCATAGTATGATTTGGTCTAGCTTCAATGATTCATAGTTAGTGGTTAATTAGTTTTGGGGATATATAAGGCAAGAGAGGAATTTATGATCAAGTGCCTCGCCAATACGAAATGGTGGATGAAATTTTTTTCAGGAGTCAGGATGCTCAGAATCTCCTAAATAGAAAATGATCGAGCAGATTCCCTTGCTCGATTAGCATAAACCTTAAGAACATAACTGCAAAGAAATGTCCTTGTGGAGATTTTCACGTATCGCATCGCTAATGAAGAGGTGATCAATGTCATGGAATTAAACCTTGGGCCATTGTGGATGGATCTAATACGAGCTTATATATAAGTAGGCATTGTACCAACTGATCCCAAAGATGCAAGGAAACTCTGTTACAAGGAAGCAAGCTATGTCCTGGAAGGGGAAATTCTATTCAGAAGAGGATATATCGTCTCTTAATTGTGGTGTGTTCATATGGCAGTGTGTTCATCCGGCCAAAGTGAATGATCTGATCAAAGAAGTACATGAAGGATGTTACAGAGCACATTCAGAAGGAAGGTTACTAGTAAAATAGGTGGCTACAAAGGGCTATTATTGGCACCATGAAGTCAAATTGCATTCATTATTCATGAAAATGTGATAAGTGCTAGAAATATTCCAAAATCCATCAAAATCCAGGAGCCACGCTCACATAAATCACTTTACCTTGGCTTTTCTCAATTTGGGGCAAAGAACTGGTTGACCCGTTATCAAACCCGAGGAAGGTTCAAGTATTTAGTGGTGGGAGTAGATTATATCATTAAATGGGTGGAGGCTAAACCCCTTGTAGAGATATCATATGAGAGGGTCTTCCAATTCACCTGGAAGAACATTATCTGCCGATATGAAATGGCATATGATTTCATTACAGACCATGGAACTCAGTTTTATAATCAGGAATTAAATGACTATTTCACCTGCTCTAATAAAAAAGAAGGCGACTAAGTTGTGAAAAAAGTCATCTAAAAGTAAATAAACTAAAACCCAACTGACACAGTCCCTTTCATATCTCCAACGTCGTTAGGCTAGTAACCAACCTGATTAAAACCATGGAAGGAGATCAGTTAAAAAATCCATGGAATGTTAATCACTTTTGAAAGTACTATCAGTGATGTAACGAATTTTTTTATACAATATGTAACTTATGTTTGCTACAAATAAAAGCTCAATTCCTCTTCTACGATACTTTCACTTCTTTTTGGTTCTTTATTTTTTGGGCATGATATGTACATATTCCCATCAATAGCATCGTTTACAAGCTCACCAGACTCATGTACAATCTCATCTCAAAATATATTGTGAACAAGTGGTAGCAACATAATATCAAAAACTTCATGTATGGATTTATTTATAAATAAGTCACGAACAACAAGTTCAACTTCATGTACGATCTTGTATTAGGACAAATCGTGAATAATATGTCTCACCAAGTAAAGAGAATCCATGTATTATAGATGACCAGATCCGACCTTAACTCAACGCAAGGATAACTCCTAATAAACTTGGGTTGACTCAGGTAATCAGTGTTGACTCATAGTCAAAACGACAAGCTTCATTCATAAGACTAGTAAGTTGGCACAAACACTGGGAGAACCTAGGCCTGGATAACTCAAGTTCGTCAAAAAATGAATAACTAATAAAGCAAATCAAGTTGTCTAAACTCGACCGTATGATCGTAAGACAAAACTATTAGCAGGCCCATGGCAAACAAAAGCAACATGCTAAAAGAACCCATAAGGCTAAGACTAACTGAATATGAGGTACCCAGTTACATCCACTTACATAAAAAGTTTTGAGATCTGATGAAATTAAAGTGAATATCTTCAAAGCACAAAATATGAAGCATTGTATCATTGCAACATAAAAGAAAAAAAATTAAAAATGTTCATTATAAATTACAAACTGTTGAAGTAATAAAAAATGGGAAGTGATAAGTAAAAACACATTATAAATACACAGAGGATTAATCTAAAGGATCATTATCACTAGTATTATCATTGATGGAGGCATCAATAATGACCACATCTTTATCGGGATGAAGAATCACCTTACTAGTGGGTATTTGACCAGTCTCACCAGCCTACTCAACCTCTGATACATAATCTTCTTCCATCTGCTTGGAAGCAAGAGCTGTGGCCTTAGTATCATCACCATCCCACTTTTTCACCTCGATAACTATATCCGGATAAGGCTTCATCATCCTCTTCTTCAATTCCTCGTAGCCATCCAAAAAATAAGCCAAACTATAAGCTTTGTAGTATGTCAAAGACTTATATTTTTCCACGTCCATCTCCTCTGCCTTTACCAAGCCTTTCTCCTCTAGTAAAAGTTTCTGATTGGCTGCACTCATATCTTCATTATCCTTATTTAAGGCCTTTTCCAAACTCGTCATCTCGACTAAATTCTTGGCGGCCTGATCCTTCAACTTAGAAACCTCAGTTTAGGCTTGGCTTAGGGGAGGTATCTTGACAATGGCCTCGTCATCCTTTTGTTATATCTCCATACATGTCTTTTTCAGGTTGTCAAATGTCTCCTGAAGGCTATCCTTAAGTTTGGTATTCTCTTTGGTGAGAGTCTTAATGGTGGTCCTCTTCTCCTCATAGGCCGCTTATTTTTCTAACAATCTTCGAGTAGTTTTATCATGTTATATGTTTGAAGGTGAAGTCAATTTTTGATGGTAATATGTAGCCCAAGGTTGTCATGTATCCGCCCTAATGTGGGAACAATTTGGATAAAGCTTCTTCAAAAATTACTTTTCTGAGACCCAAAGAGACTAACTAACCGTGGATTTTCTGAAATTACAATAAGCTAACATGTCCATAGCCCAGTATAAAGATAAATGTATCGAATTATTCCGCTATGCAACTGAGTATGTAAACACTGAAGCCAAGAAATGTAAGCATTTTGAGAGAGGATTACCAAATTCTAATCATTTTGAGAGAGGATTACAAAAATGTAATCATTTTGAGAGAGGATTACAAAAATGTAAGAATTTTGAGAGAGGATTACACTCAAAGATTAAAACCTTCTTCATACCTCTTCAATCCAAAGCTTTTTTCCCAACTCATTGAAGCCGCCTAAATTGTTGAACTTAATCCCACATCAAGTGGAAATGTACGCCCGTCCAATCCTATCAATAAGAATAACTACCCAGACCCCGAGTCCAACCTTATCCCATCGCTAGTGAACAAATCTATTCCCAAATTCACCATGTCACTACTATCCAGTGATTTGATGCCATGGGTGTCAAGAGGTAAGACACATTTGTTTGTGATGTCCTAAGTTATACCACATAGTGATAAGAAATCGACTTGGTAGTTCCCCAAGACCCTGAGGAATAAATCCTTCCTACAATCAACGCATGCCCTATAATGCTGGTAGAAAACCCGAGCCAATTCTCAATCGTGGGATAAATTGTGTTATATTGCCTGTACAGAATTTGAACGGTGTGGTAGAAGGTACGATACTCTTTTATAATTATCTCGCTTATATCTTATTTTATTCTGGATCAACTCATTATTCGTCGGTCATCAATTAGTTGAAGTTTTTCAAATTTTATCAAAATCATTATACCCTCCCTTAGAAATAGAATTACCTATCGGTGAGTTTAAACCACCAACTAAAAGGTATGGCAAATGTAAAATTCAGCTAGGTACAGTTATACTCTTTGTGAATTTAATAATCCTAGATATATGTGGATTCGATATTCTTATCTAGATGGATGTGTTATCAAAACACCACGCTTATATAGATTATTATTTAAAATGAGTATATTTTCAAGATCAAGAAAACCACCCTTTTATGTTCCAAAGAATCGGTCATTCCGACCCTTCGACTTCCCAAATCCAAAGTACCAATTCCCCTTTAGTTTCTAGGATCTTAGAACAGTTGATGATGTTTTTCTAAAAGAATTGGTGGTAATACCACCCTCTTGAGAAATTGGGTTTACTATCAATATTTTTTGAAATACTTCCCCTATTTTGATACCTCCATATCAAATGGGCCCTCTAGAACTTCATGAACTTCGTACCCAACTAGATGATCAATTGAAAAGGGTTTTATTATCTTTAGTTCATCTTCTTAGGGAGCACCCATTTTTTCGTGAAAAGAGTGATGCAAGTTTTAGATTGTTCATGGACTACCATAGATTGAATCTGGTAACAATTAAAAATAGGCATCCTTTACCTAGAATTAAAGATTTATTAGATCAACTAAGGGGTGCAAGGATCTTTTCAAGGATAGATTTGCGATCTGGTTGCCATCAATTATGAGTGAGAGAAGAGTATATTCAAAAAAATTGCATTTGAACTCGTTATGGATATTTTGAATTTACAGTGATGTCTTTCGGATTAACCAATACCCATGCCACTTTTATGGACCTAATGCATCGAATATGCTAACCTTTATCGATCAGCGTGATATTATATTTATTAATGATATTCTCATTTACTTCCACAATCCTGAGGAACATTCCCAGCATTTAGAGAGAATATTAGTTACCCTAAGGAACCACCGGTTGTATGATAAAAAAAGCAAATGCGATTTCTCAATGAAGGAAGTGAAATTTTTACGATGTGATTTTGAAAATGGAATCCAAGTTGATCCAGAAAAGATCACAACGTTTTTACAATGGAAAAATTCAACCATTTTCGCTGAGATTTAAAGTTTTCTTGGGCTAGCTAGTTATTACTTTCATTTTGTGGAAGGATTTTTCATAATTTCTTTTCTATTGATAAAGTTAACTAGGAAAGAATACCAGCTATGACATATACATCGATGCCTCATTGTAAGGTTTAGGTTGTTTACTGATGCAAAAAGGATAGGTAGTTGAGTATGGATCTTGACAGCTTCATGAGTGTAATTATCATGTGCATGATCTTGAATTAGCAGCCGTAGTTTATGCTTTAAAAATATAGTGTTGTTATATTTTTAGATCACAAAAGCTTGAAATACATCTCCATATTTATGATACATCCTGGAAGATAACAAATGTATCATGAACTTAGGAAATAATTTTGGTGGCCGAACATGAGGAACAATATTGATAACTTTATTAAGAGATGTCTCACCTTCCAGTAAGTAAAAATATAATACCACTACCCCGGTGGACTCCTCGAACATTTTCTAATCCCTGAGTGGAAATGGTATCGCATCACAAAGGAATTTTTCAGTGGATTATGTCATATATCCTAACGATACAATTCTGTTTGGGTAGTAGTAGACTAACTCATTAAGTTTGCATATTTTCTCTGAGTGAAGACTATTGATTCTTTCCAAAAACTTAGCAAGCTCTACATTTGAGAAATTATTAGATTACATGGAATTATTTTATCCATAGTATTAGACTGAGATTCTCGTTTCGTGGGTAAATTTTGGTAAGCACTCAAAATCGCGATGGGTACTAACTTCATTTCAGTTTCACATTTCACCCTAGACCGATGAACAATCTGAACGCACTGTCCAAACATTGGAAGAAATGTTGAGGGCCTATGCTTTATATATTCCCAATAATTTGAGTGAAAACTTATCATTAATTAAGTTTTCGTATAACAACCGTTACCAATCAAGTATCAAAGATTCCTCATTTGAAGCATTATATGGAAGAACATGCCGATCACCACTATGCTGGACCGAATCAGGAAGTAGCAAGCAATTTGGTTTTAAAATATTTCCAGAAACTATTGAGAAGATACAACGGATCAGGGATAGAATAAAGATGGCCCAAGATCGACAAAAGAGTATTGCTGGCCGTTGTATAAATCCTTTAAAGTTCTGAGTTTCTCATTAAGTATTCTTGAAAGTTTTACACCAAAAAGGAATTTTAAGATTTAAAAAGAAAGGAAAGTTAGCATCAAGATACATTGGACACTTTAGCACCACCAAACATGTTGGCTCTATAGACTATGAATTGAAATTACCCCCAGAATTATCAAGTTTTCATAATGTATTGCATTTATCCTAGTTATGTTAATACATTTAAGATCCAATACATGTGATTACATGGCACAAAATCTATGTTCAACCCAATCATGATATTGAAGAGCGTCCTATTCAAATTCTGGACTGCCAAGTAATAGTTTTTGGATAGAATGAAGTTCCTTTAGTGAAGGCACTATGGGAACACCAAAATCATTAAGAAGCTAAATGGGAACCAAAGCAAGCAATGAAGAAATAATATGTCAAAATTTTTGCACGTAAATTTGAGGAAGAATTTTTTATTGGGTAGATTGTAATAATCGCGTGGTATCGAAACCTTAGAATGATCAAATTACGATCAGTTAAACTTATATGTTTCCCTATATCACCCTTATAACTTAGTCAAATTAAAAAAATACCCTAATAAAGTTAAAACTACTCATAAACCCCTAAATGTTTTCTTAATTACATAAGTACCCCCTAAGGTTATGAAATGACCAAAATACCCCTATAAATTTTTGAAGAAGCGTAACTTGACCTATATTTCACCCCAAGACTCCAACCTTATATCAAATTGAACCTTTATACCTCCACTAATTTAATTTCACAACTAAATTCCCCTTAAATATGGAAATTAATCAAATAAAATACCAAATAAATATTAAACATCTTCTTTAAGGATGAAACTCAAAACCAACATATTTATACTAATCCCCTGCCAACAGAGAATCCAAATCAGCAGAAAATGCCAAAATCAGATGGGTAATACACTCCACCAATGTGAAAACCTTGTTCTTCAATTCCATCTTCTTAAAACAAGGAAGAATCCACCTCCCTTTTATTCCAATCAACCGCCCCTGGTTTATACTATAAGTACCCCATACATTCCAGCATTGAAACTTACTTATTCAGTAGAACCAAACTTATTTTTTTCACTCCAAACTGGTAACTTGTGATTTTATGCACCATTATTTGATTTTATTGCCAAAAATATTTTATGTACTATCACAAAGCATAAACCAATCAAAGAACCTAAGCTTTTATGTGTAGAATGGCATGTACTGGGAAAAACACTCAAAACCTCCATTAAATCTTCAGATTTAATGGTGGAACTCCATTCCTTGACTTTGAAATTGTTTAAACGTGAGGAACGAGTTCCTGATGATCCCGGGAGCTCAAGTGCAATAACCATTTTAAAAAATAAATAAGTTTTGAACCCCAATTTTCTGAAAGGTATTTTCGAATTTCAGAAACATCAATTTCAAAATTCTCTTCAACCAGGATGCCTCAACCCTTCAAACAAAAGCCAAAATCTTCCTTAGGATAGCAGAAACCCAACCATAAGCTTAAAATGTATTGCCATATTCCGTAATTTCATGAATGTTTGGTCAAATTCTCTTAATAGAACACAATTATTGAAACCGGATCATTTATGAACCTCAATCCATGAAACCTATATATGTGGATTCCTCATGGAACATTAGGTTGGATTAGTTTAGGAATCATCTTAAATGGTTTAGGAAAACAAGAGATATTCTAGGTTGAAGATGAACTTTTCAACTAGAAACCTTAACCAAGCGTGTGAGGGTGCGTGGACGATAAAAAAAATTTATTAAAATTTTCTTGTCAAAACGGTACAAGGTAAGACATTGTTTCGTCAAACCTATCTCAAATTACAAAAACCAAGGTCTTGGATTAAAAATATTTTCATAAAATTTCAAATTTATCCCTCATTTTTTATGTTTTGAAATATTACCCCCACTTTTTTCGCGTATTCTTTGATAAATTTTAAGCCAAAAAGTATTCTACACCATTTCTATAACCTTAAGACCTACATTTTAAAATCTAAAAAATAATTAAAAAAACAAGCCCTAAACTTTAAGAAATACATTTTTTTCATTTTTTATTTTAAATTAAATCTTATCCGAATAATATACACTTGCAACTATGCTGATTGATAGATAATCAAGCACCCAATCCTCCCGATCCCGACTTGAGTCAGTTCTAAAAACATTTTCCACAACTAACAAGTAGGTTTTTCCTTTTCAATAGTAATTTCAACGTATTTTATATAAATTCGTGAGAGTAATAAATTACTCTTAGTATGCCCATGTTATGATACTGCCATGCTATATATGTTGTTAAATATCATTGGTATCTGAATATGGGTCATTTGGAGCAATTTATACCCTTCTCTCTAATAACGGATTTCATGAGGTTACTGCAAAAGGTTGAATCAGTCCACCCAAGCATTTGTTTGCTAAATGTCTTTATTACAAGCATTTGTATAACTTAGGGACATGACTATCATGTTATCCCACATAAATTTTTTGCTCAATCTATAGGTCTCAAGATGTTTTGAGAGCCTAGTTATGATAAATATATATGAATTTCGTTCCTACAAAACGTACGTAACTTGGTTATAAATCCAAAGGTTTTGGATTATTAGTTGGTTATACTTATATGCTTGATTTTTTTTATAGCTACTAGTAAACTGATAATTATGGGATTATCCATTTAAAAATCTTTGACTTTCTTCTCTATCTATATGAATTATGGATTATGCTTAATTCATAATATTTCTTCACTAAAAAGTTAAGTCCATACATTCCCCAAGCCTCCATATAAATATATTTGTTATAGAATTGGTTAAAATCTACTTAGCATACTTGTGCTAATTCCTTTTTACCTCCAGATTCCGGGATAAGGAAGCAGTACCCTTCCCTTTTTGTGATATGCACGGATCACTTGCATTCTTATATAACTATATGGAAGGAGATTGAGTAAGATGGAAGCAAATAATGGCATTTCTTGATGGCCTATATCATTTTTCATTTTGGGGATAAAATGTAATACTTATAATTCACCCCTATGTTTGGTGATACAATATACGTAATACCATGTTATTTATCACTATAATGAATAAACTTTTGTTTTTTGCCTTACTCTAGTTTCATTTATTTGTTACTATCTTTTTCATTCATACCAAAAATAGGGCGTGACACCTTTGATGGATACCTTTAGTAAAAAATAATAATTGGTTTTGTGCCCATGGTTTATGTGGAATCGATAATTCTTATACTTGTCCCTTACATCCTCTGAAGCTCTCTTTGGCTTGGGGGGAGGTAAGAGTTCATATGCTTCTACTGCCGCAAAGGCCTCTTTTATTGTGGTTGTGTGTTGACTGAAGTCCTTATCTTCCATAAGCCCATTATTTTTTCCTCTGTTATTTCTTTTCTTGGTCTCAGTGATCTCAGAGGACTCTCTAAGGTGGGAGAACACATATATCCTCTTCCCTTACTAAAGGGAGGCTATAATGCGCCTTGCAGCGATCGCATCTTACACATTCATGTATTTCTGAGCTCTTTCCAATAGCTCTATCATAGACCAATGGGGCCTTTTATTAAAGGACCTTAGAAAGTCCTCTAATGTAAGTCCTGAGATGAACATAGCCACATAAATGGTGTCATTCAGATTGTCCACTTATAGAGCTTCTTAATTGAATCCATTGGTGTATTTTCTATTTGAAATAGAGATAAGTTACTTTCTTTCTCATCTTCTATATGCCCCCGTGAAGTGGATGATAAAATACCTATCTAACTCCATGATGCTCATAATGGTCACTAGTTTGATCTTGGAAAACTAATTCCTGGTTATCTCCCCAAAAGTAGCGGGAAAAATGATGGATATGCAAGTCTCTATTTGATCAAAGGGTCTTTAGATCCATCAAAATGATCAATACTAGACATCATCCACTTGGTTATGAAATGCACAGTGCTATACCCCATTGGACAAGGGAGGTATCATCTTTTAGAACACTAACTCTATAGTGTTTAAAGTTTTCATCTTCTATTAGTTGAGGAAGTTACCCAACATGTCTTGCATTTTCTTGATCTCATTGTTTCGAGGCCTAGATATCCTGGAACCTACATGGGATTGATCTCCAGCAAGTGACAAACTATACTTAATGGGTATTAAAAATGTCAACTAGGCGGATTTAGGTCTAAGGGTGACCTCCCCATCCCTATTAATAGACACTCATAATTTGTATCATTCATCAAATAACAAAGTCATGATAAATAAATCTCATTATAATCACCAAAAAATAAACCACGAAATTATCATATGTAATCCACCATACATAAACTGAGACACTAACACCAAATGCAAATTATATATCAAATATTATGCACATTAATCAAATCTAAATTCAACAGGAAAAAAAGAACAACTCCAAAAGATTTATCATGAAAATCTCAAAAATGTAAAAAAAGGCTAACCCTCGTGGTTCTGAGTTCTGACGAGTCTCTGTGAGACCTAGTGGTTAGATTCCTTAAAGATGATCATATAAGTCTATGATTATATTGATGGTGTAAATGTAAAGTTGTCAGATAGAGGTCGAGTTTTTATCCGTGACAAGACGACGTCAGTGTGTTTGGTGCGGGATTTTTCTTAAAAGGGAGTTTGTAGGGACACCGTGAAGAGGGAGGATATGATCAGAGGAAAGAGCGAGGTCAGCATAGGTTGTGGGGAAAAGAAAAGAGAGTAGAGAAGAGATAATAAGGGGGAAGAGAGAGAGAGAGAGAGAGCAACCAACATAAGCAAGAAATATAAAAAACTAACTATAACTATAACTATAACTATAACTATAACTATAACTATATATATATATATATATATATATATAAGGGCATATTTCTAAAAATAACCTTAAATGGGTTGGGGTCGAGCTTTTTAACATAAACCTCAACCCGAATGATTATTTTTATTTAACCCCGAATTAGACCTCGCTCTATTTATTAACCCAAAATTTTCCCACATTAGGGTTAGGTGTAGCTCAGGTACCCAAGAAACACACCCTATTACCATCCCTAATATGGATACAAGTAACGAACCTTTGTGGAGATCTATCCTCATCTTCCAAATCATTTTATCCCTCTAATCGGGGCTCATGGTTATCCTTAGTTTCGTTGTGTTTAGAATTTTTTGGTTCCTCAATCACATGTGGTAAAGTAAGTCTCTTTAGGACATTATTGAGTTGGCCTTGAAGCTACTTTTGACAAGCCTCCAACTCTTTGAAAGAGAGATCTAAATTTATTTTGGTACTAATCACAACAAGACAACATTTTGTATATGATTTTAATTGAACATAATAGTCACTCCCATAGATAGTGCCAAACTAGTGGGTGTTGAAATAGTTTAAAACCTATGAACCAACAAGTGCTCTCCATTGGACCTTACACCGATTAGCGGGGAGAAGTTTCAATTTTAAAAACAAGGATATAAAGTGGTTTGGACTTCAATTGAGGATCCTATGTTTAATGTGAAAGGTATTACTCATTATATTAGATCATAAATTAGATTACTACAATCTAAAGACCTCTCAGTCTTTAGCCAATGAGGTTTTAGGTGTTTACAATCTTTGTCACTATTCAAATGACTGTTAGGAAGTAACTTATGGAGTTATCTAGGGCTTCCTTATCTAATCTTATGACTCAACAGAGAATGCAATGTGTATGAGAGGTTAGAAGTGGTTCAATCCTTCTCATATATTCTACTAAGAGTAGGTTAGTAGAAGTTACAATGACAAATACTTAGGATATGAAAACTCCGTAGTTTCTCTCAGGCTTGCTGGGTTATTTCTCATAATATTAGTTGAATAATCTCTATTTTTGAATGTATTCAATATCGTCGGATGCCTCTGACCATTCATAAGCCTTACAAATATAATTATTCTATTGGAGAGAGAGTGAGTGGACGACAACAGGATTGACAGGGTTTCCCTAAGATTTGACATCTATAATAACAGGATGGAGTGTTAGTGAAAGGCTTACATGTGGTGTAAGGTAGTTTATGGAAGAATTTAATGTGTATGGGATCCTTCAATGATAATGGGAGTGAGTGGTGGCAGTAGGCATTACAATGTATGTACTTTCTACCTAACTACTGGAGAAGCAGTAGAAACACAGTCGGACATTTGAGGGATCCTGAAATGCCTAAGGTACTCCTAAGAAGGTTTGAGCATATTTTTACGATGTATAATTAGGGTTATATAATGGAATATGGATTGTAGTCCCCTCATAGGTTAGTTATTACTATACTAAGGCCCGTTGGATTGATCTTAGACTTGAATTTATTTGTTTCGAGGTCTCTGAGATGAGCCTTTGAGGTTTGTGGAATGATTGAGTGTCTTGCAATGGTATAGATGTTGTTAGTACCTTTGATTCCATTATGGTCCCTTATCCAAGGTGACCATGGTCTTTAAGGACAATCGATGGTCTAATAGAGGTCTTTGATAGACCTTGGGACCTCTTCCCTTACATAAGAGCGGGAACTCTTAGAGTTATCGACTACTTAATTTTGGTATGATCACCATCTATCATCCTAATAGATACATAAAATAATCCAACGGCTGAGAGATAACCCAACATAGGCCCCATATTTAAACCATACAAAGAGTATCAGTACTCTAAGTAAATACACCATTAAAATTATACAATAATCCTAACCCTCAATGTAATTTTAACATTTATCATCTTGGTATGTGCACCTCTTTAACATATACCAATATATTCCCTAATTAGCCTCATTGTAATAACCAGGAGTCGTCTATACCAATACATATATACAAATACATATACCAACTTTACCATAATGACTGTAGTACATATATCCAAATGTTAAGCTACCCTCTATCCCAACATATTACTTTATCCTCACAATCGAACTTAATATACACACACATTTGTATACTAATATATGCATAAACGTGACTAAAATCCCATTGTCTAATATAGATACTCGATAATTAACCCATGGTCTAATAATTATGCCCCAATATCTAGATATAACAATATAAACCAATGTGTGTGGTACTCCACCCCAATAAAAATAACAACACTTGAACTAACCCCTACCTCAATGTGTGGTCCCATCGAGTAACCAAACCCACCACATATAATACATAATTATACATAACATAAATCACACATAGGGTATAACATATCGCTAGTATACCCAAGGTCGTCCAAACCCCCAAATCGGATTACGCAAATAATTATAGGTTTAATACACTCAAAATCTAATTAAATCCAACCTTTATGACATTTTAATTTATGTCTTTATAAACTATACACATTTATATATAAAGGATCAGGTGCAGACGAGTCCATGCGAACTTGGTGCAGATGAATTCCTTAAAATACTAAAAAAACTATTTACAGTTGATTTTTCTGTGGGGGTATATAAACATTTCATCTTACCCACGAAAATTTAAGCAGGATTTTTTTTTACTATTTTTAAAATTTGGTTAACATACTCTTGTTTTAAGTTACTTAAAACCGGTATATTTTGACAAACTTTTTTTAAGATATTAAAAAAATGCATTTTGAGTTGAATGTTTTTAAGGGTAGGATGAAATATTTAAATCTCCCCTGAAAAAACCAACTTAAAATAACTATTTGAAGTTGTGGCCATCCCTCCTCAGTTGGCGCATGCGCACGCGGGGGGTCTTGTGCCCTTCCTTGGGGTACTTCGACTATCACCAATTAGGGTGATGCATAGAGATAGAGTCACCTGCCTATTTTGCACAAAACATGTGAAAGAAATGTTGTTGCCTGGAGAGAACGACATTAAAGACATACTAATGGTTGCAAAACCAATTAGTTTAAGGATTTGGGGACTAAGTTATGGAATGAGAAGGTGTTAGGCACCCATATTGCCCTTTCAGTCTCTCATGGGCATGTGTTATTATTCTCCTTAACAACTCTGTGAGGCGTGTGAATGTATATATAAACAAAGAGTGGAATTACTCGACTCACATCATAGATAAAGGCAAAGTGAGGTCATCCTTACAAGTGTTCCCAAAATAGTAATAAAAATATTATGTGTGCATTTTTTGGATCATCGATCGTTTATAGGAGGACGATGGTGTAGGTTAGATAAAACACAAACATGAATCACAAACATATGATATGAAAATAATATATGAACAAAAATAAGAGAGGACTCAAATCTCGGATTTTACCTGAGACGCCTATGTAGCCTAAAAAGGCATAAAAGTCCACGCAGTTCGCATATAACACGAGATGGGGTTTATCCCATAAATCCAACTGGGGACTTTTCTTATGTGTGTGTGTGTGTGTGGAAAAAGGATGCCTTAGTGTGAGAAAATAAAGTGAGAAATTTCCGTTAGGAATTTACAAGCGAACCATCTTTTTCTGTTTTTGGTTTTTTTATATAGAAAGTATAGTATGTGCAATACCACAAATAAAAAGGTTGGATATTAATATGTGCGGTCTAACTGAAATGTTAATATAAGAATTAAGTGATTAATGCGAAAATAAGAGAATTTAAAGAGAGAGTGAAAGGTTTAGATCTTCTTTTGAATCCTTGAGGTTGATCTTGAAGGTTGAAGGGCTGCTCTTGCAAGTGGGTGAAGGTGGTTGGCGGAGAGGGAAGGAAATTTGCCAAATTGAATAAGGAAAGGATGGAAATGGAATGTGAAGGAGAGGGTTCAAGATGGAAACCACACTGACTTCGAAAGAATGTTACTGAGATCACTGGGAGGGATGTTTGTGAGGTGCCTCTCGAAATGAACTCATGCTCTCCTTATATAAGGTCATGGGGGTGCCAATTGGTATTGTCCCTATCCTGACTATCAGCCAAAAATCGTAGACACACCACCGACAGGCAGGGAAATGGGTTTGCCATTCGGCAGTCTTTTGCAGATTTTTAGAAAAAATAATCTTAAAATGCAATCCATAAGTATGAATCACGTACGGGGTGAACCATTGGAAAGGGTATTCAGAGATATTAAAGTATCCATTGGGCTGCTTTCGGGTTCGAGGATTGATTGTGGTCAAACGGGTCTCGAAAGAGCTCGTCGATCTTTTAGACAAGAGGGAAACATATTGTTCATCCAAATCGTAAGGCCAACTCGTGCAAGGGAAGAACCATTAGAAAGGTTATACATGTTACTTTGATGTTGTGGAGATATTCGCTCGGTTCGGAGAGTTGACCAACGTCAAACGGGGCTCGGAAGCACTCGGTGACCATTTGGAGTAAAACGGGTCATTCATCCGTACCGTAAGGTTGATTCATGCACAGGGTAGTCCATTAGAAAATGACATGGATCCCTTCTAGGATCTAAAGATTTACGCTCAAGTTAGAGAGTTGACCAGAGTCAAACGGGGCCCGATGGCCTCTAAATCAGTGTTTTAGGGGAAAATGGACCATTCATCTTAACCATGAGGTTAATTTGAGCACAAGGAAGACCATTGTAAAGGAAATTTAGGGCGTTTTTAAGATACAATGGGTTTTCACTCAGGTGAGAAAGTTGACCGGTAGTCGAATGGGGCCCAAGAGCGCTCTATGGCCTCCAGATCATCACTCGGAGTATGACCTAGGGTTTATAGTGAAGGAGGAAGTGCTAGGGACCTAAGGCAATGCTTGGGGGGTCTTTAAATAGGGTGTCTATAGAACCCCTCTAAGGATGAGCTTGGAACGAGTGAAGGCCGTTGAATAAACACCACATTGACGTTGGGAGAGAGGGTGTTTAAGGTCAATTTTAAAGACTAACGGAACGACGGTGATCAATTTAAAGGGTCGATGTCAATTCTAAGGACCTAAGATTATGTTGGGGATAATGATTAGGGGGTTGAGGTAAGTTATGAGGACCTAAAGTTATGAGAACCGATTCCACGGGTCTAGTCAATTCTGAGGACCTATAGTTGTGATGACCAATTCTGGGAGCCGAGGTCAATTTCGAGGACCTAAAGTTGAGGGAATCAAATCTACGGGTCAAGTTTAATTCTGAGGACCTTAAGTTATAGGGACTGATTCTGTGGGCCGAGGTCAATTATGAGGACCTAAAGTTGTGAGGACCGATGCTGTGAGTCGAGGTCATTTCTGGGGACCTGAAGTTGTGAGGACCGATTCTGTGGGTCGAGGTCAATTCTGAGGGCCTAAAGTCGTGAGGACCGATTATGTAGGTCGAGGTCAATTATAAGGACCTATAGTTTTGACGATCGATTCTGTGGGTCGAGGATAATTCTGAGGATCGAAAGTTGTAAGGACCGATTTTACGAGTTGAGGTCAATTCTAAGGACCTAAAGTTGAGAGGATTAATTCTGTGGGTCGAGGTCAATTCTGAGGACCTAAAGTTGTGAGGATTAATTCTTTGGATCGAGGTCAATTCTGAGGACTTAAGGTTGTAAGGATTGATTCTGCGGGTCGAGGTCAATTCTGAGGGCCTAAAGTCATATGGACCGATTTTAGGAGTCAAGGTCAATTTTGAGGACCTAAAGTTGAGGGGACCGATTCTACAGGTCGAGGTCAATGCTGAGGACCTAAAGTTAAAATGAGGGCTTTCTCTCTTGGGAACTTGTAGTTTTGGAGATGGGATAACTTTTTTGGGGAATTCGTGAGGGATTTTGATGCAGGCGCATCTTGAAGTTCTGTTGGTCGACAAGTTTGGTCAAAAGGTTTAGACTAGAGATTTCACTAGGGAAGTGTTTTATTTGAGATTGAGATTGATATTTCGCTGGAGGATGGTAGTAGACCTGGATGCTGATAAATTCTAGAAGGTTAATCCTTTTGGGGTTTTTAAGGTCTTGTATAGGGCTTAATGCTCCAAAAAATGGTTTTTTTGATGAAGAAATATTCTAATATTTTATGGTAGTTTTAGGAATTTTTTGGTTAACTTTCAGATTTTTTTGGCATTTTTGTACAAAATTTATAGGGGTTGTCAATAGGCAGGCTGGAGGGGTTGTCGTTCGGCAATGACATGGACTCTTGGGCTTTCTTGGGAATAGGAACAGACAGGTGTCGATCGGTATGTACAGGGTTCTACCGATCGACATGGCACTTATCCCTCCTCATTTTCACACCTTCTAGCACTTGAATCTTCTGATGTCACTGTCCAAAAATCATTCCTAAGTCCTTTTCCTTTCAAGACTTCAAATGGTGTGTTCTTTTAATGAGGGATATAATGTGTAATGGCTGTGCATTGATGACTGGGCTAGCCTGGAGTGGCAGTCTAGGGTGCCCCTTGCCTAAGGCAATAAGAATACCTTCGATCTATTTGAGCCGGTAGTTGAAGAGAGCTTCCTTTTTCCCGAGCCCGATATACCACTATTTGTCTGGGGTGAAGAACCCTAATGGCTATGTAAGTAAGGTGACTTTTGGTATTCTGTTTCATTTTTCTCATTGTTCTTTGTGCCGATGAAAGGTTCTTCTTATTTTTATTCGGTAGACTGATATAGCTTCTTTGAGTATGCGTTCTTAGGGAATGACTAGATTCAAGGATGTTTGTAAGAAGATCCCGACAGTGGTGTATTGGATGGTTTCTTTTGCAAGTTTTATCCATCTAGCCCAGGCCTTGGATGAGACACCGCGTTCTCCTGCGGTGTTGGGCTCTCTAGGAGAGAGTTGGTGGGACACTACCCACATCTTACATTTGGGATTCAAGGAGATGACTATTACTCCCATTAATGTTTATTAGTTGTTGGGTATTGACTATGAGGTGTTCAAATAGAGTTGGATCGCACAGTCAGGGTGACGCCGGAGGCAGTTCAGGCAGTGCTAAGGAAAGTGGGTAGGATCATTTCTGGTAATTCTATCTGCATCTCTGTTCTTCGAGAGGTGTTTTTTTAGAAGGAGAATAGATGTGATTGATGGGAGACAGGTGAGATAGATGTACCGATTATTCATTTTTCTTTTGCTTGGCGAAATTCTGGTGGCAACGTCGTTCATCTCTGGTTTTTAGCTTTTCTGAGGATGATTTTTGACGTCTAATCTTATGTTTAGGGTAGATTGACTTTGGCGTCCCAATATTCTTCTTTGTATGCTTTCACTTGGTACTGTCGGCAGATCGTTAATAGGGCCACGTACCTTTTGGAGGTAACTTAGGACTTATTTTTTTTTTTTGTATTTCCCTGCATTCTTCTTTAGTTTCTTCTTTGTTGATTCCTGTCTTTTGCAGACGTGGTTTTAAGAGGTGATTGGGCACAACGTGAGATTGATAGCTTTGAAGGATGAGGATTTAGTGGACTTCTGTCGGATGTTCTGATAATGGAAGTCCAACCGGCGATCGAACCAATCTTTAACCTTGGCGAAAATACGATAGGCTTTGAATGCCTTGATGAGTGATCAGGTTTTTCGCATTTTTTGAGTTTTTTCTTGGAATTTTCTTTCTTGCATGAATACTGATTATCTATCGGGGATTGCAGGTCACCTTTTACCCCTAGTGGATGACTTCTAGGGATACGGGGGTGACGTGTATTCACGCGCATATGAGGTGATTGATGGCACATGAGTTTGGGTACGTCTGGTACCTAGGAGAGAGAGTGGTGCAACAGATTATAGAGGATGATGTGGTGGTCCCACCATCGGTGCCCCGATGTACGTGAGGCAAGTGAGGGAGATCTGACGACACTCGATCGACAGCGTTGGTCGACGAGCCCTACACGTTCTATACGAACATGGTGGAAATTTATGAATACTTAGACTTTGTGATGAGCTGGTTAATGCTCCCTTGCATTTATGATGTGGAGAATATGCCTTCGCCTCCCACGACTTTGGGTAGGGGTACTAGCAGGCCGGTGGGATCTTCCCACAACATAGGTGGTGGTGATTTGTCAGCGGCAGTGACAGTGGCAGAGGAGGCTCCTATTATTTAGATTACTCCCCCTTCTTATAATTTCCGATTGAGTAGCTGGGGATCATTGAGCATGCCACATCGTCCTAATGCATCGGCGCTTGGGTTGATGGGGATTACAAATGATGTCCTTCAGCTTGAGGTATATTCTTATTCTTCCCTTGTCTTCTCTCTTTTGATTCTTTCTTTGTTTTTTACTAACTTATTGGTCTTTTGCTTTCATTTCTTTGCTTGTCGTATGTTCGGGTGTCGACCACTTGGCTGAAGGATATTAAGGACTGGGTGGACTCTGCATCATCTTTTATCAGGGATTCAGTTCCTTCCATCTTGGTTCCGTCTACATCCACAGATGAGGGATTGGGTTCTGAAAGTGGAGGTTCCACCGCTCGTCACCAAGGAAAGCGCATCCATCGCAGAGGGTGAGGATTTTGAAAGAGAAAGAGTTGTTGGTTTGGGTGGAGTTCCATTTATTATATTTTTCTTCTTCTTTTTCTTGCAAGGATGTAATCATGTAACAAAAATTTATATATGAAGGAGTTGCATTTATTTTTTCTTACTTAAATGACTTATCCTATGTGCACTTTACTTATCTGTTGAGACTACAAAGATAACATGATTTCTATTTAATTAGGAAAAAGAGTGTAAATCAACTCAGGGAAAAGATTTATTTTGGAAATAATAAGTAAAAATGGATAATTAATGAGAAATAACCACGGGGGTTTTCTAAATAAGGATTTCTTTATGAGAATTTTATTTTGACAAAAGAGGAAAGATGGAAAATTTCAAAATAAGGGGGTTATCGATCGGCATACCCGTTGTACTGCCTATCGGCATATGGGTCAAGTCAAATCACTCTAAGGCTTTGATTGCACTTTCCTGCACATAAGAGTACTCTTTTGGGGTTGGAATTTACTTGTATTTTTAGATCCTTTATATCTTTGCCAAGTCTTTTGTGTATAAAAGGAGTGGTAAGGAATGTGATTCTTCCACCCATACCCATTTTCTTCTTCTTGATTCTTGCTTTATTATTCCCAAATGGCCCTTCCACACCATGCAAAATTTTCCTCCTGCCTTCAGGGTCTAGAGGCCATGTGTTTGTATAATATGGACTACAAGGCTTTCAACCTGCGTCGAGTCTCTTTGTGGCGTAATCGAGACATTGAATGGAATATGCTAGTGGAGATAGTACAGTTCTTGTACCCCGAAGACCATATCTTTTATTTCAGCCTAGATGAGGTATGCCCGAGTTATGAAGATTTCTCGACCATGTTGGTGATCAACCCTAGTGTAGACGTAACTATGCCTGATTTTTCTCATTCTCCCTGATAATTATCAATGGAGTTACTCCATGTTTCGCCTTCAGCGGCTCGACTGTTCGTTACTGGGGGATGATTTCCATTCAGGCTATTATGCAGTTCGTGAGCTTGAGGGATTTTAATAACACGGGATATGCCGGAGCTCTTGCCTTGGGCCTTACTGAGAGGCTTTCTCTGGTGATGGGGGAATTAATTATGGATTCCTAATTGGCCGATAACAGCGTGGATGTATTATCGTCGTAGTCCTGTGGCAGTGTTACTGGCTGAGATTCTGCATGGTCTTGATGCTTGGAGAGAAGGTCGCTTCATTTTTTTGAAGGGGAGTCTGGTGATGTTATTCATGTGGCTTGATGAGAGGTTCAGTCTGACGGCTCCCCCTGAGTACCCCTTAACAGGTGTGCCGAATTTCTTTGCTCGGTACCTTTTCAATTTCATCCCATCTCTAAGGAACTAGCTCAACTAGTTTATAGATCATGGAGCCCAGTGTATTCATTGGTCGGTGCCATGGTGGGGAGAATTATAGCCTATTTTGGAGCTGGGAGAGTATCGATATGTGAATTTAGTTGGCCTATGGCATACTTCATTCTATTTCCCTTAGCATCTTCCACACAAAGTTGGGTGGGATAAAATAGTGCCTCCTCACACACTAGACTTCTTTCAAGTGGAGGATCTGACTGAATCCCAACGCATAATGCTGGGTTCTTTATGGGAGAGTCATCGGTAGTCTACCCATCCATCTCAATCTGTAGGAAGGGTCTGGCATGTGTCCAGGGACAATCTGAAGTAGTTGTGGAAATGAGTAATAGAGAAGATCTTGGCGAAAAAGACTAGCCAAAGGTGGTTTATTCTTTTCGACACCATTGAAGGGGGTAGTGGTTTTTTCCAGACTGGTCAGGGCGTACCACTCCATCGAATGTATTAAAAATATTAACTAGGAGGGGGAGAACTAGGGACCTTCGAGGGACAAAAATAATGATGAGGCTGGGTCTTCTGGTAGTCGTGGATATAATTTTATGAAGCTGAGGCTTTTTTGAAGTTAGGGGAGTGCTTGTTTTTTTTTAATTTTTTTAAATAAATTTGGTGTAGCTTGATAAGGTTGTTATTTTAAGAGTGTTTTGAGTTAATGAAAGGGGTGGTTTGTTTAAGTTCCTTCGCTGATACTTCATGTAATGGTGCCGTATTTCTTAATATGAAATAAAAAATGATTTTGATCATCCTTTTTTGTGCATCTTGATGAGTTTTGCATTTGAGTTATCTATACCAATCACAAAGGCATACATAATTTTTTTGTTCATGTAAATGCTAAAATGGACCGTAGTTCTCAGAGGTTAGAAAAGAATGGCATTTGGTGGAAAATAAGTGGACCATTCCCTTGTAAGGTGTATGAGTTGCCTACGTACCTATGGGGGTTTGAAAAATTTTGTGA
Source organism: Sambucus nigra (assembly GCA_949130495.1). Lineage (NCBI taxonomy): Eukaryota > Viridiplantae > Streptophyta > Magnoliopsida > Dipsacales > Adoxaceae > Sambucus > Sambucus nigra. The sequence continues at coordinate 335,528,870 of OX422215.1, forward strand.
GTTCCATTTTGAAAGAAAAAGGTTTTTGAGAAGATCAGGCCCACGTAGTTATAGGTAGAGATAAATGGAGAGTTTTTTTAGAATATAATGTCAATGAGAAGAGTCGTATCATGCCGTCTGCGAGCATAGGAACGCCACCTCACAGGATCTTCTTCACTATGTTGGAGCTAATCCAGATGGGCTTGAATTTCACTCTGGGGTCCCAGACGGGTTCTATGATATCTTTGAGGGCAATTTCTTCTTCCTAGACACCACAATCCTTGACTCTTAGATTGAATAATCGTTCTATCCGAAGATGGTATCCTTATATGTCATATAGAGCCTTCAACCTCTTTTCATCCAAGAGTGACAGTTCATCAATGCGACTCTGATGCTAGTCCTCTTCGCTAACTCTTCTCTTCAACATTATGTGCCAGGAAGGTATTTCTAGCTCAATGACTACTTCCATTCCGTATACTAGAGAAAAATGCGTAACCCTAGTAGATGTTATGAGTTAAGTGCGATAGCCCCAGAGGGTGTAAGGGATCCGGCTGGCCCAATCTCTGCAACTCTCGATCATTTTACTGATGATGGATTTGAGGTTTTTATTGGCGGCTTTGAGAATACCATTGGTTTAGGGACGGTAGGGATAATATTTGCGTCTCTGAATCTTGTAGTCGTCGACTGGTTTTGTGACTTCAACTTCGAAGTGTAACGCATTATCTTATATTAGCTCGTAGTTTAACTTGATAATGGTACTAGTTAATCATAGTATTGTAGGTTCATTTAATTATAACTTTGATGTTAATTACATTATGATACGGAGAATAAAATTATGTTCATTGTGTACATCGTATATGAAATTTTGGAAATGAATAGTATTTCAATTGGTTGAAGATTATGATTTAATTATTGTGAAATAAATTATTAGTATGGAAATGGGTTTGGGTGTGACAATTAGTGGTATCAGAGCATCTAGGTTATAAATTTTGTGACGGTTAGATGGAAGTTAGTGAATTGATTTGATATTAGTGAATTGTTTATGTCCTAACCAATAATTTAGTATTATAAAATGTTTGTGTTGGTTGTCATAACTCTGTTATTATAGATGGAACCTAGGGCATGGGGTAAGCCGATGGTTCCAGGCCAGGTTGACGAGTCTTTACAAGGAAAGAGGCGTAGGTTGCTCCGAGTGTGGTGACATGTATACTTTTTGTTAGTGATAGGAGTGCTTATGTTTTGGTTGATTTGGTTCTACACATTCTTTTGTGTCCCATACTTTACTATATATCTGAATAGACAATGTACTTGTTTAGATGTGGGTTTAGGTATTTATATGCCTATAGGGGATATGGTTGAATCTGAATATGTTTTTCGTGATTGTATTTTGATTGTGGGGGTTAAAGATACAGTTATAGACTTACTTCCATTTAATATATCTGATTTTAACATAAATTTGGGAATGGATTGGTTATCTATGTATCATGCATTTATGAATTGTTTTCGTAAAGAAGTTATTTTTAATATGCCTGGTAAGTCTGATGATTTTTGTATTGTTAATGATGGCACTTTATTGTATAAGCAATGACTATGTGTGCCTAATGTTGATGGACTGAAAATGGAATTTATAGGTGAGGCTTATAATTCCATTTATACTATGCATCTTGGTAGTACTGAAATGTATATGGATTTTAAGGAGCATTATTGGCGGAATAATATGAAGAAAGAAATAGTTGATATTGTTGTTAAATGCCTTAATGTGAAAAAGTGAAAGTGTAACATCATAGACCTGTGGAGAAGGCATTTCATGGAAGAAGCTACATGGGAAGGCGATGATAGAATGAAAATGCGTTATCCGTATTTATTTGATTTGAACGACCAAGGGATGTCAATTTCAGGGATGAAATTTCCTAACGGGGGAGAGTTGTGAAAACCTAGATATAATTACGATATGGATAATGTTTATTAATATATAATGTTATGTTATTATGTTTAGTCTAATCCTCCCTTCAAAAAAATCATGAAATGTTGAATTGGTTACAAGCATAAAATTTTTGAAGTTTTCGGTAGGAATGCTAATGTTAGAGACTAGTTTAGACCATTCTAATATAATAACTGACCGAATTAAAAACTAGATGGTCTTAGATATATGAGTTTGAGTTGTAAAACAAAAAATGGTGTGTTAAATAGAGGTCCAAGCAAGAAGTTATACCGAAATTACGAAACAAGGGCAAATTTGTCCATCCTTTAAGCAGTATTTTATCTTATTAGCACACCATGTGTTACGTTTGATTGGTTGGAATGGGAGGTTGGTTTGGACGACTTAAAAACATTATACTTACCTCATTCTTCATCAAAATTCATCCATGAGATAGTTTAGCTTGAAGAGAGTGAATCGTGAAACCTAGGAAGAGAAGTGAAAGGATAATTTGGAGAAAAATCCATATAAAATTAGGTAAAAGACCCTTTAGGTAATCCTATCAATAAATCTTGTTATTTTTTTGGTATTACTGATTGAAATGATAGAAAATAAAAAACAATTACTAAATTTTCATGCCTTGATGTATATGCGTTTGAAGAAAGCTGAAGTTGTAAATCCTTTATATTGCCTTGTTTAGAACCCTTGTGTGCTCCAACTTTCATAAGTTTTTGTATACTTACTGGAATTGAGAAATTCCAAATGGATATGAAATTAGAATCACATATGCATAACATATCTAAAAATTATAATTAAAATCTTTGTGGTTATACCTTAGTGATGGTCGTAAGTCGGTACATAGTTGCCATTTGCATAATTTTCTTAGATATGCTTTTAGTTTGATAAAGCTTTTGACATAGCAAATGAACTCTGAAAATTTTTAAACTTTAATTTTGTATTATTAAATATGTGTATAAAAATTGGGTGAAATATCATAGAAAGTTATTATGTATAAAAATTATGAAAATTCTTAGAATTTGACGGAATGATAGAGGAGCCTATAGGGCAGATTTGCTAGGTAGTAAAGAAATGGGATATCTTATTCTAGGAAACTTAAAATGATGTGCCATATTTTGGATTGGAAACCTAATATGTTAAGTATTGAATTTTTAAAAAGGAATTAAAGTATGTTTGGACCATTAAATGGAAACTTAGCATATAAAAGCATAAAATGAGAATAAGTATGCTAAGTATGAATTGGTTATATTTTCAACCATATTTCCATACCTTCTTGATATATGTATTTATATATTGAGAATAATGATTAACTATGAGTTGGTAAATTACATGATTGAATTGAAATGGTTGATTTATATTTATGCTATGATTTGGATATGTTAAATATATTGACATGAATGTGTGTGGGACTTCATTTATGATGAATGGTTCAAATGGGATCACATAATGCTTATGAATTAAGTTACATTTGAGTTATTTTTTTGGACTATCAATATTCTTATGATGATACTAATATTGTAAGAATGATAGTAGGGGAAGGAGAACCCATTGAACAAGTGCCAAACAAAGGCAAAAAAATCCCATTAAGTGGCCAAGGTGAGTGTACTTACCGAGTTGATTATAGATATGATATGTTGTATTTACTGAGTTGATTATGGATATGTTTTGTGTACTTACTGAGTTGATTATAGATATGATATGTCGTACTTACCAATTTGATTATAGATATGATATGTCGTACTTACCAATTTGATTATAGATATGATATGTTGTACGTACCGAGTTGATTATGGATATGATATGTTGTACTTACCGAGTTGATCATAGATATGATAGTTGTACTTACCGAGTTGATTGTGGATATGATAAGTGTTCTTACTGAGTTGATTATGGACATGATATGTTGTGCTTACTGAGTTGATTATGGATATGATATATTGTCCTTACCGAGTTGATTATGGATATTATATGTGTACTTATTAACTTGATTATGGATATGATATGTTGTACTTACTGAGTTGATTATGGATATGAGATGTATGTATTATATGCGATGCTATGACTTATTAAAAGCTAAGAGAGGTTCAGATGATATAGCTTATTAACAACCAAGAGATGTTGAGAAGTTATGTCTTATTAATAGCCAAAAGATGTTGAGATGTTATGTCTTATTAACAACCAAAAGATGTTGAGATGTTATGGCTTTATAAAAGTCATGATATGTTGGGTTGCTCTACAATTCAAGAGAATTAGGTTATTAAAACCTATGGATATGTTTACTACCTATGGGCTAGAGATGTGGGGTTTATTAAACTCCGGATATGTATATGACCTTAATTGGCACAAAGATGGATCTATTGATATAATTAAGATATTAATATAGTACTTTGACTATATAGGGATGTAGTACATTCACTGAGTTTTTAAAATCATGGTTTTATATGTTTACATTTTTCAGGTTTTTATACTGCCAGCTAGGACGCCATATGGTCGGTGATTTTGAGAGTTGCACCGTTAAAAAGAGCTGGGGTTAGATATGGGGACTTTGTTATTGTCACACTAAGGATTTTACTACATTCACACATTGTATATATTAAGATAGAGTAGTTTAACTTGATAATGGTACTAGTTAATCATAGTATTGTAGGTTCGCTTAATTATGACTCTGATGTTAATTACGTTATGATACAGAGAACATATTTACATACATGAAAATTTGGAAATGAATTATATTTCAATTGGTTGAAGATTATGATTTAATTATTATGAAATAAATTATTAGTATGGAAATGGGTTTGGGGTGTGACAGTTATTGTTTAGAAAGAAGATTTTCATACCGGGTTTTATCTTCTTATCGACATGGTCATACCATGGTTCAAGGAAGCCGCAGAAAGGGAAGTCTTCACCTTCTTTGATAAATCTTCCATTCGTATAATCTATCGAAACAATCATTGCATCTTCTAAGACTCTTTTAGTCTTGGTTGGCGGAGAGCTTTGAGTTCTTCTAGTGAAGGATGATAACCCAGGCTATATGGGGGAAAGACCTCTTTCAGGACTATGGGCTCAAGTATTTTTTTTTACGTCACCCTAGCCCCAGTCCCAGTCCGGGCATGAAATGCATGTTCTTAAATATATCGATCACATTGACGTTGTCGTGAGGGTTGTGTTTCAGACAAACTCGGTCTTTGAAACTATCTCCTGTTGGAAGGGGAATTGGATCAACTCTGAAGCCAGAGAGGAGAATGTCATTCATCCCATACTGGATTTTTAATATTGAATTGCTGGTGATGGCATTTTTTATAGCATCATCATCCCCTTAAATGGTGATACCTGTTCTTTGGCGAAGAATTTCAATTATGATAAAGGTAAGAAGACATCCCTCGGATGCAATGAATCCAAGGTCAACCAAGTAGCAGGTTGAAACATGCATGTATGTCAATAACTTAGAATTAAATGATAGGGTTGATAGGGCCTAATGATACCAGATATAGTACCAATAAGGAATATAGTTAAAGGTCAGTCCATAACAACCTTAAAGGTATAATAATGCCAGAAATTAAGTATATAAGTAAAGAAAGAGATGATGCAATAAAGATAAAGATATAAAGTAAGTGGTTCAGCCATTTGGCCTACTCAATTATGAAAATGACTGTATGTTTCACTATAAATTGGGCTCTAATGGCCTTAGTTATACAGTGCACACTACTTCATCTCTTTAATATGATGACAATAAAGCTTTGGCTAGGGTTTTAATATTTTGATCCTTTACAAAGAAGAAGATGACTATTTATAGAACTTGGGGTGCACATTTCACCCCCAAGCATGTAAAGTGTATGTCCTATATGGAGCTACCAATAAGATGATACTATCTGTCTTTAAGAATACGCAAGTAATGATGAGGTAATATTTCCCCATGTACCCCTGTGATTCTGTTATAACTACCTGTCTATGTGGGCAAGCTATAGTAAAGTCATTTATCACATATAGTGGAGATGTCATCTAGAGGGGTCTTGGTCAGGCTAAGTATGAGACCCCTAGTGCTTCGTGGTTCATATGCTGCCAATTGAGCATGTGCCAAGGCCGAGACGAGTTCGTAGTTGGACTGATGGCATCTCAACTGAGTAGTTGTTTGGTCGAGACGAGCTAGTAGGTAGTTAATGCCGTTGGAGGATCTCAGCCCTTGAAGGTGCACTTAAAGTCATTCATGGTCAGTGTGGTATGAGGGTACACTTGGATATATCAATCTCCCCCAAGACCTTAGCCTTAAATGTGAATAGGATGCTGACGATTAAAGGTGTCTGAGGGCAAAAGGTTGATGAGACATTTCTAACTGACGGCTAGGTTATTTGTCCAATGTCAAGTATGAGCTGGTGGTGGTCATTGAATTGACACTTGGTAGTTAGTCTATGGCTTAGCAGGTTTGAGATGATACATGTCCTAGTTTTCATAGGTTAGCATCTTCCCTAGGCATAAGTGACAGCTGAGTAGGGTTATCCACCCTAATGATGATTTTCTTGAGAATTATGCCTAATCATTTAGTGGTTTAAAACCACATTTTCCATTTTCTCTCTCCTTATTGCAAACTTGTTCCCACCTATAGCTTTTCTGTGCAAATCACCAGTAATGTCATCGCGAACTTCCTTCGAATCTCATTATTTCTCGCATTTTCTGAGTTATTTCTTGCTCATAAGAGTTCCTCTTCTTCTAGGTAACCCATGTCCACCAAGTTCTCTTTGATTTCAGTTTGAATTTGTGTATTTGTTCTTGTTTTTCCATTTTTTGAGGATTTTTGTATTTTCCTATGATACATTTGGTTGTTTTTGGAGCAATCCCTTAGCTTTCTTGGAGGTTTTTGGGAAGTAGAAGGTGTCTAGACTTAGTGTTTGGTAGTTTTAAGCCCATAACGTTTGAGTTCGATCATTCTGGCGAATCTCCGATCACCATCCCCGACGAAGTTTTACTATTTACCTTCTTTTTCTTGCACTATTTTTGAAGAATTCCATTGAAAACGATTGAGTTTCTCTTTTTGATCTTTTCTATCACACTTTGTTGATCCATAACTTATTTGGATGTTAAAGACCCTTTACAAACTAGTTGAATAGAACCCAACCCTTTTGGAAAGGTTTTTTAGGGAGATACGAAGGGTTGAGGATGAGGTTGTAGTAAAATTCAAGGTCGTGGCCAATCCAACACTTCTAATCCATCATGTCCCACTAGCTACCATACGTCCTCTAATTATTCAGATCAGCGATTCCATGTCTGAGTCATCTGCCTCCGCAGATGATAAATCCTTCTGTCTCCTACACGGCCGAGAGTGTGCATTCATACTAAGAGTCTATGTGATGATTAACGTCCTTTTCTAAGGCTGCATTCATGACACAGTATGGGTCATATAAATTAAGGGTTATGCCTTTTGGATTGACTAATGCTCCAGCAGTATTTATGGATCTCATGAATAGGGTGTTCAAAGACTTCCTTGACTAGCTGTAGATTGTGTTCATTGACGACATTATGGTATATTCTCGGATTGATGGAGAGCATACTGAACACTTATGTTTGGTTCTGCCGACATTAAGGGACCATCAACTGTATGCCAAGTTTGAGGAGTGTGGTTTCTGGTTGCATGAAGTGCAGATTTTAGGTCACGTGGTGACAAGTAAGGTAACAATGGTGAGAGAGTGGGGACAACCCACTATGCCGATAGAAGTTCGCAGTTTCTTGGGATTGGCAGGATATTATCATCGGCTCATCAATGGATTTAGAAGATTGTGGGTCCATTGGAGAATTTGACTCGTAAAGGAGTTCCATTTGTGTGGAATGACCACTTTCAATTGGCTTTTGATGAGTAGAAAGACAAGCTAACTTCAGCACTTATACTTGCACTGCCTAGAGGCGGAGTACAATATCTGGTATATACGAATGCATACTTGTAGGGACTTGGGGGTGTTTTGCAACAGGAGGATTGGGCTATATCATATTCTTCTCGCAAGCTTAATCCCCATGAGAAGAACTATCCCACTCATGATTTGGAGTTGGCTGTAGTTTCTTTCCTTGAGGATTTAGAGGCATTACCTCCTGGGGGATAAATTTAGTCTATTCACGGATCATAAATCACTACATTGTTTATTTACGCAAAAGGATCTTAATATGCAATAGCGTAGGTGGTTATAATTTGTGCAAGACTATCAGTTTGACATTCAGCATCACCCAGCTGAGTCTAACGTTGTGGCAGATGCGTTGAGCCAAAGACCTACATTAGAGTTGGCGATAGTATGGAAGGCTAAGTGGAGTGAGCTTTGTCAGGATGATTCAATTTCTAGGGTTTGTATGGTAGTGCTAAAAGTCATACCCAAGATTGTGTTACGAGTTGTGAACGCACAGGCAGGAGACCAATTTTTCCAGGATAAGGTAAAATAACTTTTGGCATAAGGGGCATAATCCTACTCAATCAGTTCTGATGAAGGTTTACGCTTTAATAGGTGAGACTCATGGTACCAGATGGTAGGGACTTGAAAGATACTGTTATGAAAGAGTCCCATGGGTCGAGATTTACGATACATCCCGGTAGAGATAAGATTTAGCAAGATACGCATTGGCAGTATTGGTGGAGAAGTATGAAGTGGGATATATCAGAGTTTGTCTTGCAGTGTTCCACATGTTAGCTAGTAAAGTTAGTCCACCAGAGGCCATTCGGGATGTTACAACCATTGGAAATTCTGGTGTGGAAATGGGAAAGCATATGGACGGATTTTATTACAGGGCTACCGACTACATAGAGGGGTCACAATTTTTATATGGGTGATAATGGATAAGTTGACCAAGGTGTCTCACTTTTTGTCAGTTCGGACAAATTATATGACGGAACAGTACGGTCATCTATTCATAGTCGAGATTGTAAGATTACATAGGGTTTTTTGGTGTCCGACATGAACAAGATATTTGTGTCGCATTTTTGGTAGAGTTTATAGGGGGCTTTGGGAACTGAGTTGCGGTTGAGTACAACCTATCATCCGCAGACGGATGGGATGACTGAGCATGTGAATCAAATGTTGGAAGACATGTTCAGAATGTGTGTACTTGATTTTAAAGGAAGTTGGTAGAAGTAACTTCCATTGGTAAGATTTGAAGATAATAATTTATGCAAGTTTACTATTAGGATGGTGCCCTACGAGGCTTCATATGGTAGACCTTGTCACTCGCCCACTTGTTGGCTAGAGGTGGGGGATAATAATCTCCTTGGACCTGAAATGATCCAAGATACTTCCATTAAGATCGAGCTGATTCAGGGTCATATACAGATAGCTCAAGATAGACAAAAAAGTTCAGTAAATGCAAACAGGAGACATTTAGAGTTGAAGGTGGATGACCTGGTATTTCTATGGGTGTCTCTTATGAAAGGGGTTATGATATTCAAGCGCATTGAAATATGTTGGACCTTTTTTGATATTTAAGAGGGTATTGCCAGTGGCTAATAGACTAGCTTTACTAGAGCATCTACAGAGGATTCATGACGTATTTCATGTATTGTTGTTGAAGAAGTATAAGCAGAGTGAGATGGCTTATTGGCATATTCCGTTAGAGGAGATTGATTTGCATCCTAATATCTAGTATAAGGAGAGATCAGTTGCTATTTTAGATCACAGTGAGCGTAAGTTGCATTCTAGGGTGGTACCCTTGGTTCGTGTTCAGTGGGGACATCACAATGCCGATGAGTCGACCTGGGAAAGGGAGGAGGATATGTGTTAGAAGTATGCAGAGCTCTTTATTCCAGGTATACTCGAATTTCGGGGACGAAATTCGTTTTTAAGGGGGGAAGTACATGATACCCCGTAGTTTTGTATAGATATACTTAATTGAATATTTAAATTATGCGGGTGACACATAATTTAATTTACAAAATAATGAAAAATTAAATAAATATTTAGAGTGAAACGAATTAATATTTGTGTGATTATTTATTTACTAGTGTGCTATAGTAAATAAAATGGAATTAAGTCGTAAGTGAGTAAACGTGATAGAATTTAATATTATCTTAACTGGAACATGCTTGATTAAATTAAAATAGGTTTGTAAGTGACTAGGGTGATGATTTCGAGTGCACGGTTAATCCGAAATGGGTCAAATTAGTCAAAATTAAGTATTTGGGGGTTGTGTTTAGGTCTCGGGGATGACTTTTTAAATTAATCGGGACTTATTGAGGTGACTTTGGGGTTCATTAAGGGCATAAGAAAAGTCAAAAATGGGATTTGCAATTATAAAATGCAAGGTTTGGGGCTTAGGTAAGAGTCATTTTACAAATCCAAAGGTTAGGAGAGTTATATAAAGAGTTAGAGAAAAAGTGAAGAGAGTTGAGAAGAAATTTCAAGAGTTTGAAGAAGGAATTGAAGAATTTTTACAAGAACATTTTTAGGAGTGAAGATTTGGGAAGGAAATTCTTGGAGGAGTATCAATATCTTCACCAGATTCAGACCCTATGAACATCAAGGCAAGTAATTAACTTGCTATTTAATTTATATATACAATTTTAGTCATATCATAGTTGGGAAATGATATTTTTGGAGACGATTTCACATATATATAAACTATAGGGTTTGGGGAAATAATTTAGATTCTAGAAAATTATTTATATTTGAGAAATAATATAAATTAAGAATTTATAAAGAATTAAGGTAGATTGGAAGTTTTGAAATTTAAGGATGATATGGATAATGGAATATGTAGATGAATATTTGATATAATTATTAGAATGATGAAATTATTGACTCCAGTTATGAATCTCATGAAATGATGATTAGTCTTTAATTTTATAATCATCTTAGAAATGTCCTTTATACTCTTTACGAATTGGGTAGTGTATGATATTGGGTTGAGGACCATGTGGAGTGAATCGGTAAAGAAAACAGGGATGAGGTTTGCTTATTAAAAAATGAACTGTTTCACTTTTAGACCGAATCGACTCGGATTTTGGAAAGTAGAACCGGTTCACTTTGAGATCAAATCGGTTCAAAATTCTAGAATTTTTGGATTTGGGTTATTTTATTTAATTAGGGACAAATTAAATAATTAAGGGATGAGCAAACCCAAAGTTGATATTTTATATTTTAGAAAATTTAATTAAGTTGGTATATAGAACTTGAGTTAAAAAAGGGACTTTTAGTTGGGATGTGAAGATGAAATATTTAAGAAAAATAGTTGAATATGACTAACTATGGTGGAAAATGCAGGAATTTCGATACGGACTGAATGATGTAGACACGTATCTAGAATTGGTATTGAAAAATTAATGAATTAGTTTTGTGCCATTTGTGTTAGACATAATTAATAAAATTATTGTTGAATATATACAGGTGCGAAAATTGTATATATAGATACTATATTGATGTGAAAGATATAATTATATAGATATAATGGCATACCCCTCTAAGGACTATCATCGAAGGTTATGCGAGTGAGTGATCTTCCCTGGTTAGCGAATGCAGGGTTAGCATTATTCACTTGTCATAATCTCCATGCGCATACCGGTTAAGGTTAAATCCAAGATGAGGTAATTATATGTATGGTTTTGTCTCACTAATTGAGAAACTTATGACTGCTTCCAACGTTTTTTATCGTAGTTCGGTGTGAGATCCCGACGCGATAGCCAGAATGATGTGAGTATTCCCTGGATTATAATAGCATTAGAGATCCGCATCCGAGGTATTTATTATTGTTATTACGGATGGAGGTTATATATATATAGTGAGTGATATATATGAATGCATGATGTGATAATAAAATACGTATATATGTGTGCAGAAAAAATATATACATGCATATTGAATTAAAATGTAAAAATTTATAAATAGTGGAAGTTATTGGAAAATGGTACAATAGATTGTAATTGAGAATTATAATGATTAGCGAATGTGAAAGCTAAATAAATCAATTATGCAAGATGTGATAGCATATGGAATTTAAGGACATCTGGGAACTAGTTGTGCTGGTAGCATAACTAGGTAATTAAAATACATACCTTAGGTGTGCACTTTAGATGAGACCTGAGTGGTGTGTCAAGAGAGAGTGAGGTATCAATTTAAATATGAGTAAATGGATATACATTTATATATACATTTATATATTCATTTTAATTACTTGCAAAATATTCTCAAATGGTTTTGGACTCTGACCAATGTCAAAATATATTTTTAAAACCTTTTAGGTGTCCATCTACAGGGACACCAGGCATGATCATTCCCAGGTACCGGAGCTACGACAATTGTCGATTTTGTGAAGTTTTGTTTAATAGCTTATATTTCTATATTCTAGTTCATGACTCTCTTTTCCTATTTAGGTAGGTTGCCTAAGACAACCGATGTATTTTTGTTTATGTTTACTTCATTCTGAGTATTATTGTATGGAGATTTATTCCGATGATTTAACCGGAACAGTTTGGCATGTAATAAATTTACAGTTTTGATTTATTTATGGTTGTGGATTTTATTATAAGTTGTGTAGATAATTGTGGCTGATTATTTTATTGTTGTGTCACGTTAAATAAGGTTAAAATTGACATACGACTTAATTTATTAATAAGTGGTTAGTAATTAATTGAATTCGATAGTGATGCTAAGAATGAGCCAATGAGATTCCTATTTTATTTTAGTTGAGGGTTGGCCACCCGTTATTTTAATAAATGGGGTGTCACACTGGGATTCGACAAAAATCCTAAAGGAACAAAGGCTCATAATCAAAATGTTTCCAAAACTCTCTTTGTTTCTTTTGGGACTTTATTAAACACACCCTGCCAAGAATTTGAAAAATCTAAAAAAATGTTTGAAACAACCAGTCTCATAGAAACTAAGCCCACGTGTCGTCCAGAGCAGAAGCCTGATAATAAAGTGAAGTATGTTCACCCCTCTTCGCCTCCCCCATTACAAAATTTGGATAAAACTTTAAAAATGTTGCAGTTCAACCTCATTTTCAAAATTCATCTAAACCTTTTTCAAAGGTTTAGAAGATAAAGTCAAGCCAATCTCACATCTATATTATAGCTACTACGATGTTTATGATCACTCTCTTACTGAGTGTTTTTAAAAGCATCAATATAAACCTGTCTACATTAACTTTAACTATTCTAGGAAGAGACGTAATACTTATGTTATCCCGAGGAAAATTACTAAAAACCCTAACTTTAAAAACAAAAAGAATGGGTCTCACACAAAAAGTGTGTCAGTAGGTAGAACCCAAAACTGTTTCTAAATCAAAATCCCAAAAACATTTTAAAACTAGGTCCATTTGGGTTAGAAAATATGACTTATTACCTTAGCTAAGGGGTAATCTTGTTATAACTGCCTTTAAGTCTGAACGTACCTTCGTTGGATGGTACCTTGGATATTTAAGACACATGATCGGGGATGAGACTAAACTAAAAAACTTGACTAACTTCTTAGGCAGTGACGTTATGTTTGGTGACGGAGTCTCATCCCATGTCATTGGTCGAGGGACGCTTCAAGAAGAGGGTCTTTATGTCCTTAATGACATTTATAGTGAAAGGCTTAATAGGCCAATTTTCTGAGTATATCTCAATATTATTATTTTGATAACATTTTAACCTTTTTCCAAAACTGAATGCAAAATTTTGAACAAAGATGGTAGTTGTATCCTTATGGGAAACTAGAATTCGGATAACTTATACATAGTTATTCCCAGTAATGATTCATGTAAGTTAACAAGGCTAGATGACTTTGATATATGGCACAATAGATTAGGTCATACTAATTTTAATAAACTATGCAAAATTGAGCTCCCAAGAACTGGTTAGAGGTTTACCTAAAATAAAATTTTCTTCGAATATTATTTATGGTCATGCCAAGTGGGAAAGATAAGTAAAGCACCTCACAAAAAGGTTAAGGATATAATGACTTCAAAACCTCTAGAATTTCTCCACGTGGACCTTATGGGTCCCTCCCTTAATGTGAGCCTTTGTGGAAATAGTTACGTTCTTGTCATTATGAATGACTTTACATGGTATACATAGTTAGATTTTATGAAAAAACGAATCAGATACATTCTAAGAATTTCCTAAAATCCTTTAGAAAATAATAAATAAAAAGGATACCAAAGTAAAAAGGTGAATAATTCAAGGAGACTTGAGTAGTATATTACTATTTTGGTAATGGATATCAACATGAGTTCAGTGCTCTTAAAATTCCACAGCAAGATGGTATTGCTGAGAGGAAAAACCAAACAATACAATAGACATCTCTAATTATGTTACACGCCAAAGGTTTGTCAAAATACTTTTGGGTTGAGTTAGTCTAGACAGCATGTCACATTGTTAATCATGTAGGCTCGAGTTTATTTGTCTCCTCCTTACTGTAGCGTGTCACTTATTATTAAAATCTCTTCAAATGGATGTTAAATCCTCTTTTTGGAATGGTATTCTGACGTATACGTAGAATAGTCCAAAGGATTTATTGACCTGTCACACCTAAACCATGTCTACCAATTAAAGAAGTCTTTATGTGGCTTAAAGCAAGCCTCCAGGGCCTAGTATAAATTCCTTTGAACCTTTTTAGTTAATAAGGATTTTAACATGGCGGCAATGACCTGACCTTGTTTGTTCGTAAAACAAATAACAAGGTTTTGATCGCACGGATTTATGTAGATGACATCATTTTTGGTTCAACTTCCCCAACAAAAGTTGATGATTTTTCCAAAATAATGCACAGAGAGTTCCGATTGTCACTTATGAGGGAGTTACAATATTTTTTAGGCCTGTAAGTTGAAGAATTTAGTGATGGTATCATTATTTATCAAACCAAATATGAAAATGATTTTATTAAGAAATTTATCTTAGATAATGTTAAGATAGCATGCACTCCCACTTTGCATATAAGCATGATAGGCAGTCTGCTTTATCTAATTGCTTCCATACCAGACATAATGTTTGTCATTTGTGTTTGCACATGATATCATATTAACCCAAAGAATCTCATTTATTGTGTGTAAAAATAATCATTAAATATGTTAAGGGAACACTAGAATGTGGTATTTAGTACACAAAGGACACATCTAGTTATATAGTTGGTTACACTAATACTGATTGTGCAAGATGTTTCAACGATGGCAAGAGAAATTCTGGTGCTTGTTACTATGTAGGTAATAATAACCTAGTCGATTGGAGAAGAAAGAAAAAAAATTGCATATCTTTATCAACTACTGAATCTGAGTATATAGCTGCTGGTAGATATTGTACTCAATTATTATGGATCAAATAAATGTTGTGTGATTATGGTATTATTGTGAACTAATTAACTTTATTAAGTGATAATCAAAGTGATATCAATATCTCTCATAATCCTATACAGCACT
This sequence comes from Sambucus nigra, assembly GCA_949130495.1. NCBI lineage: Eukaryota > Viridiplantae > Streptophyta > Magnoliopsida > Dipsacales > Adoxaceae > Sambucus > Sambucus nigra. The sequence continues at coordinate 335,544,138 of OX422215.1, forward strand.
CTCGCACCAAATACATTAAAATTAGACATCACTTTATTCATGAATTGGTAGAATCTAAAGAACTCATTATGGAATATCTGCAAACTGAAAAATAACTAGTTGATCTATTTACTAAGACCTTAACAACACTAGATGTGAATCTTTTAGGAAATCCATAGGTATTGTTATTCTTGATTAGTTTTTGACCAATATCTGTCATATCCTCATGTGTATATCCTATTCATAATATGTCTCTAAGGATCTAGGGCGTGATCATTTCACAAATAATAAAAGACGCCTCATTTATTTATTTTATGTAAGAGACACCTGATATGACCCTTTTCTATGACTTAGATGGTAATTTAGTTTATTATATACTCTCTGTTGAAACATTGTTTATTGGAGACATAATGGGGGAAAAGGATTGAGCCCATCCCATTATTGTCTATAAGATTTCAATTTCTAAATTCGACCAATATGATATTTTTGTATTTATTTTACAAGCATTAAACTTCATCACAAATGTTAGGGTATTAATCTGTATTCTAGTTGAGTTATGTAAATTATTTTTCATACTCTTATTTTCAGTTCTAAAAAGAATTTGTAATTTAAAATTTGTATAGGCTTAGGAATTTTTTTCTACCTATGAGTACCCTTAATACACTCAAAGGTATTTTGTATCTAATATACAAAAGGGGAGATCGAAATAAACTATATGGTTGACTTATTAGGATTCTATAACATACAAGTCTTTCATCTAATTTGGATATTAAGGAAAAATATTTTTTTGTAGTCTTGAGCTCCTCCAAATGGTACTCCACAATTCCAGATTGGTGACTACTTCAACTGGCATCCACAAAATTCTCCCCTTTCTATATTGGGATCCAAAACTACAAAAAAATCCACACTATAGAAGACACCGCACCACATGCATCATATGTTTTTAAAATAATTTTCTGGATTTTTTAAAAAAGTAAAATAATTTTTTGATATTATTTGGGATTTAAAATCAAATTTTATTTTTTAAATGAATATTTTAAACTTGTCGTTTCAAAATATTTGGAGAGGAAACTTATATTTACGTAATTTGTCAACCACTTATTATTGGTCAGGGGTGTGTGCAATACGTGTGTGCTACCTGTCATTGTCTTATTAGTTGAATTTGTGTTTCTTCACACTCACAAATGCCATACATAAAACACATCATTGGATAATATTTCATCTAAGGTTGTTCAATATCACACGATCCTTATGACAATCTTGATAACCAATCAACTGCGGTGATCTTTAATCGGTTATAACCCTTATAGGTTACCTTAAATGCTTCATTCCTAACCACTAGATTTAGGTCAAACCAATACATGCAATCACAAATATTTATTTCCAAGTTGGTTTTTAGAACTTTCCCTCTTCGCTATATAAACCATCTCCATCTCAACATTTTTGGACTTTTGTTCATGTTAAGAGAGAGGGAGGGAGAGAGAGAAAGAGAGAGGATGGTTTATAGAGAGATCCTAGAGAAAAAAACTCCTTAAAAATTCAGAGAACAAATTTGTTTACAAATGTGTTTCTCCTAAATTGTTTTTGAAAATCTGAGAGTTTATTTCTTTTAAATCTGTTTATGTTTAAAAATTATGAGAGTTGAGTTTTTCAGACGAGTTTAGGTTATATTAAACTCCTATGATCTGTTTCTACTCCAAACAGACCTCGTGGTTGTTAGAAACTTGATTTTTTACATAAAATAAAGAGTCTAATATATGTGATACATTTCACGCACATTTTCATTAGATCTACTTTTATTTCAGTTATAGTTTATTTCGTAAACATTTTTTAATAAAACTGATTTTGTTTGTTGGATTTCTACAAACTTTCTAGATCTGAAAATTTAAATATTAGAAAATCATTTAGACTTTAAGATCTAGCTTGTTTTAAAACTAATTTTACGATTTATGGTATTCTGGACCATTAGTTATTATACATTTTATATTTGAGAATTGGAGGACTTGTGTAATTTTGTAATTTGTAGGACAGTTTGTAAGTGTGTGTGTGTGTGTGTGTGTGTGTGTGTGTGTGTTTGTGTGTGTGTGTGTGTGTGTGTGTATGTGTGTGTGTGTGTGTGTGTTATTGCATGTTCATTTAGTTATGGAACACAAAACTTTTAGAAAAGTCTGGTTATTTTCTAAAGAGACTACTTCACGAGTTGATGTAAAGATAACTAAGGAGTGGAGGTTTAGAAGCTGTTGGATGAGAGTACCTAGGAGGTGGAGCTCTAGCATTTAGGTATGTTTTCTTTTCGATTTTTATCCTATTTTATATGCATGTAATATATTACCTTGATTCCTTTTTAGTAGAATTTGTTTGTGGCATAGAGGTCACCGTGGATATTTCCCTAGCCTTTAGGGTTTTACCACGTTAAAAATCGGTGTGTAAACTTTCAGTAAAATGATTATTGATTCTTGCATGTTATCTCGTGCTAACTAAGGTAGATTAGGGTATCTAAAACTTTTTATATCTGATTACCAAGAATCTGAAATAAACTACCTCATATAATCGTTGTGATTTAGTGTGAAATCCTTTCAATAAATAAGAGTTTCTTCAAAGAGTTTATTCGGATTCTCAGTGATCCCTTTAACTGTGTTAAATATATTGATTGAATCAGTTCATAAGGACCTATAAACAATCTATTTCCTTATATCGAAATGTTTTCCTTTTACCCTGGAGTTATACTTAAAAGATGTGTGAACCTTGGCTAAACACCCCTTGGACCTATTTTTAAAGTTTTTTAAGAAAAAAATTTGTTTGCAATTTTTTTTGGAGGGGTGTCTGGGGCTAAGTGTTCAAAGCGCAAAAAAAATGTCCAAAACTTTAATTTTTTTAATAGAGCAGAGATGTAAGGCCCAAGGTTCAAAGGTCCTAGGACCTTTTATGGAACCCCAAAACATCCTCCTTATAGGTCTTAAGTCCAAAGGCTTTTCAGCCCAATTCGACCTCTATTTTTTTCTCAGTTCAGAGGTCGTAAAACCCTTAGAATGACTTTAATTTTAATTTTTTTTCTTAGTCCATAGATCTTAGGATCATTATAAGGACTTAATATTTCTAACTTTCCTAGTTCAAAGGTCTTATGACCCTTTTTAGAACATCAAATTCATGTTTACCTAAGTTTAGAGGTCTTATGAACCTTTATGAGACTTCGGGTTATAATTTTACAAAGTATGGAGGCCTTAGGACCCTTATAAGAATTTTAAATTTCAAACTTTCCCAGTTCATAGGTCTTAGGAACCTTTATGGGGCTTCAGTTTTAATTTTACCTAAGTTCAGAGGTCTTATGACCCTTCATGGGACTTCACGTTATAATATTACTAAGTCCATAGGTCTTAGGACCCTTATAAGGACTTCATATTTAAAACATTGAAGATAGAATCTTAAAATATAAGGTATACGGACCCTTTTACAGATTTGATTTTACTCCTTTACACCTGAAATTTTTGGGGGCTAAGTGTTTATTCAAAATTATGGGCCCTCGGTCCTAAAATGGTTCAAGTATAAAGCATTGAAGGTTACAAGGTCTAAAGACCCGTTATAAAACCTCAGACTTAACTCTAGAAACTTCACAAGTGCATGGCGTTAGGTCTTAGGACCCTTAGGGTTTCTCCAATACGTCCACGACTTAAGTTGCTTCATTTTACTAATTAATCTTGGGGGATAAGGGCGTAATAAATATGAAGCAAACCTTATAATACCTCAAGTAATATAAGTCAGTGTAGAAAATTACTTAGGAAAACATAATGTAAAGCAAGTATGAAGTAAAGATTTAATAATAACAAAATTGACTGATTTCAAAAACTACCTTTGCATTAATGGTGGATATGAAGATTACAAAGAGTAGCCCACGGCCAAAAAACAGCTTAAAAAAGTTACATAAGAGTCATTCAAGGATTGAGGTTTTGGGGGGTTCATAAGGGCTTCACTTGTTGAGGATAAAGAGCCAATGGTCACTTTGAAGGTTTCTTTCTCTTGAGCCTTAAGATTAGAGGCTTCAATAATGTCTCCTTTAATGTTGCCTTTATCATCATCTGATCTATCTTGTTTTGACTAAGGGACTTTAGGAAATGGGCCAAAAACATCCACGTCAGAAAATAATGCTTGGATCTTGGTCTTACAAGATTTAAAATCGGCACTAAGGTTACCTCTTAAAGACCTCAGACTCCTGGTAGGAATCCTACTGGCTCTGCACATGCATATGGATCTGTCCTAAATGTTTTTTGTGCTTGACCAAGACTTAAGCATAGATCCTTTATAGCTTAGACCTTGGGAGATTAGTTATTCCTTCTCAGAAGACAAGTTTATTAATATCTTCTTCAAAAGCTCCACCTAACCGTCAACTCAAAGACTTCTCTCCTTAAATCTCTGATGCTTCAATTTATGGCCTTAAAGAGACTCTACCTTTTAATTGAGCTCAAGATTATCAAGGGCGTGTATTACCTCAACCTTGTCTAGTGAATCATGTTCAACAACCAATAAAGAAGCACTATTTTTGATAGTCTTCTCAATCGAAAGATTATTCTACTCTAAAAAAGTAATATGGGACTTTAAGATATCCCCCTCATTCTCAAGAGCCTCCATCGGTAACCTCTGACCAATGATCATTCGGTATAAATGCAATTGGGTGAGGTCCCAACTTCTTTCCATCTGATATCTTTCTTTCATTCTCTACTACCATCAAGGGCATCACCCAAAATAGATTATTTCATATTCTAAGATTATAAGGGAAAGGGGGTATGAGAACAATGAACGGTATCTAAAAAGGGTAAGGAAGAAGTCATAAAAAGTTGATTGATCGACCATGCGCTGATATGATCAATTGACCATGCACGCGCATGAGCAATCGGTCATGGAACTAAACTCTTATAAAGGGGTATTTTTCCCATTTTGCTCATTCTTATCCTTTTCCTTCTCGCTCTAAACTCTCTCTAGATCTGATTTTTCTCTGTTTTCAAGAATTTCTTTAGCTTTCGGAATTTTCTTTCTTGACTTTTTCAATGATGGTTGAGACTGAGGTTGATGAGTTATTTGAGATCCTTTTGTATGATCTCCCTGATGCCAGGCCTCAACCTAGCTCGGGGATCCTGATGACTGGGCAAACATGGAGGTATCAATATAGCCCATGGTTAGGGACATAGGCGTGCATCACTATGCTCCTCATCCAGGATATCAGTCTTAGGGATTACCCTATACGGGTGTTATCTTTATGGATCGATGAGTCCTTTCCCGAGGTCATTCGGGTGACCATTCGCAGTCTAGGCTTTTATATTTTCTTAGATTATGTAGTGATAGTTCGATCCACCTCCGTGATCCATGTTCTTGTCGAGAGGTGGTGGGATATGACTTCCACCTTACACCACCTAGTGGGAGAGATGACACTTACTCCACTAGATTTGCACGTGTTGACCAACATTTTATCTGCACCATTCCCAGTGATGATTCCTCGTCATATTAGACTATTAAAATATGATATTAAAACTACCATAGGCTGTAACACCTCGTATTTTTATGAATATTTAAAATGGAATTAATTGAAATTTAATTTTAATTATTTTGTTGTTGAAATTTAATTGGAATTAATCCGGATATTTAAAATGGGATTAATTGAATATTTATTATGATGAATATAATTGGATATTAGTGAGATAATAAGTAATATGCCATTGTATGTTTAGTCGTTAATGAGAAATACGACACTTATGATAAGTTAGTCACGGCACGCGTATGACTAGTGTTAGGACTTAAATGTGGGGATTAAAATAGAAGTGACCCATATGGCCATTTCTAGTGCGTAAAAGTGTCCGAATGGGTTGAAACAGTCAGAAAACTATATTCGAATGTTTGAATCGAGAGGAATTTAAAGAGTACCAAGAGTAATGTGAAGATTTTTCAAAGGGAGAACCACCATTAACACCTAGCACCACCAACTGTCGCTAGAATCGAGAGAGGAGCGGGGACACACCTACACCATCATCTAAACGTGGAATGTGCTTTAATTATTGAGTACTTAAAATATGCATGCTAGATTAAGATGCACTTTTGATGAAAACCATGATTTTTAAAAGTATTACATTTGAAAATCATGGAACCCCAATTTTAAATTTCTTCTTACAATTCAAATATTGATTTTCTTTAAGGTGCGGAATAGGTACAAATTTTGATTTCTTACAAATTAAAATTAAACTAAACTAAAAGTGACATCAATTTAATCAACTAACAAATTTGCACTTAAACAAGTTAACTCAATTCAAGTCCTAAAATTTGCCTACACAAATTAATTCATTTTTGCAAATTAGGCCAAACCAAAATTTTCAAATTAAATTATCTTGACTTGAATTAAATTAATCTAAAATTTCACCCAAACTAATTTTTGCACCAAATTAAACTAGTGTGAGACTTAAACCAATTTTATCTTGTATTATCCTAGTATGCACTCTAAGTGATTTTTGCAAGACAAAAATTAAACCAATCACACTACACCTCGATGTACGAGGAAACCCCAAAACGGAAAAAACCTCGGACGATCCCTAGCCTTAAGTCCACTAAGTACGAATTTAATGTTAGAAGACAGATGAGTTACTACACTCGACTCGACTCCTTCAAGTCCCGGCGCATCTTCTTGAAACTACCTCTACTTAGCCGACAATCCTGAAATCCACCGGAATCTTGGAATCCACCACTGAGGCTTTTTGGACAACCGTCAACCCGCACCTGAAGCCTTTCTCCTAGTGGGAATGCCGTAGAAACACACAAGTCTTCTTCTTTGTGGGAAGTAGAAGTAAACCCAAATAACTCTTCAAACGGTAGAGTAGAACCAGGTGCTAAATAAACTCCAAGAAAGATATATATATATAAAGAGAGAGAGAGAGAGAGAGAGAGAGAGAGAGAGAGAGAGAGAGAGAACTTGTATTAAACAAAACTATGGGGTGTAAACTTGGTTTTGTTCTTAAGATAAATTCATTTGAGAAACAAACACCAAGGGACTTTTTATTGGAAGATATTTGCTCTCTCAAGCCTTTGGAAATTCTGAAAAAGTCGCTCCAAAAAGTTGGCTCCCGCACAGTGGGAAAATGAAAATTTCGTTAGAAGTTATCATTCGAATGACCTGGGAATCTCTTTCGAACGAGATCCGAGTTCGTTCGAACGACTTGCCAGAAAAAAACATTTCATTTTTAAGCCCAAAACTTTTATGTAAAGATCAAAAAATTATTCTCTGAGTAAAACAAAGTCGTTAAAATTATTTAAAACATTTAATAAAATACACCCAATTAAAATTATTCAAAGTCTCTACAAATATATATAGCGTTCATACCTTATCGGAGACTTGAAATATGTGATGTTGATGACACATAAACGAGACACAAGAAATCGGCAAATGATGTTCACTTGAAATGTTTTCCGCTTCGTCTTCAACTTTACGTGTCATAGGCTTGATGGATACACATGAACGGAATTGAACCAACACTACAGAAGACTCAATTGGAAATTTATGTCCTTACAACATTGAGAAAATTCCATGTGGTGATGTAGAAATCATGCTAGGGATTAATCATACATGTTAAATCATGAAATTGAGGTTGTAGCATGTATTTAGTTGGAGATTAAATATGAGTTCATAATTTAGTATGATTCTTGAATAAAAATAATATTGTTTTGATGGAAAGTTCATGGATATCATTAATGGTTTATTCGTTAAAGATATTAGAGATTATTAAACTTGATTCATGACATGAAAATTTGTAAAGAATTAATTTTATATAAGAGGAATTTGGGGTTATCAAAGTGATGAACATGAATTATGGTTAACATTAGATTTGTATAGAAAGTTGGTGAAAAACAAAGGTTTGTTTGGTGAATATAAGAAAAAAATCTGCCAGAATTTTTTATGCGACTTAAAATAGATGCCATTTTCAGTGTACTTTAAATTAGAGTAAGAGTCATATATGGATGGAAAGGTCTATGTCTTATATTTCCATTGACCTTTGAATCGAGTCATTTGGAATTTTGTAAATGGAGAAATCGCGATTTTACTATAGGGTGTTTAATCTGCCAACAAAATTTACGACCTGATTCGGTTGCTCAGAAAATGGAAATTTTGTTAGTTTAGGTGTAAAACTTTAAATAAATTATTGGAAACATAACTTAAGTAGTTTGTGATTATGGAAAAATTAATGAGATATAGGGGTAGTCGAGGATCCAAAATTATAGACTAGAACCTAACGAAAATTATTGAACATATAAGCGTACGGGAATTAGATGGGGATACGTAGAGAATTGAGATGAACCCGAGATTTGGATTAGTAGAATAATGTGATATTAACTACTGAAATTATAAAAGAGATTCTTAGAACTCTTCGAATAGAGAGCGATATTCGTAATAAATGGGAATAAAAAAGAAAGTGTGAAATAGTAATACGGTTAATGATTGACAATTATATAGGATGTACTATATGAATATACATGGATTGTGTGAATGTATATTATGTATGACTCTTATGTGTATAAGCATACCTATGATCCATGTTATCACGGGAGGTCACGTGCAGTGGGCGATCCCACCTTTGCGATGCCAGCAGGGTCTGGATGTGTTCCCTAAAACATAGAACTTAGGGCTAACCACTATTTGAGTGTACGATAGTGTGACCGGTCATTTGGGTGCATTAGAAATGTGCATATCCCAAAGGCTTAGGACTGTGTTCACTTCCATTATGTATTTAGTGATTTATGGTTCGAGGTGCCATTCCGAATCAGTATTCCTTATTGGTACATGAGGTGCATATGGACTCGATAACAAAGTATGTCGCATCGTGAGTTCTATCTATAGGGATGTTGTATTAGTTTTAATATATATATATATATATATATATATATATATATATATATATATATATATATATATAGAGAGAGAGAGAGAGAGAGAGAGAGAGAGAGAGAGTCAGGCTCTCCAACATACCTCCTAGCAACATACCCTTTTTTTTAAATAGTAAAAAAAATAATTTTGAGATGATATTTTTATATGGATTCATGATATTTCAATGTGCAACTATAAAAAAATCAATTGAAAATAATGTCTTTTGGTATTTTTAAAAAATAAGTAAAAAAACTGTCAGTTTTTACCCTTTAAAACTGCCAGTTTTTTTTACCTATTTTTCAAAAATATCAAAACACATTATTTTGGTCTGAATATTTTTACAGGTACACATTGAAATATCATGAACCCATATAAAAAATATTAACTCAAAATTATTTCTTTTACTATTTTAAAAAAATAGGTATGTTTAATGAGGTATGTTGGAGAGTCTAACTATCTCTCTCTCTCTCTCTCTCTCTCTCTCTCTGTATATATATATATATATATATATATATATATATATATATATATATATATATATATATATATATATATATATATATATATATATATATATATATATATATATTCTACTCTATTGTGTGTAGTAGAAGATATAGATTATGAATATCTAAATTGGAATTAAGTATGTGAAACTCAATAAATAATGTGCCAGTTCTAAATCTGATAAAAAGGCAAGTAATCTATTTACGTATTGTATGGGAGATATGGGTGGGATAAATTACTAATGGGGATTATTAGTGGAGTATATGGGTTTGTTAGGCTAGTAGCTTAACAAGGAAGGATATTGGTCGATGTTAGATGTGCAAAATTGAATGAGAGGTGATGACTCATGTGAGAGCACACACATCTAACATGGATATTTGTGTTGCTCAGATTTATTGCATTTAAACACTTGAAAAATATTTTTAAAATATTTCAGGGCTTGACTCGTTGCAAATAATTTTCAAAACATTTTAGGTGTCCAGCCACAGGGCCACCAGATTTAGCAGTTCATTCCAGGTTGACGTGCTGCAGTTGATGTGAAAGTTGCAGGACCTCATGATTAGACGATTCCATTTTCTATTTATTCTAGAATAAGTTCTCTCTTATTTTATTCGAGCATGTTGCTCCTTGTTTTGTCAGCAGTTATGACTCAGTATTTCCATTTGTATTTCAAACATTTTCTCTCAATATTTCTTTAGGGATATTGTATGGGTTTTGGTTATGAATATTATTCGATGATTTATTCGGTTCTTATTCAGTGAATGTTGTTACTGTTGTGAATGCGGATGATGAATATTCAATTGAAATATTATTACTTTAAGATAAAAAATAAAAAATCTTTTTATAATTGGCATCGATCTTAATAGGTTATTAGTAATTAATATATTTTCGACAGTAATGCTAAGGATGATCCATTTTGTAACCTATTTAATTATAATAATGCACTGATCACATAGGGATTAGTTAAGAAGGGTGTCACCGATGGTATCAGACCATCAGGTTCTAGTGTCTTTAGGATCTGTGCGAACTTATTACATTCCAATATTGCGTCCTTCATTTTAGATCCCCATTATTAGGGTTGTTGGATGCATATTACAAATTTTTGTCCTCAACTTTTGTGATATATTTGAACTGTGGACCTATAGACATTCTCTCTTGTTTAAGATACCTCTCAGACATGCACAAGCCGCATGTTTATTAGACATGGCTAATAGTATGGTTACTTGTGCAGACTCGCCTTTGGGTAGCGGGTCACTTATCTTCTTTATCTATAGAGGTGTGAGTATAGGGATTGGGAGATTAATTCTACCTGTAAATATGCTTGTGTTGGACATGTCAGAATACGATGTCATTATTGGCATGGATTGGCTAGTCATGTATAGGTACATTATTAACTAATACAGTAGGAGTATCGTTTTTGGTATTCTGGCCAGGAGATGATTCTCGTGGTGATGCCTCACCCCGAGGGAGGATCATCCACTCATTTGTATTATATTGAGGATGAGAGTTATACATTAGTAGTGATATCCCTTGATTAAATACTAGTGGTATGCGAGTTTGTTGATGTATTTCAGGAGATACGGGGTTACCTCCTAGTAGGGAGATAAAGTTTGTTATATACTTAACGTCGGGCATATGGCCAATAGCTCGTGCACCATACTGTATGTCTCTAGGTGATATGATAGATCTTAAAAATCAGATCGAGCAACTTTTAGGGCAGGGGTTCATCCGTAGGAGTACCTCACCCTGGCGTGCTCCCGTTCTATTTGTGAAAAGGAAGGATGGATCTCTTCGATTGTGCATCGACTACATGAAATTGAATAAAGTTATGATACGAAATAAATATTCGCTGCCTTGCATCGATGACTTATTTGACTAACTTAGAGGAGTGGCCTATTTCTCGAAGATTGATTTGATATCGGGGTACCGTCAGTTACGCATCAGGGACCAAGATGTTCCTAATACAACATTTCTGACAAGATATAGGTCTTACAAGTTTCGATGATGCCATTTAGACTAACCAATACGCCAGTAGTATTCATGGACGTAATGAACCACATGTTCAGAGAGTTCCTAGAATTATTTTTCATTGTCTTTATAGATGATATTCTGGTACATTCTTGGATGGAGGGAGAACACAAAGATCTTTTATGTATGGTTCTTCAAACACTGCGTGAGCATTAGTTGAATGCGAAGTTTGAGAAATGTGGATTTTGGCTTCGAGAGGTATAACTATATGATCATATTATCTCTAATAGGGGGATAGTAGTGGATCAAAGTAAGGTATTTACGATGAGGCAGTGGGAAAAATCCATGACACCGACTGAGATTTGTAGCTTCTTGAGGTTAGTCGGTTAATACAGAAGATTCATTCGAGGGTTTTCAAAGATTGCGGGTTCTTTGACGAACATAACAAACAAAGGGGTGTCATTTATATAGGATGACTCTTGTCAATTAACTTTTGATGTGCTAAAGCGCAAGTTAACTTGAGCACTAGTACTCGCACTGCCCAGGCCAGAATTGGAGTACCTTATATATACAGATGCAATCCTATAAGGACTTGAAAGTGTGCTACAGTAGGAAGAGAAGGCTATAACTTATGATTCGCGCAAGTTTAATCCCCACGAGAAAAATTACCCCAAACATGAAGTGGAGTTAGCAGCGATTGTGTTTGCATTAAAATTTATGGAGACATTATTTGTTGGGGGAGAAATTTCATCTTTTCACTGACCATAAGTCACTACAATATTTTTTATGCAAAAAGGAATTGAATATGCGACAATGCAGGTGGCTTGAATTCGTCAAAGACTATCAGTTTAATATTCAGTACCACCCAAGGAAGTATAAGGTGATGGTAGACACGTTGAGCCGTAGACTGGTGGGAGATGTAGCTAAAGTACGAAAAACAAAGTGGAAAGAGTTGGGACATCAGGATTATGTGGTTAGATCCTTTATGTCAGTTATGACTGTCAATCTTCAGATTGTTGCCAGGGTTATGAAGGTCCAAGGAGCTAACCCACTTTGTCAAGATCATTTACGTGAGTTTTTAGTCAAGGGAGTTGAGTCTTACTCCATGGGTTCAGATGGTGGCTTACGCTTCAATGGTAGGTTCATTGTTTTAGAGGGCGATGATGTGACAACCAGCTCAAAATAATAACGGGTGGCCAGCCCTAAACTACATTAAATCAGGTATCCCAGATGGCACAATCTCAACATCAACTGACAATACTAATAATATAAGGCTAACTACCCGAAACTATTAAAAGCGAATTGTCAAAAATTTAAAACTTTTATTAAACAACAACAACAAAACCAATAATGCAACATAACCAACAATACACATCTCTATGATGAGTGATAAGTGCAAACTTCAATATATACAAGAGTGCAATACAACATACAAATAAAATCTCTACAATAAAATACCCGAATATGCTATCGGGTAACAGACAATATAATAATCTGAGAAATGAAATATGAAAGTGTTAATCTACAACACTTAAACACTAACTCAATATACAAACTAAATCCTAATCTAGATATACGAAGATAGGAATCGACTAAAATAAAGTGATGAGACAGTCCACAATGCCACATCTCCACGAATACTGGATGGATGAACAACAATTGCGTCCTTGCGGGGGATCACCTAAAGTAATACAACATATACATGGAGGGGAAAATATAAACGGGTCAGAGCCCGAGTTGAAAAACATTTTATAGCAAGTGTATTAAAATCCATAATAATTATAAATGAATTATTACATGATTAAGGTGGAATCGAACTCTCCATAATATTTCAACTCACCTCTCAACTAAAGCGCGCACTAAACATATGCACGTGATCTCCATTTGGATGCCCAAATTCTATTTAGGTAAGAGGATTCTAACTTAAACCCAAATAAAGTATTTAAGTGAAACCGTCTAACCTATCTCCCAGTCTACATTTATTTCTATAATCTATAAATTATATACATTAACTTTAGAGTAATAGTTATAGTTATCTTTATAATGTTCATTTGTTGAACATATAAAGTTGCATGAACAATCTCATAACCACATCAACATTCTCATTTAGTAGAATTTAATATATTCTAGCTATGCCCTTATTTGGCATGTAAACAGTATATATGTATTTATTATATATGAGTTATTAGCATCAAGAGTTAAGGACTAAACTCCTCCCGATTCTCAACAAGGCACTGCATTTCGTGCATGGGACGTCTCGCCGAGGCGAAATCCAAACAAGGAACCCCCCGTTACACTACTCCTGACCGTATCGATCCTCGAGGTTCATTATGCCCTCAATGCATGATGCATGTAACCCAAGTTATTATCCAATTTTTATTAATTAATATTCCCAATTCTCAACAGTACACGGCGTTTCATGCGTGGGACGTCTCACCGAAGCGAAATCCAAACAAGGAACCCCTCCGTTACACTACTCCTGGCACTGTCGATTGTCAGGATAGGTGATATATATATATATATATATATATATATATATATATATATATGAGCATTAAGGACTAACTTATCCCAAATTTCCAACATTACACTGTGGTTCGTGCGTGGGACGTCTCGCCGAGGCGAAATCCAAACAAGGAACCCCCCCGATACACTAATCCTGGTAATGTAGGTCGTTGAGGTCCATTATTTCCTCAATACCCAAGTACAAGCACAAGCAACAATAACCATCCAACCGACCTATAACTCGAAGGACACAGGCTCACATGCTATCATCTTCCAGCAGCCCATATACGTAGCAAACTGGGGCCACCTGGTGGGGTTCAACGACACCCACCTCGTGATAAACTCACACACACGACGTTTCGGGAAGCGGTCATAGCTCCTAACCGGCAAGTGAGAGAGACACATACCCACGACCTCTCACCCCAAAAATAAATAAATGTATATCACATAATAATCACATGGACGACTATGACCTGGGGAATATCCATACCCTGCTCTTTGAGCCAGGATGCTCACCCTCTACGCACGTAACTTCCCAATGATAGCAAGGAGAGGGTATGCCTAACCATACATATATACCATCATATAGGGTATACATACATCCCACATAATAAAGATATACCATCATATAAGGTATACCTGCCACATCATTTTCATTTTTATTATACGCCCATTGGCGCAATTTGATTAACATCATTGTTAAGTATATTACTCTCTTTTTATACACTAACCGTCAAATCTCACATATTAACCCCACTTAGTATACATTATACTATTTCTCGCTTGAACCTCACAAGTCGCCTCTAATAATGAATTGTCTCTTAATTCCATTTGAGTTAAGGATATTCTTTATCCTAATACACCTCAATTTAGCATTTATAATTCTCCATCCATTATAGGGTTCAATCCATTTTATGAACCTTTGAAGTTATCCCATTTGGGATTTGATCCTAAGATCCGCTACCTATATATTAGTCTCATTCTTTCATATGAATTTAATTATTATCTCCAAATAGAATTCTCAAAACAAGGTGGGCTTCCCCACTTAGAACATACCAAAATATCTAATCGGTATTCCTCAAATTTAGTCAATATGACTCTGAAATTTCTTACAAGGGAAACTCGCTAAAAGTCTCCAAAACATACTCCACATAACTCCTATAGAGGGTACCTATTGATAACCTCGAACCAAATGGGAAGAAATTCTGCCTAGAAAAACATCTACCAAAAAAAAATCCCCTGTTTCCGAATCGATTCGGCAACAAAAGCGAATCGATTCGGCCCATCCGAATCGATTCGGTCCAATGGACCTGAGAGTCTGCTACATATCGAATCGATTCGTAAGGGGTGAATCGATTCGTCCCTAAAGACCTGGGGATTCTGCAACAGACCGAATCGATTCGGTAAGTGTAGCAAGCTTCGAAATGGGCTATTTTCTTCTTAACCCAAATTTCCCAAAAATCAATTATATCATCATCCAACCATTTTTCCTCCACCCAATCACATATACATCATTATTATTCATCCAAGAACACATTTTAATTGATTTCTAACCCTAAATTCATTTCCTACACAACAAATCTAAGGTTTACCCAAAAGTTAGGTTTTTATCAAACTAAACCTAAAACCCCTAGATTCAATCCACAAATCATGCAATAAATGGTACACAACAATTATTTAGCAAGTTTAATCACTTGCCATGGGTTCGTAGGGTCTGAATCCGCCTTGAGATCGCGTATTTGCCGAAAATCTCCACTTTCTCTCTCTTTTCTCCTTCCTTTTCTTCTTCTTTCTTCTTCTCTCCTTCTTTCTTTCTATTTCTCTTTCTTTCTTTGGAGAATTATCTCCCTTAGGCTTAATAAGCCTATTCTCCCAAGATACACATCTTTAAATGATAATACACACTTTAAATGACTCGGTGACTTTAATTTGAGTCAAACGGTCCTAATTTATTTCGGAACCTAATTAGACCCCAAGTACAGTCATTTTGACTTTCTCGACCCTTTCGGACTAAACTACACCCTCAGAATCGCCGTTCGATACACTTTCTAACGACTCCAAGTTTTGACCTCAAGTTCCAAATTTAATTATTCTCCAATAAAATATTATTTATTTCTCCCGAAATAACTAAATCGTTGTCTCCAAGACCTAGGGTTGTTACAAACTTCCCCACTTACAAAAATTTCGTCCTCGAAATTTTAGCTAAGCCTAATTCTCCAAAGCTCAGCTAATTCTAATATACCCATACTCATTAATCCTATCTCCAAACTTCTAACTTCCCACGATGAGTTTATTAAATTTATTTTATTTTAAGTTAATTATGAGTTAAATAAAACCAATTTCTACAACTAGGGCGCCCATACACCCTTTATATTTGAGATTTATGCTCACATCAATCATAATGAGGCTTTATTTCCCCCCACAATTCCAAATATATATCAACTATACTAACATTTTAATAGTAAAAAAAAAAATTTGAATGGTCCCAAGAAATAACTCCTCTCAATTCCTGACATTCGCCACTTTCGTGCGTGGGACGTCTCGCAAAAGAGAAATCCAAACAAGGAACCCTCCCAATACACTACTATGTAGAGACGTCGGGATTGAGAGTTTGTTAAATCTGGACTAAAGTTTGAAAATATTTTAGTGAAAAATCATTTTGAAATGGCCCAAGGGCCGATAAAAAGTTTTATTTTGAAAACAGTTTATTTTAAAAAAGGTTTATACAATATAATATAATATAAAATGCCTTATGTCCAACACAAGGTCTTTTAAATCATTATACATATAACAATATGTAGCTTACAAAAAAATTTGCATAATCATGAGCTAAACTTTTCCTGTGTCCCAGCAATCCATAATCTCAACTTTCAAACATAAACAACATCTTACATCATTTCAATATATTTTGCCATTTATAAGGCTCATCCATATCTGGAATGCAACAATTATGTAAGTCTAACATGACTATATAAAAAGAATTAGCTTTATCATTACTACTTATCACCATAACCATTCTTACATTCACCATAAAGTTTACTGCTTTTTTTTTTATCACATTACAAAATTATCTAGTCTTTCAAAAGATAATAACATAAGAGCCTAACTTGCTCAAAATTCCCCTTAGGGTCAAAACATACAAGTAGGGCTATAGCACTACCCATTCACAATTATCCCCCATACGATATTCCCAAAACATTACATAATAATCATCCTATTAATAAAGGAAAATTAACTTACATTACCATCTCTAGTCTGATTGCCCTTCCTCGTCAATGGGCTCCCAAACAAAGTCCCCCGATCTAAAATGGCCTCGAATCTGTTGTAGGGGTTGCACTTCTAAAACTTCATCAAACTGTGGTCCTTTACCTCTTTGAGGACAATCTCTCTTTTTATGACCTATTTCTTTACAAAAGAAACATTTACCCACAAATCCTTTTTGCCCACTCGCATTACTGGCACTCTCATCGTCAAACTTACTTGATGAACTTGAATCTCCAAAGTTCTTACCCTCTTGCGAACAAAAACGATATTCATGAAACTTTAGTAGTGCCGCATTCACTACCTCATTGAAAGTCACTAACTTAGGACTCTTTAACAAAAGTTGTCGGATTTTCCAATCTAAACCTCGAACAAACTTTGATACCTCATGAGGTACTAATTTTGCCCATCTAGAAAAATCTTCCTCATACTCTACCACCGTTCTAATTCCTTGAAAAATCTTTATATCTCGAGAAAAGGAAGGAAAATACCTTCGATCAAAAAGTTCCCAAAACTCTATTATAGGTAAGGTATCTCTCTGTTCAGATGTGGTGACAGACTCCCACCATTGAAGAGTTGCACCTGATAACTTAAAGGTGGCTAAAAATTATTTCTGCACCTCACTACACTCAACCATACGAAGGTGCCTCTGTATACTATTCTTCCATTGATTTGCAGCCATTGCATCAACTCCCCCTGCAAACTCGGGAGGATGCCCCTTACTAAAATCTTCCTTCATAATACCCCGTGATTTTAATGACTTTTAAAATGGGTTATATTTTAAATTAATGGATTAATTGGATTTTATTATAAATTAATTCATTTGGGTTTTATCCGAATTGTGGATATTAAAATGAATGATTCTGAATATTACTTAAAGATATTTAGGTAATATATGAATGTGATGTTATTGATATTGTTGTGAATTGTTGATTCAGTAATTTAAATTTTTAGTCGGACGCGGTATGGGACGTGTCGGGACTAAATTGTGAGATTAAATAAGAAACTTATTTTTATATCGACCTTATAGTCATTTCGACTGCGTCGTTGCATCCGGAAGGGTTGAAATAGTCAGAAAAGTTTATTTGGATGTTGGTTTTGGGTCTCGGGTCATTTGGAAATGAAAAGACAACCCAAAAGGGAATTTTGGTTATTTTTACAAGGGAGATGAATAGTGATTTCGGATTTTGTCTTATTATAAGTATTTGGAGATTAGTATACGTAGGTTCATTTCATCTCTTCTACACAAAATTGAGAAGCCATCTTCCTAGAGAGAGTGAAAGGTTGCTTGAGAGAAGAAAAGGTTGCTTGGGAGAAGAAAAGGTCAAAGATCACCACCACCATCACCACCGAAAGTTGGCCGGAGAAAGGGAGAACCACCTGTGTTATTCAACACCAAAGGATCAGACCTTCATTAGAGGCAAGTGTTTGATAATTGCAATCTAAGTTTGTATATTGTCCATGTTAGGATAGTTATAAAAATATGAGATTTTTACATGTTTGGAAGATAATGAAGAGTTGTTAATGGATTTCTGGAAAATGGAAGTTTATAGGAATCAAACTCATGTTGTAGGAAGATAGTAATCCATGAAATAATCATAAATCTGTTGAATAAATTCTGAGAATCAATGGTGTGTTCTTGAAGATATCATGGATATAATTTTCTGGAAAAAGAGGATAAACATATGCTTTTAATTCAAACTCTTGATGATTATAGGATGTTTATAGCATTATAAATCATTTATATATGTTTATATATCACGTAGTAAGATTTATAAGTCATTTGGGTTGTTAATATGAAGGTTTGATTGATAAAAAATGGTTAAACCCGTAGTAGAAGAAATGCAGAAAACTGGGTTGTTACCTGGGCGATCGATCGATCGACCCCCTACCTTTGATCGATCGACCTCCCCAGAATTGTTAAAGTTGTTTCTTTTGATGATTGTTCTTTTGCCAAACCTTTTTTATATCTTTAGTGATTATTAATTGGATATTATGGGACTTAGGGAAGATCAGTAAGCCCTAGATAAGAATCGAATTGATTTGATTGGGATTTAATTAATTAGAATGATGATAATTAAATTGAAAGAAATTTCGGTTGCTAGATGCATGCGTTGGATTCTAATTGGTATTCATGAGGATTAAGGATAGGTCCAGTAGGGGAGATTTAATATAACACCTGGGTAGACTTAGGGTTACAATTGGAACATCAAGGACTGAGTTAAAGCTCATTATTGATTGCGCAAGGACTGAGTGTAGTACAAGTGCTTAGTGGGATGGCTCCTAGATATAGATGGGAGTTCAGACCACATTTGGTTGAAAGAGGGAATGAGGTTATCCCGATTACGTATTTGAAGTTGACGGACCTCCACGACCAACAAAGTTAAGTAGTAGTGTATTGGAGGGGTTCCTTGTTTGGATTTCGCTTTGCGAGATGCTTCGCGCATGAACCTTAACGACGTCGGGAGTGGAGAGATGTTATAGGATGCACGGATGTTGATTTTGTTGATAAGTCATATCGTGTGAATGAAACACTATAGACTATGGGCCATGTGATGATGGTAATCAATCCTAGTTGATAGAAGATGTGAAACTATCGGTTTTAACCCTAATTAAAAGGAGAGTTTAATTCGTAGTAATTCGGGAGATAAGATGATATGGACTAGTAGGATATTGGTGATGTCTTACTGAATACCTATATTGAGAAAACCTATTTAAACCTTGAGTAATGAGTGATACTCTGGAATAATTGAATTAAAGAAGTAAAGTCGTAATATTTTAATACGTAGGATTTAAGAGATATAACTACGTATGGGAATTATCTTAGGGTAATTTGAGTACATTATTGATATTATATTATAGGTATGATAATGCCTATTTGATTGATTGATGATTTATGTGTATGACATACCTAGCTTACTTGCTATCGACGGGAGGTTTGCGCGTGAGGGCAGTCATATCCTGATGAATCCATGGGATTTTTTATTTGTCGCTCGAGAACATAGGTCTATGAAAGACTTATCGGGGAGTTGATAAGTTCGTTGACTGTGGGTATGTAGGTATGTGCGTGACCCATGGATACGAGAACTGTGTTCGCCTCCAATTTGTGTGTTGTTGTTTATGGTTCGAGGAATCCTTACCGAACCTTTTGTCCCCTATTCGGCGACCAGCGATATTGGGACATGATAGAAGAGTAATGCATTGCACCGCAGCTGTGTCTCGGGGTGCCGTATTATATATGTGTATATATATATAATGAATTAAATGTATGTGTATATAGTGGTTAAATCATTTACTGTGTGATAATTGTAGATAATGGTGAATTGAGGAAAAGAATTGAACTAAGTTAATGAATGTTTATTCTTATAGAATTGAAAAGCTTAATTCATATTAATGAGAAACGATTAATGTTAATGAGAAACGTATATGAATAATTATATGACGTATGGTATGGGACATACGGGGTTACGATATGGGATAGTAACATTATATGGAAACTAGTGAAGATGAACCATTAACTAGGAGGCTAATAGGAAACGTTAAATGTGCACTCTAGTTGAGAGGTGAGAATAGCAAGTGAGAGTTGGATACTAACATATACATAATAAATGCTTTATTGAACTTGTTAAATACTTGCTATTTTCAAAAACATTTTCACATCGGGCTCGGACCCGTTTCCTTGCATATTTTCTTTTCTATTGTACATTATATATCAGGTGTCCAGTAGCAGGGACGCCAACCTTAGAGGATTATGACGAGCTATGGAGTTATGGAGTATTGCTTAGACGCCTATCTTCATTTGATTCACAGTATTCGTTTAGTTAGGGAATGTCTCCCAAAGGAATTCAGTTATCTCTTTTCTTTCTGAGTCAAATACTCTTGTATTCGTGTCATTTTAATACATTTAATATTTTGGGGATTACTGTATTGGATTATTATGTGGGAATGTTTATTCCAATTGCATTTAAACTCTTTTGAGTTATCTGTTCGGTTATTATTGTCATAGAATAATATGTGTAGTGTTATTCTTAAACTAAAAATGGATTTTTGTTGAATTAAAATTTGGAAAGTTTTTTTAACACCAGCTTAATTGGGTATTGAGTGAGTTGTAAATGTTTTCGACAGTGATGCTAAGAATGAGCCAATTGTATATTCTGTTTTAATTTGGTATGGGACTGGCCACCCGGTATTTACTTAGGCGGGGTGTTACACCTTCACTCTCTCCCATAAAGACAAAACTAAATGGGGTCGGGCTACTTGAACGGCAAAATTGCTGCGCCATCATAGAAATGGCAGCAGTTACTGCTTGTGCCACAATATTGGCAACATCATCGGTAGTCACGTTCCTTTGAGGCATTTGGGGTCGCACATTCCCTTTATTTGCCTTGACTGAACGACCTCCCTTCGGTGGCATCTGAAACAAGAACAATTGTATCAGAACGCCTTTCAAAAGTTTTCAAATCACAGAAGAAATATGGACGTATGAATGCAATCGTCCTAATAATAAGGCTCCACATCAAGAACGCTTACGGAAGATCATAGTAACACACACAGATCCTAAAGACACTAGAACCTGATGCTCTGATACCATCTGTGACAACCAGCTCAAAATAATAACTGGTGGCCAACCCTAAACTACATTAAATCAGGTATCCCAGATGGCAGAGTCTCAACATCAACTAACAATACTAATAATATAAGGCTAACTACCCGAAACTATTAAAAGCGAATTGTCAAAAATTTAAAACTTTTATTAAACAACAACAACAACAACAAAACCAATAATGCAACATAAACAACAATACACATCTCTATGATGAGTGATAAGTGCAAACTCCAATATATACAAGAGTGCAATACAACATACAAATAAAATCTCTATAATAAAATACCCGAATATGTTGTCGGGTAACAGACAATACAATAATCTGGGAAATGAAATATGAAAGTGTTAATCTACAACACTTGAACACTAACTCAATATGCAAACTGAATCCTAATCTAGATATACGAAAATAGGAATCAACTAAAATAAAGTGCTGAGACGGTCCGCAATGCCACAGCTCCACGAATACAGGATGGATGAACAACAATAGCGTCCTTGCGGGGGATCACCTAAAGTAATACAATATATACATGGAGGGGAAAATATAAACGGGTCAGAGCCCGAGTTGAAAAACATTTTATAGCAAGTGTATTAAAATGCATAATAATTATAAATGCATTATTACATGATTAAGGTGGAATCGAACTCTCCATAATAATTCAACTCACCTCTCAACTAAAGCACACACTAAACGTATGCACATGATCTCCAATTGGATGCTCAAATTCTATTTAGGTAAGAGGATTGTAACTTAAACCCAAATAAAGTATTTAAGTGAAACCGTCTAACCTATCTCCCAGTCTACATTTATTTCTATAATCTATAAATTATATACATTAACTTTAGAGTAATAGTTATAGTTATCTTTATAATGTTCATTTGTTGAACATATAAAGTTGCATGAACAATCTCATAACCACATCAACAGTCTCATTTATTAGAATTTAATATATTCTAGCTATGCCCTTATTTGGCATGTAAACAGTATATATGTGTTTATTATATATGAGTTATTAGCATCAAGAGTTAAGGACTAAACTCCTCCCGATTCTCAACAAGGCACTGCGTTTCGTGGATGGGATGTCTCGCCGAGGCGAAATCCAAACAAGGAACCCCCCGTTACACTACTCCTGACCGTATCGATCCTCGAGGTTCATTATTCCCTCAATGCATGATGCATGTAACCCAAGTTATTATCCAATTTTAATTAATTAATATTCCTAATTCTCAACAGTACACGGCGTTTCATGCGTGGGACGTCTCACCGAAGTGAAATCCAAACAAGGAACCCCTCCGTTACACTACTCCTGGCACTGTCGATTGTCGGGATAGGTGATATATATATATATATATATATATACTAGGGTATGCCCGTGCCTGAAGGCACGCTGATAATTGCAAAACGATAAAAAAATTTAAAGGTACGTAATTACAATAAAGCAAAAATAATACTTCATGCTAAAATTCCAAAAAATCGATAAAAACAATACTTCGGGTTAAAATTCCAAGAAAATGACAACCTTAAATTAAACCAACAAAACTTCAAAAGTTCATTAGACATTATAGATGCGTTTAACAGTGCTAATAAAGTCGAGTACCTCATATATACCATACTGGGTACTTTTAGTGTATTCCAGGTCTATTCATTTTGTCTTTAAAGATTAAATGGGAAAGAAATGTGTTTAACATTCGTTCTACTTACAAAAGTGAAAAAGAAAAAGAGGAGCGGTAGTAAAGATTATGACCCATGTCAAAGAAAGAATATGAGTCACTATTTTTTTAGATGAAATACATATCATTTTTAAAGAAAAAGAAATGTGAAATCAAAGTACATCTCAGAATTGCACTAAACATATGTCATAATACATGTTTGATGATAAATTTAACTCACAATAATTTTGCAGAGCATCCAATCAAAATGAATGTTTTTTGCCTTTCACCGTTAAATTGGAATGCTTAAGGAAACTTTAGACTATGTTCGACGGTTAATCACGCTCACTAATAGCAGTCAAGTGTTCATTAATCTCCTCGGTCGACAACACTGGGAATATGGGATTATCCTTTCTAACAACTCCAACCTCAATCTCCGTTGTCTTGAAGTCCACTTGTAGAACAGATTGCTGGGCAGAAATTACAGTCTGTATGGTATACTCATAGGAAAATGTAGGACCATTTTTCATTTTCTTTTGATCCAGCAGTTGTTGTGCCTTGTGACCAAAGAAGTGGCCAGCCGGATCACATTTAAAGAGTCGAGGTCCAAACCCATCATCTATACCCAAAACCATATCAACTACACCAAGAGGTCTCCTATAAGCATGTTGAGTATAGACTTGAGATTTATCTACAATCCATCTAGCAAATACATCAACAGGCATCTCATAACCATATCTGCAACGAAACTCAGCTGCTTCATTCCTTGCTGAACCAAAGTCTGTGCATCAGCTACTTGGAAGAGACTGCCTTCGGGAGAAAAAATTGTAATGTGACGATCATATCCACCTCCACTTCTACGGCTCATGTTTTAATGATTTGGTTTATTTCTTGTTAGTGGTTTACACTGAATTTCTGTCTGGGAAAAGGAATGAAGGATCCTTTTCTAGTTTCTTTCTTTCTTCCCAAGACTCACGTCAAGAAGCATAAGGGAATCAATTAGAGTGCTCTGCTTGATGAAAATAAAAGCATTCTTAGTTTTATATCTCATATGCTAGTGAATGTAACATGAATTCAAGATCAAATTTGTAATGATTATAAGTATGTCCATTGACAATGGATGGTACACGACGGATGTACCTCCAGCAGCGACTCCAATTGATGTTATTCCTCCCACTATCAGTAGTGCTACTACCGGTAGTATCGGATTTTTTCGATAAAATTGGATTGGTTGCCACCCATCCAATTGTGCCCTGCCATTTTGTATTGGGGTTATACAGATGTAAATACACAAATCTCAGTTTTAAAGTAACTCATCTCAAAAGATCTTACAGTAACTCATCTCAATTTTAAACCTCAGATGTAAATACACTTGTGCTCTGCCTGCCATTTTGTTGTGCTTGAACTTGTATAAAGAACACATCTAATGAATATCGAACAACTGTACAAAATTGTTAAATGAAAAAACTTAAAACACCTAACTTATCCCCCCAAGCAAGCAAAAAAACTTAAAACACCTAAAATATGCTCATAATTATGCTAAATTCATCTCCTCACAAAACAAAAACTATATATATCAACCATATCCTTAAGAAAAATTGGAATTAAAAAAATAAACATAACAAAAATTAAAAATACATCTCGCATGCAAAACGGGCATTGACCATCATCTCCTAGTAGTGGCATCCAATAAACAATACTAATAGTAGTAGTAAATGGATTCAGTAAGCTTCTGAAATAAAAAAATACAAACATATCAGTTACTCAGTTTCTGAAAATAAAATTATACATTCAAAAAAACAAAGAAAGGAAGCAAAAAAAAAAAAAAGCTCTCCAACAAAAATCAGCCTTGTTTACTCTTGCGTGGCAATGGATCCTATAATGTGAACATTCATTGTCAAATAAATTACTTGACCAGAGCTTAAACATATGAAATTTCAGTTAACTTAAACATATGTTCATGTATATGCTGCAATCTTATAAAATTACAGTTAACTTAAACATATGAAATTTCTCATGACTCTATGTTCGTGTATATGCTACAATCATTGAGCAGAGCTTAAGCGCTTATCTAACCTTACTAATTCTAGGCATAAAGTTTTTTGTTTTTCCCTAGAAGTTGATAAAACACTAATGATAAATTACACAGACTACTCGAGAGTCAATGAATGGCTACAAAGCACCGCAACTAATTATAAATATATAAAAAGAGAAAGATTATTAATAAATGAGGTACAGGCCGATGCCTTTCTTCATATGAGTCATCAGGCCTCTAAACCTCGACCAGGAAGTTAATTTTCACCATCACCTTCATCTTCCTCATCATCATATATCCCGGCCATCGAATAGTGGTTTTAACCTCCAAAGACCTACAATTCCAAACATTAAATAAAGATAAAACTACCCTTGTATAATCAATTAACTAACTTGATGCAAGAAGCACAGTAATGTTCGAAATGAAAATTATTTAACTCTAATACCACATAAAATCATGTAATTAAGAGACTCATAACTATATAAGGCTAGAAGATCTGCAATCTTGATTCTAACAGAATTTAGGACACGATTCCACCAGTTTTACTCAGTTCCTCCGTTGCATACGCGATGCTTGTAGGGCCAACTCATATTTACCATCCATCGTTCAGTGGTTTTAACAGACCTATAATGATTAAAGCTCATATCAAGATTTAAACACTTTTGTTATGCATCAGTTTCAAAAAACTAAGATTGGTATAAATATACCAAAAGCGATGCATCAATTTCATATGACCCCAATTTGTGTTCCGTGACTGAGGATAATATCCAGGCGCAATCTGAAACAAAAAAAGAAGTCAATGTGAAGATAATTTTTACAAATATTGTAGAAATAAATTCATTTGCATAGAAAAAACAAAATTTCATTAGAAAAAATGTATTAATGTCATGGGTATTTATCCTTAGTACTCCTAACCAAAAACTACCTCAAGGTATTCATTAGTACTCCCAACAAAGTTACAATATGAATGTCAGCCTCAATTTAAGGCCTTGAAGTTCGTGTACATTCCTTAGAACATGAAGGAAAAATGTGATGGTCTATTTAACTGTAGTCATAATACATGTACATTATGAAAAGAAATTACTAAAACTTCAAAAATCCATGCCTTAAAAAACAGTCCAGCTCCAGTAAATAATAAAGAGATAACCAAATTTCAACTGCATCACCACGCATACAAAAAAAACTAAAAAAATAAAGAAAACATAAATATGACCACCCATAAAAATTCGGCTTCACAAATGTACATATCTTAACCTAGCACTTGAATAGGCTTTTATTCTTATTTATGTCGAACCGTATATGGTTAACTACCAACCTAAACAACTTTTATCTATATAGTCTGTATATTATTTCATAAATGTACATGTCTTAATATAGCACTGGAAGACTTTGATTCTTAAACTACATTTATTATTCTTTATTTGTTGTACATGTCTTAATCAGAGTTCTTTGAGGCAGATGCTACAACTGATGCATAAGTGATGTTATAACTGGTACATAGTGTTTTGATGTTATAAATAATGCATCAGTTCCCTCATTATAACTGGTACTAACTAAAAAACATTTAAGAGTTCTTTTCAGAAATGTTTGAGTCCATTTCAGAAATATAGATTACTAAAAGAGCACACAAATTAATAAGGAAATAAATTTGAATTGTGTGTGAGTTCATTTTAGATACCTCCTATAGGTGGATCCATTCGAGAGATTGCCTCAACATCACCACCAATGAAAACATTAAAAAAAAATTGAAGATAAACATTAGATTTAAAAAAAAAAAAAAGATTGCCTCAGCAGCTATTTGGCCCATCTCACTCAGTAGTTTTTCCATACTCTTGTGAACAACAGTTGTTTGGCCAAGCTTAGATTTTAAATTGACATCTATATTGCTGAGTACCTGATAGATACCTCATAAGAAGGTATACATAATCTTTGATTGAGCAGGTATACCTCATAAGCAGTACCTGATACCTCATAAGCAGTACCTGATACCTCAAGGAAAAACAGGGAATGATGGTTGACTGAGCATTGAAATTACAGTCTTTATGTTTGAATTTCAAGCTTTCGATACAGCTCCTTGGTTATTTCCTTAAGCTTAGAACTTTGAGATGACTCGGCTGACCAAGCTTGCACCGACTCTTCTTTCTCCAATGCTAGCTCATAAATTAAGGTATTTTAATTTTGAATCATTCTCATCTGATCAGGAGGAATATTCATATCTATACCTAAATAACTGTACGGATACAATGAATATATTAACATCAACTCCAGAATGTATGTAATAAAAAGTGTAAAATACTCTATTAACATCAAAACAAAGTGAAATCAGTGTTGTGTAGTGTGATTTCATACTAACATCAACTCCATGAACACGATCTCATTCCGCCCCTTCTTGGTAGCTCAACACAGCATACTAAAAATCGTAGGTTTGTAACCTTTACACAACAAATTAACAAAGTATTAATTTCTTCATAAACATTACAAAACACCCTTGATCTTAAAGTATAGTTAGGTACATCTCTTTTAGTAAGAAATATTTTCTATTAAGAATTATAAAAACTTATTATTACAATAAGAAAAAAAATACCCTATTATCTGTACCACCTGTACCACCTCCAGAACAAAGCTTCCAAATTAGAAAGCCCCTATTATCAAAACAATCAAGAAACATATTGAATCTTTTTAGAACACCCATATTCGCATATTAGAGTCTATAATGACAAAAATGAGCCTCGGGTGGTAAAAAACTTCGTTAACTCTAAATTTTAAGAAAATCCCAATCCAAAATTTTGAAAAAAATTAAAATATAAACTTTGAAACAAATGGTTTTAAAACCTACCTTCAAA
This sequence comes from Sambucus nigra, assembly GCA_949130495.1. Taxonomy (NCBI): domain Eukaryota; kingdom Viridiplantae; phylum Streptophyta; class Magnoliopsida; order Dipsacales; family Adoxaceae; genus Sambucus; species Sambucus nigra. Next base: position 335,572,385 of record OX422215.1, read on the forward strand.
ACTCCCTAATGAAAACCCCAAAAAAGAACATATATTTAGAATGCTATTTTTTGAAAATTCGAAAATGGACATGTAGATGGAAAAAATAAGGAACATAGAGAGAGAGGGAGAACGTGTGAGAGAGTCATACATCAGTTTGAAAAATCAAGATGAAAGAGTGACATAGGTCATGAAATCGAAGTTTTTGAAATCCTAGTTTCAAAACATTCATAAAAACCATATGAGAAAAATCGATTACCTGAGAGAAGAGAGAGCTCTGAGATTTGGGTTTCTCCGCACTAAAAATAAACAACAGAATAGATGTTTCTCATATATGTGTGTGTAGGTGTGGGTGAGTGCGCAAATATATGCGTGTGAGGAGGAGGTCCATAGTAGAAGGCAGCGGTGGAGGAGGAGGAGGATGGCGAAAGTAGAAGGCATCGGTGGAGGGCAGATGATAAGGTGTTTCTTGGGAGGGTTTGTCTTGAAGAGGGAAGAGACTCGAAATAAGTGATATGGATGGAGTGAGAAGACAGCTAGGGTTCGGGGAAATGAGTGTGGGAGAGAGAATCTGGACCCTTCCTTTTTTAGAGAGGTGTGAACAAATTCATAAAGTGGTTCGGGCCACAATAGCCTCAATTTTGAATTCAATTGTAAATTTGTTGAGGAAAAAAAGAGGGGGAATCAAAGATTAGAGGGGCAAAATAGGTAGTGCAAGAAAATCTTATCTAGATGACATCATCTTTTCATCTTATGACATACATATTTTTCTTACTTTATTATATATATATATATATATATATATATATATATGAGCATTAAGGACTAACTTATCCCCAATTTCCAACATTACACTGTGATTCGTGCGTGGGCCGTCTCGCCGTGGCGAAATCCAAACAAGGAACCCCACCGATACACTAATCCTGGTAATGTAGGTCGTTAATGTCCATTATGTCCTCAATACCCAAGTACAAGCACAAGCAACAATAACCATCCAACCGAGCTATAACTCAAAGGACGCAGGCTCACATGCTATCATCTTCCAGCAGCCCATATACGTAGCAAACTGGGGCCACCTGGTGGGGTTCAACGACACCCACCTCGTGATCAACTCACGCACACGACGTTCCAGAAAGCGGTCATAGCTCCTAACCGGCAAGTGAGAGAGACACATACCCACGACCTCTCATTTCCAAAATAAATAAATGTATATCACATAATAATCACATGGACGACTATGACCTGGGGAATATCCACACCCTGCTCTTTGAGCCAGAATGCTCGCCCTCTACACACGTAACTTCCCAATGATAGCAAGGGGAGGGTATGCCTAACCATGCATATATACCATCATATAGGGTATACATACATCCCACATAATAAAGATATTCCATCATATAAGGTATACCTGCCACATCATTTTCATTTTTATTATACGCCCATTGGCGCAATTTGATTAACATCATTGTTTAGTATATTACTCTCTTTTTGTACACTAACCGTCAAATCTCACATATTAACCCCACTTTGTATACATTATACTATTTCTCGCTTGAACCTCAAAAGTCGCCTCTAATAATAAATTGTCTCTCAACTCCATTTGAGTTAAGGATATTCTTTATCTTAATACACCTTAATTTAGCATTTATAATTCTCCATCCATTATAGGGTTCAATCCATTTTATGAACCTTTGAAGTTATCCCATTTGGGATTTGATCCTAAGATCCACTACTTGTATATTAGTCTCATTCTTTCATATTAATTTAATTATTATCTCCAAATAGAATTCGCAAAACAAGGTGGGCTTCCCCACTTAGAACATACCAAAATATCTAATCGGTATTCCTCAAATTTAGTCAATATGACTCCGAAATTTCTTATAAGGGAAACTCGCTAAAAGTCTCCAAAACATACTCCACATAACTCCTATAGAGGGTACCTATTGATAACCTCGAACCAAACGGGAAGAAATTCTCCCTAGAAAAACATCTCCAAAAAAAAATCCCCTATTTCCGAATCGATTCGGCCCATCTAAATCGATTCAATCCAATGGACCTGAGAGTCTGCTACATATCGAATCGATTCGTAAGGGGCGAATTGATTCGGCCCTAAAGACCTGGGGATTCTGCAACAGGCCGAATCGATTCGGAAGGGGCGAATCGATTCGATTAGTCCAGCAAGCTTCGAAATGGGCTATTTTCTTCTTAACCCAAATTTCCCAAAAATCAATTATATCATCATCCAACCATTTTTCCTCCACCCAATCACATATGCATCATTATCATTCATCCAATAACACATTTTAATTGATTTCTAACCCTAAATTCATTTCATACACAACAAATCTAAGGTTTACCCAAAAGTTAGGTTTTTATCAAACTAAACCTAAAACCCAAAGATTCAATCCACAAATCATGCTATAAATGGTACACAATAATTATTTAGCAAGTTTAATCACTTGCCTCGGGTTCGTAGGGTCTGAATCCGCCTTGAGATCGCGTATTTACCGTAAATCTCCACTTTCTCTCTCTTTTCTCCTTCCTTTTCTTCTTCTTTCTTCTTCTCTCCTTCTTTCTTTCTATTTCTCTTTCTTTCTTTGGAGAATTATCTCCCGTAGGCTTAATAAGCCTATTCTCCCAAGATACACATCTTTAAATGATAATACACACTTTAAATGACTCGGTGACTTTAATTCGAGTCAAACGGTCCTAATTTATTTCAGAACCTAATTAGACACCAAGTACAATCATTTTGACTTTCTCGACCCTTACAGACACAACTACACCCTCAGAATCGTCGTTCGATACACTTTCTAACGACTCCAAGTTTTGACCTCAAGTGCCAAATTTAATTATTCTCCAATAAAATATTATTTATTTCTCCTAAAATAACTAAATCGTTGTCTCCAAGACCTAGGGTTGTTACAGATGATTTATGGCACGCGATGATGGTTGAGTTGCACGGTTCATGGTTCATGATACATCCTAGAGGGGATAAAATGTATCAAGATATGCGACAACAGTATTGGTGGAGTGGGATGAAGACAGACATTATTGATTTTATTTCCAAATGCACCACTTGTCAGCTGGTGAAGGTGGATAACAAAAAACCAGTTGAACTTCTTCAGCCATTAGAAATTTTAATATGGAAATAGGAGAGTCTTTATATGGATCTCATCACGGGATTGTAAACATCATAAAGGGATCATGATTCCATTTGTATTATTATGGATAGATTGACCAAGGTGGCTCATTTTCTTCCAGTACGGAAAGATTACGCAACAGAGCAGTATGCCTAGATATTTATTGTCTAGGTTGTGAGATTACAAGTGCTTTCGATAGATATTATTTTTGAAAGAAGTATGCCTAGATATTTATTGCTGAGATAGTGAGATTACAAAGGGTTTTGATAGATATTGTTTTCAACAGGGGCAAAATCTTTGTGTCTCACTTTTGGCATAGTTTTCAGGAGGCTATGGGTACGGAGTTACATTTGAGTACAGCATACCATCCGCAGACAAATGGACAGACTGAGCGGACAAATCAGATACTGGAATACATATTGAGGATGTGTATCCTAGATTTTGGAGGAGATTGGGAGAAGTACCTTCAGCTGGTGGAGTTTTCTTACAACAACTCTTATTACTATTGGCATGGCACCATTTGAGTCATTATATGGCAGACCTTGTTATTCACCCGCTTCTTGGTTAGAGGTGGGGGACATTAAACTTTTTGGACCAGAGGTTATACACGATACTTCTTCCAAGATTGATTTAATTCGTAGTCGTATACGGATAGCTTAAGACAAGAAGAAGATTTATGCAGATGCCAATAAGTCCTTTAAGATATTTTATGCGGGAGATCAGGTGTTGATACGAGTATGTCTATGAAGGGGATCATGAGGTTCAGAAAGAAAGGGAAGTTGGTGCCAAGGTACATAGGGCCATTTCCTATTATTGAGAGGATTGGGCCTGTTGCATATAACTTGGATTATCGAAGTACTTGCACTGTCTGCATGATGTGTTCGATATTTCTTCGCTGAGATGATTTCTCCAAGATGAATTCGCTTACACTCACATTGCGTTAGATGAGATCGATTTGCATCCTGATATTTCTTATGAGGAACAACCTATTGCTATATTAGACCGTAGTGAGAGATGATTGAGGTCAAAAGTAGTTCCACCTGTACGAGTGCAGCGGGGACATCATAATACTGATGATTCTACCTAGGAGCATGAGGATCGGATGCGCGAGAGATATCCAGAGTTATTTCTACCAAGTATTTTTTTTGGATTTCGTGATGAAATCCCATTATAAGGGGAAAATATGTAACACTCCATTTTTTTATGAATATTTAAAATGGTATTAATTGATTTCGTGATGAAATCCCATTATAAGGGGAAAATATGTAACACTCCGTATTTTTATGAATATTTAAAATGGTATTAATTGAATATTTATTATGATGAATATAATTGGATAATACAGAGAGAATAAGTAATATGCCATTGTATGTTAAGTCGATAGTGATAAATACGATACGTATGAGAATTTAGTCAGGGCAAGTGTATGACTCATGTTAGAACTTAAATATGGGGATTAAAATAGAAGTGAAATATAAGTAACCCATATGGTTATTTCTAGTACATAAAAGTGTTCGAAGGGGATAAAACAGTCAGAAAACTATATTCTGATGTCGGTGTAGGTTCCCGGGTCACTTTTGGGCCAACTCGGTGTTCCAAAAGTCATTTTTAGACCTTTAACTTCTAGTTTAATAAGAAATAGGGGATTCATCACTTTATAATTGAATTTTGAGTTAGAGAAAATGGTTATTATAAGAAACAAAGAAGATAAAGTTATAAATGAGGCATAGGAAGAGTCCCTTATAATTGAGTATGATTGTTGAAAAAAATAGGATTGTTTTAATGGAAAGTTCATGGATATCATTAAGGGTTTATTCGAGAATGATATTAGAGATTATTGAATTTTAGTCATGATATAAAAATTTGTAGAGAAGCAATTTTATAAAAGGGTTTTTCTGGTTTTTTAAAATGATGAACATGGATTATGGTTATTATTATATTTGTATAGAAAGATGATGAAAAACAAAGGTTTGTTTGGTGAACATAAGATAAAAATCAGCCTCAATTTTTTATGCGAATTCAAATGGATGCCATTTTCAATATGCTTTTAATTAGAGTGAGATCCATTTATGGATGGAAAGTTATGTGTCTTATCTTTCCATTGAGATTTGAATCAGGTCATTTGAACTTTTGTATAGGGAGAAATCGCGATTTTACTACAGGGTGTTTAATCTATCTGCAAATTTACGACCCAATTCGGTTGCTCACAACATGGCAATTTTGTTAGTTTAGGGGTAAAACCTTAAATAAATTATTGGAACCATAACTTGAGTAGTTTGGGATTATGGAAAAACTAATGGAATACCAATAGTGTATAATTGAGATATATGGGTAGTCGAGGAGTCGAAATTATAGACAAGAACCTATCAAAAATTATTGAACATAGTAGCGTACAAGAATCAGATGGGGTTATGTAGAGAATTGAGATGAACCCAAAATTTGGATTAGTAGAATAATGTGATCTTAACCACTGAAATTATAAAGGAAATGATTAGAACTCTTAGAATAGCGAGTGATATTCGTAATAAATGGGAATAAAAAGTAAAGTGTGAAATAATAGTACATTAAATAATTGAGATATATATGGGATGTACTATATGAATATACATGGGTTGGGTGAATGCCTATTATGTATGATTCTTATCTGTATAAGCATACCTACGCTGCCTGTTATCCTGGGAGGTCACACGCAGTGGACGATACCACCTTAGCGACGACAGCAAGGTCTGTATGTGTGACCCAAAACATAGAACTTAGGGTTGACCACAATTTGACTGTACGATAGTGTGATCAGTCATTTGGATGTGTTAAATATGTGCATAGTCCAAAGGCTTAGGACTATATTCGCCTCCATTGTGTTTTTATTCATCTATGGTTCGAGGTTCCATTCCAAAACGGTAGTCCTTATTATTACGTGAGGTGCATACGGACTCAATAGTAGAGTATGTCACATCGTGAGTTATATCTCTAGGGATGCTGTGTGTGTGTGTGTATATATATATACTTTTGATTATTCTACTCTGTTGTGTGTAGTAGAAGATATAGATTGTGAATGTCTAAATTAGAAATAAGTTTGTAAAAGTTAATAAATAATGTGGCGATTATAAATCTGGTAAAAAGGTAAGTAATCTTTTTTCGTATCGTATGGGAGATACGTAAGGGATAAATGACTATTAGATATTATTAGTGGAGTATGTGGGTTAGTTAGACGGGTATCTTAACTAGGAAGAATATCAGGAGACGTTAGATGTGCACAATAGAATGAGAGGTGAGGACTCATGTGAGAGCACGCACATCTAACATGGATATTTATGTTTCTCAAATTTGTTTAAAATGTTTTAGGGCGTGATCCTTTGCAAATCGTTTTCAAAACATTTTAGATGTCCAGCCACTAGGCCACCAAATTTCGCAGTTCATTCCAGGTTAACATGCTGCAGTTGTTGTGGAAGCTGCATGACCTCGTGATTAGATTATTCCATTTCCTATTCGTTTTAGAATAAGTTCTCAGCTATTTGATTCGAGCATTTTTCTCTTTGTTTAGTCAACAGTTATGACTATTCAGTATTTCCTTTTGTATTTCAGACATTTTGTCTCAGTATTTCTTTAGGGATATTCTATGGGTTTGGGTAATGAATTTTATTCAAGTGATTTATCCAGTTATTATTTAGTGAATGTTGTTACTATTATGAATGTGATTGATGAATATTCAATTGTATTATTGTTAATTTAAGATAGAAAGGAAAAAGATTTTTATAATTGGCACCAGGCTTAATAGGTTATTAGTAATTAATATGTTTTCAGCAGTGATGCTAAGGATGATCCATTTTTGTAACCTATTTAATTATAATAATGAATTGATCACCCAGGGTTTTAATTAGCGGGGTGTCACACAGGCTTCATCCTAGCTAATCTTTTGGCGCAACTCTGGTGCTTAACTCCCTTGAGGCTCGTATGTAGTCCCATTGGAGGCATTTGCAAGATATGCAACACGAATTCTATAGTTTACTCGAGTCTTCTTATTTTTCTTATTCGGAATCACCATATACTCTTCTCATCACAAGGTTCTCCATGAAGGTTTGTTTTTCCCTCTGAGGTATTTCAATTGTAGCAATGTTATACCCCATAATTTTAATGTGTAATTAAATTAATTAAATTGCAAAGTTTTAATTATTAGTAGTGACTTGTGACGTCACTAGTTATAATTCCTATATTTCATATAGTTTATGAGTGAATATTTTTATTCTAAATTGGAATCGTATTTAATACACGGTAATGAATTAATAATTATTTAATAAATAATTTAATCATTGACTTCGGACTTGTACCATGTGGCAGATTAAGATGTTTAGTATGGTAGTTAGGGTTGACTTTGGGGACATATAGAATATAAATTTATGACTTATAATGTTGGGTTTTAAGCCAATGGGTTAGAATATGACTTGGGTTAGTTTTTGGGCCATTTAAAGTTGAAATTGGGCTAATTTGGTTAGGTTTTAGATTAGGCGTAAGCCTAATTTCGTGTATGCTTGGTCATTAGAGTGTTTATACTTAAAGAGAAAACCCTAAAGACTAGAGAGAAAGAGATAACTTGGAGGCAAATTGGAGAAGAAGAATTAGGGCATTGAGCTTGGAATTAACCTTTAGGTTTGAGGCAAGCTTACTTAGTATATTAATATATTTGTTTCTGTGTTATATTATAATTGTAGTAATCTAAAATTTAAGGTAAATGAAATGTTATTATTCATGTTAAGGATTTAAGAAGCATTTGGTAGAATTATTCACGAAAATTTGATTGTTTTGAATCGAAATTATTAGGATGTTGTTATATACTGTAAATCAATCCAAAGTGCCTTGATAAGTGAATGAATTTGATAACAAATTTGAGTCTAATTGATTAAATATTATAAACAATATAGTGTTCTTGGGTGAAAGTGAAATTTATCCCTTTAAATCATGTCGGAATCATGTGAAAACCTTAGTTACAGGTTGGAATTGATGGTGGGACAAATATGTATGAAGGAATTTTGGTTTAGGATTTATTATAGGCACGGAAGTGAAGTTTTAAGGTTATTGATGGCATATTTGGGGAGTTAGAGAAGAAGATATGTGAATCTCGTTTCAACAAGTCGTTCGAATGACTTTAAGGATCTAATTTGAACAAACATAGGAATATCGTTTGAACGACTTCAAACGACTTTGAAAACATGAAGTTGTAGAAAATTAAATTACGAACTCGTGGGAGCTAGTTTCATATTATTCTGATTTTTGAAAATTTTTATGAATATTTTAAGAAGAGTGCACAATATTGAAATTTTGGATTGGTGATTTGGTTTGGGCTTTATGTTAATATTTGTTGAATGGAATTTGGGGAATAAGACTAGGTTAGTTTGACATTTATGTTGATCTTGGGATAGTTTAGGATAACTTCCAACTTAGTGAAATTATTGTAGGAATATATGAACATTATGTGTTAGAGGTGGGAACTTATTGGGTGATAATTTGGATAACTAATTAAGTGAGAAATTAAGTTAGGTGATCTAGTTAATATTTAGTGACCTTTTTATGAGTAGATTACTTATTTTTTGTTAGGTTCAACATAACGGGTATTCGTACTCGAGGGATATGTACTAAATGGTATATTCTTATGGACCGTGCGATGACGCCACTTTGGTATCCCAGCAGATAGAGATGGGTTATACCTTGGGTCATACTACGGTGAGCAATGCAACATTATTTTACCATAGGTCGGGCGACGAAACCACTTTGGCATTTCGAAAAAGAGCGATGGGCTTACCTTAAGCCATGCGACGAAGTCATTTCAATACTTCAGTAGATGGATATGATGTGCACCCGTTGGGCGGCGGCACCACTTCATTATCCCGAAAGAGAGTGATGGGCTTATGATAGTCCGTCCGTGCGACGGTTCCACTTTGGTACTCCGGTAGATAGACATGAGTTTTACCCTGGTCAGGCAACGGTGCTATTTCGATCCTGAAATAGAGAGACAGGCCTACCCTGGGTCTTACGATGGCGCCACTTTAGTACTCCGGTAGTTAGTTATAAAATAATTAGCGTGGATCGCACCTATGTAGATGTAGACTTAGAGAATGCTTGTATTCTTTGATATGTTCATATATTGGATATGTATAAAATATTTAATAATGTAACCTTTACCTTAATAACACTTACATTATGGGGATGTTCAAGACCATACTTCTCGGATATAGTTGGTACTTGAGATGTATAACATGGTTAAAAATCTAATATGTACTTGTACTCAATTAATATGAATAAGATGTAATCACATGATACATATAGGTTTTGGGATTAGAAGCATGTGATACTTAGGTTTGTTTAGGTTGGGATAACTGATTGAGGGTGAAAAGTAGCGCGTGTCAAGACGCTAATCGTTGTTTTCGTTTCACCGCCTCAATACAAAAACCGAAATTACGACTGCACTTGCGATACAAGTATAGCGGTAAGTCGGGTATCGAAAATCCACAGAGACGAGTTGCTAGAATTTATAGGATTTAATACTCCTAAAATAAAAGTGTAAAAGATGATAGGTTGGAAATAAAGAAAAGGGAAAAATTAAGAAGTTAAGTCTAAACTAGAATTAATAAAACGAGAGTCAGGATCGTGTCCCCACCATGGGCTAAACAACTAATAATTAGAATTTCGGTTCAAAAACATTTAACCGAGCATTTTCAATTAAGTATAAACATCACACAATAAGGAATTTAACCCAAAGTTGCGAGATTAAACATTTAACAGAAAATGGTCACACGCATCTTAAATTCGGATTATCGCTATAAACACTAACGTTGCGTGACAAAGAAAGTTAAACGCATAATAATCCGACTTTAATACGCGAGGTTTCAATTAAATGCAATTTTACACAAAACCTAATTTTCGGAGCTCAACGCCCATAAATGGCGAAAACGCAATCCCAACCCATAAAACTACTCACTACACATGATTAAACTAAGTAAAATAACTAATTACCAAAGAAAACAAGAATTAAACTATCAACAACTAATAAATCAAAGCAATAAATCAAGAGAACAAAGCTTAAACAAAGAATAGCAAATAATATAAATGGAGGGGAAGATGAATAGTAACTTACACAACCCAAATGGTGTCAACCCTAGGAGAGATAAGCCAAACCCATAAATCCCCTCCTATCTAACCTAAAATGAAAATATATCTTCCAAAGAAAAGCCCCCAACATTCTATTAATACCCCAAAATAAACCCCCAACAAAACCAACCCAAAAAACCCAAAATAAGTCAATTTTCGTCCATATCTGATGGGACCGGTCGACCTCATGTTTGGGACCGGTCGACCGCACTTTTGGAATTTGCCTTGGGCTGGAGGCAGCCCACTTTTCCACTCCGAACCAATTTTGACGCGTTGCACGGAAACGGCCATAACTCCCTCATACGGAATCAAAATGAGGCGTGGTCAGAACCGACGCGAAGCTAATTCAATTATCTACATGATTATGTTTTGAAACCCTACAAATTATGCAGTATGAAATTACCAAAATGCCCTTGAACTAGAAGAAAATACCGAAACCTTCCGGAAATGGGCATAACTTCCACATACGGAGTCAGAATGACGCACGGTCAGTGGCCAAGGAAAGATAATTTGATGATCTACATGTTCATAACTTAATTCCATAAAAAATAGTGAGTTTAAAAAGACCAAATTTCCCTTGAAGTAGCATTCGACGACGGAACTTCTCCGAAATGCAACCGAACCTCACTTTTAGCATTCCAATACCTACAAAAGCACAAATAACCCCTGCAAAGCATGTATATATCCAAATCCAAGGTTGTCTGGTTAATGAGCATAATTATAGGCATTTAGGACCGTAAAAGTGCTAGAATGCATAAAGATAACGGGCGGAAATATGCAATATTCGATACGAATCACACCCCCTAACTTAAACATTGCTAGTCCCTAGTGATGAAACAAGCAAAACTAGTCCACAGAAGGAAATACAAAACGTATATATGCATCGAAATATAATTGCCACCTTCGTAGGGAAAACGATTGCATTTAGCATATGCAATAAGTCGTTAAACCCCTAAGTTACCCTAGTGGACGAGTGTCGTCTCGTGAGGGTTTTCGGGGATGATACCCACAAACATCATATGGTTTCCTCAAAATATGCCCAAACCAACGTGCGACAAGCCCAACAATGGCGAAAAGGATTTCATACGCATTATTAGCAAAGTGAATGAATTCACACAAAAGTCCAAATTATTAACATTATAGAATGCACCTCATAGAATTGAAACCTTAAAATGTGGGAGGGGAGCGAGCACATGCAAAGTGTGATTTGGCGAAAAACTTATATAAACTGGATAAGCATTAAAGCAAGCATATATTCAATCCTCACAGGCATTACACTCATCAAGCGAATTCACTCGAAACAGGGAGGTAACACACGGAACATGCGGGCATAAAGAGTAAATGTAAATGGAAACTAGGTCGCACACATGTCACAAATGAAGAACGCTATGTATAAACTGAAAAACTGTAATCTCAATGAAAGATACCGCACATTAAAGGAGGCGAAATGCATTTTCACAGATTATCAAAACTATTTCAACTTTTAAATTACATCAACCTAAGATCACATAGGATTAGTATAGGGTTATAATGTAGGCTAGGCTAGGGTTCGAAATGAAGGAATGTATATACGGACTCAAAGTGTTCCGGATGAAAACTCGGGATAATGGGAAAATGCGGGAAATATCAAAATTGGAAAACAAGTTCCAAAAAGGCATTAAATATATCATCGGGGAGAGTAATCAAAGCTTATTGAACTATATACAACATTTACAACTTTCTCTTTCTTTTTCTTTTCTTCCTTTTTCTCATTTTCTCTTTTGTTTTCTTTTGCTTTTTGCTTTCTCTTTTTCTTCACTTTTTTCACTACTTTCTTTTCTTTACTTATCAAACTCTCATATGCCAAAATTGCAACCGACATCACAACCACATAATTCAATCCCAAGTAACATTCCAAATAAAGGTATGGAAAGTGTATGTATGGTTTAAAACTCAAATGTAGAGTTGGTTATGGGAATGGGGTTATGAAACGAAAGGCTATATTTAGGCTCAAAGAGGTTAACGAGGGTAAACATATAAGGGTGAGGTCAAGGCTAATATGGGTGATATATCAAAGAGGGCCTATGATCATTTTGCAAAGTTTACGCAATTCTCGATTCAAAACAATATATGAAAATCATGCTCAAGTAACACATTTCAAGTATGAACTCAATTAATGAACGGTCAAATGAAAGAATAGTGAGATTACCAACGAATTCAACGTTTTCAATGAGGAAAGAATAGTGTATAACACTCACAAACGACGAAAGGTACAAAGCTTACTCGGTGTAAGTATATACAATGCAACAAAAGATTACCGAGTTATAAAAATCTTAAACCAAATCAATATAACAATAAAAGTGCATGTGCTCATGGGATTAAAGTTTAATTCATGAAGTTATTCATAATATCAATAATCAAGACTAAAGTCTAATAACTTCTAAAATCGAGAACATGCATCATTGGGTTGTCTATTGGATCGGGCAATTATTGAAATTTATCATCGGAAACAAAGGCAAAATGCCCAAAAAAGGAGAAAAAATAAAGAAAATCTTTTTGAAATTTTTGAACTTTTCTAAGAAAAGCGTACTAAGTAACTAACATGTGAGCAAAAACATGGACTAAATAAAGAAATGGATAGAATATCCCACACCCCCTAACTTAAAACTTGACATTGTCCTCAATGTTATTTAAGAACCAAGTCAAAGAGAGGAAAAGAGCGATATTACCCAAACGTGGAGCGATCCCCATGAGAACAAGTCCAAAGAATCTACAAAACAAGTTAGTACCGAGCATAGCAAAAACAAATAACAAAAAGTTAACTAATTACACTAGACTAAATTAAAAAGGAAAGAAAAAATAAAAAGCTAACTATATACAACCTACTATTTAGACTTCACACTAACTGTACACTAGAAGTCAAATAGCTGAGGGTCCACTATAAGAACGATTTGACTTTGGAGGATAACTGGTGTACCCTCACATACAAGCATGCCTTCCGAAAAATATGAATTCCGTTTTAACAACGGAAGGCATGTGTAAGGCGGAAGAAATGAACCATCGCCAATTAAAAGTTTTGGTGGGACGATGGGGGGTTTGGATTGAACGGGTGACAAAAACAAGTGGGGACCGAGAAAATCCGAATATCCTCCCAATGATTTTGAAGTTGGAATGGGAGGCGGCGCACACAAAGGCAAAGATGCGATCGTGGAGGGCGACTCGAGCAAGTACTCCTCATCGGCGATAGGGTTTAAAACATTAAAGTTCGAAACCGAATCATCGGGTACTTGTTCCGGTGGGGTAATAGAGAATGAAAATGGGGATGAAATAAATTCAAACTCATGAGATGAATCATCATCGCATGAAGTTGGAATTTCAAAGGAAATAATATCATTTTCAATGAAATGTTCTTCTTTGGGGGCCAAAGAAGAAATCATTTCATTGCAAATAGATATTATGTCATTTTCATCCTCACTTTCAATATCTATTACGAGATGGGCAAAGTCTAGAATGGCTTGTTCCAAAGTAGGTACAAGTACTTCATTTGGTTCAAAACATTCCTCGACTTCAAAAGTCTCGAAAGCAAAATCGTCGTCGGACTCAAATAATAAATCCAACTCATGTTCCCACGAACGATTTTCTTCCCGATAGCGATTTTCAATTTTCTCATTTTCATACATACGCAAACCCTCACCGAAAGTCATAGGTCGAGGTGCGGATACATGAAAATGGGAACTTTGAAAATTACCATCGGACTTAAACGAAAACTCATTATTATAGGAATTTTGAAAACTATTGCAATTCATTTCAAAATTCCTATTATAAGGAGGTAAAGGCCCAAAATCATTATCATCATCATCAAAATTCCAATAACCTAAATTTTGACTTTCGTTATACTCGCCCAAAGTAATATTTGAATTTGCAAATTTTTTGGATTCTAAGTATTCACCGAAAGTCATAGGTTTGCGAGAATTTTGAGAATTATAACAAAGATTACCGAAAGAATTGGAATAAGACATGCTTACCCCAAAAATGGCTCAAGTGGCGAATTCCACAAAGTAGGTGCGCGCGAAAAGAATTCTAGCATTTCTAAGTGCTCAAATGTGGAAGTCCTGCTAAAAGTTAGCAAATAATACATATAGAAAGAAAATACTATGAAATATTAAATCAAATAAAGTCTAAAACAAACTAGTCCCCGGCAACGGCGCCATTTTCATTAAGTGCGAAAAGTAGCGCGTGTAAAGACGCTAATCGTTGTTTTAGTTTCGCCAACTCAATACAAAAACCTAAGTTACTACTACACTTGCGAGGCAAGCACATCGGTAAGTCGGGTATCGAAAATCCACAGAGACGAGATGTTAAAATTTAAGTGATTTAATACTCCTAAAATAAAAGTGTAAAAGATGATTATACACAAAAAGGGAAAAGATGCATAAAAGGGAAATAGTAATCTAGGCGAGGGAAAATAAAGCTATATTAAGAAAGTGAGTAAAAACTATAGGTTGCGTCGAATATCCATCACCCGAGTTAATTAGTATAAAATGGTTACATGGGTCGACGAGTTATTACAAATGCGTCTCGTTTCGACAGTTAATTAAATCAAGGGTTGTCACGCCCCTAAATTTGCATAAAAGTCTAATACGATTTTGGTGGCAACAAATACCTCGGAAATTACGCACGCAAGGTCGTAAGCACGGGGCATACATGATATGCCCCGTCAAATATCCTAGGCGTAATAACAAGGACAACGCACTCGAAATAGACCCGTAAACTCCATCACCAAAGCAAAGCAAAGCAACACGTCAACCCTAGGTGAGTTCAATCCGACACAACCTAATTTAACCTAGCTACAGAGCATGGTAAATGACATGTATTTAGGTGAAAGCAATAAATAAAGCAAGTAAGCTAAATTAGAAAGCAAGTAAATTAACTACAAAGCAAGAAAATAAGGAAATACAACTTAAATTAATTGGAAGAGATAATGAATAGTAACCTTACAACACCCAAATGGGGAACACCCAAAGAGAGGAGAAGATGAGCTCTCAAAATCCAAACCCTAAACTAAGTATCTAAAATGAAATATATCTTCTAAGAAAAGCCCCAAACATTCTATTAATACCCCAAAATAAACCCCCAACAAAACCAACCCAACAAAACCCAAAATAAGTCAATTTTTGTCCATATCTGATAGGACCGGTCGACCTCATGTTTGGGACCGGTCGACCGCACTTTTGGAATTTGCCTTGGGCTGGAGGCAGCCCACTTTTCCACTCCGAACCAATTTTGACGCGTTGCACGGAAACGACCATAACTCCCTCATACGGAATCGAAATGAGGCGTGGTCGGAACCGACGCGAAGCTAATTCATTTATCTACATGATTATATTTTCAAACCCTCCAAATTATGCAGTATGAAATTACCAAAATGCCCTTGAACTAGAAGAAAATACGAAAACCTTCCGGAAATGGGCATAACTTCCACATACGGAGTCAGAATGACGCACGGTCAGTGGCCAAGGAAAGATGATTTGATGATCTACATGTTGATAACTTCATTACATAAAAAATAGTGAGTTTAAAAAGACCAAATTGCCCTTGAAGTAGCATTCGACGATGGAACTTCTCCGAAATGCAACCGAACCTCACTTTTAGCATTCCAATACCTACAAAAGCACAAATAACCCCTGAAAAGCATGTATATATCCAAATCCAAGGTTGTCTGGTTAATGAGCATAATTATAAGCATTTAGGACCGTAAAAGTGCTAGAATGCATAAAGATAACGGGCGGAAATATGCAATATTCGATACGAATCAATAACTTAAAAGTAATTAAAATACAAGATGAAGATGTGTAATTATATTATCGCCCAAACTTTGTTATATTCTTATACTTCATAGACATGTTGTTTGCGTTGTTGTTATATTTATTTTTACAGGTCTTAGGCTTTGGTTGCTACTGTAGGATTGAGTTTATTCTATTTAGCAGTTGTATGGTATTAGAGTTGGTATTGTTGTACTTATTATTCCCTTACTTCTTTATATTACATGTTAAATTTTAATTTTTGTTGTATTCTAAGAATGTTACCTCATGTTTTTATTCCCATTATTTTTGTATTAGACTTGATCAATCTATTTACGAATTTTATGGGGTGTCACAAGAAGGTAGTATAATTGGTGCAGCTCCACTATGGGTTTACTTTTGCAAGCATGAGCACTATGTGTCGATGAGTGACTAAGAGTCCCATCAACTATGTGGTGATCTGGTAGGTAAGCCTTTATTTGTATCTTTCGTTACTCTGTCACTAATATATTCTTTCATGTTTGTGCAATTACGAGTTTATGAGGTCTTTGGACATCATCAAGATTCTTTAAGGGCATCGGAAGAGGACAATTGGCCTCGCCAGAGGAGATGGAGGCAAGCCAATCAGAGTGAAGGATTCTATGCATATAATCAGAGAGAGATAAGAACTTTCTTGAGTGGGCTAACCAAAGAGACATATGCACCCCTTTTTCATTTTCTTTGTAATTTTTGCATTTTTCATTTTCTTATCCATCTTTTTGGATTACAGGTCACTTTTTCCCCTAGACTATGTCCCGTGAGCGTTGAGCTACGAATAGGACTATCACTTAGACTACCTATTGATTTATTCTTTACACTAAGAGGGTCGTAACTTTCGATCTTGGGGTGATAGTTATTCATCACTGGACACATTTGTCCAGATTGTCTCCAACGGTGGTGCCTTCTTTCGGGAAGAGAGAATCGCACCATCTCTCTCCTAATGAGTTAGTGGCATACACCAGGGGAGTCCCAGTGGTAAGTGAAAATTTTGACTACAATGTGCCTTATTTTGTCTTGATGATAGAGAGGTTAATTCTTGCGGTCTTACCAGATAGAGAGGGTCAGGGTTAAAGAAAGACTCCTCAAGCGAATACCTCGGTTCCTCCTTAAAAAAGACCTTCTACTGGGTTTATTGCGGTATTTGACGAGTCCTCAGATTTGTCGATGGTTATATGTGTCCCTAATGTATCAATACAGTTTACTGGGGATGACGAGGTCCAATATGAGGCGTTTGTTCCTACTTCTCACCCATACTTCTCCATATTAGCGGGAGTTTAGGTATGCAATGCTTTTTTTTTTATCTTTACATTCTTTAGATAGAATTCTAATGGGTTGATCTCTTTTATTGCAAGCATTTACCATCCCTCGTGCAGTATTGGAGAAGTTATCGTGATCTATGGGATTATACTTGACTTTCATTCGTAAGATATCCAGTGGTAGAGGATGCCTCAAATCATTTCTTTTATAGCGATGGAGGTCATTCTACTAGTGGTGCACCCATGGAAGATGTTCATGAGTCTTCACGGAGGGTACATCCCCAACATCGAGGTCCTACATGTTCAGTGGTTCCTCGGGGAGCTCGATGATTCTAAAGGGTGAATTGACACAAGCGACAGTTTTAGACTCCAATAATGAGGTGGAGGATAGTGGATGTTCTTCCTTTGGGGGACATGGTGGCCATTTTTGGATTATTTTTCTTGTTTTATGCTTATTTTCTTAGTATTAAAAGGAGTCATCCTTTATTCCTAGAACAGTTTGTATTAAAAAAATGAAGGAATGGTTTTATTTTGAGGAATGTTATTTATTTTTCTTCATTGAATTATTTATTATTTCATGACAAATTAATCATGACATGTACATGAGGTATATATATAAAAGACAAAGTATAGGATCAAAATGGTAAAAAATCGTATTTCTACAATTTCATATTTATTTATTTTCTATTTTCATAGCATGTTATTCCAATTAGATTATGGATCTATAGGCATGCAAGAGTAATTGAAAGATTCTAGATTTTACCTGATGATCGATCGGTCTTAGGGTCATTTCAAGACAATCGGTTAGTCCCCTCTCCCTATAAATAGAGGAAGATTTCAGGCTTGGAAGCCCACACCTTCATATTTTGTTTCTCATAGTCTATATAAAATATTAATTTCTCCTTATAGTTTTCTTGAAATGGATCTCTCACATTCTGATTATCAAACTGTCCTTAACTGACATGTAGAGTTCTTCATTCATAGTTTTAATGATTTTTCTCCTGGTCTTAGATTGCTATGGTCTGTTTCTTTTTTTGTCTTGGAGAACCATCACTATTAATTATTCCTTCTTACAGGTTTTTTCTCAATTATGGTATCCATAGGATCATCTTTTCTTCTTTGCATTAGAGGAAACTTGCCCCAATCTTGAAGATTACAATTTCATGATGGGGTATAGTATAGACCAACGTATAAATAAGCCTTATTTAAACCAAGGAGGAGTCTTATCTCTCTCTGAACTATTAGAAGTGGACCACCTCACTAACTGTGAATTCTTTACTGAGGAAGGGATCGATCACATCGTGGTTACTGGCTTCTTTCTGTATGATATTCCTAAGAGAATGCACTTGGGAGCATGAAAAGTTAATTTAGCTTTGGCTCAAATATCTCAATATTTTTTGATCACGGGTACTACCTGCATTGACATTCACTTAGTGGACATACTCTTGGATATGAATGACGGTAAAATCCTAATAACTTTAATATTAGGTGGGACCATCAATGATTTGTCATTTTATCATTCTAGATAATTCTCTTATTTTCGAGGAATCCCCTTGCTTCTATTTATGTTGCTTTTGTTTATGTTTCTTTTGGAAAGTTTGAGTCTGGTCAAGGACCCCTTCTCTTCTCCCTATTAAATGGTTGATTTTGTTACTTGTGAGTTACTTATCTATTTTATGAAGACTGAAGGAGAGAGGGTTAACTAATTATTCCATTGGTACTTCCCATAGAGACCAACTATAGTACTCTCCTATCTATGGGTTTGTTCCCTTACATCTGCATGTGTGCCTTACAATTCACGTTTTTAAATTTCCCTCAATGCGTAATGAATCAGTATGGGAAATTCCTCTCAGTTTGGATCAATTGAATCTTGTTAAACATATTTTCCTGAACCTGGTAAGGATAATTTCTAACTTTTGGATGAATGATATTCCTTTGTTCCTTCCATTTTTGCCTGGCTTATCCGATTATATGGAAATGCACTTATCCGAGGAGTATTTTTATGTTTATGGGAGAATACTAGAGATGCTGTAATTTTGAGGGATATGGTCCTCCATTGGCTCTTTGGATAAATATATCAGGCTCTGAGAAAGTTCGAGGAATTGCTTTATTGCAGGATTGGGGTGCAAATTTCTTCAGTCATATGAGATTTAACCAGATGGAGATAAGTGATAGCAGTAGTTCTCATGACGTGAGTATCTCCGTGGAAGAGTATTTTAATTCTTCGAATAGTGTGCCAGTAATTATCCTTAAGTATATTTGTGTAGCTTTATGGAAATTTATTTTTTTCGATGATGATGATGATGATGATGAATGTACTTTTATAATTAAAGTATTTATTTTAATGAAAAATGATTCCTCGTATGGGCCTCAAACCTTTCTTTGTCATCCTATGACTCTACAATCGGTTCGTTAGGGATCTTAAAAGAAGAAATAAAATAAAAATAGAAAGACCTTACCCACGGAGGGGTGTTATTTTGTTCATCGAACTTGTGAGGGTTGGCTATGTACCTCCGTTATATGGTAAGGTAGACTTATTGGTGGTTGAGGAATTTTTTTTTTTAATTTATGGAGGATCAAATCGTATGTAGTTATTATTTTTAGAATAATTATCTCAATATATTAATTTTCACAAACATATTTCTCAAACCTATCTAAATCAGTCGGTTAGTCTAGTTTTATTCTTTCAAGGTCGGATAAGAGGTCGCTACCTTCGGATAGGATCTTCTTCACTGCATATGGCCCTGTCTAGTTAGGAAAAAACTTTCTTCGGGGATACCATATGGGCTTTAAGACATCTTTCAATACTAAGTCTCTTTATTTAACTCCTTTGTCCTTGACTTTCTTGTTAAAAGCCCTAAAAATTCGTTTGTGCTATCCCTATATGTAGTAGCGTGATAGTAGCCATCGTGCGTCCAGTAATGCCAGCTCTTCGTATTATCTCTTTGCGTAGTCAACTTCAGAGATTTGGTTCTCAAGTAAAACTCTTTAGCAATGGATTTACATCTCTATTAATAACATTTTTTCCATCCCATATATAAGTGAGTAGGGTGTGGCTTTCGTAGGTGTTCTGACACTGGTTCGATATCCCTAAAGTGCATATAGAATCTCATCATCCTAATACCAACATCTTTCGATAATCTTATTTAGTATCACTTTCAAAAAAAATTACCCGATTCAACAACGCCATTGGTTTATAGGCATTATAGAGAAGACTAATGTCTATGAATTCTCTATTCTACAATGAGTTATGTGACCTCTTCCTCAAAATGCATTCCATTATCAAATATCATCTTAAAAGGTACACCATTTTTGCAGATTATATTCTTCAGTATGAATTGGGCCACTTTCTTGGCATTCAGCACAACTTATGAATTAATGGTCATTGAATTCTTTTTTAGTTACCTACCTGATGATGTCGATTACTCTAACCTCTTTTTCAGTGTACGTGTTTTTAATTTTCAAGATGGCTTTGATTTTGGTTGGTTCCACCTCAATCCCCTTCTCGCTGATGAAGAATCCTAGCATCTTTCCTTTAATATCTTCGAAGACACATTTTGGGGGATTTAGGAGCATGTGATAAATCTTTAGTCTTTCGAAGAATTTTCTTAATGGAGGAACATGACCTTACCATGTCTTAGATTTGATAATCATGTCATGCACATATATTTCAAATATTTTTACCATGTCTTACGTCAAGGTAGTATCACCTCGTTGGTAAGTTGCACCAGCATTCTTGAGTTCGAGCGGTATCACAGTGTCACAAAAGGTTCCTTATAGGGTAGTGAAAGTCATTTTATTTTGATCATTTATTTGTGTGGTGCATCTTGATTTCATTGTAGCCGGCAAATCCATCCATGAAGGACTTCAAGATGTGATCATCGGTGATGTCAATGATCATATGTATGTTTGGCAATGGATAATAATCTTTGGAAATGGATTTATTCTAGTCTCTATAGTCAATGCATATCCTTACCTTCCCTAGTATTTTAGGGACATGTATGATATTAGTCAACCACGTCGGGTATTTGACTACTCTCAGAAAGCCTACGCTAAGTTGTTTCATCACTTCTTGAGCTTGAAATACCATTCAGGCCTGAGCCTTTCAAGTTTTTCCTTGACTGTCTTAAACTCTAGATTGGTGGGTATGCGATGGACAATGATTTTGAGATCATTTCCTAACATATACGCGTAGGACCAAGCTAATACATAATTTTATACTTTGAGTATTTAAAGGAGTCTGGACTTTTCTAGATCATTTACAGAAGAACGTATCTATATTTGTTTGATCTCATCTAGAGACCCTAAATTAACAATTTTTATTTCATCAATGAGTTGTGCGCTATTGGATTGTTTGTCATTAAGCTCTTTTAGATAGTCTTCCAATTCTTCATTATGTATATTAAATTCTTTACTTTGATATGAACATTTATCATCATCAATGTTCTATACACAAGGATACTCAAAGTTAAAATTTACTTCTTACATGAAAGGATTTATATGGTCGAGTATTTATGGTGTCCCATCTCAATTCCATGGTGTGGACATTGCAGTAGCAAGTTATTGAATCGCTCCAAATACATCCACAAGGCTTCTCCCTCCTTTTAGCTAAATGTGTTGATGGCGTGACGTATGGGAAAGAATTTTTGCAAGAAGGTGACACTCATTTGGATCCAAGTGGTTATTGATACGACGCAAATATTGGGTATTTCACCCGTTAACCTACGCGTTATTAGCTCCCTCGGGTATCTTAATCCCTATACTTATGCTCGTTAGCCAGACAACCACGGATTTCTATGTTAACATGTTTTGCAGGGGTTAATTGAGCTTTTGTAGGTATTTAGGTACTAAGTATGAAGTTCGGACGCGTTCCGCTCGATTCCCGTACACAATCGCACGTTCAAGGGCATTTTAGTCATTTTACAGATTGGGCACCTGGACCAACATCTTCATGGAAGTTGTAGCCCTCCTCGCAAGCTTCGCGTGGCCGCAAACGGTGCGCGATTCCGATTCATAACGAAGAAGTTACGGCGATTTTAGCGGAGGAGAAATGCAAGCCAAAACAGGGGAAAATGCAGTCTGCCCCTGCTTGGTCGATCGATCGACCAAAGGGTAGATCGATCGACCCTTCCCATTTTTGCCCCGTCTTATATGGTCGATCGATCGATGATTTGGTAGATCGATCGGCCCCCTGTTTTTCAGCAGATATTTTGCATTTCTTTTCTCTTTTCTTTTCTAATTTAATTCCCACTTGGTATATAAGCCAATGTTGATGTAATAAACAGGAGAGAACGTTTTTAGCTTAGTTTGTAGTTAGGGTTTGGGTTTTTGATTGGTTTTTCTTCTTCCCCTCTTGGATTGACACACTAATTGGTTGTAAGATTAACTATTCATCTTCCCTCTCCATTAATATAGTTGTATTCCATTCTTTCCTTGCTTTCTAGATAGATTTACATGCTTTCTAATTAGGTTTATTGTGTTTATTTATTGTTTTTCTAGTTTAATTTAGTTAATTCATTATGTACCCTTAGATAAATAGGGTCGGGATTGTTTTCCGCCATTTTCGGGCCCCGAGCTCCGAAAACTAGGTTTTGCGTAAAATTGCGTTTAATTGAAACCTCGCGTATTAAAGTCGGATTATTATGCGTTTAACTTTCTTTGTCATGCAACGTTAGTGTTTATAGCGATTATCCGAATTTAATCCGCGTGTGATCATTTTTCAGTTAAATGTTTTATCTCGCAACTTTGGGTTAAATTCCTTCTTGCGTGATGTTTATGCTTAATTGAAAATGCTCGATTAAATGCTTTGGAGCCTTAATTCTAATTAGTAGTTGTTTCAGCCCGTGAATGTGCGTATGCGATCCCGATCCTCGCTTTACTTTAATTTAGCTTTAACTTCTCTTTTCTTTTGTTACCACAACCACCCTATCACCTTTTTTTATTTCTTTTACACCATTTTTATTCCTGAAGTTATAAAACAATTAAAGTCTAAAATTCAATCACTCCCTGTGGATTTTCGATACCCGACTTACCGTTCTACTTGCTTGTCAAGTGTAGTTGTAGTTTAGGTTCTTTTGCATGTCGAGCGGGAGCCGAAATCAACGATAGTGTCCCTACACGAACACTCGGTTTCACTCGCATCAGTTATGGATTCAGGTTCTAATTATTTAAACCAACTCTTAGCTTTGTCTTTCGACGAGAACAGAAGCAATTTAAGTTTTACAATCTTGTCAGTGAGCTGTTAGTACTTAATGGTCCCACAAATTTCTTCAAACTTATGCACATGAAGGTAGAGATCCTCTTTTTCAGTGCCAAGAAACACAAGTAACAATTGGATTGTTCTTGAATGGAATTGAAAATTATTCGTGGTATGTTCGGGTAGATGTATACACTCAGCTTTACTAGACCTGGTGGGATAAAGGTAATCTTTAAGGGCACGTGGTGCTAACTCGTCTGCCATCTCGGTGAATATAAAAAATCTACCTACGTAAGTATCAGGAATGCTAGACTCCACAGTCGACAAACGACCGGTATGATCTCGAAACCAACTTCGTATACACTAAGATCACTTGAATTCTTCTCTTCTTTTTTCTTTTGAACTTTTTCTTTTTCCTTTTTTTGTGAAGAAAATTTTAAAAAAAATATTTGACTCAAACCACATAATTCCTAGCTAACGCAAAGCAAATTGAATTATCTAATTTAGGTGAGGGAAATTTCACTTTTAAATTTAGTTTTCCCGAGATAAATCGACGACATCAGGGGTCTCCGAATTAATCTCCCTAATTAGACATCTCCTACTCTTTGACAAGGGAGAATTTAAAATATGGCCAACTACGGTTATCGCCTCAAATCCCGCTTTTTCCTCCAGATAGGTGGTCGGTATAAAGACACATTAAAAACTACCAATTCTAGACAAGGTGAAATGGGATCGATTTGACAAGTTTGCGTTGGAATAACTTTTAATTCTAGCCTAGTTAAGAGGTTTCCTATGAGCTATGTGATATCGTAAAGCCAATGTCTAATTGATTTTAAATTAAATGTGATGGCTCAGGATATGCAAATGCTTGGATAATTAGTGATTTTAGGGTCAAGGAAGGGTGATGAAATCCCCACCTTATCTTTCACACGGGTTTTGCCCTTAAGTCAATTTATGCAACGTGCTAAATTAAATGCGAAATTAAACCATATAGGAGCACACAAAAATGTACCTTCGGCATGGACTTTTTACGGCCACTTGTTTACGTCGGGCCGAAGTTTTAGTTAATGTGGATCGGAAGGAAACATCGCCTACATTCAGTCGACCTCGAGAGTTCCTTGTACTCGTGGCAAGATTGCACAAGTTTTCTTTATGTTCACTCACCGTCACTTTTTCCGAATTTTTCTTCACTTTTTCCCTTTTTTTCTTTTTTTTTGAATGTGCTACTGAAAAAATAAAACTACACCAAACGTGAAGTGCGACACAAAAAAATAATAATAAAGAAAAGAAATAAACACGACATGCACATTATTGGTGTATTTACTACAAAATAAAAATAACTAAGCACACTTTGTGAAACAATTTTTTTTAGGGTCTTCTTACTGAAAAAACGATTCTGGAAATTTCCAAGAATATATATATATATATATATATATATATATACACATTCGAATTTTTTCAAATTTTTATGTATTTTTGTTTTAAACTAGTTCTAAATATACTATTGACTAGAAAAGAATGCTTAGATCTAGGGGATTTTTTTCACAATTTTTCTTTTTACTTTTTTTTATGAAACCTTTTTTTTACTTACAAAAATGCGAAAAGTAAGAAAAACTAGTCCGAAAGTCACAACTTCTTTAAAAAAATTGAACAAATCCTAGGCAATGACGCCAAAAACTTGTTGTCAATTTTTAACATACTGCAAGTGAACAGGCTATTATAGAATAGCGAGTGTAAGTACGGGTCGAACCCATAGAGATTTATCAATTTTTTCGTTCAAAATAATTGTGACTGTCCGACTAGAGAAAATGGGTGTAGAGAAGATATGTAATATTAAACTAAGCTAACACAATTAAAAAGTGCGACTACGAAAAATATAAACCAGTGTGTGAGAAATTAGGACATTGGATCCATTTATCACGTTTAACTAATATTATGCAATAATTTAAACTCGTCATTCTCGATTTTATAATTAAAATTAAACTTACTCTCGCCTTATTTAATTCAAAAAATAACACAGTTAAGTTCACAATCAAATTTAACGTCTATACATTTAGACGGCTAAAATCTCTATTCCATTAAAAAGTTCACTTTTAAATTTTAAAGTATAGCCTTTAAGCATGGACTATCGAAACAATTGACTCCAAGCATAATCCATCAAAATTACTCACACTTAAAACTAAAAATATGATTTTTTTTTTCCAAACAAGGCCGAAGGTTTAAAACACACTCACGTGTCGTTTTAAATGAGTACCGAATTTTTAAAACCTTTATCACATATCAGGATCAAAGATGAATTTAAATTAGGCACAATATTAATCAAACATGATAAATTTCACCTAGTCCTAGTAATGAAATTATGCTAGCATAATTGAAGACATAATAAAATTGCAAGAATAAATACTAATTTTCATTAATAAAACAACTTACAATTGTTGTGCCTTACAAATAAACTTGACAAAATTCATCCCACAAAGATATAATTCTTGGCCCTCAAATATAAATAAAAACTCTCAAAATAAAACTACCAAAAACTATTCTAAAGTGGCTCTCTACGATTTTTTCTCCCCCTGAAATGATGATCCCAAGGGTCTTATTTATAGGCTTAGGAATGAGGTATTATGATTTTGGTGAAACTCTTCATGATTGGCCGAAACTTGTTGAAACTTATCACTCCACCTCTTCAATCTTTAGATGGGAATTTTCCCCCACTCAAAAAGTCTTAGATTTGCTTGCTGAACACGCATGCCAAATTTCATCAAAATCGGAGAATAAAAACAACTTTTTTTCGAATGACCGTAAAAATCAGCTTTTTCGCGCCTTTTTCGAGTTGATCATCAATTTGTGCCAAATTCCATCATTACTATGCAATTTTTTTCACAAATTAGCACAAGAATATTACAAAATTATCGAATTGACCACTTTTGGCCTAAAATTTTCATTTTCAATCTAAATTCAATCATTCTTGCATTTTTTTCTTTTTTAATAAAATGATCCGAAGAACTTATTAAATAAAATAAAATGAGATTAACAAAGTATAAATTTGGGTATAAAATATACAAAATAATGCACTCATTAAATACCACCAAACCTAAACTTTGCTAGTCCTCGAGCAAAACTAAAATTTTAAAATCTAACTCACTTTTGTAGGAATCACGATTGCACGTAGCATGTGCAACAAGTCGTTATACCCTTAGGTTACCCTAGTGGACGAGTTTTGTCTCGTGAGGGTTTGAAGTGAATATACCTAAAAAAATCAAAAACTTGACTCAATACAAAAGACTCAAAAGTAATATAACCAAGTTTGAATGCAAACTTCATAAATATAGTAGAACTTCACTTTTCAATCTCAACTTATCGTGTGTGTGTGTGTGTGTGTGTGCATAGCCAATATAACCATCCATTTCAAAAGATTTGACGTTACATTTCTTATCCGAGAGTGAGTTTTGAATTCAAAATCTCACGGAATGTCCTCACAATCGAACACTCGAAAATTTATTATTTTCTCTCGGTATATGTGAATAAAAGAGTAAATTTAAATGAATAAATTTCACAAATACATGGTCAAGAAATGAACTTTTTATAATGGATGAATATGATTTCATGAATGGAAAATCGATTACTTATTGAAAACGTTGAATCGCACAATAGATCCTATTCATATTCTCTCCACACTATAACTAACTTCACTTGAGATCGATTAGGACTTTTTTTGGTTGTATTGTAGGCTCGGGTTTAGTAGAAAGAATGGTTTTTGGAGTTCAAAATTTCTGCGAATATAGAGGTTTTTCGATATTTTGACTTTTAGGCACTTTTTCTCACCTCCATTTTTATTTTCTCTTTCCTTTTTCTTTTCAACTCACATTTTTTAATCTTTTTTTTCCTTCTACCCCTTTTTCTTTCTTTTTCACGCATCATTCTTTTGCAAACTTTTTTTTGGCCTTTTTTTTTTTCAACCGTAATTTGACCCTAGTATTCTGAAAAAATGGGTATGGCTTCTTTTTATGGTCTTTACACTCCCAGTTGGAGTTGGGTAGGATAATAGGTTTTCAATAAAAGGTTTATTTTATTTTGGCTCAAATGGGCTTGCAACTGAAAAATGTAAAAATGGTGAAGTTAGGCTTAATTTTGGACTCTCAAAGGATGGCCTAATCTCATTTCTCAAGTTTCATTGAGTTAATTTATATCTCAAGATGAGTTACTAAGACTTTTAGTGCTTTATGATTTACATTTTGACTTTTTGTTTTCAATAATCGAACAAAACAATGAATTTGAGATCATCAACGAATTTATCACTGAAGGAAATTTTGAGTTATTTTAACTCGAATTGATTTAAATCTCTCAAAAACGATGAATCGCACAACAAATCTCACCGGGATAAAATCTCCACTTTTATTCGTTAAGCATATTAATTTTTTCCTCAGTATCCATTTTTGATCATATAATATGGCTAATGTGTAAAAAAATTCATAAGTTAAGAGATCCATGAATTAATTATATATTAAGAAATCATTTCAAAACTCAATTATATTGAAAATATTTTTGGATTTTTGAAATATTTCTATTTTTTTCAAAGTGGAGAAAAATGACCTCAATACCCCCAAACCTAATTTCTACATTGTCCTCAATGTACAAGACAAAAAATTAAAAGGCGGGAAAGATATGAAAGATATTACCGTAATGAGGGACTTTTTCCAATGCACAATTCCTTTAAAACAAAAACTATGATAAAATAAATACTACCCAATTTCATGTTCACTCTTAGTACAGAAGATCTCAAAGGAAAATGTCCTTCACTTCCCGATCTCGCAATTCCAAATATGGCTTCAACCTTTGATGATTAATTTTGAAAATTTCACTATTTTTAGAATTTTCTATCTCAACCTCCCCATGTGGGTAGACTGTCCTA
The DNA here is from genome assembly GCA_949130495.1 of Sambucus nigra. Classification (NCBI taxonomy): domain Eukaryota; kingdom Viridiplantae; phylum Streptophyta; class Magnoliopsida; order Dipsacales; family Adoxaceae; genus Sambucus; species Sambucus nigra. The sequence continues at coordinate 335,600,827 of OX422215.1, forward strand.
ATAATAAAGGGGCCGAACCATCTAGACCTCAACTTATCGGGAAAGGGATGCATCCTAGAATTGTACAAAATAACTTTTTATCCAGGCTCGAACGACTTTCTTAGGATGGAGTTATCATGGAACATTTTTATTTTCTCTTTATATAATTTTGCATTTTCGTACGCATCATTCCTAATCTTTTCGTACTCATTGAGTTGGAGTTTTTGGACCTCTCTCGCAAAGGTAAATCGAGATTGAAGGTCTTAATGGCCCAATAGGCCTTGTATTCTAACTCTATCGAAAGGTGACAGGCTTTTTCGTAGACAAGTCTATACGAGGACATACCAAGTGACGTTTTGTAAGCAGTGCAATAAGCCGACAATGCATCCAACAACCTTAAGGACCAATCTTTTCGATTTGGATCCACTGTCTTCTCGATGATTTGCTTCATTTACCTATTAGAAACTTCTACTTAACCACTGGTTTGAGGGTGATAAGAACATCCTACTTTGTGTGTGACCAAGTACTTCTTCATGAGACTCTCGAAGGATCGATTATAGAAATAGGTTCCTTGATCGCTAATGATGACCCGAGGCATATCGAAATGAGAGAAAATATTTTCTTGAATGAATTTGACCACCACATAGCGGACATTCATCCTACACGGTATGGCTTCTATCCACTTAGACACATAATGAACCGTTAAAATAATGTAGAGATTACCACAGAAATTTGGAAATGGACCCATAAAATCAATGCCCCAACAGTCAAAAACCTCGATAATCAGAATGGGATTTAAGGGCATCATGTTCCTATGTGTAATCTATCCTAATCGTTGGTAATGGTCACAGCTCCTACAGTAATTATTCGAGTTACAAAAATTGGTGGACCAACGGAATCCACACTGTAAAATCTTTATCGTGGTCTTTTTCACACTGAAATGACCTCCATGGGCTTGGTCATGGCAGAAAGAGATTACACTTTGAATATTGTGATCGGGTACTCACTTTCGAATGATTTGATCAGGATAATACTTTAAAACATATGGGTCATCTTACGATAAATTCTTGGCTTCCTTTAAAAATTTGGAACGATCTTGTTCAGACCAATGCAGAGGCATTTCACCTGTCACAAGATAATTCATAATATAAACGAACCAAGGAAGCTGAGAGACAAACATCAGTTGCTCATCAGGAAAGGACTCATTTAGCAGCAACAGGTTATCGGATGAGTTAACAGTTAACCTAGATAAGTGATCATCCACTACATTCTCACACCCTTTCTTATCCCTAATTCCAAGGTCAAACTCTTGAAGTAATAAGATCCACCTAATAAGATGGGCCTAGCATCCCTTTTATATAAAAAGTATCGCATGACTGAGTGATCGGTGAAAATGATAACTTCGATCCTATCAAGTAAGACCTGAACTTTTCAAGAGCAAAAACAACAATGAGGAACTCTTTTTCAGTCGTGGAATAGTTAGTTCAATTGGGCATCAGTAAGAGTCCTACTGTATAGCATTTGGTCAATGAAAGGAAGAGGAAAGTGATCCTTCCTTGTAACAGCATTCACCTTCCTATAATCAATACACACTCGCCAACCGGTTTGAATCCTAGTGGGTACTAACTCATTGTCATTATTTTTCACCATCGTAACACCGAATTTCTTCGGGACCACTTGAACGAGACTGGCCCATTGGCTATCAAGAGATGGGGTAAATAATACCCGCATCGAGAAATTTTAGAACCTTGGCTCGAACGACCTCTATCATATTGGGATTAAGTCTACGTTATGCTTCATGGGAATTTTTAGCATCGTCTTCTAAGTGTATCCTATGCATGCACACCGAGGGACTTATCCCCTTAATTTCGGATATGGTCCATCCTATGGCTTCTTTGTGTTCTTTGAGAACACTCAACAATTTACCTTTTTATTCTTTGTCCAAGTCAAATGCGATGATAACAGGCAAGGATTCAGAACGTATACTTGATCGTTTTAGGCAGTGGCTTCAATTCAAGGTCGGGAGCTTTCTCACTCGAAGGAGGAATGGGTGACGTGGAAAGTGAGAGGGGTTTAGGCTTATACTTCCAACTTCCTACTTCTATGATAGGGGCGGAGTTGAAGAGGGCATTGGCTTCTTCGATTGACTCTTTAACATTATATTCGGACCCAAAAAAAGCAAGACATGTTACTAAAGGGTCGTCATTATAAGTTTGCTCGAAAGTCTATTGGATGATACTATCAATCATATCGACATCCAAGGGTTCATCATCATCGATGGTTGTTTGGCCAAATTGAACATGTTAAGATCCATAGTCATGTTCCCAAAGCATATGTTCAATTGTCCTCTACGACACCTAACGACGGCATCAAATGTGGCAAGGAAAGGATGACCCAAAATAACAGGGATTTGTGCAAGAGGATTTTACACTTGTTGGGTGTCCAAGATAATGAAATCGACGAGAAATACAAAGTCACCCACTTTAATTAGGACGTCCTCAACGATACCTCTTAAAATTTTTACATAAGGGTCGGCTAAGTACAAGGTAATCCTAATCGGATTCAATACCCCCAAACCTAGTTTCTCATACACGGTGTTTGACAAAAGGTTTACGTTTGCTCTTAAATCTAGAAGGACTTTCTCAATGAGGTGCTCGCTAATCTTGATATATATCATCAGAGTATCGAGATCCTTATACTTGATAAGAGTTCGATAAGAAATGATCGAGCTTGCTTGCTCGACTAGAAAAGCTTTTTTGGGTACGTTAGTTCTTCTCTTAAATGTACAAAGGTCCTTAAAAAATTTGGCATAGGACGGCACTTGTTGAATAGCATCAAGCAGTGGGATATTGATTTGTACTTGCTTGAATACTTCCAACATCTTATCAACAGGAGCCTTTTTCTTTTGGGGAACCAATCGTTGGGGAAATGGATCTTTTGGGACATAGGTCTCTACAGATGGATAGGAAGATGAAGGTACGAAGGAAGTTGGATCCAAGAGTGGATTTTCCTTCTCCTTACATTTCTCAAATTCACTCTCGATAGTTGGTGAAATATTTTTCTCTACTTCCTTGCCGGACCTAAGCGTGATGATGGTTTTTTCACGTACTTGGGTGTGTGAAGTGCTCGTGTTATCTGAATAAAAAGTTGACCCCTAGCCATGTTAACCTTATGATTGGGTTCGGGATGACTTGGGAATGTTCGCTTATTCCTTTCACTCAACGCATTCGCAAGTTGGCTCATTTGAACCTCGAGTTTAGTAATGGCTTGAGTGTTCACATGCATGCTTTGTTGGGTGGATTAGAGGATATTTTGAGTGGTTTGTTGGAATTGAAGGGTACTTTGGGCAAGAAGGTTCATCGATTCCTCTAAAGATTGGATCTTTTGGGATGAGGGATCCGATGGTGCGGTGGAATTCTTTTAGAAACCCGATGGTGGGTTATCAGAAAATTAACCTCCGCTTCCTTAGTATTGACCCTTGGACCATAAAAGATAAGGGTGGTTTCGCCACCCCGAATTGTACGCATTAGAATATGGGTCATACTTTGGCCTATTTTGATAGAGGGCATTGACTTTCTCGGTAAGTGCTTTGTGGGCCGGAAGGGAAGGGTAATTCTCGACTAAGTGGTCGAATGCATCGAAAAGTATACACATATGGGAACCTACATATTGAACAACTACAGGTGCGGTTGCATTTCCCTCCTTGTTCATCTCTAAAGCCTCTAAACATGTGGCCAATATGGAATTTAAATCATAACTTTGTTCGAGTTGGTGAGCGAAACTCTGATTGGATGTGGTGGACCTAGATTCTCTATTGGGTGACCATTTATAGTACTTTTTCTCTATAGCTTCTACGAATACCCACGCGTTAACCTCACTTTTCTCAGTAAAATCACTATTACATAGAGACTCGAGCATAGTTCGATTATTACAATCGAACCCCCCATACAAATTTTGGACTTGGTGTCCCATCTCAATTCCACGGTGCAGACATTACATTATAAAGTTCTTGAATCGATCCAAATACATCCACAAGGCTTCTCCCTCTTTTTCGCTAAATGTGTTGATGGCGTGACGTATCGACGCCGTCTTTTGGTTGGGAAATAATTTTTACAGGAATGTGACACTCATTTGGTTCCAAGTGGTGATGGATTCAGGTTTTAATGAGTTAAACCAACTCTTAGCTTTGTCTTTCAACGAGAACGAAACAATTTAAGTTTTACAATCTCGTCAGTGAGTTGTTGGTACTTAATGGTCCCATAAATTTCTTCAAACTCACGTACATGGAGGTAGAGATCCTCTTTTACAATGCCACAAAACACAGGCAATAATTGGATTATTCTCGAATGGAATTAAAAAATATTCGTGGCATGTTCGGGTAGACGTATACACGAAGGTTGACCAGACCTGGTCAGATAAAGGTAATCTTTAAGGGCACTTGGTGCTAACTCATCTCCCATCTCGGTGAATATCAAAAATCTACCTATATAAGTATCGAGAATGCTAGACTCCACACTAGACAAACGGTCGGTATGATCTCGAAACCAACTTCGTATACACTGAACTCACTCGAATTTTTCTCTCTTTTTTTATTCTTTTGATCTTTTTCTTTTTCCTTTTCTTTGTGAAGAAAATTTAAAAAAATATTTGACTTAAATCATGTAATTCCTAGCTAACACAAAGCAAATTGAATTACCTAATTTAGGTGAGGGAAATTTCACTTTTAAAATCTAGTTTTCCCGAGATCAATCGACAATAGCAGGGGTCTCCGAATTAATCTCCCTAATTAGACATCTCCTATTCTTTGACAAGGGAGAATTTAAAAGACGATCAACTACGGTTATCGCCTCAAATCCCGCTTTTTCCTCCAGGAGGTGGTCGGTACGAAGACACATTAAAAACCATCAATCCTAAACAAGGTGAAACGGGATTGATTTGACAAGTTCGCGTTGGAGTATATTTTAATTCTAGCATCATTAAGAGGTTTCATATGAGCAATGTGATATCCTACGGCCAATGTCTAATTGATTTTAAAATAAATGTGATGGCTAGGGATATGTAAATGCTTGGATAATTAGTGATTTTCGGGCCAAGGAAGGGTGATGAAATCCCCACCTTATCTTTCACACGGGTTTTTCCCTTAAGTCAATTTATGCAACATGCTAAATTAAATGCGAAATAAAATCATGTAGGACCACACAAAAACATACCTCCGGCATAGACTTTTTATGGTCACTTGTTTATACCGGGACGAAGTTTTAGTTGACATCGATCGGAGGAAAATATCGCCTACGTTTAAGTCGACCCCGAGAGTTCCTTGTGCTCGTGGCAAGATTGCAGAAGTTTTCTTTATGTTCGCTCACCGCCACTTTTTCGAATTTTTCTTCACTTTTTCCCTTTTTTCTGTTTTTCTAATGTGCTATTGGAAAAAAAACTACACCAAACGTAAAGTGCGATACAAAAAAATAATAATAAAGACAATAAAAGAAAAAAATAAACACGACATGCGTATTATTGGTGTATTTACTACAAAAAAAATAACAAAGTCCACTTTGTGAAACAATTTTTTTTAGGGTCTACTTACTAAAAAAAATGATTCTGGAAAATTCCAGGAAAAATATATATATATTTCTTCAAGTTTTTTCAAATTTTTATGATTTTTATTTTAAACTAGTTCTAAATCTACTATTGACTAGAAAAGAATACTTAGATCTCTGACTAGCATCATTGAAGACATAACAAAATTGCAAGAATATATACTTATTTTCTTAATAAAGCAACTTACAATTGTTGTGCCTTACAAATAAACTTGACAAAATTTCTTCCACAAAGATACAATTATTGGCCCTCAAATATAAATAAAAACTCTCAAAATAAAACTACCAAAAATTGTTCTAAAGTGACTCTCTACAATTTTTTCTCCCCCCGAAATGATGATTCCAATGGTCCTATTTATAGGCTTAGGAATGAAGTATTAGGATTTTTGTGAAACTCTTTGTGATTAGCTGAAACGTCTTAAAACTTATCACTCCACCTCTTCAATCTTTAGATGGGGATAAGGGGCCGAATTTTCCCCCACTCAAAAAGTCTTAGATTTACTTGTTGAACACGCATGCCAAATTTCATCCAAATCGGAGAACAAAAATTCCAGACTTTTTTTTACGATTTCAAGTGTAAAAAAATAGCTTTTTTCGAATGATCGTAAAAATCAGTGTTTTCGTGCCTTTTTCGAGTTGATCATCAATTTGCACCAAATTCCATCATTACTTGCAAAATTTTCACTAGGCACATTTTTTTACAAATTAGCACAAGAATATTATAAAATTATCGAAGTGCACATTTTTGGCTTAAAATTGCCATTTTCAATTCAAATTCAATCATTCTTGTTTTTTTTTCCTTTTTTAATAAAATAATCCTAAGAACTTATTAAATAAAATAAAATGAGACTAACAAAGTATAAATTTTTGTATAAAATATACAAAAATAATGCGCTCATCAGTTTTCAATGAGCGACGGGCAAGACCTTCAATCCTCAAAGGTCCAATCTAAGATAAATAATCGCGCATCACTTAATCGAATCAAATCTATGCGACTTGAATGACTCAAATATTTTTACACAGAAGATAGCCAATATACACTATAAACAAATGTATTACATTTTGAGTATTGATGAACATCAGCATACACAACAACCCTATGAGGTTTGAACATTCTAGTAGGCGAAGTATTCTCAAAACAAGATAAAAAATCATTGTTGCCAACTACATTACGGTTTATATATCCCTTCTCGTGTGATATGTGGGCTCCAGTGATAGGTTGACACTCTAAAAACGCTTTTAATATTCACAATGATTCAAACCCACTTGAAATCTACTAATAGTAAGTTATAATTCCATATTTCACCCACATATGACTAAAACATTTAGTCCAGAATTCCCAAAAAATAATTAAAACTTCAATAGTGGGGCGATAAAAAAAACGATCGTCTTTTCACTTATAGTTTCCAAGAATTAGGTGAAGTGAATGCATCCTGAGGATGAGTATTATAATATAAAAATAATGCACAATTTTGATTGACAATCAACGAAATTGAGTTTAAAATTTGACAAATATTATTTAGCTCCACCACAAATAGTTTACCGTACATAATAATATGACTTTTTTAAATGGAATTTTTTTTGCACCATGTAGATTTGCATGTCGTGTCAAAAAACAACTCATTTTTTTACATTATACACATATTTGTGCAAACATGTATCATGTTCACAAAATACACATGTAAGCAACCGCAAAAGAAATAGAGTGAATTAAAGTATGATTTCAATTTATAAACATGCGTAATCTCCTTGCCAAAATATGTGTTAAATTTCTATAAATAAAATCCTCAAATTATATAAAAAAAATGAGCAATATCAAATTCACACACACACACAAAAGAGGGTAGGGAGAGAAAGAGAGAGAGTTGTAAATTTATTTTGCCATATTATTATCTCTGCCATTTTATAGAAAGCTCCTAGGGCTTCTTCTAATTATAATTTATATTTATTATGCGTCTATTTTTAAGTACGAATGGTAAGTTATATTACAAGTTACCAAGAAAGGTATTTGGTTTAGCCAGTGGTTCAAGTTAGCAGGGCTCAAGGGGCCTAAGGGCCCATAAAAATAGTCACTGGGATCTTTGAGGGTTTTGACTTGGAGGCTGAAGAGTAAGGTTCGTTGAGTAAGGTAAATGCTCAACCATTGTAATATAAGAGATAAAATCACCAAAAGTCCCAAATAATTCATAGTTACTCGAGAAAGTCACACTACCCTCGTGAAAGCTTAAGGTCACTCGAGAAGTCATTTACATTATAGTTAGTTGACGGGGCTTAAGGCCCCTCGATAAGTCATTTTCATAAATAGTCACCCGAGGAGGCTTCACGGCCCTCAAATAATATATTTTAATTATAGTCACTTGAAAGAGTTTGTGTCCCTCGAGAAGTCATAATTAAATTAATAGTTAGTCGAGCAGTTCACGACCTCTCGACAAGTCATGCTCAATGCATAAATGCCACACACTCCAGAAAAATATAATTTTAATATTTATTTAATTATTTTAGTCCCGCAAAAAAAAGCGACTCGAGACGCGTTATTTTATAAAACATCTTTTTGGTCCAACTGCATAGATTGTCCTTGGCTGACCACATCATTTTTTTGTCTCTCAGGTCTTATTATATTATTTAAATGATAAAGACAAGTTTGTTCACCTCATTTTGATGAGAAAACATGTAACATTATAGTGAGACCCTAATTCACCCACACCCATTATAAATAGAAGGCTCAGTCCTCACTAGAAGGTAAAAAGAGGCAAGATCACTCTCTAAAAATAATAACTCATAGTTAGCCTCATGAAAAACAACCATTTAAGCCTAGAGTAGTTGCTTCAAAGACGTGTAATTTCACATCATTTTATAACATTAATAGATGAGTTCATAGCATATGATTCACAGACACTTCGTGTTTTTACACCTAGCTACTCTCTCACACATTTTAGAAAGCTTATTCTTTCACCCTCTTCTCCAAAGATCTTAAAGGTTGTTTCGTGGAGATTAAATGTTTTTTTGTTATTATTATTGAATGATACAATAAAAAATAAGTTTTCACTATATTACTCCTTCAATATTTGTTTAAGGCGAGCTATGCCTCACCCGATTCAGTATATTCGTAAACCCTGGTATCACTACCCTCCTACATTTGGTGAATCTGTTGGGGAGATATTGTTGTTGAATATGGATGTTGAAGGAGCATAAATGTGTGTGATTTATTTCATCCAAGTTCATGTGTTCAAGAAACCCAAGAAATTTTTCATACTTGGTTTATTATTTTGCTTTAAATATACTTTTTTGAGAAGTTTCATTCTCTATTTCATGCGTTTTGCACATAAATATTAATTAAGCCCCCCTGACCACGTTTTCATAAGGGATTGAAACTAGGTTTTATTAAAAATAAAAGAGAACAAAAAAGTTACAAAAGAACAATTATAAACATACCCAAAAAATAATTAAGTTTATTAGTGATTTTATTATATTCTTGTCTAAGTCCAGTGCTCAATAAGGTGATCACATATTTTGTCAGAACGATTAATGTTTTTCACAACCCATGTTTTTGATAGTTTTATTGTTGGTGCCTAGATATATGCGTTTATCTTGTCATATCTCTATACTACTCTAAAATTCTTTACAAGCATTTAGAGGCCCTCATCATTTGGACTATACACATAATATTGCAAATTGATCACTCCCAATCCACGTCAGATGCACCAAAACATCAGAAGCACCAAATGGGTTGCATTTACAACCTTAATAGACCATTCAGCTCCAGTCGAAGAATCATCCATTAAGCTCTAAATTTAACTCCAATACCTCCACAACTATTGTGTATCGCCACCGAAGCTCTAATCAAAGAAGGCGATACGTTCTATTTAATCACTCGAAAGCTACCAATTCATCTTTATTCCTTGATCTGTTCAGAATCATTATTTTATATATTTATTTATTTTTTCTTATTAATGTCCAATCTTCAAGAATGAGTGAGGAATTTGGGGAGGTGAGTTTGAGAACGGGGTTTATGATCAGGGTAGGATGAGATGTATAGGTGGAAGGAGATAAAGTTTAAAGAGAAGATAGAGAGGATGTTTTTCAGGGTCTTATGGTTCATAGCGACCTCTCTATCTCTCTCTGTATCACTATATCGTCGGTTATCGTGTTTTGGTCGTGGTTCAATCGAACTTTGTTAACAGAGAGTTTTTCTTTCTCTAGTAATAGTGGTTAATCCTACACACCATCACTTTCTAACCAATGCAATTGGTTCATGGGTAATACAGGTCTCCCTCTCTCTCTTCTTTTTTCATTTTTTGTGTTTTTAAAACAACTAGACATAATAGCATCCTCTCTTCACAGTTATTTTACAACCACTTTTCCACTGGTATTTGCTCTAGATGTTACAAAGCACCAAATCAGGTACCACACCAAGGAAGCCTGACCAATAGAAATGGACAACAAACACAACATTTCTCAACCAAACATGTCACAATCGTAACCAGAATGACGACACAGTGATGTCACGAAACCCAATGATAGAACCTAGGAGGAAAACCTATGGCAAGAGACACCACATAATCACTTGACCATCAAATCCATCAACAAGGATTTAGTTATTAGATTCAACAATTGGGTATGTGTTGATTGTTGAGGTGCTTTTTGGGTCGTTGTTCTCCAGGTTTACTCAGTCCCACAATTGATTGTGTATAAGTTTAGGCATTGGGCTTTCATAGAGGGCCCATTTAAAGGTCATTCCCCTAATCTAGAAATGGTTTAATTCTTTAGGATGGGCATTTTTTAGGTAACCCTTACTATATAAAAAAATTTCCTTATTTTCTTTTATTTAATATTTGAGATAACTTATTTTAGGCCTACTATGCATAATTTCCCTTTTATCTTAAAGAGTTGCATTGCCTTTCCCATTATCTTTAGACAAATCTTAAAATAACTTTATCAATTTCTGAAATTCTATTTGCAAGTTTTCATTTACATCACATTGAAAGAAACATTTATTAAAATGATTTTTTCGATGGACATTTGATTTATGTTCTTATTCTATTTTTTTCTTGTTATTTTAATTTAAGGCTAATAGTTTTTCTAACACTTTTGCCAAAGTCTAATTTTTTTAATGAAAAGTATTAAAAATAAAAAATACCCCCATTTATTTTTTTATTTATTTCTTAATACCTCAATTCGATAATTCCATACCAAATTTCAGAAGTTCATTATGTTTACTACCATGTTTTATTTATGTAAATGAAAGTTATATGATTTATTTTATTTTTTTGTTTTAGAAAATCGTATTAGGATATATATATATACACACATATATATAGTGTTAGATTCTTTATAGGGGTTCATAATTTTGATTTAATAATTATTTATTTTGGCTTAAAATAAAAAACACAAGAAGTTGAAGAATGCATGCTTCAGGTTATGGATGAAACAAATGTTATGAGAAAAAAAATGTGTCATTTTGTTATATAAATTTTCATATTTAAAGGGTAGTTAAAATAAGGATGGTAAAATATGAGAACTTCATTGAAAAAACAAGAGTGATGACTTTCATTTAATTTTTCAATCACAAAAGGGTATTACCACCTATGAATGATTTGTCTCCTTTATTATTGAAGAGAACCATGAACCTTCAAACCTAGATTTGATATTCTAATTATTTTCATATCGTTATCTTGTTCATTAAATCCGTTGGAAATCAATCCATTTTGGTCGTTATAAACTTATAAACATCTCGATTTTATCCCTTAATACAATTATCCGCGTATCGTACGAGTTACCCCTATTCATTTTAATATAACATGGAACAATTTATTCATAACATTAATGCTTGCGTGCTTACTACCCCGTGAAGTATTGTCAAATACACTCACGTACACATATATTTTAGATGATATATCATAAGTTGTAGGTTACTTAAATCGTGTGATTTTATTTAGATGATTATCTTTTAAGCCTTAATAACATTATTCAAAGGCAACTATGTGAATGTACTTGGCAATTATATGGCTCTTAAAGTCATAAACTCCATAGTTTAAAATATGGGTTTATTATATATAGGTCCCATATGATTAAAGTTTCCTAAATTAAGTTCCATTGACTTTTCAACCATTAAATAGGTCATATTCCTAATCTTTTGGAATTTTTTACAAAATTATACCATTTTTAAAACCAACAATTTGTAACTTCCTTGGGAAAACTACATAAGTGGTTGAACTTTATTTTTAATTTTCAAATGATCATAACTTTTGATTGACAAATTCGTTTTTCACAAAAGTAATATTTTTAAAATCTCCTCGCCAAGATGTATCAAACAAGATCCGTGAAGCCTATAAAATTTCAAAGAAAAAAAATTACACAAACAGTAAACTTTACTATATGTACCAAAAATGAAATAGTTTTATATCTACGATATTTTCACAAACAATGATGTTTTTTTGTTGAAATAATTTTATATTTGTGACATTTTCACAAACGATAACATTTACTATGTTGATATATATATATATATATATTGAAAAAAGACATCTACTTTTACTGTAACCCATTTAGTCGCTCAAATACTTATTTATCCAATATTCTCTTATTTTTTAAGGTACGCGCCAGCGGCACCCCATGCCACCCCTACTCACCCCAAACAGGAGCTCCGGTGTATCCAAACCACTTTTTTCGATACTTTCTTATTTTTAAAGGTTCGCACCAGCGGCAACCCATACTAGCCTTACCCATCTCAAACCGAAAAATGAAATAGTTTTATATCTGTGACATTTTCACAAATTCTTATGAAAATGTCACATTTTCTCGTGAACATTGTAAATTTTTACAAATAGTAACATTTACTATGTTGAGATAGTGCAGACGAGCAAGTATCAAGCATAAATAAAAGTATATAAAAAGATATGAAACTTTAGTACCTGAGGCTCCAAGGCACCAGAGCGCTCGTAATATTAACCTGAAAATAAAGAAATAGGTTATGCAGATGAGCATTTGCCAAGTATACAAAAAGATATGACACTTTAGTACCTCTAGCTCTAAGGGCACTGGAGCGCTTGTAATTGTAATACCCCGTAATTTAATTGATTTGTATTTAAGGGATTAATTGAATTAAATGAGAATTAACTGGGAATTAATCCGGATATAAATACTAATGAGATGTGAGTTGGTATTTGATTATGATGTTAAAATTGAATATTTTTGAGTATATATGGTAATATATGAGTATTGAAAATATTTAAATTGTCAAGAGGCAAAAATACGACAATTTGGGAAATTTAATTGGAACGCGCGTGTCAGTCGCGTCAAAAATGAATTTATTTAAATTAAAAACTAAATTATATTTTATCAATCGAATGATCATTCTGAGTGCGCCAACGCGCCCAGAAGGGTCGAAATAGTCAAAAAATACTAGCCGGGGGATTAGTTTGGGTCCCGGGGCATTTTTAGGCCAAACCGGCAACTTATAAGGGTATTTTGGTAATTTTAAAAATTGAGGAATTAAAACCCACGAATTTTAGAGTTTATTTTTATATTTTTAAAGAGTCCACTAAGGCCATTACCAGCAAAAAGGCAAGAGAGTGGGCTACGGGAGTTTTGAGAGGAGTTAGAGAGAAGTTAAAAGAGGTTCCACCAAACCATCTTCCTTCACCAGCATTTTGAAAAGAAATTGTGACCGGAAAGAAGAGAGAGAGCCAACCTTGATCATCAACAACGAATCAGAACATCGGATTTAAGGGAGGTGATTTGATGTCATTAATTACAATGAATATTTCCTCCATGTTTAGTGTAGAAACCTTATGCTTTGAAAGTTTTGGAGGGATTGTTGTAGAAACTCTTGATTTTGGTTAGGAATTGCATGTAGAATGATTTTGGACGAAATTGGTACCCTAAAACTTAACTTGGATGATTTAAAAATGGATTTATGATGAGTATTTAGGTACAATAAAATTATGTGTTCATATTCATAGGGTTTGGGGTAAAATTTGGGGATTTATGATAATTGCATGTTGATTAGGAGGATTTGACCCCAAAAATATGTTAAGAAGCGACCTAGGAGTACTCAGAGTAGTTTAAAAACATAAAAACATTATTGGGATGATTTTAGAATGGAATTAGAGAAGAGAAAAATGAAGAAAAATGAGTTGGAAAATTTCAGGGCGTATTCTGCCATCTCGTTAGAAGACCCGCCCAGGTCGTTCGAACGACCTCGTTCTAACGAGCTTCTAACGAGATGACAGTATCCCTTTTAACAAGTTCGTTCGAAGACTTCGTTCAAATGACACTCGTTCGAACAACCTCGTTCGAATGAGATTTCTAACGAGTTGACAGAATGGCCTTTTAGGCCTGATTTTATTTCGAACTTCCAGTAGACTTATTTTAATCGAGTGTTAACTTTCCCTTGTTGACTAGTGGGTATAGTTGTGAGATTGGAGTACGTTGAGGATTAAAACTTAGAATTTTGTAGTAAACCGGATGACATTTATGGGTTAGGGAATAAGTACCTAAAATTACGACGTGAGAGGGGTTGACAACTTTTAATGTATATTATTTGGGGATTTGTAAACGTGTAACATTTAATGAAGATATAGGAATGTAAAATATACCTCTATTGATATTATAAGATATCTAAGTTGTGTGAATGCTTAGTATATGTGGTTATCTGTGTATAACATACCTACCATACTTGTTATCACGGGATGTTATCGTACGATCAGGGCCATCTATTCTTTGTGTGCCTACGGGGGGATTTAGATTGGTACCTCGAGGACATAGGTCAGAGAATGACTTATTGAGGAGTTAATAAGTCTGCTGATCATGGGAGCGTAGGTATGTGTGTGAACCATGTGATGTGAACTTTGTTCGCCTCCATTGTGTGTGATTGTTACTTATCAAAACGGTTCCTGAGAGATTCAGAATACGTGATCCTTATGTACGTGATGTACCGGGATTTGATAGCAGAGTATGTGTGCACCGCAGCTTAGTCTAGGGGTGCCATTATTGTATATTTATGATGAGAATGATATACTGGAATACTGAAATGAACTGTTTATATAAGTACAAATGTGAATTAATGTAACATCTTTTGTAGAGTTAAAAATGGGAAAACTCTTGTAATTATTGCAACTAATTCTGAGGAATGAATGTAAAACTCTATGTTTATATTAAAATGCCGATAATTTAAACTATGAATAGTATAGTAAACTCAGATATTGTATTAGACTAGTTAGTTAGTGGAATAACTAAATGGGTACGGGTACGTAGGAGTGCACACTTAGCTGAGAGGTGAGGAACTCATGTGAGCGCACGCACTATCATGCATTTTATATTCACTGTTTAATGATATTAAATACTTGCTGTATTTTAAATTGTTTTCACAATCGGGCTTTGACCCGTTTGCTTTCAAATCTATTTTCTTGTGAAAACCTTTTAGGTGCCCAACCACAAGGACACCAAGCGTAGGAGTTCCATTATGGTGATGTGCTGTAGCTGCTGTGGAAGTTACAGGACCTCGATAGTAGACGCCTCCACTTTCTATCTTGACTCTATTTCAGATTTACTCATCTGCAGGGCATGTCGCCCCTTTTCTTTTAGAGACGTCCTACTTACTCAGTTTTATTTCATATTTTGGGTTGTAATTATTTAGTGATTCAGACTCTGTATTCAGTTTTTTCAGTATTTCGAATTATTTCCGAGGAGTGTTCCTCCAGATTCATATATTTCTCTATAATTGTAATGTGACTATAATATGGTTGTGATATCATTATTTCATAATGTAATACTTATTGCATGTTAATCGGATATAATTAAAAATTGACAACTCACTTTTTAAATATTAGGTGGCTAGTAATTGTTAAAACGTTTTTCGATAGTGATGCTACAAGCTGAACCAACTTGACATTTTGTAGTAATTTGAATAAAGGAGTAGCTACCCGATATTTAATTAGTCGGGATGTCACAGTAATATTAACCTGAAAATAAAGAAATCGGTTATGCAGATGAGCAATTGCCAAGTATAAAAACAAGAATAAAAAATGGTATGATAATTTAGTACCTGAGGCTTTAAAGGCACCAAAGTGCTCAAAATATTAGCCTGAAACAAAGAAATAGATTATGCAGGCAAACAAGTGCCAAGTATAAATAAAATAATAAAAAGGTACGATAATTTTATAATCGAGGCTCCAAGGGCACTAAAGCACTCGAAATATTAACCTGAAAATAAAGAAACGGGTTATGTAGATGAGCAAGTGCCAAGTATAAATAAAAGTATATAAATAGGTAAAACGTCTAGTACCTAATGCTTCAAGGGAACCAGAGTGCTCGAAATATTAACCTAAAAACAAAAAAATCAGGCTACGCAGACGAGCAAATGCCATGTATAAATAAAAGTATATAAAAAGGTATGAAAGTTTAATACCTGAGACTCCAATGGCAACAAAGCGCTCGAAATATTAACCTGAAAATAAAGAATATGCAGATGATCAGGTGCCAATAATAAATAAAAGTATGTAAAAGGTACAAAAGTTTAGTACCCGAGGCTCCAAGAACACCAGAGCACTCGTAATATTGTCTTATAAATAAAGAAATAGGTTATCCAGATGAGCAAGTGCCAAGTATAAATATTAATTTAGAAAAAGGTACGAAAGTTTATTACCGAAGGCTCCACAAGTATAGGACCCCTTGTGGTGCTCACCTGAAAATAAAAAAGTAGGTCGAGTTGTTGCACAAGTATTTGCAAAGTATAAGCAAAAGAACAAAGAGGTATGACGGTTTAGTGACCAAGGCGCCACATGAGTAGGATCACTCGAACTCAATATATTGGTAGCCTAAACACAAAGTTTAAATACAAGTAAATATTGTACCTAGGACTCTACAGATACGCGAATACCCGAGATAAAAGTTTTATGATTTAATTTAATCCAAAAAGAAGGAAATGGGTTGAGAAATATGACCAAATCAAAAGCACAAAGTATGATTGCTAGTATGCGATTTACTCTGGAATACAAAAGTGTACGAGTAGCTAGGATAGAAATTTTAACATTAGATTCAACCCGATAAAAGGGGTTGAGTAACGAGAGAAAGGATTGAAATTTAAAGCACAAAGTACGAGAGCTAATATGAGGTGTACCCTGGACTCCATGGGAGAGTGAGTATCCAAGATAGAAACTTTAACATTAGCTTTAATTCGAGAAAGTAGGTTAAGAAATTAGTATTACAAAGTAAATGCAAGAGCAAATATACCAAAAGCTAACATATCTGGGGCTCTAAAAGTATGTGAGTACCCAACTGAAATATTTGTTGCACTCATATCAACTCATAAATAAGTTTAGCAATGTGAGAAAGTGTCACTAGTTACTAACACAAATACTAAAAGTTATAATGTGGACTAAGTACCATGATAAAAGTTATTGCATAATATTCAACCTAAAAATTAATCAGTTGTAAATAACATGAGCAATTGATAAAAGTGACAATCACAAAAGGATAGACACAAAAAGGCAAGGTGTTTAAGACTCTAAAAATGAAGGAGCACCCAAAACATATGCCTCCATAATTTCCTTAAAAGTGTATAAAAGTTTTAGTGTAATGAAAAGATAGCTTAAAGCTTAATGGAAGTTTAAGAAACCCAATCATATGTATTCCCTACTTGAATATAAAAATGGGTTTTGGATAATTAAAGAGTAACTTACGAAATTGGGGTAATAGTAAGAAAAGTGACTTGGGGATCGCTCGTGGAGGTGAGAGAACCTCTTACACGAGCAAGTGTGGATGGAGTACTACTCTATAACTTAAAGTACCATATTTATAACAAATAGTCAAAAAGTGTCAATAAATAACACCACGTCATACCAAAAGTTCCCACAAAGTATAGAACTTGAGCAAGCCCTCATGGGTCTCACCATAAGTGTGAAAACACAATGGTAGAAAAATAAAGGAAAAGAAAGTCAAGTGATGAAAGGCGAATGAATGACTTGACAACATAAAGTACGTATGTTTAACTCATTAAAGGAACTCAATAAAATAGCAAACATTAAGATCTTTTCCAAACAAAAAGGAGTACAAATAGGTGGAAAGAAAAAGTGCAAACAAATGGGTAGTTCTAACCCCATGAAAGACTTTTACCCACTAACTTTTAAATTAGTTTGTGCACATATATTTTGCACAAGGGGGCTAATGTCGAGAAGTCCTCAAGCAAGTGAATAAAAAGAGTATAATTTTGATTATTCTAATGATAAAGTATTTGATATTTTGTGCACAAGCCTCTCGATAATACAAGGCACCTCTGCACGAGGGCGAAAATGTAAAGGCCTCCCCGAACAACAAAGTACATGCCTTGAGTTTTCCACTAAGCAATGTGTGGCACACTGGGGAACCTAAAAAATGATAAATGAAAGTGAAAGCATGTTGACACTATTATTCTTAACAAAAGTGAAAAGTATGAAAGTATTCATAATGATTAGATTATGTGTACAAAACTCTCTTGCAAAGTAATAGACTTCTATAAGAGGGGGCTAGTACATAGGGATCCCAAATCTTCTTAGTACTAATTATAATTTATATTGATTATTCATCTATCACTACTCATAAATAGATAACTTGTCAAGTTCTAAAACTGTGACAAGTCAAACTTGTCAAGGTCTTTAATCGTGACAAGTCTAGGGGTGACAACTTCTTTGGCATGGTACTGTCACAGTACTTTACCTTGACAAGATTTATCACAGTTAAAGACCTTGACAATATTTGTCACGATCAAAGACCATGACAAGCCCGTGACAAAATCAAAAAACTTGTCACGGTCAAAGACCATGAAAATTTTCTTTGTCACGATTTTTTATAGTGACAATTTTGGGAAGAATTTTAAAAAAACTGATGGGCAGTATAGCCACTGCCACTACCCAGCAGTATATTTGTATTTATTATAGTAAAATTGTACCTGTCCAAACAGCATATATCCAAATAAAACAGAAATAATGTACCAAATCATGGCATATATAATCCATATCCAAATAAAATAGAGATGTAAATATCAATATCCAAACCAACATGTACCAAAATCAAAAAATACAAATACAATTCAATATCCAAATAAAAAAGATAGAACTAATGTCATTGGAAAGGGTCTTGATCAGGTCGGAGGAGGAAGTAAGGCCACATAACATATGTATTGACACACCCCTCAATATGATGAATGCCACATTATACGCACCACCACAAAGGTGAGTTCTCCTTTTCAGACACCATATGCGTGACGAGCACTCTTGCCTTAATGTCTTGGAGGGGTCGTCCATGAACCACAAAACCCAGGAGGTAGATCGAATCCCTCAACCCCCTCACTCTCGGCTCCCAATATATGTTGAGTTGGAACACACTGGGCCAACCGATTGTTGACATAGGCCGCTCAATGAGGGTCATGATGGGAAATGGATCATCATATGGCGGTGAGTCTGTGCGTAACGGTCATGAAGTAGTGACGTCCTCGTCTGCCTCTACCTCTACTTCCTTCTCCTTCTCCTTCATCTTCCCCTTCCCCTTGGACCCCAACTTATGCTTCATGAAGGCGTACATATCTAGGACCATCACCTCCAATCTTGATAGCTTATTATCATGGGTGTCCACCTTATGAGCCAACCCGGTGTTGCTCGTCTCCATTTCGATGAACCTTGACTTCCCCACCCGCGAGCTCACCCCTAGTCCTCCCCTTGCAATCCACCCCGAGCACTTGGTTCAGTGCGTTCGTAGCCAGAGATTCTTTGTCGGCATCAGACTGCGACTCATTCACTTCCTTAAGCTTTGCCTGAAGTGACAAAAAGTACACGATTAGTTTAATTAAGTAAATAAAAAATTATAACGTAATTAAAAAAATTAAACATTTATAACTTACAATCATGGTTGTGACGCTTGGGGCCACCTCCTTGTCCTTGCCCTTCTTCGTCTGTATTACCACATAGGTATCGAGCCTATGTGGACTACCCTCAAGGCCACTCCCCGTCTCCTGAAATATAATAATGCGAAATTAGTAGGTAACACAAAGTAATGCTAAAGTAGAATAACATAAGGCTAAAATTAAAGAAAAATAAAAACTTACCAACATGTGATCCACCTCGGTGTAAGACGTCCGCCCGGAGTAGTGAACGTCTAACTTTTTCGCTCAGTTTTCCCTCCCCGATTAGAAATATGCCAATTGTCGCTTAGAGATCTCATTGTCGACAAACTTTTGCCATTGTGCCAATGAGATTGGCTCCTTCGGGGGGACGGTGTCACGTACGCTCGGAATGGACTCCTGGGTCTTCTCAAAATACCGTGCCTGCATATTCTTCTTACATGTCTTATATTGATCCCTCAACTGTTCCAACACGGAGTCACGGAGATGTGGAACAGGCCGAATTGTTCCTGTTAAACAAATACAAAACAAAAAGAAAGTAAGTAAGTGTTAGCTTCTTATAAATATAAATATAAATTTAAATATAAATACACTACCTGTAATTCCCCCCAGATGCCCATCTTGATATCATTAGGCACGGGCCTCCAATCAGTGTACTCCGGGCCAATGATCGCCTTTAGAAACTTTAGCGATCTAGCTAATAATACCATCTTATTCTCGACGACGGACACCAATTTGCCCCATGTTGGGGGCCTAGTGGCCGAGCAGCTCTCGTCGCCTCCGCTACCGCACTGGGATGAAGTCATTTTCTACAAAATTGTTATTATTAGTACAAACATGTATATAGACTTTGAATTAATGCTCAAATCCGATAATAATAATACATGCCAATACCAATATCAATTTATATCAATTTCAATTCATACCAATACTAATTTATACCAATACCAAATTCAATTTACACACACGCACACTGCCCCCCACCTACCCACCCATGCACGCACACTCCCAGGTCATGAACTTTGAATTAATGCTTAAACTGATTAAAATCCCAATTAACATATTCACTTGGTTATTACGAGCATTAAAATTATCAAGTACAAATGAATAAAAAGCATTAAATTATCGTCCGATAATAATAAAACACTAGAATAATACAGCCACTAGTCATTACAAATAATTTAAATACTTATTACAAATCTAAAAATTATTTCAAATTCGGGTTATCATACAAAATGGATTGATATTCGGTAGGAGCAGCCAAGTCATCCACAATACTTTTTAGACGCTTTGGCGCATGTAGGACAATTGAACACGGTTCGTTGTTGATATACTCCAAGTAAAACACTTGCCTAACCTTTTAAAAAGCACAAACAAACGGGTCATCACTCACTTGTTCATTGCTCTTCAACTTGGACAAGTCAACCATGATCAAATTGGTGCCAGGATCAACTTTACAATCATTTTTATCCTCAACTCTTACCCAATTATAAAAAATTGCAACCTCTTTGAAGCTTACATAGTTCAATTCAAATATATTTAGAATTACACCATAGTAAGTCATTTCAGCTTCAACGAGATGTTTATCTTTCACGCTCGCTCGAAATAAAGTAAGAGACTTTTATGAAATGCCTGAGTTCTATACATTTGCATTTTCCTCGTACACCCTTGAATCCGAATATGTAGCCGTTCAATCGATACTTTTTGTACTCTTGTATCATGAACAAGGGTCTAGTGGCTAGACGTGTAAGTATTGATGTCGCATCACCCGTCTTTAAGAGCTGAGAATATAGATAAATTAATTAGGTTAGTAATGTCACATTTCATGTAATGTGACATTTAATAACAACCATTTGTGTTATAATTACCTCGTGTGACAACCACAACCTAAATTTGCTATCTGATTGTGCCATTATTTTTCGTCTTTTATTGTTCTCACAGGCTTCATATTTTCTACATAGATCGTGACGAACGTATTACAAAATTAATAATGTATATAAATTAAAATAATGTAAAAGTTAAAATAATTTAAACTTACTTTTTTCATTCTTCGACATCTTCATGTGTATAAATTAGTTAAAAATGTTACAAAACCGTTATGTCATGCATTCAATTTTAATTTGAAGTTGAAGTTAAAATTCAATTTATAATATTAATTCATATTTCCTCCATCTCCTCTAAAGGGTGAGTGGTCTTATCCCATTCAAGACCGCATATTTCTATAATATACTTAACAGCTCATGCACATTCTTCCAATTTGAGGAAAATTCGACAGCATATTCCCATAATTCTCCAAGTACACGACATAGATTTGCAAGTGTGAGTGTTATTTCAATTTATCAATTAATATAACACATGACATCGCATCATCTAGTATGTACCCAGAAAACATTAAGATATGACTGCAGAACTTCCCCCAAAAGTAACAAGTGTAAGCCACTAAGAATATTATTATACAAAAACTATGCAATCCCAAACTGTCCAAATGGGACAATTCGAGAGATCTCACTACAGGGATAATGACTCTCGAAATGGGTCTAAGGGCTACTGAATGCATATGCATAAGAACTAGAAGGCTAGTATCTATGCGCACTATATGTAGTTTAAAGTATGTTTCATTTAATTACATTTTATCACAATTCGAGAGATTTCATTTAATTATGTAATTTAAAGTATGTTTCATTTAATTTAAAGTACGCATAAGAACTAAAACTTATACCAATTTATACTAATTTATACCAATATCAATACCAATTCAAATTCAATTTCAATTTATACCAATTCAAATTCAATTTCAATTTATACCAATATCAATACCAATTCAAACTCAATTTCGATTTATACCAATTCAATTCAATTGAAATTGAATTTTAATTTCAATTTCAATTCAACTCAATTCAAATTCAATATCAATATCAATACAAATGCAATTCATGTTATAAGGCCGGGGCCCATCGAATCGTCTAATTCAAATTAAAATTTAATATCACACACACTACCCCCTCCCCCCCGCACACACACCTACCCCCACTCCCCCCACCCACCCACCCACCCACACACACACACACCTACACACACTCACACCCCTACCCCCCCCCCACACTGCCCCCCCCCCCCCCCACACACATGCAGACACGCACACACACACACACACACGCAACCCTAAACACACACACACATATACACAAAGGAAATAGAGAGAGAGAGGGAGAGGGAGAGAGAGAAAGATAATCGTCGTGCAGAAAAGAGAGAGAAAATGGAGGGAAAGGAAACGGTGTGAAAAAAAGAGGCGCTAGGGTTATTTGTTAAAAGATTTGTCATGGACCTGTCAAGGTCTCTAACCATAAAAACTCTTTAAGGTTGTCACGGCCATTGACCGTGACAAGGCTAGCCGGCTCAAATGTGACAGTTTGGCCTTTTTGGTGTAGTGTATTTTTAAGTACTAATGGTAATTTATATCACAGGTTACCAAGAAGGGTACTTTCGTCTAGTCAATGGTTAAAGTTAGTAGGGCTCGAGAAGCCCGGGGGGCGCCATCAAAGTAGCTTGTGGGATCTTTAAGGGTTTTGAATTAGAGGTTGAAGTGTAAGGTTCTTTGGTTAAGGTAAATACTCAACCATTCTAATATAAGAGAGAAAAGCATCCAAAGTCCCAAGTAACTTAAAGTTACTCGAGAAAGTCATACAACCCTCGTGGGACCTTAAGGTCACTCAACAGGTCATTTACGTTAAGATAGTTGAGGGGGATAAAGGCCTCTCGACAAGTCATTTTCATAAATAGTCACCCAAGGAGTATTCATGCCCCTCAGGTAATATATTTTATTTACACTCACTCGAAAGGGTTTGTGTTCCTCAAGAAGTCATAATTAAATTAATAATTAGATAAGTAGATTCACGACCTCTCGACAAGTTATGCTCAATGCATAAGTGACATGGACTATATAAAAATATCATTTTAATATTTATTTTATTCCCACAGAAAAATGGACTTAACACGCTTATATTTTATAAAACATCTTTTTAGGCCAACTACAAAGATTCACCCCGACTACATCATTTTTGTGTCCCTAAAATCTTATTATATTATTTAAATAGCAAAGACAAGTTTATTCACTCATTTGAATGAGAACGCGTGTCACATTGTGGTAAAACCCTAATTCACCCACACCAATTATAAATAAAAGGCCTGGCCCTCACTGGAAGGCTATTGAGAAAAGAGGTAAGATCACTGTCTAGAAATAATAACTCATAGTTAGCCTCAAGAAAAACAACTATTGAAGCTTAGAGTACTAACTTCAAAGATATGTCATTTCACATCATTTTATAACATTAATAGATGAGTGCATAGCATTTGATTCACACACATTTCATGTTTTTACACCTAGCTACTCTCTCACATATTTTAGAATGCTTATTCTCTCACCCTCTTCTCCAAAACTCTCGAGGGTTCTTTCATGGAGATTAAGTGTTTTATGTCATTATTATTGAATGCTACCCTAAAAAAGATGGTTTCACCGGGTTACTCCTTCAATATTCGTTGAAGGAAAGTCAAACCTCACCCAATTCAGTATATTCATAGACCCAAGTATCACTACCCTACTACATATTCCAATACATCATATCCTATGACACTAATAATAAGGCATATCGTTTTCTTATATCTAACTGGTATTATGTCTATATAACACTATTTAAGTCCATTCAAATGAAAAATTACACATGTTTATGCAACAAATTATACTTTCCTACCATATATAATATCACACCAAATTCTTTTAAGAGCATGACATCTCATTTCCTAACTTTATTCAAACTTTGTGTATTCCTTGATCTCTCGCCCCTATTTGAATATTACGGTGATATAGCTAAATGACAACCAATAAGGACCCTCCCAAGTTATACTTTTCCTCCACTACTATATTTTACTATAAAATTTTGGAGGTCAAGTGAAAACTAAGTGGAATTTCAATAACCGTGTCATTTGGATTAATATCGCATATTAGTGAAGAGTAATATTGTAGAAAGGTATTACAGATAAACCTCTTCACTTTGAGACAAACCTTATTATTAAGAAATTAGATGACAAACTAGGGAAGGATTCATCAAAGATTACTAACATCACAAAGGAGTGTGAGGAGTTAACCAACTTGATTCAAGATCAAGGTAAAATGGAGCTTAATCGAAAATTGGGAAAGACTTACAGAAAAAGTTGAATGATACACCATGAATTTGTTATTTTTTATTGAATTAAGATTTATGTTTATAATATTCGTTGAGGTTACTCGGTACCTACGACGGACCAGGACTGGAAAGACCTGGGGAGCTTCTATGCTCTATCAAGCGACCTCTCTTGGGAACATCTGAGGGAACTAGTTTGGAGGAAAGAGAGTAAGGTAATGTTAAGGCGTGAATTAACCATTATAGATACACCAAGTAAAAGCACCCATCCTACCCGATCGAGCACTTTCATTCAACCTCGAGCTACCCACCGTGAGCTTACTCGACCATAGAGTTTTGGTGTCAAAATAATATCTTCGTATAAAAGATTTAAGTGATCATATGCCATACTTAGCACACGTAAAATCAAGCTTTGCTCAAAATAATGGTAGTTTCATGAGTACTTGGTTGGTTCGGTTCTGACACAATGTGGCACATTTGACATGTTAGGTACGATGGATTGACTCGTATTAAATCCACCTGAATCCCCTCACATATATTTTGAGCCTATATATACCCCCATTTATCCTTTTGAGAAGGGATGCAATCTTTAAACCAAAACGCCTTACAAACCCGAGTTTTTATCCTTCTCCATTAATTCTTTAGTCCAAGCATTCACCAAGAATATGAGAATTTATTGTGCTTTGACCATTATTCCTTTATACCTTAGGGTTTGAGATGTCTACCCTCATGTATCTAGAGTTATTGTTTATCTCTTCCGCTAGCTAGTTTCTTTAGAGGTTCATTTATTGTTCAAAGGAGTTGTATTTGTTATCTTTTTATTGAGTTATAAATGTGAGTTTATTCATTATACCATAATTCATTATTATTATTTAAGAATGCATTTTATTGTTGTGTTACCACCATTAATATGGGTTACACCTCTGGTTATCTCAAAACACCCTAGAAAAGAGAACTACTCTCTTACATTTGATGATTCTAATCGGGAGGTATTCTTTAAAAGATGGTCAAGGATAATACCAACCATGCACTCAACTTTGATTATCTTAAACATCAAGAGGAGACTAATTACGAGGTTCCTATAGTTGAGGTTTCTTATATTGTTGTCATTATAGGAAGTGTTCCAGTGGGACAAGCTTACATGAGCTCTGTGATAGGCCCCAATCAAATAACCAACCTCATGGACAAATTTATAGATTTTTGCAAACTCAGTTTGGAATGGCTATGTTTGGGACAGCGATGAACCCAAACTCTTTCATTGCCCCAGTGGAACAACATATTGTTCCTTTGAAGGGAACAGTCGTTCTTCTTGTAAGACCCGTTGGTCCCTTTATGACTAATCTTGCAGTCGTACCAATCGTAGAAGCACATGTTGTTGTCAACGCCTCACCTGTGGTTGTTCAACCATAACTCAAGATAGTAGAAGCATTTTCTTGTATTCTTTGACCATTTATGAAGTTAAGAAAGAGATAATGGGAATAATGTCATCATCCTTACAAACTACTGGTAAGGTATCATCCATATCTGATGATTTCCAAACTCCTTATCCAATGGATCATAATGATGAACCGTACTAAACAAGTATATTCCCCTAATCTTAAAGAATTTTAATGGAAAGGGGGTAACCCAAAGGAGCATATAAAGGGACTGGAGGAGAATCTTGATGCCAAGTATAACAACAAAAGTTTCTACTTAAGGGAATCTTCAAAATCCTTTACTAACAAAGCCTACACATGGTACTCTCACTTATCCCCGAGGATTGTGGCTAGTGGGAGGATATAAATGTCAAATTTCTTCAGAATTTTTTTTGACAGAAAATGAGTTTACACTCACGCAGCATGCTCAAGAGAAGCAAAGGCCGGAGGAGGTGATCAGTTACATAAGTAGGTTTAGGGAAAGATATCTTTATGTAATAGAATATGCAACGGAGGGAAATATCTCCAAATTTATGCTTAAGGATTATTTACGGAGTACATTTTTCACTTGATAAATGAGACCCCGAAAGGCATGTTCAAAGCCTTTAAGAGAGGTACCAGAAACATCTCTTTGATTTTTCATCCCAACCATATTGTGACAAACATCACACTAAAATAATAGACGAGCCAAGCAGGTAGAGGAATCCAAACACTGTGAGTAAATTAAATAGAAGAAGGAGAGGAAGAATCAGGTGGTGGTCAGGCGAAGAAGAATAACCACAAGAGGAAGTTGATCGGGAGGATCCACCCATATTTCTAGGCACTATTGATGAGGAAATAAGTTACTACAACACAATGGTGAAGGATAGTTTAGTTTTTCATCCTAAAGACCCACCACTTTATCCTCATGGAACAGACATGCAAGCTTCTAATACCACATATTTTTTGTGTATAATTTAATTATAGAAATTAATTATGTTACTTTGTTGTGACAGGTGATGTCACAATTTATATTTATATATCTTACATTATTCATATTTTAAAATTATATTTAATATACGATAATTTGTTAAAAATATTTTGAATTCACCTTAAAATTAGTTTGTGCAGTATCATATCTCATGATTGTTTTTAGGGACATTTAGAATGTCCGTTTTGACTTAATATGTTGGGGTTTAATCCCGTTGGGTTGGTACATAACTTAGGTGTAATTTTAGATTATTTAGAAGTTTTTTTGGGCTCATTAGGTTAGAGCTTAGGTTGGGCACAAATTAATTTTCATGAAAAGTAAGTTTATAAGGTTAGAAGACTAAACCTAAAACACAATTGCAGCATGGTAGAAGTCCTACGAGGCTTAGTAAAAATATGGCACTTAAGAGAAGGAGAGATTTGAGGAATTAATTCTCACATTTGGAATGAGGAAAATTGATCTATAATTTTAGTTTAATTTATTTTTTACTAGAATATTTATATTCATTGGGTTCTAAACATAATCTAATTAAAAAATATGATTTATATACATCTAATTCATAATTATTACAATTCGGTTTAAATTGAGAATTTAACCTCAATCATATGTGTACACTTGAGTAGAATAACGAAGAAAATCTTGAAATATAACTTGAATATATGTAAATTTATCATATTAGTGTTAATATGAATTAGATTGGGTGATTTATGTAAACCTTGAAGTAATTTCACACTTGAGTAGATTTTGGAGAAGAGATTGTTAATATATATTAATAAGTTGTTAGGTTTTGATCATAAAGGAGTTTAGATATCATAATAGGTTGGTCTTGAAGTCTTAGAACCTTAGAGTAAGTCGGTAGGTTCATATTTTGGGGATTAAAGTTGAAGACAGCGTAAGTTGAAAAATTTGGGTTGCAGAGTTTGTGCACACGACTCATTATTGTCGTGCAAATGGAATCCATATTCACGGATAGAATTTAGTCTGTTAGCATAGTTGGAATAAATGGAATTTTAGATCTATTAATTATAAACGCGTGGGCATTAGTGTCATGTTTTTTGGACTTTTATTGAATTCATTATGAATATTTTACCAACACCACATGTGGCTGAAATTCTAGGTTGGTGATTTTGGGTTTGGACTTTTTGTTATGTTCAACTGGGTGGGCTTTTGATTGGAGAGTTATTTTGGGACTACAATTTGATATGTAAGGTATTATTGTGAGCATATATGGGATTTATATATATTTATTGAGGACCTTGAGTGTAGGGAATGAGTATGGAGATAAATAGATAGCTAGTGATTGTGTAGATCACTAGATAATTTAGAATGTATTAATAAACCATTGAGTAAGGTGATAATTATATCTTGAGAATGACAATAAAGGCTAGTGTACGAGATACGTAGACTTAGAGAGCCTTGGGAGACTGGAATAGTGTTATATCTAACAGATTATAGCTAATGTGCTTATTAACTAACAACAGTTAGAGACTTTATGTATAACCCTGATGATAGGGGTTGGTATGTGTTTTGTTGGCCCGGTTGAGTCGGATCGTACTTGATTTATGTATTTTATGCGATGTATCGATTATGTTTACATATGGGATATGTCTTATAGGGAGCGTCCATATGAACCGTGCGATTGGCGCCACTTTAGTATCCTAGTAGATATAGTTGGATTATACGTTGGATTATACGTTGGACTTATGATAGTGATAACTGCAATATTATAGTAGATAAAAATTTGTGTACCATACGCCGGTCGACGATGCCACTTCAGTACCCCAAAAGATAGAGACTAGTTTACCTTGGGTCGTACGACGGTGACATCTTCGATACTCCGACAGGCAGAGATGGGTTATATCTTGGGTTAGGCGACGATGACCACTTTGGCATCATGGTAGATAGTGATGGCTTTTACCCTGGTCCCTGCTGATATACCCGTATATACCCTCGGCCATGTCGAGGGCGCCCTGCGCCTCACCAGGCCCAGACGAGCCCTCAGGGGTCGACCCTTTATCAGGCTCCGGATGACCCCTCAGGGGGGCCGACCCTTCATCAAACTCCGGACGACCCCTCAGGGGGGCCGACCCTTCATCGGACTCCGGACGACCCCTCAAGGGGTCGATCCTTCATCAGGCTTCGGATGACCCCTCAGGGGGCCGACCCTTCATCAGGCTTCGGACGACCCCCCGAGGGTACGATAGTACGAGGCCCAAATTAGGCCAGACTCATTACCGAAAGGAACTTTGCCCTCGGCCTCATATCAAAGGCTGAGGGTGACATCATCACAGCGCGTGGTTTGGGAGACGCGTGGAACAGTGCGCATGAGGCTCACATGGCACATGGGAGACCGTTATAACAAAATCACACCCTCACGTGAGGGAATATTATGTCATCATTTGGCATCTACAGGTGTCAACAGGGGATTGGCTAGATCATCATTCACATGCACCATGCATACTTGGGGGGTACACTACACCCCCCAAGACCTATATATACTTGTCACTTACAACCCTACAGGGGATGAATCGATAATTGTAACCCTAAAAAAAACTCTGCTTATACACACAGTAGAGAGAGAAAGTGAGCTTATGTGCATTGTATCAAAGGCCATTAGTGCCCATACTTAGTGGATCACACACTCACAGTGGATGTAGGCCAAATTGGCTGAACCACTATACATCATTGTCTTATTCCTCTTATACTCATCTCCTTCTACACACTTATACACTTACATCTCTATGGCTGCCATTGTTTGAGCTCATCATCACTTATCCGGTGGTGCTAAATCTCAGCACCATCAGTTTGGCGCCGTCTGTGGGAAACAAGAAGACATCTCTTCACTTGTACAGCTTGACCTCACTGGGAACTCTGGTGGTGAGCCAGCTCTCCCCCTGAGAGGAGATGTTTCACCATTGAAAGAGACCCACTAAGGTTCTCAAGCTCACCAGTCTTTTCTTCAGTTCATCTTTTCATAGCTCAAACACATGGCACCTGAGATGCCACCACCACCACTTCCCCCACCGGATGATGGGGGAGGACCCAGTTCCAGTCAGCCACCACCTCAGTCTGAGATGGCTGATATGGCGGCAGCCTTAAAGTCTCTGGCAGCAAGCCAACGGATTATGCAGGAGCAGTTCACAGCTCTAAGCCAGAACATACTAAGACCACCAGGGGTTTCACCTGAGATGATTACTCCGTCAGCAGCTCTAGGACAGCATGAAGCCAGGGGACCACCCCAGGCACCACGCAAAGACCTGCCACCCCCTCAGCGGCGTAGGGATGTTGCTGACCCCCGGCGTCTACGCCTGGGGAGGCAAGGAAACCCTTGCCCTGAGGACATGTATGACGACCTGGAGGGAGAGGAGGCCCCTATAGAATGCTGGGAACCATATGAGGTCTCCAACAATACTGTACGACCTCTCCAGGAAAGTAGAGGAAAGTGCGGAAGATCAAATCCTGATGATCGCCCGAGAGGCTCTGCTTTTGATCGCTTGAGCAGGGGGTCAGCCTTTGAGAGGCTGGGCCCAGTAAATGACCTGCGGGAAAAATTGTCCAGGTCAAGGAGTGCTGCGAGGTCCAGGAGGTAGGCAGTAGATGGCCGACCCCAAGGATGGGATGACGGTCAAAGGGAAGTAAACAGCCGACACAGGCCTACCGCAGTTGAACCCTCCGTCCACCTTAAAGAGGCGGGAGGGGATAACATCGGCCAAGCCGACCCTGCGAGGCCCTGGAATGACTCAATCTAGCGACTAGAGGATAAGATCGGTGATATACTGAAGTGCCGGGACCCTCTTCAGAAGGGATACACCATAGGATCACCCTTTGTGGCGAAGATAGTCAACTTTCCTACGCCATCAAGGTTCAAGCCACCTGCCATCACCCCAAGATACGACGGGATCACCAACCCTATCCACCATGTTGAGATGTATCAATCACCAGCAGACATATACTCTATCTCAGATGAGATGAGGTGTCGTGCCTTTTTTGGTACCCTGACTGGGGCTGCACATATCTGGTACACGTCTCTTTCAAAAAATTCCATTGAAAACTTTAAGCAGTTGGCAGACTGGTTCATCCACAACTTTTTCTTTGGGGTGAGGCCACAGAAGAAGACCACCCACCTGCTCTATGTTAAGAATTAGAGTCTGAGGGACTACATAGCCAGATTCAATAAAGAGAAGCTGGAGGTGGAAAACTATGAGGAGAGCATAGCTATGATAGCCCTGATTGGAGGACTCCAAAAGGGGAAGCTGTTATGGAATCTTGCTGAAGACCCTCTGAGGACTATAGCTGAATTGCTGTCAACAGCAGGAAAGGTGATGAATGCCGAAGAGGCGATGGTCGCAAAATATGAAGACAAAAAAGGAGGCGCTAGTGGGGGAAAATACCCTAAGAAGAACAAAGAGGGGAAGAAGAGGTCTACGGATGACAAGTTCGCTGGTTACACCCCTCTAACGGTCAGCTGTGAATAAATTCTCAATGAGATAAAGAGTGACCGATCCCTGAAGTGGCCTGAGAAGTTGAGAGCAGCCCCCAACAAGAGGAACAAGAACCTGTGGTGCGAATTTCACCAAGACCACGGCCACATAACAGACAAATGCTTTGCTCTTAAAGATGAGATTGAGAAGATGCTGAAAGAAGGGAAGCTCAGAAAGTACGTCGACAAAGGTGCCTTCAATAGGGGCCGAGGGGACGACCCCAGAAAGAAGCGAGGCGATGCATGTAGAGAAGGTCCTCAAAAAAGAGGGGACGACCCTTCTGATGATGAGGACGACCCTCACCTCCCGCCGAGAGACGACTAAGGTCCTATCAAGAGGCTTAATATGATCTCGCTCGGAGTGGGAATGATCTCCGGGGGTCTAGCAGGAGGAGGGTCTAAGGTCACTAACAGGAAGGCCCATATGGCTGAGGCCAAGGCAGTGACGAAGATGGTACACTCGTCCTCTCTGGAGGTCAAGTCAGAAAAGAGGAAGAAGGTTGATATGGACACTCTGATAGTGGGGTTCTCGAGAATGGACTTTAAAGACCTCCTAGCCCCACACGACGACCCACTCGTCATCACAACTAGGGTGCACGGGTGTGAGGTGCCGAGGATATTGGTCGACGGGGGCAGTTCTGCAGATGTAATGTTTTGGCCGTGCTTCAAAGCCTTAGGTCTCAGCCGTGCTAGACTCGTCCCATACCATCATCCATTGATTGGGTTCAGTGGGGAAAAGGTTCATCCCCTTAGAGTGTATGAGGCCGATGTCAGGATGGGGGGACGAGTGGCCGAGATGGCTTACCAAGAAGGTCAATTTCTTCGTGATGGATGAGCATGTGTTTTCGGCCTACAACATCATACTGGGGCCTGTGGCCCTCAAGGGGTTTGAAGCTGTGCCGTCTATGGTCCATCAGATGATTAAATTTCCTACCCCTTACGGGGTGGGGGAAGTTAAGGGAGACCAGACAACAGCGCGAGAATGTTACTACAACTCCGCTGAAGAAAGGGAGGTGCATAAGAGGGATACAACCACTTACAATATTGATACCCTAGACCCAAGGGATGAGACGAAGCTAAAGAAAGGAGAGGCCGCGGAAGAGGTAGAATCCATCATCCTCTATGAGGATGACCCGAAAAAAACCGTCCAAGTCGACAAGTCTCTGAAGCCCAGTATCAAGGAAGACCTCATTAAACTATTGAGGAGAAGACGAAGCGTCTTCGCGTGGAGTCATGTAGATATGCCGGGGATTGACCCTGAAATCATGTGCCACAAGCTCAATGTGGTAGAAGGAGTGAAGCCGGTAAAGCAGAAGAGGAGAATTTACTCTAGAGAAAAGTATGAGGTCATTAGGGACGAGGTCAAGAAATTAGAAGACGCTGAGTTTATCAGAGAGGTCATCTACCCTGAATGGCTGTCCAATGCAGCCATTATCCCAAAGGCCAACGGGAAGTGGAGAATGTGTGTGAACTTCACCGACCTCAACAAGCATTGTCCCAAAGACAGCTTCCCTTTCCCCCGCATTGACCAGATGGCAGACGCTACCGCAGGCCATGAGCTCATGAGCTCCATGGATGCCTATTCAGGGTACAACCAGATCTTCATGAACCCTGAAGACTCGGAGAAGACAGCCTTCATTACTGATAAGGGGATATACTGTTATAGGGTCATGCCCTTTGGCCTAAAAAATACGGGGGCAATATACCAACGCCTCGTAAATAAAATGTTCGAAGACCAAATTGGGAAGTCTATGGAGGTCTATGTAGATGACATGCTGACTAAGAGTTTGAAGGTAGAGGATCATGTGGCAGATCTGGAGAGGACCTTTAATACGATGGACAAATACCAGATGAAGCTTAACCCGGCCAAGTGTGTCTTCGGGGTCGGAGCAGGGAAGTTCTTGGGGTTCATTGTCAACCAAAGAGGCATCGAGGCCAATCCTGAAAAGATAAAGGCCCTTGTTGAGATGAAGACCCCCAAGTCCATTAAATACGTTCAGAGGCTCACATGGAGAGTTGCTGCCTTGAACAGGTTCGTATCTAGGGCCACAGACAGGTGTCTACCATTCTTCAAAATTCTTAGAAAAGCCTTCGAATGGAGTGAAGAGTGTGATGAGGCCTTCAAGGAATTAAAATCATACCTGGGGTCTCCCTTGCTGTTGTCACGGCCCGTGCAGGGTGAACGACTTTATGTATACCTCGTCGTCTCAGAGTCAGCTATCAGTGCAGCCATTGTGAGAGACGAAGACGGAGTACAGAAGCCTGTGTACTTTAACAGCAAGGCACTCCAGGGGGCAGAGCAAAGATATCCAAGGATGGAAAAGTTGGCCTATGCCTTGATCCATGCATCGAGAAAGATGAAGCCATACTTCCAGTCCCATACAATGGTCATCCTCACTGACTCTCCCCTTAGGCAAGTTTTGCACAAGCCTAAAAAATCAGGGCGGTTAATGGCCTGGGCTATAGAGCTGGGGGAGTTTGACATAGTGTTTCAGCCTAGGACGGCCATTAAGGGGTAAGCATTGGCAGACTTCATGGCCGAGTTTACTTAGGAAGATTATGAAGCCGAGGGTGAGAGCCTCGGGAAGATAGATACCCAACAGGGTGAGCTCACCGACACACCTGCAGATAAGGCTGAGACGAGCACCGCTAGAAGGAAAGCGATTGAAAATGAAGAGGGAAGATATCTCTTTAGAGAGGGGTCACTCACTGAGGGAGGTTTCTCATAAGAACACACCGCGTGGAGTCTCTTCGTCGACGGGTCCTCTTGCGAAAGCGGGAGCGGAGCTGGATTAATAGTATCAGCACCCGACGGCACAGACATTGAGTACGCCCTGAGGTTCAACTTTAAGGCCTCCAACAACGAGGCCGAATATGAGGCCTTGATATCAGGCCTTTCCTTGGCCAGATCTCTTAGTATCGGCCAGATTTTGGTTCATAGTGATTCGAGGCTAGTAGTGAATCAGATACTAGGAGCCTACGAGGCCAAGGACGAGAGGATGGCTAGGTAACTTGAGAAGGTGAGGTCGTTACTGAAGGGCTTCAGAGAATTGAAATTAAAGAGGATACCTAGGCTCGACAATGGCCATGCTGATGCCCTTGCGAGGTTGGCCTCGGCAACTAGGACAGACATCAAGAGGACGGTCCCAATAGAAATTTTGCTTCGGCTAACTATTGAAGACGCTGAGGGAACACTTAGCAATTGCCTAAATGTTTCTCAGGAAGCTTCGTGGATGGACCCCCTGATTAGGTACATTAAAGAGGGGGAGATGCCAGAAGCAAGGCAAGAAAGGAAGAAGTTGAGATACAGGGCTGCAAAGTTCACTGTCATTGGGGACACCTTGTACAAAAAGGGATTTGTACTCCCCTTACTTAGGTGTGTGCACCCATCTGAGGTCCCATCCCTTTTGCAAGATGTGCACAAAGGATCGTGCTCAAGACACATTGGGGGCAGATCCTTAGCGAAGAGGGTGATCACCCAAGGGTACTGGTGGACGACCTTGGGAAAAGACGCCGCGGCATATGTAAAAAAGTGTGATAAATGCCAGAGATTTGCCACCATCCCTCACCAACCCCATCAGCCTCTTACCTCCATTACATCCCCATGGCCATTTGCAGTGTGGGGGATCGACCTCGTAGGACCCTTACCAAGAGCAGTCAATAACTATCGGTTCCTCATCGTAGCTATTGACTATTTCTCAAAATGGGTGGAGGCCGAACCGATGATCATAATTACAGAGCAGAAGACCTTCCAGTTCATCTGGAAAAATGTTATATGCAGATATGGTCTCCCAACATCCTCATCTCGGATAACGGGACTCAGTTCAAGAATACCTCTCTACAGAAGTACTGTGAAAGGGTGAGTATCAAATAATTTTTCTCCACCCCAGGCCGACCTCAGGCCAATGGGCAAACAGAAGTTACAAACAGTACAATCCTAGATGGAATCAAGAAGAGGCTTGAGGAGGCAAAAGGAAGATGGGTGGAGGAATTATATGCCGTGCTGTGGGTATACAGGACGACAGTGAGGACATCTACCAGAGAGACCCCATTCATGCTAGCTTATGGCTCAGAAGTCGTCATCCCTATCAAGATTGGGTTTCCTACTCATAGGGTCTAAATGTATGACCCCCAGAGAAATACAGAAGAGAGGAGACTCGACTTGGACCTGATTGAGGAAAGGAGAGAAGATGCCGAGATAAGGCAGGCCGCCTACCAGCAGAGGACCGCAAGGTTTTACAATCAGAGGGTGAAGCAGAGGCCAATTGTAGTGGGGGACTTGGTCCTCAAAAAGACTTGGCAAAATCCCAACAAGCTCCATCCTAATTGGCATGGCCCATATAGGGTCATCGATGAAGTCGTCCCTGGGACCTATAGACTAGAAAACCTGGAAGGGGAACCCTTCTCCAACCCCTGGAATGCAGATCATTTGAAAAAATACTATCAGTAGTGTTATAAGGTCTTGATAGACCATAATTGTAATAGGAGTTGCTCCAATATAACACTTGGAAAATTAATGAGAAATATCCGTGTTTCCCCTCATCCTGTGTTTATCAGTTCTAGTACGCATGAAAACATTTTCAGAGAACGGCCCTCGTCTATAATGAGGATCAATGGAGGGGACGACCCCACCATTGTCCTCAAGAAAGACGAGGGAATACTTGATTAAAAATCATTAGTTTGGTTATTGGAACCCTCGGCTATAATGAGGGTCAATGGAGGGGACGACCCCACCATTGCCCTCAAGAAAGATGAGGGAATACTTAATTAAAAACCATTAGTTTGGTTATTGGAACCCTCGGCTATAATGAGGGTCAATGGAGGGGACAACCCCACCATTGCCCTCAAGAAGGACAAGGGAATACTTAATTAAAAACCATTAGTTTGGTTATTGGAACCCTCGGCTATAATGAGGTTCAATGGAGGGGACGACCCCTCCATTGCCCTCAAGAAAGACGAGGGAATACTTGATTAAAAACCATTAGTTTGGTTATTGGAACCCTCGGCTATAATGAGGGTCAATGGTGGGGAAGACCTCACCTTTTCCCTCAAGAAGGACGAGGGAGGACTTAATTAAAAACCATTAGTTTGGTTATTGGAACCCTCGGCTATAATGAGGGTCAATGGAGGGGACGACCCCACCATTGCCCTCAAGAAGGACGAGGGAATACTTAATTAAAAACCATTAGTTTGGTTATTGGAACCCTCGGCTATAATGATGGTCAATGGAGGGGACGACCCCACCATTGTCCTTAAGAAGGACGAGGGAATACTTAATTAAAAACCATTAGTTTGGTTATTGGAACCCTCGGCTATAATGAGGGTCAATGGAGGGGACGACCCCACCATTGCCCTCAAGAAGGACGAGGGAATACTTAATTAAAAACCATTTGTTTGGTTATTGGAGCCCTCGGCTATAATGAGGGTCAATGGAGGGGACGACCCCACCATTGCCCTCAAGAAAGACGAGGGAATACTTGATTAGAAGACTTTGTTAAAAAACCATTAATTTGGTTATTATAACCCTCGGCCTATAATGAGGGTACCCTCCCTTGACCCTCATTATAGGCCGAGGGAGGGGTTAGTGATATTGTTAGTACAACAAATCCACAATAAAAATCATATAAGAGACGAGTATGGAAGACAATAAGAGGCATTATATTACAAACTGATGTTCGTTTTACAAAAATAGAGTACAAAAATATTATTGATTACACTAAGAGGGTGTGGGCTACAGATAGCCACCCTATCGAGCAGCATCAGAGGGGAGGGCCTCAACGTCAATGAGAGAGGTTTCCTTAATGACCATGACAGGTCGAGCCTCAGACGTGCCTGCGCCTTCTGCATGCTGAGATTCCACTTGGGCTAGGGCTTCAGCAATAAGTGGGTCATCTAGTTGAACTGCCTCAAGAGAGGGGCGAACAGACGACACTGCATTAGCAAACTTAAGGACGACCCACCGACAGGCCGTCCTAATACCCCTCTCTAAGTACTCAAGACCGAAGCCTTGGAACTCGTCTGAGAGTTTGTAGGCCTCCACGGCATCGGTCTCGGCCTTCTTCACCGCCTCAGATAGCTGAGTCTTGTGCTGAGCCCCCATATTGGTCAGAGCCTCATCCCTCTCCTTAATAAGCAAGTCCTTGGCCGCCATGTCTGCATCATGCTGCCTCGTCAGCTCGTCCAGAACCCTTGCGTGTTCAATTCTGGCACTCTCTAGCTCAGCTCTTATAGTCTCCAGCTCCGTCTACAAATCGGCCTCGTATTGGATGGCTCTCTCGGCTTCATGGAATTTTTGTTGGTTCTCAGCCATCCATTTAGTAGCCGAGGTGAAAGCGCATACAGACTGCACAGAAATAATAAACAGTTGTCAAGAGGCCGAGAAAACAGTTAGTGAAAGAATGAAACTAGTGAAAGAATGCAACTAAGGTAATACCTGAGCTAGAGCATGCAGACCATAGTCATACACTTTTGCTGGAGGCATCTTTGACAGAAATTCATAATCAGCAACCGAGGGGGCAGAAAACATGGACGCATTGGCTGCCCTTAGGTTCGTGATCAGGGAAGATGGCTCGGCCTTCAGTGATGTCAAGTTTTGGGACCAGAAGGCCCCCATGCTAGAAGAGGAACCGGTCCCCTCGGATGACTCCACCCTCGCCCTCGTCCTAGAATCCAGCCGAGGGTCAGTAGGGATTTTAGGCCCTTTTCTTTTGTGACCATCGACTGTCGGTTCAACAAGTGTCGACCCCACGGCCTTTGTCTTCCTCGGAGCCTGCTGAGGCTCCTTGCCCTTCTTCTTGCCTAAGCCAGATAGCAAACTTGGGGCAGTCATTTCCCAGAGTTGATCAGATATACCAGAGGGACGACTTGAAAGGAGGACGATACGTTAGAAAAATGCAGAGGCAAAGATGAAACACTTGAAAAAAGTAAAGAATGAGCAAAAAGTAATGTAACCCACATAGCTCTGTCAGGGGACTGACCTTCAGACCAGCTTCTTTAAGGAACTTGGGGGTCATCAGATCTTCAAATTTTGCAATCTCACCCCCTCTCCCTCGTTCCCTCAGATACTCAACTATGTCTTTCTCATCCAGACTAAGTCCGGGAACAGACCTGGCCTTCATCGAAGGGTTTGACATCTTCTGGGAACCCTCGTCCTATCGTCCAAATGTTGAGACCCGGTGGAAAATTCCCACTCCCCAGAAATGAAGAAAAATATCTTCTTACAATCGTGGTTGGAGGTCTGTGCCACGTGGAGAAGTTTTTTGTCAGACCTCCTCGCCCCCAGGTGGTAGTACCCAGGTTGTTTGGACGAGGAGGTGATATTGTAACAGGCCAAAAATACGTCGGCCGATGGCTCATCAGTGAAAGCATTCTTTCACAAGGAGATGTAGCCAAGGATCATCCTCCAGGAGTTGGGAGGAAGCTGAGAGGGGGCAACGCCGAGGGCTGACAGGATATCTACGACAGCAGGATGCAGAGGGAATCTGACACCAACCTTGAACATTTGTTCGTATACTACAACCTCTCCCTCTTCACCCTCGAAGACCCTCTCAGACTCAGAGGGAACCCTCATAGTTATATTTGGGGACACTCCAAAGACATGCCTCCACAGCAAGAGGTCACGATCCCTAACTGAGGAGATATAGGACGAGGCATGGGAGGTGTCAACCTGGTCATCATCTGAGTCCTCACCCTCGTCCTCTGTCCCCTCTCCCTCGGCCTCATCACCTACCAGAGACCTCTGGGGAAAAGCCATCTGGAAGGCATGTGGAGATAGAGTAGTCACAGGGATGGCCTCGAAAGCAACCATACCCTCGGCCTGTCGGCCTGGGCTTAGGTCAGACGCCTCACCTCTCCTAGAAGGTCCAGCGCCAGTGGGCGACGACGCTCTCTCATCCATCTCTCCTTAATAACTCTCGGCTGGACGATGGGACGACCCACAAGACTCAGACGGCTCAAATGGCTTTATTATGGCAAGAGGAATGGGACAAATGGGTCGTACCCAATTAGGGTCGGCCCCTCGTCTCCTTTCCTCCTCTTCCTCTATTCGTCTGATCTCTATGAAAAGCTTCTCTCGCAAGGATGGGAACTCCTCGGCTAAATTATAAAGCCTCCTAAGCATTAAGGGGGAGACCCTACACTTAGAAGAATTTGGGTAACCTAACCTAACTACAAATAAATCTCACAATTGACCAGGGTGGACTTTTCGATCAAAGCCTAAGAATTGAAGGGTTTTCTATCAAGAACAATTCACGAACATCTTACCGGAGGTTACACCGAAAAAGGTATGGAACAGCCTAAGTAAATCCATCCCTATGAGCTTAAAACAGGAAAGCAAACAGAAATGAAGATAAGTAGGGAACTAGGGTCGAGGTGTTACCTGAGGAGGAATGGCGAAGCTGCTAAGCTTGAAGGTTCAAAAACTGCAGAAATGGCAAGAAGGCTGGCAGCGAGAGTGAGAGAGAGCTTGGGCGCGAAGAAGAAGAAGAAGAGAATGAATGGTTTCAAAAATTACTTATATACCTTAGTAATGAGTGGGCCCATTACCCAAGCCAAAGCACATCCCACGAGGAGGACATCATTAGGGCACAAAGCCCCAAGCAGCATGCAGCCACCGCGCCTTAAAAACTGGAACAACATTGGATAAAAATTTGACAGCTGTCACATCAGCTTGACAGGTGTCACTCATCAAACAGACCATACACTTGGTCTCAAAAGCAACACTATCCCTCAGCCATCTCAGCATCATCAATGGCTAAGGGCTGGGGGTGATTGATATACCCGTATATACCCTCGACCATGCCTAGGGCGCCTTGTGCCTCACCAGGCCCAGACGACCCCTCAGGGGGGCTGACCCTTCATCAGACTCCGGACGACCCGTCAGGGGGGCTGACCCTTCATCGGACTCCGGATGACCCCTCAGGGGGTCGACCCTTCATCAGGCTTCGAACGACCCCCCGAGGGTACGACAGTACGAGGCCCAAATTAGGCCAGACTCATTATCGGAAGGAACTTTTCCCTCGGCCTCATATCAAAGGCCGAGGGTGACATCATCACAGCGCGTGGTTTGGGAGACGCGTGGAACAGTGCGCATGAGGCTCACATGGCACATGGAAGACCGTTATAACAAAATCACACCCTCACGTGAGGGAATATTATGTCATCATTTGGCATCTACAGGTGTCAACAGGGGATTGGCTAGATCATCATTCACATGCACCATGCGTACTTGGGGGGTACACTACACCCCCCAAGACCTATATGTACTTGTCACTTACAACCTTACAGGGGATGAATCGATAATTGTAACCCTAGCAAAAAATCTGCTTATACACACAGTAGAGAGAGAAAGTGAGCTTATGTGCATTGTATCCAAGGTCATTAGTGCCCATACTTAGTGGATCACACACTCACAGTGGATGTAGGCCAAATTGGTTGAACCACTATACATCATTGTCTTATCCATCTTATACTCATCTCTAGGGCTGTCAATGGACCGGGTCTGGACCCGGACCCGATCCGGACCCGACCTAAATTAACGGATCTGAGCAAATTTTATAGACCCGATTATCCGATTACCCGATTACCCGTTTACCCGATTAGTTAATGGATCGGATCTGGATATACATGACTCCGATCCGATAAGGACCCGACCCGAATGTGTATATATATAATATAATAAATATATATTTATATATAATATTATATATATATATATAGTCTTACATATAGTTACTAAATATATATATATATATATATATATATATATATATAAGTTATATTTATATAAAAACAAAAACAGTTTTATTTTATATAAAAACTGTTTTTATATATATATATAAGTTATATTTATATAAAAACAGTTTTATATAAAAAACTGTTTTTATATAAAACTGTTTTTTATATAAAATTGTTTTTATATAAATATAACTTATATATATATATAAAAACAGTTTTTATATAAAATAAAACTGTTTTTGTTTTTATATAAATATAACTTATATATATATAAAAACAGTTTTTATATTGTTTTTATATAAAACTGTTTTTATATAAATATAAGTTATATTTATATAAAAACAGTTTTATATAAAAACAATATAAAAACAGTTTTTTTATATATATATATATATAATCGGGTCGGGTATTCGGGTCGGGTCTCCGGGTCCTTAACGGATCCGGGTCTGGATCCATTTTCTGAGACCCGTCGGGTAATCGGGTAAGACCCGATCCGTTAAAAATATACCCGGATCGGATCTGGATATACCCAGACCCGATCCAGACCCGACCCGTTTACACCCCTACTCATCTCCTTCTACACACTTATACACTTACATCTCTATGGATGCCATGGCTGCCATTGTTTGAGCTCATCATCACTTATCCGGTGGTGCTAAATCTCAGCACCATCACCTGCAATGGTGATCGCTTCGGTACCCCAGTAGTCAATTATTAAATACTTTTTATGAACTGTACATATGTGGATGTAGACGTAGAGATGTGTTCCTGATTAGATGTATATACTTTATATGTATAGAACAGTTATTTATAGTTATTCAATTAAGATGGATAATATGTAATTATGGTTCTCACTTGGGTCTGGGATTAAACGCATGTGATAGCTAGGATAATTGGGTTTGGGATAAATTAAAAGCTACTAAAATACGATAGGGAGATGCGTGTAATATTGTATCCTAAATTTAATTATAATCTTAATCTACTTAGACCTTGTTTACATCTTGTTATATATGCTTTCACAGGTCTTAGGTTGTTGTTATTTCGTAGACTTAGGTCGATTTTATTAATAATTATGGTATCAGAGTTGGTATTAATTTATTCAATAGTTCTTTGCTTCTTTATATTACTTGCTTAATTTTTGTTTTTGATTTATGTTGAGAATGTTACTGAAAGAGCGTATATGATAGTGATTCAAAGATATTCGCAATTTCCAACTTAAACATATTTAATTGGATGTCTAAAATTGCTCAAACCAAATAGCAATTAAATCATCCCCTAAACATGCATCTACGTGTCAATTCAAATCTCAAATTAAATCATGCGATGAACAAGCTGACAAAGACAGATTTCAGGAAAAAATCACCGCAGGGGAAAAACCTTTTATTTCCACTATAATTTGTAAAGGAACGGTTTACAATCGGATTACAGCAAAAATATAATTTGACTTACGAAATACCCTCAGGTGTTGGTTCATAGTCGTTAGCCTAGGAACACCACAGCACTCCCTATGACACGCAGTCGATCAACCCAGTACCTCCCTCAAGTGGCATCGATGGTCAACCCAGTACCTTTCCAAGGCACCTATGATTCAGCAACAAAAACTCCCAGCAAAACTTATGCTTTAGGTTCCACAAAACAACTCACAGAAAAATGTCTGGGATTTGTAAATTGTAAAAACAATGTTTTGAACCCTCAAAAATTGGTTGGAGAATAGAAAATCGTATTCTGTGAAAACCAGTATTTCTCCACATGAAAAACAGTAGCCTGACACCCTTATTTATACAAAATCTAAGGCGGTTGTAACAACCCAGGTTTTCAAGCGACTATTTTATACTATTTTGCCTAATGGGATAATTTTATAAAATAGGGAATGCTGGAGTAAATATTATTTCCCGTGAGACATAGGGATTATATTTACTATGTTCTGACTATTTACCGTTATGAGAAGGTAAATAGTGTT
Organism: Sambucus nigra; assembly: GCA_949130495.1. Classification (NCBI taxonomy): domain Eukaryota; kingdom Viridiplantae; phylum Streptophyta; class Magnoliopsida; order Dipsacales; family Adoxaceae; genus Sambucus; species Sambucus nigra. The sequence goes on from OX422215.1 coordinate 335,644,013, forward strand.
ATATTGTGTATTTTGCGTCGTTATATGTAAAACGACGGCTATGACCTATATTTAAATCGGGTATAATTAATGAATTTAAAATAAAATTTGAACGTAAAAATAGTTCACACTTTCCTGAATGCCAAAATAGGGGGTGCGGTTGTTTTTAGAATAGTCTAAATAAGTGCCACGTTATATTTTTTGAGTTTAGGGCATTTTAAGGGTTATGACTCAATTAAGTGGTTACGAGTCATTTTAGTGGTGTATTAACAATTAACAGTGGGGATTTATGTTTTAAGACCCGTATAAGTCCCCCACCCCTTTTTCTTTCTTCATTTGTGTTAGAAGCCAAAGGAGAGAGAGAGAGAGAAGAGAGAGTTGGGAGAAATGGAGAGAAAGAGAGAAATGGAAGATTTGGGCCGGAATCCGTCGCTACCGGAGGTGTTCCGAGACTACGAACCTCGAGGCAAGTTTCTTACTTGCTAGATATTGATTTAATGTGATAAATTGCATGTGTAGTTAGGTTTTGGGGATTTAACCCATAAATGGGTATTTGTTGATTTTGATGATTAAACCCTTAAATCTTAGTTTTAATTTGATTTGAGGATATATTATTGGTTGTAAATGGTGTAGGATTGATTTAGGTCGAATTGTTGTTGTTGAAGTTGGGAGAAATCAAGTTTTGGGGTTTTGGGGATTTTAGGGTTCTTACACCCCGTAGCCCAAATTGGGCAAAATTCCAGGACCGAATCGATTCGGCCCTAGGGGCGAATCGATTCGGATAAGGAGGGGGTTACAGGTCTTGCAGGCCGAATCGATTCGGATTTGCAGCGAATCGATTCGGCAATTGCAGAAGGTCAGTTTTTGCTCACCGAATCGATTCGGCTGTCTAGCGAATCGATTCGGTTCCCCTGTTTTGTGAGATTTTTCTATTTTTGATTTTTACCCCTTTTCTTTTAGGTCCAAGGTTTAGGGACCTTCCTTTGGGAAGTAATGGGGAGTCCTAGAGGGTTGTATTGGGTAGACTAATGTCCTAGGCTAAGAATGGAGATTTAGGTTTACCCGAGGACTAGTTTGGATTAGGTTAATGTCCAACAGGTTTAGGAGATTAACCTAAAGATATATTTGAAGTTAAAATATAAATGTTGAGATTTTGAAAGACACTCCATTATGGAGACTCACTTTGAGGGCTTATGAATTATATAAACTAATCGAGGCTATTTTTGGGGTTAGTGGCACTTTGGGGTCTTAGGTCATTAATAAATATATGACTTAATAAGAATGTATTGCACCTTCTAAAACTTGGTGCTTAAAGGCTAAGTGAATGATTTTTGGAAATATAAAATATGAGTTTTCAAAAATGGAAAAAAAGTAATGTTTTTCATAAATGTTAATTTATGGTTACACACCTCTCTAAATTGCTATCATAAGGGAAGTCGCGCGCGTTGTGGTGAAGCCCCCTGGCTAATGATGCAGGGTGGATATAGTCCCGAGGCCATGGGAGCGCTTATGGTTGTATATTTTCTGCGGGGGTAGGGAGATTTCAGGTGTGGTCTTGGCTACCACGTAGGCTCATGGCCACTTCCCGACGTTTCGATAGGATCCCAGGTGGTCTTGGAGGCCCTGGAAGATGATAGCCATTTAGGGGCGCGCTCAGTGGGGAAACCCGGACGGGCGGTCTTAGAATCGTTATATATATATATATGAATATAACTGTTCTAAATCAAGTTGGACTTGATGTTTGATGGGTGCCATAAAGAGCACAGTAAAATGCCTTATAGAGCATGATGAAAGTGCCATAAAGAGCACGATGTAAGGCCATAAAGAGCCTATGATGATGATCATATTCCTGATAAGGAAGATATTTTTATAAAGTGAACAATGGTGATAAATGCCAATAGAGCATGAAAAGTATGACTATATTTCCTAATAAGGAACAAATTCATGAAATGAATTAGTTTACGATGAAAGTAATTTGGTAAACATTTGATAAAGTGTTGTACCATTTATATGTATATTCCTAAAGATAGAATTAGGAATTGTGCCAGTAGATGATGGATGAGTTTTATTTCTTTTCTTAGTGTAGTTGTAGATGTGATTTCCCACACTTATGCACACACCTGTAATTATTTATATTTCCGTGCTTAGGGTCAATGTATCTCGACGATCAACCTTGCCTAAGTAGTAGTGTATCGGGGGGGTTCCTTGTTTGGATTTCTCTTTGCGAGACACCCCACGCACGAATAGGGCATAGTGTTGAGACTGGGGAGAAGTTAACCTTTAGTACTTAAATTAACTAGGACAGAGTCTAATGTATCTCGACGATCAACCTTGCCTAAGTAGTAGTGTATCGGGGGGGTTCCTTGTTTGGATTTCGCTGTGCGAGACACCCCACGCACGAATAGGGCATAGTGTTGAGACTGGGGAGAAGTTAGCCTTTTGTTCTTTCTATAACCTGAGCATCACTTATATTGCGCTAGGTTACTGCTAGTTGAGAGGTGAGAAATATTATTGTTATCTGCGAGAGATTTACGCACTTTCCTGCCATGCATTTTAGTCACATGGTAATTATATCAAACCCGGCCCTGACCGGTTTCTCTATTTCTTTGTGCTGCATATTCCTTGCCGTTACAGGTGCTCCTCCGCATGGACACCCGTAATTACATATTCCATTCCAGTTGTCTTGGAGCTACAGCATATTGCGGATGTTGTAGGATACTTGTAGTAGACGCTCCCTTTTATTGTACTCTAATTATGTTTAGTACGTTCATTCGGGCGTGTTTGCCCAAGGTATTGCAGTCATTTATTATATTGTAAATATTGATTGTAATACTTAATGTATTATTTGTATTGGTCTGTGCACCGACAGCTTATTTGGTGATTATTTATTGTATTGTCATACTTTAGTCATCGATTTTTTATACCCACCGTTTTTACAAATGGGATTGTCTAAGTGTTTCTCTTTTACTTTTAAAATTTTTGTATATGACAATCCGTTTTCTGAAAAGATTGGTGGTTATCTCATACTATTATGTTAATCGACAGTGATGCTAAGAATGGACCATCTATGATTCCTGTATTTATTGGAGTATTGGGCTGGCCACCTATTATTTTAGTAGGCGGGTTGTCACAGATGGTATCAGAGCATTAGGTTCTAGAGTCCTTAGGAATCTGTGCGGATGTTTTACGTTTTCTGCGTTTTTCTCTATTTGATGTAGAGCCTTAAGAATAAGGTCGTTGAGCTCTCTTGTGAGATTTCGTTCTCCTGCTATGGTATGAGGACCCCGAAGATCTTCTACGCGTTCGTGTGAGACTTGTAAGTCGCTAGATGAAGGGCGTTGAGGAAGGCCGTGGTGGAGGAGTCGTGGAATGGGATTACTATAAGCTGTGGGCTGTGGTCGGGAATAAGGATCGCTTTGGAGGTCCTTCCCTTTTTAGCATTATTTTATAATGCTACCGTGACTACTAAGTACGGTGAAAATAGTTTTCCCACGTACCGCTGCCGGTAGAGAGTGGTACTATGCTTGGGACTCCGAGCAATGTCCATTCGGAGTTAAGAGGTTCTTTATTAGGACCACAGGTTGATGTACGGTTGGTTAGAGGAAGTGTAACCTCGTTCGGTGAGAACGTAAGGCCCAAGAGTTTTGGCCTAGAGTTGGGTATAGGAGTGCCCAGGAGTGAGGGTTTGAGGAAAACCTTTCACCCTGTGGAGTAAGGTTGAAGTGGCGGATATGATAGTCGCCTCGTTATGGTGGGGCAGAATGTTTTGCCCATAGAGAGAGCCTCTCAGTGGAAATGCTAGGCTCGTAAGTAAGTGTTGGAAACACTTTTAGAGAGTAGTGTTCATGAGACCCCACTGGTGGACATCCACCTGGGGAAGGCTCGTGGAGCTAAGGTCGGGGAGGCTGGTAGGATGTTCTCCTTGCTGAAGAGGTCAAGGGAACCATGCGTTCTGATCTTGTCAATTGAAGATAACCGGCAAGAATAGGACTCCTTATTGAGTCATAGATGGAAGTAGTTTGGTTCGGGTAAGACTAGAATGACGTGTCTTAGAACTATCGGTGGCAACCAAGGAGGTTGGCTAGTATGTTGGTGGGACTTTCTAACTAGGGTGCGAGTAGTGCATTCCTTAGGTAAGATGGAGTAGTATGGTGATAGCCCTAGTTCGGGTGTGTATATCGAGCTGGTGATAGTATCGGTACATATTTTTATATATGGTAAGTATATCTATATGGCTTCCATGATAGGGGAGTTCTATATTTTCCTTCTCACTCGTTATGGGGCGAGTGGTGATATATGTGGTACGTGCTACTTGTATTATATAATATACGAGTAGAGATATTCTTAGATTGGTTGGGGGTGATAGCAAGTGAATATATCGCGAGGCTATCCTAGTTCTAGTTCTAGCAGAAGGGCTAGTTATTCTATAATTTCTCCCCTGGTTACAGGTCGAGACCTTATAGGGATGGTTTATGGGGTGTAGTTTGTCTTTCTTTTATTCTTATGTTGTTTTATGTGTCTTATTTTATTTGTTTTTGCTTGCTTGCTTTGTTTGCTTTGCTTGTGTATGCTATTTGCCTTATCTCCATGACCGGCTAGTTAAGGTGACTGTGTGGAGGGGTTCCTTGTTTGGATTTTGCTTCGGCGAGACGCTCCACGCATGAACCTTAACGACGTTGGGAGTGGAGAGATGTGCATTTTCTTTTCTGTTCTTTCCTTCTTTCTTTTCTTTTCTATTGGTTAAGCGCTGGGTTGGAAGGTTTAACCAAGAATCACGTATTTGAGTGATTAAGGGCTTAGTTCATGTGCAATATATGAGCACTATGATCGTTTTCCTCTGACTAACGTGGGGGAGGACTAAGATTATGAAAGTCCGATAGGGACTTATGGTTGTGCCTTAATGATAAGGCCATTTGTGTAGAGGTATATGTGTCTCTTGGGGTAGAGTAGTGGTGGCATCTTACTGAAAGTAAATGCCTCAGTCGATTGTTATGATAGGACTTAGACGTATATATGTAGTAGTAGAGTTTCGAGTTAGGATTATGTCGATCCCGATCATGTGTCTTCGACCGTTACTTCTCGACGACTGACAATGCGAGGTAGTAGTGTAACGGGAGGGTTCCTTGTTTGGATTTCGCTTCGGCGAGACGTCCCACGCATGAAACCGAGCTAAGGTCGGAAGTCGGGAAAGGTCTTGGACACTAGGGATATTTAGTATTATACTTATACGACTAGGTTAGTATAGATAGATTGACCTTAGGATTCTTAGGATGCTAGGCCCTTAGGGCATGCGGCGTTAGTTTAGGAAGATGGTTGGGAGTTGACCACAAAAAGTTGTGGGTTAACTCTAAGTAAGATTTGGTCCCTAGACGACAAGTTTGGGATTTTGAGCTCGTTAGGATGTTTCCTTTCGCTAAGGCAATGCGGATGGGAGTAGTATAGGCGCCGAGTAGATACCGTCTTAGAATTTATTCGTGGCATAGAGTGCCAAGTGGAGTGAGCTTCACCGAGGCGAGACATTCGTGTCATTGTATAGGTAAAGTCTCCAGGAAGAATGGAAACCGTTGGGGATATGGGGTATATCCTACCACCCGTAAGTGGAAGGGTGGATTTGATTTAAGGTGAGATCGGAGTAGAAATTCTATGGATCGAATTTCCTTGCAATAGTTCGGATCGTTCTCGATAAACGTTAGGCCGTGCATAGCCTAGTATAGAGGGCAATATGCCTTGTCTACTCGTTGGAATGGAAACAGCGAATAGTATATTCCTGGGACCGGGAGTGGTCCGGGAACCTTCCTTTAGATTGGGCTCAGTGAGCAAGTAGACTTTTGAGGGTTGCGCCAACACGAATAAGTTAGTAGCGTTGGGGTTAGCGGTTGTGAGATAGTGTAATTATTCTCTAGAAAGGGTGTGACGTGTTTCGGAAGGTAAGGCAATTAGTGCCGAGCTTGTGCGGGTATCTCCTCCCGTAGTAGAAGGGTAGGATCGATAGTTTCTGAGATCGATAGCGATCACCTTAGTCTGAGTCCTATGGGGACATTTCTATTCAGGGGTTTGCTAGTACGATAGCACGGTTTTTATTATAGTATACCCTTTATATGGTTATGGGTTACGCCTGAATTTTGAGGGCAAAATTCCCCTTTAAGGGGGGGAGTATGTAACAACCCAGGTTTTCAAGCGACTATTTTATACTATTTTGCCTAATGGGATAATTTTATAAAATAGGGAATGCTGGAGTAAATATTATTTCCCGTGAGACATAGGGATTATATTTACTATGTTCTGACTATTTACCGTTATGAGAAGGTAAATAGTGTTATATTGTGTATTTTGCGTCGTTATATGTAAAACGACGGCTATGCCCTATATTTAAATCGGGTATAATTAATGAATTTAAAATAAAATTTGAACGTAAAAATAGTTCACACTTTCCCGAATGCCAAAATAGGGGGTGCGGTTGTTTTTAGAATAGTCGAAATAAGTGCCACGTTATATTTTTTGAGTTTAGGGCATTTTAAGGGTTATGACTCAATTAAGTGGTTACGAGTAATTTTAGTGGTGTATTAACAATTAACAGTGGGGATTTATGTTTTAAGACCCGTATAAGTCCCCCACCCCTTTTTCTTTCTTCATTTGTGTTAGAAGCCAAAGGAGAGAGAGAGAGAGAAGAGAGAGTTGGGAGAAATGGAGAGAAAGAGAGAAATGGAAGATTTGGGCCGGAATCCGTCGCTACCGGAGGTGTTCCGAGACTACGAACCTCGAGGCAAGTTTCTTACTTGCTAGATATTGATTTAATGTGATAAATTGCATGTGTAGTTAGGTTTTGGGGATTTAACCCATAAATGGGTATTTGTTGATTTTGATGATTAAACCCTTAAATCTTAGTTTTAATTTGATTTGAGGATATATTATTGGTTGTAAATGGTGTAGGATTGATTTAGGTCGAATTGTTGTTGTTGAAGTTGGGAGAAATCAAGTTTTGGGGTTTTGGGGATTTTAGGGTTCTTACACCCCGTAGCCCAAATTGGGCAAAATTCCAGGACCGAATCGATTCGGCCCTAGGGGCGAATCGATTCGGATAAGGAGGGGGTTACAGGTCTTGCAGGCCGAATCGATTCGGATTTGCAGCGAATCGATTCGGCAATTGCAGAAGGTCAGTTTTTGCTCACCGAATCGATTCGGCTGTCTAGCGAATCGATTCGCAAGGGCGAATCGATTCGGCCCAAGGGGCGAATCGATTCGGTTCCCCTGTTTTGTGAGATTTTTCTATTTTTGATTTTTACCCCTTTTCTTTTAGGTCCAAGGTTTAGGGACCTTCCTTTGGGAAGTAATGGGGAGTCCTAGAGGGTTGTATTGGGTAGACTAATGTCCTAGGCTAAGAATGGAGATTTAGGTTTACCCGAGGACTAGTTTGGATTAGGTTAATGTCCAACAGGTTTAGGAGATTAACCTAAAGATATATTTGAAGTTAAAATATAAATGTTGAGATTTTGAAAGACACTCCATTATGGAGACTCACTTTGAGGGCTTATGAATTATATAAACTAATCGAGGCTATTTTTGGGGTTAGTGGCACTTTGGGGTCTTAGGTCATTAATAAATATATGACTTAATAAGAATGTATTGCACCTTCTAAAACTTGGTGCTTAAAGGCTAAGTGAATGATTTTTGGAAATATAAAATATGAGTTTTCAAAAATGGAAAAAAAGTAATGTTTTTCATAAATGTTAATTTATGGTTACACACCTCTCTAAATTGCTATCATAAGGGAAGTCGCGCGCGTTGTGGTGAAGCCCCCTGGCTAATGATGCAGGGTGGATATAGTCCCGAGGCCATGGGAGCGCTTATGGTTGTATATTTTCTGCGGGGGTAGGGAGATTTCAGGTGTGGTCTTAGCTACCACGTAGGCTCATGGCCGCTTCCCGACGTTTCGATAGGATCCCAGATGGTCTTGGAGGCCCTGGAAGATGATAGCCATTTAGGGGCGCGCTCAGTGGGGAAACCCGGACGGGCGGTCTTAGAATCGTTATATATATATATATGAATATAACTGTTCTAAATCAAGTTGGACTTGATGTTTGATGGGTTCCATAAAGAGCACAGTAAAATGCCTTATAGAGCATGATGAAAGTGCCATAAAGAGCACGATGTAAGGCCATAAAGAGCCTATGATGATGATCATATTCCTGATAAGGAAGATATTTTTATAAAGTGAACAATGGTGATAAATGCCAATAGAGCATGAAAAGTATGACTATATTTCCTAATAAGGAACAAATTCATGAAATGAATTAGTTTACGATGAAAGTAATTTGGTAAACATTTGATAAAGTGTTGTACCATTTATATGTATATTCCTAAAGATAGAATTAGGAATTGTGCCAGTAGATGATGGATGAGTTTTATTTCTTTTCTTAGTGTAGTTGTAGATGTGATTTCCCACACTTATGCACACACCTGTAATTATTTATATTTCCGTGCTTAGGGTCAATGTATCTCGACGATCAACCTTGCCTAAGTAGTAGTGTATCGGGGGGGTTCCTTGTTTGGATTTCGCTTTGCGAGACACCCCACGCACGAATAGGGCATAGTGTTGAGACTGGGGAGAAGTTAACCTTTAGTACTTAAATTAACTAGGACAGAGTCTAATGTATCTCGACGATCAACCTTGCCTAAGTAGTAGTGTATCGGGGGGGTTCCTTGTTTGGATTTCGCTGTGCGAGACACCCCACGCACGAATAGGGCATAGTGTTGAGACTGGGGAGAAGTTAGCCTTTTGTTCTTTCTATAACCTGAGCATCACTTATATTGCGCTAGGTTACTACTAGTTGAGAGGTGAGAAATATTATTGTTATCTGCGAGAGATTTACGCACTTTCCTGCCATGCATTTTAGTCACATGGTAATTATATCAAACCCGGCCCTGACCGATTTCTCTATTTCTTTGTGCTGCATATTCCTTGCCGTTACAGGTGCTCCTCCGCATGGACACCCGTAATTACATATTCCATTCCAGTTGTCTTGGAGCTACAGCATATTGCGGATGTTGTAGGATACTTGTAGTAGACGCTCCCTTTTATTGTACTCTAATTATGTTTAGTACGTTCATTCGGGCGTGTTTGCCCAAGGTATTGCACTCATTTATTATATTGTAAATATTGATTGTAATACTTAATGTATTATTTGTATTGGTCTGTGCACTGACAGCTTATTCGGTGATTATTTATTGTATTGTCATACTTTAGTCATCGATTTTTGATACCCACCGTTTTTACAAATGGGATTGTCTAAGTGTTTCTCTTTTACTTTTAAAATTTTTGTATATGACAATCCGTTTTCTGAAAAGATTGGTGGTTATCTCATACTATTATGTTAATCGACAGTGATGCTAAGAATGGACCATCTATGATTCCTGTATTTATTGGAGTATTGGGCTGGCCACCTATTATTTTAGTAGGCGGGTTGTCACAGCGGTGACGTGTAGGCTAAAAACATTATTTGAACGACAAGAGACATCGTTTGAACGACACTCCATCTCATTCGAACGAGATGTGATGTCGTTTGAACGACCGTCACTGATCCCTTTTAAACAAGGTCTTTTAAATTTTTACATAACTTGGAATCCTCGAACCTTAAAACTGTTCACGGGATCAGGAGCATTTACCCAAAAAAAATTAAGATTAAAATCATTAAAATCTTTTCAAAAATTATTTTAACTTTTATAAAAAATATCCCAACACTTTTATGTAAAATGTAAATGGAACTAAAACACATTTTACAAAATCTGTTCTTATTGGGCATGATTGTTGAAGTCGTCTTGAAATTAGAATTATCGATTATAGATGTAAGATTCCCAATTCTTCGACAAACTTGTAGCGGTGTACGACATATTAAATGTGACGGGGAATGTTCTTACAAATCTCCCCCTATGTCTACGCCGGTACAAAAAGAAAAACTTTCGAATTATCAAACTCAAAAAATGACCTATAGAAATCTACCCTCCTAAAAACAAAATGTGGAATGATAAACCGAACAAGTCTTCAAACTTTCAAATGATGCCTCAAAAATCAAATTTTTTAACTCCAAGATTTTCTCATCAAGGTGTGCAACATAATGATCTTCAATTTACCTATACACATGAGACAAAGCAAAAATCGCGTGACGTATCGAGTTTGAAATGATATAAGCATAATCAAATCTTCCCCATAATATCATAATTCTTTCTCCACCTTTTTATTTTTCCGAAATAGACAAGGAAAAGAATAAACCACATAAAGCAAATCGTGGTGTCACGGGAAACAAACAAACCAACAAATTTTTTTTTGTTTTTTTTTCAATTTCTCATACAAAAAATGTTACAAAAATCACACACTATGAATTTTTACTAAGATAACCAAATCGTGGATACGGAGTGAGTGGGTGTGAACATATTCGATAGGAAAATCAACTCAATCATATCATATGTGCACGATGCATGAGTGTACTCCTAACAAATGAACATCAAACTAGTCCTTTGGTGTAAGCGTCTTAAACATATCAACAAATAAAAGTATAAATGATTTCCACACCAATAACGTCCAAAACTATGTAGTGCTTTTTCATCACTTTCAAGGACGTGCAAACTATTGAAAATTCCATCCAAACTCCCTCACTAAAAGATAATGCTTTTTATTATTCTTATAAGGTGATGAAACTAAAACCTATTGGCCCATTTTTGGCATAATTTTTTTTTATTGCATTTCAAATTTTTCGAGCTCTTTTAAACCTCATTGAACCCCGAATAATTTTCAATTACTTACTTTTTTAGGTCCATTTAAATGGTGGCTTAATCACAACGGATAAAGGAGTACCTTTCGTAGTCCTTTCCCGTTTTACAAAATAAACACACAAACTCACAAACGGTTTTTATCATGCACTACTTTTTATTAAGTTTTATCGCACTTAGTTTGTTGTATAGACAAAATTGAGATGGAAACACTCAACCAACATGTGATAGACAAGCGCAAAAGTCAAAAAAGTCCGTGCATGTGTGCAATAAAGGACAAATAGAGTCAATCATGTAGGTAGTAACACTATATCATCTCAAAGACTCCAAACTTTGTAAAGCACATGAACGAGACAACATATTATCTCAAAACACTATCAAATAGTCACATGGATATGGAATGAAGTTGTGACTTGGTCATCCTAAGTGTGCATTCATATAAGGTGCAAGCAAAATACAAAACTCTTTTTCAATTTTTCAAAATTTTTCTAAAAAGAGAAAATCTTTTTATCTTTTTCGAACACTGTTCAGAAACAACCTAGCAGTACCAATAACATATAGCAGGAAGAAACAGGGACTGCAAAAAAAATCCAGGGTCGTTCGAACGAGATGTCATGTCTTTCGAATGACAGGTCATCTCGTTAGAATGAGAAAAGGCAAATTTTCCCAAATTTCACAGAATGACATGCAGTTTTTTCCAGTGAGAAAATTTATAAAAACAGTTCCTGGAATGGGAAAACAGATCCAAAACAGTGATAAAATAGTACCAAAAACAAGCAAAGCAAATAAAAATGCTAACTAAAATAAAACAAATGGTACATACTAGCAATAGGCAAAAGATAACATCATGAAAATCACCCTCTGCTAGTAAAAATGTCTAGACTTCAACCGGGAAGTGCGGTGGAGTTCTCCAAAGATGGTGACATCTTTTGAAATAACTCCATTAGATCATGTGAACTCTTGACCAAAACCTTTACTTGCTCGTGAATATGTGCAAACTCTCTATCATTATGTGCAAGCAAAGTATCATGAGTGAGTGAATGTGTGTGATCATGTGTAGGAGTATAGCGTAACACATTACCCAGCTTAAAGCAAAATTTCCTTAGGTGTCCTCTCTTTTTGCAATGGGAGCAAACATAAACCGGCCTAGGAATTAATTTTTCAAAAATTCTAGGACGTGTTCTCCTAACGGGAATGGGACGCCTAGGTGGGTTGGGATGAGAATTACGTGAATCAATCACCAAAGTGAGAATCAGCTCGGGTGAAACAAAAGAAATGGATGCACCGTCATGACCTTTTCCTAAACTCTTATCACCACCCAAAACGGGAATGAGAACCATCTTTTCAACTTTCTTATATGTGTTCTCTAAAGGGACTTTGACCTCCCGTGCACGTTCGAGATCACTCTCGAGTTGGGATACACGTGTCATCAGACTAGACACCATGTCGATCAAGTCACACTTTTCCCTCCTTGAAACTTCCTTCTCTCTCTCCAAATCTAAAACCCGACAACCTAAATCTTTATTATATTTCTTTGTTTTCAAGGTCTCCGTGTACAAATCCCTAAAAGATTTTTGGACCTCACTTTCATCTCCACTCTCAAACTCGCTCTCATCTCCATTAGAAACACTTGAATCATCGTCGTCACTCTCGTGGACACTATCATCGTGGGATAAAGTGGGTGTGCTCACACTACTCGAAAAAGCTACACACATACCATGAGCTAAACCTTTTTTGAACTCGTCTTTCTCATCATCTCCCTCACCATCACTAAGAGTGGTGGGCATGGCTTTCTTCCCTTTTCTTCTTATCCTATTAGCACATTCAAAAGCCCTATGACCTTTCCCTTGACATTCAAAACAAATCATCTCATCTAAATCTTCACCACTCTCTTCCTCTTTTTCTCTCTCACCCTTTTTTCATTACCCTCTGTGGCCTTTTCTTTTTTTCTTTTTTTCTCAAATGACTTTTTATTGAAAGAATTATTTGTGTTTATTTTGAGAAACTTTTTTAAAAAATTTGCAAATAAGGCCACATCGTCAATGCTAAACTCTTCCTCAAAATTAGACTCATACACTCTCTCTTTATTTTTATTCCTAACTTGATTCTTTATAGCAATGCCTCTATCCTTAGCCTTAATGGTTTGGGGAAACATGTCAATCTCATAAGTTTGTAGGTCTCCTACGAGCTCTTATAACTTAAATGAATTTAACTTTCCCAACGAATTCAAAATAGTGACTTTCGGAATGAAACATTTTGGAAGAGATCTCAAAATATTTTTAACGACGTGCATGTTATCAATAGTCTCACCTAAATTAAAACTCGTGTTAAAAATGTCCGACAAACGTGCATAAAACTCATCAAAACATTCAAACTCAGAAATAGTAATGGTCTCAAATAGGGTGGCCAAATTTTGTAACTTTGATTCTTTAACCGCGTTCGTACCCTCGTGTGTCAATTGGAGGACATCCCATACCTCTTTAGACGTGGTGCACATCATAATTCGGCGTAGTTCGTCAGGGGTGATGGCTCCCGAAATAGCACTTAAATCACGAGAATTAAAATTAGACATTTTAAAGTCATCTTCGATCTAATCTGACACAGGTTTCAAAGAGGTGACATTATTAGAAGTGACAGTGGGAGGAGTCCACCCTCTTTCACAAAGCAACCAGACTCTCTCGTCAATGGCTTTTAACTGGGATTTCATACGAGCTTTCCAATAGGCATAATTGGACCCATCAAAAATAGGGATTCGATTATATAAGTTCTCATTTTGAAACATTGCGACAAACTTTCAAAAATTAGATTTTTCAAACAAAAATAAATATCACACAAGTTTGCAAAAAATAGGAATACGCGATAAATTAGCGTAACCTGTTCTGATACCAATTTGAAAGTGCGTGTGCGATATTGATTCAAAGATATTCGCAATTTCCAACTTAAACTTATTTAATTTGATGTCTAAAATTGCTCAAACCAAATACCAATTAAATCAGCCCCTAAACATGCATCTACGTGTCAATTCAAATCTCAAATTAAATCATGCGATGAACAAGCTGACAAAGACAGATTTCAGGAAAAATCCCCGCACGGAAAAAACCTTTTATTTTCACTATAATTTCTAAAGAAACGGTTTACAATCGGATTACAGCAAAAATACAATTTGACTTACGAAATACCCGCAGGTGTCGTTTCGTAGTCGTCAGCCCAGGAACACCGTAGCACTCCCTATGACACGCAGTCGATCAGCCCAGTACCTCCCGCAAGTGGCACCTATGGTCAGTCCAGTACCTTTCCAAGGCACCTATTATTCAGCAGAAAAAACTCCCAACAAGACTTATGCTTTAGGTTCCACAAAACAACTCACACAAAAATGTCTGGGATTTGTGAATTGTAAAAACAACGTTTTGAACCCTCAAAAATTGATTGGAGAATAAAAAATCGTATTCTGTGAAAACCAGTATTTCTCCACACGAAAAATAGTAGCCTGACACCCTTATTTATATAAAATCTAAGGCGGTAACGTGTAGGCTAAAAACACATGTCGTTCGAATGACACTCCACCTCGTTCGAACAAGATGTGATGTCGTTTGAACGACCGTCACTGATCCCTTTTAAAAAAGGTCTTTTAAATTTTTACATAACTTGGAATCCTCAAACCTTAAAACTATTCACGGGATCAGGAGCATTTATCCAAAACTTTTTAAGATTAAAATCATTAAAATCTTTTCAAAAATTATTTTAACTTCTATAAAAAATATCCCAACACTTTTATGTAAAATGTAAATGGAACTAAAACAAATTTTAGAAAATTCGTCCGTGTTGGGCATGATTGTTGAAGTCGTCTTGAAATTTGGATTGTCGATTGTAAATGTAAGCTTCCTAATTCTTCGACAAACTTGAAGCATTATATGACATACTAAATGTGATGGACAATATCCTTACAGTTACCAAATATTTTTTATTCCCGTGATTTTTATATTCAATATGATCACTCTATTTATGAATTTTATGGGTATGACACTTGGTATCAGGGCAATCCAGATTCTAGTGTCATAGGGTCGTGACTTCATTCATCATTTTTCCATATTATGTTCTTTAATTACTTTAGAACTTATAGTTTAGGAGTTGTACTTTGCATAATGATGAGTGCTTAAGGAGTTTTGTGTCGTGGTTCTCGAAGAATGATTTGAGGTGACCAATGTGTATCGAGAGGGGTCCTTGTTTGGATTTTTCATTCAAGATATCCCACGCATGGGGTCAATTTCAGTCGGTAGTTAGAGACCATAAGACATGAGACTTTTAGAATATGTTTATATCATAGTTTGAGGGGAATTATTTCTACTCACCATCCGTAACAACATGAGAAGTTCTGAGACCTCATCAAGGAGATTGTGCGGTAGCCATTATGAGAGGAAGTTTAACTATCGTTCTCTTTCAGCATTGGGAGAGATTGATAAAGAAGAGAATAAATACTTTTCCATCAGCTATAACCATCGGAGAAGATTATGTATGTTAATAAAAGCTATGTGTAAAGGATGCAGTTGGTGTTATGGGGTAACCATCGTTCACCGCTTGCATTTAGGTGGTAGAAGTTACCCTTATACATTGCCAAAAATCATTTTAAATATATGAAGGATAGAGTTCCCAAGATCGAGAAAGTTAGGGGTCGGGTTAGATCCGATAAATTAGGTTTGTGTAGAATTATGCCGAGCCAGGGAGGACCTCACCTACAAAAGGAATCATTCCAGGGTAGTAGACCTTAAGAATTTTTAGGAGCACATAATTGAGATTATTTGTGGATTAGTAGAGATAAGGGAACTATGAACAATGAAGTTAGAGCACATGAGAACGGGGCCAATAAGGCTAATCGACCATAGAAGTAGGTTCAACAGTACCGTTTGTAGATCCATTGTTTTGATAATATCTTTAGAGAAAATTTTAAACTTACGGTGAGTGAGGCCACCTAGTTAGTAGATGTCTTAAAGCAACATATATAATTAACGAGACCATCGGGGGGGTGATTTTATCTACTACTCACGCACATGAGTCTTGGTTAGATATTGAGGAGTTATTGTTCTCTATCAATGATCTGTTTTCTAAGACTATAAGATATATAGATTTTATTCACCGTGCATTAGTTATATGCAAATACCCCAGCAGGTAAGAGGTTGCTTTACGTCATGAGTGTAGAGACAGAACATTTTGTTAGTCGACTTGATGTTCATCCGCTTTGTTAATTTAGACATGTGGTATTATGATTCGTACTATTTATCTTTGAGTGGTATCTATATGCATGATGCTTATATCGACTATCGGGGGTTGGTTTTCACGATTGCCATTTTCGGAGTAGGAATATTTCTTATAGTTATCCCTAGGCTCGGGAGAGGGTCTAGCAAACTTTTTTCTATGTATAGATACGAACATATTAGAGGAATCTCAATTTCGTAGAGGTATTAACGATAGTATAAGATCCTTCCAGACTTTATTTGGATAGATGTCAAGTTATTACCTATGTAAGAGATTCATTATATCCTTAAAGTGGAACTAGTATTGGACCTTTGCGAGGGCACCTTATTAGTTTAACTCCATTGGAGATATATAGTTTTGTGGGATAAGGAACCCCATTTTTAGTCATAGGTTATTCGGAGAAGATGTTACTATGAGGAAAGAACCAAATGAGGAATGGTTCACTAAACGGATGTGTGGACCACCTACGACAAGGCAAGTTCATGATACGGAATGACTGTTCATTTTATCTATTAATGACATATTGGAACAGTCGAGGAGAGTATATTCTTCTTGAAATTTGAATGTGAACGAGATATCACCAGTGGTGGAATAGGAAGGAGAAAATCCCAAAAATTAGTTTTCTTTTAAACTACGGAGCATGGGGCATGTAGTGTATTTTAACCATACGGGATATCAATTCGATATGATTGGAAACAATATCTTGTTGGAGCAAGAGTTTTGTAATAGTAGTGGAGGTTACACATAAATTTCAGTTATGGGTAGTGGAGGCCCAAGCATTGAATTTTCTAATGGCAGATGGTATTCAAACAGTAATTAGAAGGAGGTACCACTCTCCGTTAGATGATAGGAGAGAGTTATTTTTCCAAGGGAGATTGTTTATGCCTAAGGGTACCAAGCTATGGGAGGTAATTTTGACCAAAGAGCGTGTTTTTTTATTCACTTTACATCCTAGAGGCGATTGGATGTATAGTAATTTGAAGAGTTCATAAGGTAGGTATAGTGAATCAGTTTTGGCATAGTTTGTGTTGAGAGGGTTCCCTTGCCAAGGAATGAGGTAGAACATCGAAAACATTCGAAGAGTTATAGTGTTCAAAATCCCAATATGAAAGTGGAAGAGTAGACCTATTGACTTTAACTGTAATTATAGGCTCCAACGAGAACACGAATTTGTTCTAGTCCATTTGAGTTAGATTGACCAAGTTGATTAGACGTTATTTATGTTAGGATGGGATCGAGACACTTTATAAGAAACAGTGTTCACTATAGATCATGCTAGTGTTGTCGAAGTAGGCAAAGGAGCTTTAGAGTCAAATGGAATCATGATTTGGGTTCCCACAACATAAATCAAGTGCTTTTGAATATATCCTCAAGGATGGAAATTATGAAGTTCGTATTCCAAGTGGAAGTTGGCATTCTGATGCATAAGGTCCTTTCACAGACTCGGATGGGACGAGCCTAGTGTCATTTAACCTCGACTCATCACCATCAGTTCATACACGATGTTTATACGGGTATGTGATTGAGGGAGTCTGGGGGGACAAGTTGATGTTCTAATTATTAGAATAGTTTGGTGGGATTATTAAATGAACTCAAATTACGATAAGTGGTCTTAGTGTGTATTAGGTCGATAAATGAGTAGATTATATGTATAGTTTAAGGACGTTGTGGGTGAGATATTCTTAGACTTATAAGTAGAATTATAATGAATTCGAGTTTCGAGGATGGAATTCCTTATTTAAATAGCGAGAATGTAATATCCCGTATTTTCGGTGCATACTTTAACTATAAAATTAAATATCTGTGTTTATTGTGACATGTGATGTCACTATTTATATTTATATGTCTTATATTATTCGTATTTTAAAATCATATTTAACTTATGATAGTTCGTTAATAAATATTTTAGCTTCACCTAAAAATTCGCTTGTGTTGTATTATATCTCGGAATTGGATTTAGGGATATTTAGAATGTTTGTTTTGACTTAAGATGTTGGGTTTTAATCCCATTGGATTAGTATATAATTTGGGTGGAGTTTTAGATCATTTAGACCAAGTCCAATTTCATGCGAAGTGGGTTTATACGTTTAGAAGACTAGACCTAAAACATATTTGGAGCATGGGAGGCACCCTATGAGGATAAGGAAAGAAAAGGCACTCAAGGGGAAGGAGAGATTTAGGTATTTGATGCTTGAATTCTCACATATGGCATAAGGAAATTTTATTAATAATTTTACTTTAATTTATTTTGTACTAGAATATTTTTATTCATTGGATTCTAAATATAATCTAATTAAAAATATTATTTATATTCATATAATTTATAATTTTCATAGTTAGGTTTAAATTGAGAATTTAACCTCAATCATATGTGTACATTTTAGTATAATAATTAATAAACTCTTGAAATATAACTTGAATATCAGATTAGTGTAAATCTGAATTAGATTTGGTGATTTATGTAAATCCTGAAGTAATTTCATATATGAATAGATTTTGCAGAAGAGATTGTTAATTTAGGTTAATAAGTTGTTAGATTTTGATCATAAAGGATTTAGATATCATAATAGGGTTCTTTTGAAGCTTTATAACCTTGGATTAAGCCATCAATAGAGGATTAGGGCTGGTAGGTTCATATTTTGGGGTTGGAAGTTAAAGAAAATGTAAGTCTAAAAATATGGGTTGCGGAGTCTATGCACATGGCCCATTATTGCCATGCAAATGAAATCCATATTCAAGGATATGATTTATTCCATTTTCATGGTTGGAATGAATGAATTTTAGATTTTTTAATTCTAAACGCGTGGGCGTTAGTTTCATATTTTGTAGATTTTTATTGAATTTATTATGAATATTTTACTGACAATGCGCGAGGCTAAAATTCTAGGTTGGTGATTTTGGGTTTGGACTTTTTGTTATGTTCATTTGGTTAGGATTTTAATTGGGGAGTTGTTTAGGTATTACAATTTGATATGTAAGGTATTAATCCGAGCATATATGGGATTTATATATAGTTGTCGAGGACCTTGATTGTAGGTACGGGAATGGAGATAAATAAATAGATAGTGATTGTGTAGATCACCCTATAGTTTAGAATGTATTGATAAACCGTTGAGTAAGGTGATAATAATATTATGATAATGCCGATAAAGATTAAGGGTGAGAGATACCTAGTCTTGGAGATCCTTGGGAGACTGGAATAGTGGTATGTCTAATATATTATAACTAATGTGCTTATTAACTAAATACAGTTAGAGACGTAATGTGTAACCCTAACGATTGGGGTTTATATTTGTTTTGTTTGGCCCGATTGAGTAGGTCGTACTTAATTTGTGCATTTTATGCGATATATCGTGTATGTTTACATATGTGATACGTCCTATAGGGGACATTCTTATGGACCATGAGATGAACACCACTTCGGTATCCCGATAGATAAAGATGGGTTATACCCTGGACCATAGGTCATGTGACGATAATTTCTTCCGTACTCCAGTAGATAGAGATGGGTTTTACCATGTGCTAGGCGAGTGTGACCACTTCTATATCTCGATAAATAGAGATGGGTTTTACCTTGGGCCCTACAGTGGTGACCCCTTCGGTACTCCATTAGTCAGTTATAAAATATTTGATATGAACAGTACATATGTGGATATAGACTTAGAGACATATTCCTAATTAGATTTATATACTTAAGATGTATAGAACAAATATTTATGTTTATTCAATTGAGATGAATTATACGTAATCATGGGTTTCACTTAGGCTTGGGATTAAAGGCATGTTATAGCTAGGATCATTGGGTTTAGGATTACTTAAAAGGTTCTAAAAGACGAGAGGACGATGTATAAAAATATTGTAGACCAAATTCAATTAAAATATTATTATACTTAGACGACTTGTTTACGTTGTTACTATATCTATTTTTACACGTCTTATGTTGTTGTTATTGTCATAGACTTACGTCAATTTTATTGGTAGTTGTGGTATCAGAGTTGGTATTTTATTATTCAAAAGTTCTTTACTTATTTATATTACTTATTCCATTTTAGTCTTTCATCTATTCTGAGAATGTTAACAAATATTTTTTATTCCCGCGATTTTTGTATTAGACTTGATTAATCTATTTTTGAATTTTATGGGGATTCATAAGGTTGACCCTGAGTATTTCCATATTCATTGGCGTGTTTGTCACCCCTCAATTTCGTGCTTTACCTTAAGAAGGATAATTGGAAAATACATGTTTGCACAAACCTTGCAACTTACCCAAGGCAAAGTCAACAAAAATCATTTGCCAACATATGGGTCATATATAGTGGTGGCTTTTGATGAGGAAGCAGAAGTTGTAACGAGAAAAGAAATCAGAGAAGAATACGAGTACGTGAGGTTGTACAAAACTTAATTAGTGGGAATGGTCAATGTGGTCATTGCTTATAATGAACTTAGCATCAAAGGCATTGAACAAATTTATCAAAAAAAATGATTATGAGGTTGATCCAAGTATTGCCTATCAAGCTGTATCGAAGTCACCAAAATTCTCATGGTTCTTTGACCACGTGGGAATGCCTCAAGAGAGCAGGATGGTGATAACTCAAGCAATTTTTGAGATAGCAAAGAAAAATGATGTACCAGCATTTAGATGGAAATGGCATATGGCTAGGTTGATCCGAAAGTTTATGTTTGAGATAACTTTCTTAGACATTGATCCCCACAACAGACCTTTATATGGAACAACAAATATAAATGTCACAAGTTTTTACAGGGCATTGTGGATGGAGGTGCCTTGATCAGCATCATGCCAAAGAGCTTTTTATATAAATTTAATATTCCAAAGACCAGGTTAATATATATGCCTCTTTCCCTTTCAGGCTATGACAATCAAACTTCCAAGTCTATAGGTTATGTAAATGTTGGTATAACAATGGGCAAGCTCATTGCACACATCAAGGTGAGTCTTCCACTTCTTACCATTTTTTTATTGGAAGGGTTTGGATGCATAGTCATGGTTTATTTCCCTCAACATACCGCATGCGTAAAAAGGGACTAAAATTAAGATTCGTGTGAATAATTAAGTCTTCTGCTGAAGAGGAATGTAAAGGGTAAAAATGCTCTGACACCACTTTGAAAGAGTGGAAGGCTTTGATACCAATTTTAGAATGCAGAAATAAATGTGCTCGACCAGGATGGTCACAAACAAAATTTTCTATATTTGTAGATTTTCAAAATAAAATCAAATTAATCCTTTCTTGTGAAAATCGATTTACCAAATTTTATCTTCTTATCAAAAACATGCATTTAGGTGATAAAACAGATAAATAAAACATGTAATCACACGACAAATAAGGAAAAATCCCTTTTCAGGGGAAGATCTATTTTTCAGCACTTCAAAGAATTTTACAAGACAGTCGACTTACAAACTACTTGATATCACCCACAAGTATAAAGCACAGTGTTCGCAAAATCTCTAAAGAATACTATTCAATCCTGAGCAGTCCACATGAAGCAATCCACCCTCGGTATCGACCTATAAGACTTCAGCTTTCTTCAGTCGTGATCATTCGAGTCACAAGGTCAGTCGTAGAGAATCCAATAAAGATTTATGCAAAGATACGAAACTATCTAGGGTTTCATAACGATTCATAAAAACTATTTGGGGATGCAAAGTTGTGAAGCAAAAGTGTTTTGTAACACAAAAGTGAAAAATTTTGCAACAGATATACAAGAAACGTTTTGGCAAAAGTCTTATGAAATTTGAATTCAAAATCGATATTTATAAACATAGCTCAAATTTTGAGGTGGTTGTTAATTCAAATGAAAATGAGGCTCGTTCGAAGGAGAAAGGCATTTCATTTTAATGAAAACTAAGTTCATTTGAACAACAAGGCCATCTCGTTTGAAGCAGCTTCAAACGACCTTCAAATGATGCAAAACAGTACGCCCTCGTTAGAATGCCCATTCGATGTAAAGATCAAACAACCCTTCTGAATAGAATGTAAAGTCATTTGAATGAGAAACGAATCCCATTTGAACGAGGTTAAAAATAAAAAAATATATTTTAAAACTTTAAAAATACCTGCCTCGTTTTTCAATTAAAAAAATAAACATCCCAAATAACTTTATGAATAATTTCATACTCCTAAAAGTATTTATACCTTCTTGAGATGTAGAGGTGCCTTGAACTTGGAGATGTTGGTGTTCGGTTCGATGAGTCAATGCGAGTCAGTTTGTAATGGGATATACCAAATATGCCAAAATTCAAATAAAATAAATAAAAGGCCTAAGGTAAAATATTTGCTCTTACAAATCTCCCCCTTTGGCGATTCCGGTACAAAAACTAACTGAAACCCAGATTACAAAAAAATCCCTCTTAAGACAAAAATTCTAATACCCTTCCTAAACCCTAGAAATGGAATGGCATTGGGAAATAAGCTTTGTGTTCAATCTCCGCTTGTTCTTTTCTTTGACTCTGTGTGTTCATCCGGTGTAATATGATCTTCCGTAAGTACTTATACACATGAAGCAAAGTAATTATGCCGTGATGCATCGAGTTTGAAATACAAAATAAAAGATAAAAAATCATTATATTATCTCCCTCCATAAATCAAACTCATCAAATCTTCGAATTTACCGTGTAATTTGTTCTACCCTTTTTTGTCCGAAATAGAAAAAGGAGTAGAATCTAAACATGAAGATTAAAGCATAACATAGAAGAAGTAAGATATCATCACATAGATATGTAAACAATGCACGTGTAATGAAAATCTCGAAGGCAAACACAACCAACTATTTTCAAAAAATTTCATTTAAAAAATAATGTAAATATTACAAATACAGCACGCACCATATATAATATATGCAAAATATCCCAAAACAAATCCGACATATATATATATATATATATATATATATATATATATATATATATATATATATATATATATATATATGAGTATAAACGACCTCAAAACTCGACACAAAACACATAAGCTTTACACACAAGCATAGTATCGGTGTCTCTAAACATGTGGAATGAAATAAATGGGTGTGAACTAGATACAAATGAATTATGACCAAATACTCAAATTTGTTCAAGAAGTTCTAATTGACCATGAAACTTTATCAAACTAAGATTTAGCCTCAGGTGATAAGATAAAGGGAACTTCAATCTATAAACAAGCACAATGCACACAAGCCTAAATATTGGTGATTTTACAAATCAATAGCATTATGATATAACAAGGATTCATTGTGCAAACTCGTTGATCTTCAACTTAACACCCTCAAAAGATGAACAAATATATTATATTTTTTATTCTTTTCCTTTCTTTTTCCAATTCCTTTTGAAGTGATTTCTTTTCAATGACCAATTATTAATCTAAACTATGTTGGCCCTTTTCGGAATTTTTTTTGTTTTATTGCCTTTAATCTTTTATTGGGCTCTTATTAACGGTGGCTTTCACGCAAAGGAGATTTCCTCCTTTCGCAACCATTTTCCCGTGCGCACTTATATTTTTCAATACCAATCAAACATTCTCACGGGCACCGGTTCTCACATGCACAAGTTTTCCATAGTCACATTAACATGTGATGACGAAATTTACGGTAGAACATCTCACCAAGGTCAAATATACATATGAGGTTAATGTTCAAAAATCTCATGAGTGTGTGTGTGTGTGTGTGCGCGCGGAGGCATATACAAAGTCGAATCCATAAGAAAAAATCAAATTCAAAAAAACTACATGAAAACATTGTTAAAAATATTCTAAGTATCTACAATCATAATCAAATGTCCTGGACACATGGAAAGTACGGAGTGAATTGGATTCAAATACACCAATATGCCACGGCAACTATGTAAAACTAAAAATACACAAAAAAAAATGTATTTATAATTTCAAAATAAAATCTTATTTGTATTTTTCCAATATGACTCAATAAAAGAAAAATATAATATAAAAGATACACATGTCATAACACTAGCAAACATATATCATGAAGCACAAATAGAGTATGACAAACAAAATTATGTAAGCAATCACCCATAAGATATATGTGAAGCATCATGTGCAAGCATGTGAGAATCAACCAACCTAGCATTTAGGGTCTCTAAAATAAATTTTCTAACCCAAATAGATGTATACCTTATATGCCGGGATTCGAGAACCAAGGTAACACTAGACGTTGACTTCCTAGGACCTCTTCCAAGATCATAACAAAATGCTTTCAGGAAAACTTTCCTACCACAATGCCAACATGTGTAAATGCAAGGAATGTTAGCTATTGGTTGACATATTCTAACGTCCTTGGATGTGGTTCACCCTCTAAAACAAACAATAGTCTTGGCTTTAACACTTTAAGTATTAGAAATTCGGGAGCCAGTATCATTACTACCAATAGTACTAGAGTCTTTTAAATCATCTTTTAACTCCTAAATTTTAGACTCAAGCAAAGAATTTGACTCTTCAAATTTTAGGAACTCCTTCTTTGAATTTTCAATCATTCCTAGAATGTTATCTTGCTCCCCCTATATTCAAGTGAACTTATCTCTAAGAGTCTTCTTCCATGCCCTATCATTTTTTTACTATCCTCATTGGCACTTAAACACACCCTAGAAATTTTAGAGTCTTCTAATTTTTTTCTAAAAATCGAACTTTGTCGTCACTCTTTCTAGGAAAATTCTAAATTTCTAAAATCACGGTCCATGTCCATAATCTTCTCAAAAAAATCTCTTTGAGTTTGAAGAGTTTGCAAAAGTTCCAAAGCTGCTTTAAAATGAGAATTTTATTTTTCAAGAATTTTAATACTTTTAGCAAACTTAAAATTCAAATGATTTAAGTTGTCATCAATATGGCTATCCATCGTGAGAAAAAAAAACAAGAGAGAGATAAATAAACAATCACCATAAAAGCATTAAATAAGCATCTACTCTAATACCAATCTGAGAGAATTGGTATTAGTACAAAAACTCCTTGAAAAATTAGGATCACACGATAAATTAGTGTAACCCTCTCTAAACCAATTAGAGAGTGTGCTTACGATCTTAATGAAATTATTTATATAATTAAATGTCTAAGTATGAATCCAATTTTTGTAATTTTTCAAATTAAAACCCAATTAAACCTTTCTTGTGAAAATCGATTTACAAAATTTTATCTTTTTATCCTAAACATGTGTAAGGACATATTTAACATAGTCCGGTCTATATTAGAGTATGTCGTATGCCGCTACAACCGTCGAAGAAAACTTAAAGTTCAATCGTGCATCAAGACGGATTCGAATATCAACATTCTTCAACAGAAAAGCCTCTGTGAGATAGATTTTGGTAAGGTTGTGTTTAAGTCCTTTAACAATTCATTTAAAGCGTTGGGATAATTTTTCTAAACTGTTTTTAAACATCTGAGGCGTTATTTTTCGTCAAAAGATTTTTTTCTAAATGTTGAGGCAGAGTTTTAACAAAAAATTATTTTTCGCTGATGTCGTTAAAACAACATGACAATGTCGTTTAAACGACAAGACAAAGTCGTTCGAATGAAGTATTCAAGCGAAATGATATGTCGCGGGAAGCCTCGCGAGAAGCTCGCGTGAACAGTTTCATCAAACAACGCGTACTCTTTTGGTTTTAATTCCTCATTTGATACATCGTGTGAAGTCGCTTCAAGCGACATCACAGTCGTTCGAGAGAATTCACCGACTCAATTTTGTTATCTATACCTGATTACATGAGTCATTTTTTTTAAGAAGACTTGACGTTTCTCATTCTACAAAAACTGCAAACTGCATAATTATTTTATCTTCTTCATTTAGGGTTTAAAACTTTTATTTTCAATTCAGAAAAATCCCAATAGTTTAGTGAATTGTTTTGGAACCCAAGATACGATCTTGTTGAAGTTTCTCTTGTAGAGAGGGTAAATATATGGCTGACGATTGCGTGTCATTAGGGCTAGTTATGGGTGTTCCTGGTTGATTCAGAGTTGTGTGTTCTTATGGGTTATTGCGTTTGATTCATTGTTAACTCTAGGTTGCGTGTTAATGTGAGTTTCTGCAGATATTCATTGCATATTTCATTATGTATATAAGTTGTGATTTGCTTTTGTATAGTGAAATAAAAAGGTTTTCCCTTTGGGTTTTTTCCCTAAAATCTGTGTGTCAGCAATTTATTGTGATGGTTTGATTTTACCCACCTAGATGTATGTGTTAGGGTTTACATAAAATTGGTTTAAAAATTTACTCCAATTAAATAAGTTTAAATCAAAATTTATAAATTGGTTGAAATCGATATCCCATCGCATTCTCAAATTGGTATCAGAGCAGGTTACTCTAATTTGTCGATCGATCCATTTATCGCAAAAAAAATTGTGATGTCGATGTTTTTTTTTAAATCTAATTTTGAGATTTCGCAATGTTTTCGAATGAAAACTTATATAATAGGTTGCCAGTTTTTGAATGGTCTAATTATGCCTATTGAAAAGCCCGTATGAAATCTCATTTAAAGGCCATCGATGAGCGCGTTTGGGTTGTTTGTGAAAGAGGGTGGACTCCTCCTACTGTCACCGCTAATAATATCACTAATCTTAAGCTTGTGACTGACTGGACTAAGGACGAATTTAAATGGAGCATTTTAAATTCTCTTGGGCTAAGTGAATTTTCTCAATCTGTCACCCCTGACGAGTTCTAACGTATCATAGCGTGCACTACATTAAAATAAGCTTGGGATGTTTTACAACCAACCCATGAAGCCAGGAATGTGGTCAAAGAGTTTAAATTGCAAATTTTAACTACTCAATTTGAAACTATTACCATCCTTTAATCTAAGTGTTTTGATGAATTTTATGCACAATTAAATCATATTGTTAACACTAGTTTCAATCTTGGTGAGTGCATTCCTTATTCACGAGTGGTTAAAAAGATTTTGAGATCGTTGCCTAAACGTTTTATCTTGAAAGTGATTGTTTTGAATTCCTTAGGAAATTTGAGCAATTTAAAATTAGAATAATTGGTAGGAGACCTCCAGACATATGAAATTTACATGTTTCCTGACACTGTCAAGCCTAAGGATAGAGGGATAGGACTTAGAGCCCGGTCTAGGAAAGGAGAGGAAGTATCCAAGATAGAGAAGAAAAATAAAGTGAGAATTTATGATTCCGAGTCTAAGGGCGAGTTTAATTTTGATATGGCCATGCTTGCTAAAAATTTTAAAAAGTTTCTCAAATTTTCCAAAGAAAATTCTTTTAATAAAAGATTTTTTGATAAAAATAAAGAGAAAGATGAGGCCAAAGAAAGCGGTGAGAATAACAAAGAGAGAAAGAGAGAATATGGAAGAAAATATATGTTTTGGATGTGAGGGTAAGGGGCATAAGGCGTTTGAGTGTCCCACTACGCTAAATAGAAAGAGCAAGAAGATTGACATGCCAGCCACTCTTAGCGATAGTGAGCAAGAGGTAAAGGATTCCGAGAATGAATCTTCACATGGGATGTGTGTCGCATTTTTAGCTAGTCACGTGAGCACACCTAGTTTTTTCCACGACGATGAGGATACTTGCGCACATGAGAGCCTTGAGGATGATGAGTTGAGTATTTCGAGTGAGGGTGAAAGTGAGTGTGGTAGTGAAGGAGAAAGTGAGCTCCAAATTAAGTTTAGAGATTTTTGCGTCGAGACCTTAAAGACGAAGAAGTTGAATAAAGAGTTAGGCATTATATTTGGATAGAGATGATGCATCGACGAGTCAACTCGAGAAGGTGAAGGTTACTTTGAGTGAACAGTTGACCGTGGTAGGTCGGGAAAAGAGTGAACTTGAATCTCGTGTGTTTCAATTGGAGAGAGATATAAAACAAGCTCGGGAGGTAAAGGTCACTATAGATTATACATCTAAGAAGGTTGGAAAGATGATCATCGGTCCCGCTTGGGTTAATATTGAGAGATTAGGAATAGGTCATGACGGTGCGTCTACTTCCCACATTGAACCCGAGCAGGTTCCCGAGTTTGTGATTGATCCATATGGCTCTCAACCCAACCCACCTAATCATCCCATTTCGGATAGGACAGCGCGTCCTAGATGTTTTGTGAGAGGTGTTCCTAGGCCCGTGTATGTTTACACCCATTACAAAAATAAAGAACACCTTAGAGAATTTTGCTCTAAGTTGAGTAGTGTGACGCATAGAGTTTTGTCACGTGTTCCCACACGTACCCACACATGATGCTCTAAATGATTACATGAGAGAGTTTATACATATTAGGGAGCAAGTTAAGTTTTTGGTCGAAACTTCACATGATTTGATGGACATTTTTCATAGGATGTCACCATCTTTGGAAAACTCCACCGCACCTAACAGTTGAGGTTTAGACTTGTTTGCTAGCATATGATGATTTTCATGATGATATTTTATGCCTATTGCTTGTGTGTCCCATTTTCGTATTTATATTTTCCATTTTTGATATATTTTTCAAAAAACCAAAAAGAATTTTGGTTTTGAAAAAATACAAAAAGATTTTCTTTTTTAGAAAAATTAAAACAGACAAAAAGATTTTATTTTGATAAAATTTTAGAAAAAGACAAAAAGATTTTTGTATTTTGTTTACACCGTTTATGGATGGAAATTTAGGATGATCAAGTCACAACATCATTCCATATCCATGTGACTATTCGATAGTGTTTTAAGACGATACATCATTTCATCCATGTGTTTTATAATGTTTGGAATCATTAAGATGTAATTTGAGATTACGTTCTACATGCTTGACTCATAATATCCTTTAATGCACACTTGCACGAATTTTTTTGATTATTTTTCTTGTCTATCACATGTTGGTCGAAGTGTTTCCATCTCAATACTGTCTTTAAAACGAACCAAATGCGATAAAACTTGACAATGAAAAAGTGCATGTAAGAGCCGTTGCCCGTAAGGAATTTTTTTAATATGAAAAAATAATGAGTGAACACGGGAAAGGGCTCCGAGTGAATAATAATAACGTTATGAAAGCCACCGTTTAAAAGAGACCGAGAAAAAATTAAGGCAATAAAATTAATCATATGCCAAAAAAAGGGCCAATATGATTTCTCTAAATTGACAAAAAAATATAAACCTCAAAAGAACTTGAAAAATAAATATATATTTGAGGGAGTTTGGTTGGAAATAAATCAATAGATTTGCATGTTCTGACAAAGTCCTGAAAAAGCGTTACATAGTTTTAGACGTTATTGGTGTGAAAACCATTTAGACTTTGATCTGTTGATTTTATTGAGTCGATGTCATATAAATTCAACATATTTTAACACCTAAGGATGATTGTGAAGTTCATTCGTTAGGAGCATCTCATTCGTTAGGAGTATCGGTATTCATCGTGCACATTTGTTATGTATGTTTGAGTTGATTTACCTATTGAATATGTTCACACCCATTTATTCCGTTTCCACAATTTGGTTATCTTAGTGTAAATTCATGTTGTGTGTTCTTTTGTAAAATTTGATTTTGTTGAAAAAATTTAATAATAAAAAATATTTGGTGAATGCTTTCAAGTTTATCTTTAATGATCGTAGTTGATTTATGTTGCTTATCGTGACACTCTATGATTATTTTTATTTATTCTTTTCCTTGTCCATTTCGGACAAATAAAAAGGAGGAGAACGAATTATGATTTAATGGGGGAGTTTATGATTTAATGGGGGAGTTTAAATTATGGGGGAGAATTGAGATTTGATATTTGTTTTGATTTATGGTTATCTCATTTCAAACTCGATACGTCACGAAGGTATTTGTTTCTTGTCTCATATGTGTAGGTACAAAAGTTAAATAACATTATTCTACACACACTGTTGATGACAAAGAAAAGCTATAGATTTGAAGATTTTTGAAGAAAGTTTAAGATTTGTATAGGACATTTGATTTTATAATTTATTGTTCTTAGTTCGTACCGGCATAGACATAGGGGGAGATTTGAAAGGACATATTTTACTTAGTCCGATTAACATCAGAGTATGTCGTATACCTCTATAACCGTCGAAGAAAAGTTTAAGTTCAATCATGCATCAAGACGGATCCAAATATCAACCTTCTTCAACAGAAAAGCCTCTGCGAGATAGATTTCGGTAAGGTTGTCTTTCCCTTAACGGTTCATTTAAAGTGTTGGGATAATTTTTCTAAACTATTTTTAAACATCTGAGGCATCATTTTTTGCCAAAAGAATTTTTTGTAAGTGTTGAGGTGGAGTTTTAACAAAAATTATTTTTCAATGCTTTCATTCAAACGACATGACAAAGTCGTTCGAACGAAGTTTTCAAGTGACATGCTATGTCGCGCGAAGCCTTACGATAAGATCGCATGAATCGTTTCATCAAACGACGCGTACTATTTTGGTTTTAATTCCTCATTTGATACCTCACATGAAGTCGCTTCAAGCGGCATCACAATCGTTTGAGCGACAGGGCGATCTCGTTCGATCGAAGTCATCGACTCAATTTTGTTGTATATACATGATTAAATGAGTAATTTTTTCTTAAGAAGACCAGACATTTTTCATTCTACGAAAACTACAAACTGCAGAATAATTTTGTCTTCTTCATTTAGGGTTTAAACTTTATTTTTCAATTTATAAAAATCCCAATATTTTAGTGAAATGTTTTGGAACCCAAGATAAAATCTTGAAGTTTCTCTTGTAGAGAGGGTACATCTACGGCTGACGACTCCGTGTCATTGGAACTATTTGTGGGTGTTCCTGGCTGATTCAGAGTTGTGTGCTCTTGTAGGTTGTTGTGGTTGATCCATTGCTGACTCCAGGTTTGGTTTCTATGTGAGTGTCTGCGGATATTCATTGCAAATTTCATTGTGTATGTAAGTTGCAATTTTCTTTTGCATAGTAAAATAAAAATAGGTTTTCCCTTTGGGCATTTTTCCTGAAATTGTGTGTCAGCAATTTATTTGTGATGGTTTGATTTTACCTACCTAGATGTATGTGTTAGGGTTTAAATAAAATTGGTTTTAAAATTGACTCCAATTAAATCAGTTTAAATTGGAATTTGCGAATTGGTTGAAATCGATATCCCGTCGCATTCTCAACATGCATCTAGATGATAAAATAAATAAATAAAACTTGTAATCACACGGCAAATAAGGAAAAATTGATTTTCAAGGTAAAACCTATTTTTCAGCACTTCAGAAAATTTTACAAGACACTCAACTTACAAACTACTTGATATAAACCGTAAGTAAAAGCTCGGTCTTTGCAAAACCTCTAAAGAATACTACTTGATCCTGAGCAGTCCACAGGCGGAAATTCACCCTCGATATCCACCAATCAGCCTTCATCCTTTATCTTCAGTCATATCACTCGGGTCACAAGGTCTGTCGTATATTATTCTTTCCACAAAGATGTAAGGAAAGATATGAAACTATCTTGGGTTTCAAAATGATTCACAAAAATGATTTGGGGATGCAAAGTTGTGGATCAAAAGTGTTTGTTAACACAAAAAATGAAGAATATTATAACAGATATGGAGGAAACATTTAAGCAAAAGTCTTACAAAATTTGGAGTCAAAACACATATTCATAAATGCGGCACAAATTTCGAAGCGGCAGTTCGTTCGAATGAGAAAGGTATTTTATTTTAACATAAAACCGAGTTCGTTCGAATGACAAGGCCATCTCATTTGAACCAACTTCAAGTGACCTTCAAACGATGCAAAAAAATACGCCTTCATTAGATACTCGTTCAATTTAAAGATCAAACGACCCTTCTACTGAGAATGTAAAGTCATTCAAACGATAAAAGAATCTCTTTTGAATGAGGTTAAAAATAAAAAATTTATTTTAAAACTTTTCAAATACCAGCCTAATGTTTCAATAAAAAATAATCATCCCAGATAAATTTCTGAATAATTTCAAACTCTTAAAAGTCTTTATACCTTCTTGAGATGTAGTGGAGTCTTGAACTTGGAGATGTTGGTGTTAGGTTCGACGAGTCAGTGCGAGTCAGTTTGTTACGGGATAAGATAAATATGTCAAAGTGAAAATAAAATAAATAAAAGGCCTAAGCTAAAATTCTACGCTTACGAGGAAGCACATTTGGTGTATGTTACCTTCTATACAAAAGTTAATGAGGACATGCACATTTTGATAAGAGGCATCGAAGGCGTGAGAGTTCCCACAATCAAGGAAAAATTGGTATGGGTGGTATATCTTGATGAGGACATAGGGGAAGTTAATAGAATTGAGAGGGTGAAAAGGGTTACTCCCAAACACCAAACTATATCTAAACAATTTAGCAATAGAATGCGGTCAAGGATTATCCTAATGGAGTATGAAGTAAAATGCCAAACTGTGTTAACTTGCATTTCTAGACCTAGACTAGAGGAAGTTGTGAATTCCAAGATGAAGAAGGCACCAATACCTCTCAAGGTATAGTTCAAAAAAGTATTATTTGACGACGAAAGGGTCGTGTATTGCCATTAAAGGTGTGAGCAGGCAGTCGATGAAGATAAGGAAGCTAATACAAAATGTTAATATTTTCTTATGGATAAATCAAGGACAGTGTATTCTCATTGATAACTCCAACATTCAAGAGTTTGTGGAATATACTGAAGATGAGTCTGAATACGTGCAAGATCACCCAAAGCCTCAAGTGAAGAGTTAGAGCAGATTAATCTGGCTGAGGGTGAGGAGGAACTAAGGCCAAATTCATATGAAAAGACGTAGAGGCTGCGAAGAAATTGAAGTTAATCAAGATCATTCAATAGAGTAAAGATGTCTTCACATGGAAGTACATTGCGATTCCTAGGTTAGACTAAGATGTGATCTGTCATAAGCTAAATGTTATTCCCTCAACAATTTCGATTAAGCATGAAACATAAACGTATAAACCAGAGTTAAATCTCAAGATCAAGGATGAGGTTGAATGGATACTAGATGTTGATTTTTTGTGATAATTCAACATCTAATTTAGGTTTCTAGCATTATTCAACAAGGAAAAAAAGATAAGTTATAACTATGAATTTATTTTGACTTTAGAGATCATAATAGAGCTTGGTAAAGGATGAGTTTCCTCTGGAAACTATTTATAGCTTGATTGATTCAATGACATGAAATGAGAAATATAACTTTATGGATGGACATGTAGGTTATAACCACCCAGTTAACGCGGAGAAAGGGTCATTTAGAACTCCTCTGGTTAACTTCATGCATAATGTCATGTCTTTTGGTCTGAAAAATACGTGGGCAACCTATTAAATTACAATAATGGCCATTTTCCATGACCTCTTTCATGACATTTTGGAGTTTTATATAGATGATATGGTTATTAAATCGAAGCAGGAGGACTCACACTTAGCTAATCTGAGAATAATTTCCAATATGTGTAAGAAATACAAGCTGAAGACGAACCCGCTCAGGTGTGATTTTTATGTAACGAGTAGGAAATTCTTGGGTTTTATGGTGGGTCATAAAGGGGTTAATATGAACCAAGACAAGCTAAAGGCCATCCCTAGCATGCCTTATCCAAAGACACATAGGTAACGAAAGAGTTTACTAGAAAATATTTGTCTGAGGTCTATTTGTCCCCTCATCCATTGTGGAACGGGTTACAAGAACATGCCATTTGAAGGCCTTTAGTAAATTCCATTATTGTCTTTAACTTGTACTTATCATTATACGATTCGGGGTCCAAGAAACCTGGAAATTTTTATACTACATTAATCTTGTAATTGATGCCTTTTCTAATAATTTAGGCAAAGAGTGAAACACCTTAAATCATGGACTCATTAATAACTTTATATATAAGTGAGTGAGTTCTCCGAGGGCTAGAACCTTTCTTTAGGTAAAGCACGATTTTTCAAGTTGCTCCTACTTAATTTTTCCTAATAGAGAGGACATAGTTTTGCTTCTAAAAGAAACAAAAGTTAGTTCGAGTTTTGAGATGAGGTGTTGTATTATATGAACAAAGAGATGACGTTTCAGGTGAGATAGGACATAACAGGTAGGGCGAATAAATACGTAGAATTTCAAATTAGGGAGAGGAAGGTTAAGAGAGAGGATGGAAGAGATCAAGAAAATAGAGATGGAGAGTTATATGTACAAAGGTTTACATGGGATATTCATGAGGGATTGAAGTATAATGCCACGTGGAGGGTCTATTGTAACACCCCGTAATTTTTAATGATTTTTATATGGAGATTAATTAGATTAAAATTGGGAAATTAATTCGGATTGAAATAAATAGCAATTAGCGTGATGAGGGTTAATATTTATTTGTATGAATTATATTATGTAATACTTAGTGAACGAGTAATAAATTACTAAGAATGCATTATTATTATCGTGAGTGAGAAATACGACAGTTACGGTAAATTAGTCGGAACGCTCGTGTCAGTCGTGTCAGGACATAAATTTATGAGATAAAATGTGATTTAATTATGGGTTATCCAAATGGTCATTTCGAGTGCACCAGTGTATTCGAAGGAGAAGAGGCTCGGCAGAAGACATAGAGTATTCTGGAAATGGTGATCGAGATAGAAGTCATCATAATTATTGTTCACAAAGGTGACGATTGGATAATCACTCTGGAGCAATAGTTTCCCCCAGCACTGTCATAGATAACGGTGGTGAAATTTTAGACCCACCCAGCATAGACGACAAGGGGTAAGGGAGTCAGATGGAATCTTTCGAAGAGACACCTATAAGGATTTGGGAAAAAGAGGAAGTGTCATGAGCCAATGGAAGTAAACGACCCAAAGGCAATTATATAAGGTAGAGTGCAACGACACTTGGGATTAAATTTCAAGAGAAATTATTTTTGCTCTTTGGAGCAGCGTTGTAATGATGGGTGTCAGTCACCAAAACCATATAGAGATACATTAATAGCGAGAAATTTGGGTGCGATATGATCGTCAGATCTTCCATCTGCTATTCGGACAGAGATGCGAATGGAGTGTTGGAACTTATTATAAGTGGACAAGATAGAGATCAATAGTGAGAGAGAAGTTAACTTGTTTAGCTAACTTCATACCCGACTAATTGGATATAGAGAATATAAAAGGGTTCATAAGTTGATAATGGACTCGTGAGGGGAATACACGAGCTTGGATGAGAAATACGGCTAGGATGACTAGTATTGATGTCGTCAAGGTCGTATGTTTACAAGTTTATAGCAATGCTTCCATGAGAAGGGATCCAAGAGGGTTGGAGAATCTAGCCAAAGAGCAAAGACTGGATTTAACGATTATAGAGAGGCACCACAGTAAAGTATACCCAGTAGGGGAACCATTTAAATGTTTCAGATTAATTGAATTCCTACCAAGATACGGTGGATTCAATCACGATCGTCGACTCCAACAAAGTTTCCCATAGGGCCAGCGGAGCTAAAGGAACAATTGGGGTAGCAATCAGGTCCAAGACTACCAGGTCTGAGAGAAGGACACCCAGACACGGCCAGTGGGGACAAAGATAGGGGTATGGCATAGAAAGGTGTCATATGTGTGGAGAATAGGGACACCTATACTGAAATTGTCCATAACGAGATAGTGAGGCCAGTCAGACTGGGAAATTAGATGAAAACGATGTCGGTGGGGCACAACAGCACAAGGAGCGAGATTTTTGGCTGGGGAATCGGGATTAGAGATTTAGGCCCAGAGTTTACCAACCCTAGAATGATGGGATCAGACAAGACCAGTGGGGTCCTCATCAGCAGTAGAATCCCATTCCTCAAGACCATCAAAGCCAAGGGAATAATAGGGGGAGTCCTACAAGGTCGTGATTAGAGGCAAGGAGATTTTTGGGCTGATGATTCAATTGTGGGTGTGCAAGCCATAAAAGAAGGGATTGCCCAAAGCAAGGCATGGGGAAAACACGGGAGGAGATCCTGTATGAACAACCATTACAAATGATTATGGGCCAATTTCGGTGCGAGAGTTATGTTCAGGGACCCGACGATTAGGCAAGGCAGATGGAATACAGAAGAAATATTATTATTTCAAATGGGTACGGGATTAGTTCGGGTGACATGTGTACATCATAATATATGTTTGTTAACACCAGAATTCGAATGTGAGTCGGGTTTAGTGGGTACATTGGCAATATCAGCCTGGTTGTAATGAATATATTTACTGTTGGGTAGCGGGGCTCTTTTCGATGTCGCCCGTAGGAGAGCGGGTCTGGATACTAAGAAAAAAATTTATGTTATGAATTGCTAATTTTGTGATTTATAAAAGCAAGACTTATTATGATATTGTGTAGTGACTGGATACAGAAGGTTTGAGCGGTAATAGATTGTATGATAAGGCTATCGTGCTTGTTATTCCAGGGTGAGATATTATCTTTTACGAGGCATCACTTGAAAGAGGGTTGGGCCTATATATATATGCAAATGCTATTATGTCGTAGACTTTAGTGAGTATATTGTCTTGTTATATTTAATCCCGGTGAGTAGGGACATTTATTGATGTAATTCGGGATATTATGTGTTCATTGTCGAGCGGAGAGTTATATATCGTTATTTATATAGCGCTAAGAACTTGAAATAATTAGAGCTTCGTGTTGTATGTCGTCTTTAGTGACATGAGAGTGGACAAGTAGACTTTTTAGGTCAGCAAACAAAAATTTGAGGGTACATGATATGGGCTGAGGGCCTAACGGATCTCGACGATCGACAATGTTAGAGAGTAGTGTATCGGGGGGTTCCTTACTTAGATTTCACTTTGCGAGACATACCACGCATGAAACTTAGAGAGCGTCGGATGTTTGGAGAAGTTTGGTCTTTAGGACATGGGTTTAGTACCTTAGTTATTTTGTGTATATGTGATTATAACTGAGAGTTGATAATTATACTTTGATTTAAGGCCGGTAGAGCCGTATAATCTTGAGGTGAAAACTAGTGTTGAACGTTTACACCACGAGTGGATCGGTGGGACAACCTAAAGAGTAATTAAGTTGCAATTAGCAGGGTGGTTGAGTATAACCCTACTATACGATCATGCTAAGTATGCTAGAATTATCTTTAAATAAGTATACAACGTTCAGCTGATTTGTGTAGTAATGCACGGGACATAGGGTGTACGGGCGGCCAAGTTAGTTGTGATTTTCAGTATCATTCATGAGGAGAAGACGTGGAAACTTATGAAATAAACTTAGATGCATGAGTAAATTAGAGAAAGAACTAGAACGAAATAATGAGAATGTAGTTGCATTGTGAGAAAGGCGTGCCACTAGAAACTGAAGAGCAGATGGGAAGGGGTGATTATAGTGTTGAAAAGTACAAGGAATGTAAATTTTAGATTTTCTAGGATAATCGAGAACTACTCTGAGTAGAGGAGTAGAAAGATGAGAGTTACGTCATAACCAAATGTACATGTAAAAGTATGACTTGAATAGTCAGGTATGATTAAAGATATCTCCCACGAAGGATGTATATGATTTTAAAATAGGGAAGGTGGCACTTAGGGAGGAGGGGACCTTTCCCTATATAGTGAATGGTATAGCCGTTAGAATATCAACCCAATCGTATTGTAATATTCTTAGAATGAGGGAAACTGGTTTCGTAGGTGCCAAAGTGAAATGGTAAGGGAAATGAAGGAGTACTGGCGGATTGTTCACTAGTTTTGAATGGTTGAGAATAGACCGTCGGACTAAAGAGTACCATTAGTGAATGGATACTGGGAACAGCTAATGTTCTAAACTTGAAAAATATGTGGATACCATACGAGGAAGTATCTGAGACTGTTAGTACTGAGCTTATCCTAAGTTCGAGGACGAAATTCCTTTGTATGTGGGGGAGTACGTAACACCCCATAATTTTTAATAATTTTTATCTGAAGATTAATTAGATTAAAATTGGAAAATTAATCAGGATTAAAATAAATATTAATTAGCGTGATAAGGGTTAATATTTTTTTTTATGAATTATATTGAGTAATACTTAGTGAACGAGTAATAAATTAGTAAGAATGCATTATGATTGTCGTGAGTGAGAAATACGGTAGTTACGGTAATTTAGTCGGGACGCACGTGTTAGTCGTGTCAGCACTTATATTTATGAGATAAAATGTTATTTAATTACGAGTCATCCAAATGGTCATTTTGAGTGCGCTAGTGTGTCCGAAAGGGTCTAAATAGTCAAAAAAATATATACTCGAGGGTTTGGATTTGGGTCCCAAGGCATTTTTAGGCCAAATCGGCACCCCAGATGGGTATATTGGATTTTGGGGGGAAAAGGACCTATGAATTTTAGACATTTATATCATTTGTTATGTTAAGGGGACTAGGGTTAACACAAAGTCAAAAGAAAAGAGGCCATAGGAGGAGAAGGAGAGGAGAAAACCTAAGTTTCCTACACTAATTTCCACCCCGAACGTGACGGAATCGAAATCAGAGCATGGGGAGAATAATCACCTCATCCCAAAAATGCAATCAGACCTATAATTAAAGAAGTAAGTGTTTATCTTGCATATTTTTGAAGAGTTATAATAACCATGTAGTGTAGGGTCTTATAGTTGATGATTTAAATTGAATCTTAAGGTTTTGATGATTTAAATACATGATTTGGGGTAGGATTCGCATGTAGATTTAATCATTCATATGAGTAGTACGAAATCAAGGGTTATATGATGTAGAACATGTAATAATTCTGGATATTTTGATCAAAATACATGAAGAATACAAAGAACTAAGATTTTATGAGTTTTAGAAGAGAATTGATTCTTGAATTGAATTCGTGATGAATTAATGTTAGATTTACGTTGGAAATCATTCCTATACACATACAATGATTACTTATGTTGGTTTGAAATTTGGTGAAGTTTCATGAAGAATTAAGAAAGTTAAAATGGTGAAAAATCGTAAAAACGTAAGGAAGAATAGACCTGCTACTTTTCGAATTGATTCAGCCCATAGGCGAAGCCATTCAGTAGACGAATCGATTCGGCTGCTCAGATTTGGCCAATTTTTCCTTGTAGATGATATTTCCTCTTGGGATGAATTATGGGGAATTTTAGGGTTAATCTTATAATTAATTAAAGAATTAGAGGAAGTCAGTAGGTATATTTTTAATACTTGGTTAGATCTTAATGTGGGTAAGATTGGAACTTTAAACCAACGGGAGTAAATCGAATGAATTACAAATTGGGAATTGGGAATTTGGACTTCGGGAAAAGTAGATCATAACCTAAGGCTATAACCAGCAGGGTATTAATGTAATAACTACTGAATTAACTTAAGGGGTAACTATGGGCCCTTCGGGTAGAGAATAATACTCGATAATATACGATAGTGAGTTAACATTACGAATTAATAATTTGATAAGTATTCGAGAGATAAATACTATATATGGATTATTATTATCGGTCGAGTCTATACCTAAACAGATTATATTATAGGGCGAGTGTATATGTAATGACTCCAATTTTTTTACGTTCATATATAGTTGTTTTAAATACTTCATTATTACATATAAGATATGGACAATGTTTTATTATGGATAATGTTAATTTATTATTTTTAGTCTAATCCTCCCTTCAGAAATCATAAAGTACCAAATTAGTACAAACATAAAATTTTAAAGTTTTCGGTAGGAGTGTTCATATGGGAGACTAGTTTTGACCATGATAATATAACAATTGACGTGAGGTAAAAACAATAAAGTTGTATATATATGAATTAGGTTTGTAACACAATAAACGGTGTGTTAAATGGAGGTTCGAGCAAGAAGTTATACCGAAATTACGAAATAAGGGAAAATCTATCCATCCTTTAAGTCGTATTTTGTCTTAATACCACACCATGTGTTATATTTTAATTGGTTGGAAGGGGAGGCTAGTTATTCTGACTTAAACACTTTGAAATAACCTCCTTATTCATCAAAATGGATTAAATCAAAGTCTTATAGCATATCCTATGCTAAATGATAAGTTTTGGGGTAGAAAATGAAATTTATGAAACTTTGGCGACTTGATTTTGAAATAATGAAAGTTATAGGGATTAAAATGAAAATATATAAAGGACCATTTTGTAAATAAAATATTTTCAAGGACCTCTAAGAAATATTAAAAATGTATGGTGTAAAATTACTAAAATACCCTTCATGTGTAAAATGACCCTAATACTCATAATAACTTTACACCTCGTGCTTGACACCTCGTGCTATACTTTTGCCACCACACCGTACACGTGTCGCCTTTAAAGCAAGGGCCAAAACACATGTCATGCAATTAGATAAAGTTAAAACACGTATCGCCATCTAGTGAATAAAGGCTGCAAGATAGCCTCGTTACGCGACACGCGACATGCTGACTCACCAAAAAGAATGCTTAGTCATCGGGACACATGTCCACACCCTAATAACTTTCGAAAACTATACATAGAAGCCTTAGGATCAATTCTTACATGAAATCCATTCCAAATATTAAAGATAAATAGTTAGAGAAAGTATGAGGAAGTTTAAGAAGAAGTTTCGTTTTAAGATTAACGAGCGATCCAAGACTCGGTATCTGTAACTTCGGATTTCTGTTCTAGGTGAGTACTCTATGACATTCCTGGTGTATTTTGATTATATGATATTATGCAAACTATATATATATATTGTGAAATGAATTTTATTCTCAAAATACATCGGATACCGATGATTCCGTCGTTTGTTATATGTGTATATCTCTCTCGAGATATACACCTGATTTGAATTCTGAAATTATTGATTCGGCCTATGGAAACTCTCTTACTATGTTGGCCTTGACTACCGGGTGGAAATATTTGGGTGGTACCTTCCCAGCTGGTTTATCGTTGGTGTGCCCTAAATAAGGCGTTGTTTCAGATATCATGATTTTATGTCTGTGTTGTTGTCGGGTGGAAACATTTGGTAACACTATCTGTTTATCTGGGTATTAGAGCGTACATGGCCATCAAAATAAAATTGAATAATTAACATATTGCTCAAATTGTTTTATCTGTTCTGTTCTGAACAGTTTATTCTGAAAATATATACTATCAATTTGCTTCATATATTTTACTGTAAATTCCTGTCCATGTATGTATATGCCTTATGTTCTAAATTGAATAGGTATCAATTTTCTAAAAAAAATTGGAACGTTTGGAGATTAATTGTCACTCGGCTTTTAGCTGATGTTGTATAAATAACCATTTTTCAGGAAATAAGTAAGTTCGCGGAGGGAACGAAAAAGGACTGTGTTGAAGATTCAGCTTTTAGAGCTCTTTTTGCTATTATGTTTGTTTTATCATTTAGAGCATGTTTGGCTCTCTTGTAATAAGTTTTAAATTTTATCTTAAGTTGTAACTCGTTGTCACTTTTAAAATAAATGAAGTTTACTTTTAGAAAGCTCTGATGACGTAATTCCTTTACTTTCAGTAGTTTATGATTCATAACCATGTTATTATATTTCCGTTTCACTTATTTAAGGAAACAATTTAAGTCAGAATATATGTTGCCTTGGTGGCATGTCAAGACACTCATTCCCTACTAATTTTGGGACGGGGTCGTGACAGTATACCTATACGG
Organism: Sambucus nigra; assembly: GCA_949130495.1. Classification (NCBI taxonomy): domain Eukaryota; kingdom Viridiplantae; phylum Streptophyta; class Magnoliopsida; order Dipsacales; family Adoxaceae; genus Sambucus; species Sambucus nigra. Next base: position 335,685,490 of record OX422215.1, read on the forward strand.
ACTATATTATAGGTTGAGCGTATATCTATACGGATTCTATTTATAAGTTGAGTGTATTCCTATACTGATGATATTTATAGGTCGTATGTATACCTTACGGATTTTAATATAAGTTGAGTGTATACCTACGGACTTTATTTATAGGTTGGGTGTATACATATATACGATAAATGGATAGGTTATGTATGTGCCTATTATGTGCTTTCTTATGTATGTGAATATACCTATGCTGCATGCTATCATGGGAGGTTCCGCGTCGTGTATAGTCTTATCAAGAGGAGCCCATTGGGGGGGATTTTATACTTGTACCTTGGAACATAAGACTTAGGGATTGAGCACTACTTATGTGTATGATAGTGTAACCGGTCATTTGGGTGCGTTAGGTGTGTGTGTAGCCTAAAGGCTTAGAACTATGTTCGCCTCTAATATGTGTTGATTTGATTTATTGTTCGAGGGTGACATCCAAACCGGTAATCCTTGATTTGGTATGAGAGGTACATGGACTTGATAGCAGAGTATGCAAGTTTGCATCGCGGTGGCCAGTCTGGGAGATGATGCATTATATATATATAGTGTGACATATACACACACATACACACACACACACACACACACACACACATATATATATATATACACACTTGAGTAATTTATCCTACTTGTGTGTTGTGTAGGAAGGATAGATAGTGTATATCTAAAAGTGACTAAATTATGAGATAATCTACTTAGTGAGTGACAGTAGTAATGTTAGATAGCGTATATCTAAAGACGAATTAAGTAGAGCAACTTAATGAATTGATTTAATGATAACATGTGTGAAATGTTAAGAAAATGGTTCGATAATAACATACAAGTAATGTTAATTATTAGTATTACGATAACGTACTATATGGGTGGTACGGGGGAGTTAAAGAGAAATTTAACTAAGGACTTAATGAGAATTAAGGGTATACTGTAGCGTACTTTATGGGAAATATAGGTGAGCTAAACTAAAAATGTTAGTTAGTTATTGATGAAAGCTAGTGGGATGGGTATCATAGCTAAGTATATGACGTTAGGCATGCACATTCGTTGAGAGGTGAGGAACTCAAAGGAGTGTACGTTGAACTAACTTGTGTGATCAATTAATGTCTTTAAATTGTGATAAATACTTGCTGAATATTTTTCTAAAGGTTTTCTTGGGATCTGACCTGTCTTGCAAAAATATTTCCAAAACCTTTTAGGTGTCCATCCACAAGGACGCCAAGCTTAATGATCTGTTTTAGGGATGCGTAGCTGCAGCACTTGTGGATGCTTACAGGATTTGGATTAGACGTTTCAGTCACTTAATTTCTAGAGTAGGATTCAGGTTCAGTTATTTCATTTGGGCATGTCGCTCTTGAGCTATTTCTTTATTCAGTTTATTAGATTTTGTATTTGTGGACTCAGTTTATTTCTGTAGATAATTAGTTGGACTGTTGTATCGACAACCGATGGCTTATTCGGTATTATGTTATTCAGTATTTATCTTGTGATGGATTTATATTACTACTACGTGGATGGTTTGGTGATTGTATTTATTTTTCGCATGTTGTTACTTAAAAAAGATAAAAACAAAAATTAGCACCGGTTTATTTAATACGTAAGTGGTTAGTACTTTAAAAAAAATTTCGACAGTGATGCTAAGAATGAACCAAATGAGATTCTTGTTTTATTTTTATGAAGGACTAATCACCCAGTATTTTATAGGCGGGGTGTCACATCTAACTAGTGGGATACTTAATGATAGTATTTCATTTTATAATTCTAAATAGATACAGGGTTTTTAGTCTGCAATGAGTAGACTTTCTTTAATATTTGTATTATAGTAAAGAGAAATTTCGTTTGAGGTTCCAAAAACTTGATTAATATTATTTGTAGCTCTTATTTTAAAAATATTAGTTTCGGCCTCTAATGTTATTTTTGCACCGTTGTTTCACCTGATTCAATTATAAACTCCAATTTTAGGTGTTAAACTTCATGAAAAAAAGATATTTTACCAAACAATTTGGACATTCAAATTATCTTAACCAAGCACAATATAAAAAATTGGATATGATTTACAAAAAGCACAAAAAGTAAATTCCCAATATGATGAAATAACATTGACATATGTTTGCATGAACAGGATTATAAGGAGGAACATTAACATGGATAGAATCATAAGGGTGCCCATTTATGAACCAACAAAAAAGATTCGGAAAACATATTTCAAACTAAAAGAGGTTTAATTTGGAAGGTAAGAGTATTTAAACTATTAAAAGTATCCATAATGGCTAAAATGGTTCAGATATAGGAATCGAAGAGAACATGAGAACCAGTTTACGCACTAAACTAGGTAAAGGTCTCCAAAATATGGTCATATTTTCCCTAGAGGGACATAACGACCCACTGACCCAACACAAAAAACCATGGATAGATCATTGTGTTTGGGAGTTTTAATTGGGTTAAGTTGCTAATTATGACCAATAAGGGAGTGGAGAGTGAGACAAGTAGTTATCGCCTTCACAACCTAGTGGGACCTCTACTAGTGGTGCCTCTAGATTTGTGATTATGGGTAAAAATGCCCCATCATTAATTTGATGGTAGCAAATCGCAGGGTCATTGCACACACACACAAATAAATATATGTGTGTGCGTATATATATGTATAAGTTAACTGCTCTATAGATTAAACAATACCAAGTTGCTTAAGAATGCAAAATGTCGTATGCATTGCTCATTAAGCAAACAATAACATGTTTAGTGGTTGGAGCGTCAAATGGATAAGGGATTGAAATATGATGCACATATATGTAACTTAGGAGTTCAAATTATACGCGAAATATCCATTGTATTCTGATTAAATATTATATGTGTCAGACCTCCGTGAAAAGAGTCGGGTCTATATATATACTATAGATATTGTATATTATATAACAACAATAATAAATACTTTTACATGGTAATATACCCAAGTTCCCTAAAATTTTCTCATAAAATCCTTTTTTTTTAATGTGTTTCGTGGGAAAGTTATTCCAGTAGGAAAATTTGAGGACATGGGTCCTATAACTTTCTTTCTAACCAAGGATAATTATAAGTACGAAAAAAGTTCCTGCACTTTTCCTTTTCTTTCATATTCTGTCAATTAAATGTAACCTAGTTAATGAAGTAAATTGAACGTTTTGCCTACTTTAGTTATTTCAAGAATGATTTATCCATCTATTGGAAGTGGCCAGTGAGACCCATTATAAGAAAAAGTCACTTCCACGACACTTGAAATGAGTCATAAAAGGGCTTTTACGACACATCGGAGGTGTCATTGTGGGGGTCGTGGAAAGTCCATCCCTTTTCACGACACTTATTAGTTATCGTGAAAACCTTTTCACGACAAATTTTAGGTTTTGTTGTAAATACTTTCTACGACTTGCATATAGGTGTTGTAAACCTATGTACCCGAAATGATTTTAAATGACATGTACATAGATGTCGTAAAATTGACTTATACGACACTCCAAGTGTGTCTTGGTTTTTTTTAAAAACAATTTCTTAGTCAACATTTAATTAACTTATTCAAATTAAAATATTTCATAAATTATATCACATTTCATTATATTACATTAGAATATCAAGTCATAACCAAAAATATTTTAAAGCTATGAAAATAATTTATGTGTCATTCATAATTATAATAATATCCAAAACAAAGTATACATAGAAGAAGTTAATAGCCATAATTAACATATTCATCCAAAACCACATATTCGAAAATAAGTCAAAAAACATAGAAGAAGTTCTAAATATAATGCATTTTAAAGTAATATTCAAGTTGCATTCTAGGGCTGGCAATTTTTGACACGATAACCCGTTTATGGTAATAACCCGAAATGACCCGAACTTGACACAATTAGCTTGTATGGATTTAAGAGTACCAAAAACACATACTCAAATAAAAATCAACGCGACCCGAAAATGACACGACTAACCCGAATTGCCACCCCTATTGCATTCTCCCCAAAATAGGATTCATCCTCCCAAAAGCCAAAAGCAATCAACCGTTCAACAACCTCAAAATTACCACAACAGCCTTTAAAAGTAACACAGCAACCCCAAAACAATTACATCTTTCATTAAAAGTACCAAAATAGCTCCAAAAGAATTGGTTCCCAAAGAAAGTCAAAAAACTTCTATAATTGCTAAAAAATACAATAAAAAGATACTATAACAACCCAAAATGCTTCAACAACAGTCCTATACTGCCACAAGAGCCTAAAAAATTACAATCTCACCCAATCCCATATATATATATATACACACACACACACACAATCACACATCAAAACATCTGCAAAAAGTTAATCATAAATCCCCAAGAAACAAAAACATCTCACAAAAATATCACAACTGCTCCAAAAAAAACTATCACAATTATACCCAACGTAACTATCATAATGACAATAAACTACTATGAAAGCCTACATAAACTGCTACAACAACTCCAAAAAATTCCTCCCCCCCAAATTCCCACAGTATCCTCCAAAAATTACCACCACAAATTACTACAATTGACCGAGTATATAAGTGAGTGAGTGAGTGAATGTTAGTGTGTGTGTGTGTGTGTGTGCGTGTATGAGAGAGAGAGAGAGAGAGAGAGAGAGAGAGAGAGAGATCCCTAAAATAATATTCACTAAACATTTATATGATTTACATAATTAGTTAAACTTAATGTATCGTGAGAGTGCGTCGGCAATCAATGTCAAACTTAATTAATTAAATTCCAATTTCAGTCCCAACAAGTCTTAACTCTTGCAAATAAACGTGATTGACTAATGAAATAATCTACGCATGTGAGACAATCACAAATGAGGAAAAATCTCCCAAGGGGGGCAAAACCATCTTATTTCCACTATAATTTGTAAATATCGGTTTACATAGATTACAATGAAAATACAAGTGACATACGAAATACCCGCAGGCGACGGTTCGATTTTTTCAGCAAGAGATCCCGCAAGAACTCCAAGTGGTCAGCAATGGAAAATCTTCTTCTTCTCCAAAAGTCTACTCCATATGAGTATAACAATCTTCTTTGGGATTAAAGGATTCACATAAAGGATTGGGAATTGTTTGTGAATTAAACAGGTATGAAAACCTTAAAAAACGAAGTCTGAAAACTGCTATTATTATGCAGAAAACGAAGGTGTGCAAACATGGTAAATGTGTAGTGTGAACACTGTATAAATACGCAATTTAAGGCAGTGGGTTTTTCGAGCGACATATAATGTCGTTTGAACTAAATGAGCTCTAGTTCGAACGACATACGGTGTCGTTTGAACGATATCAGTGACGTGTCTAAAAACGCCTCGTCTTTTTATAAAAAGATATTATGTGATAAACATTTTTCAAACGTCAAAATTTATCTAAAAATATCCTAAACTATTTATGCAAATAATAAAAACTCCAATGAAAATTATTTTACCATAAATACGTGGAGTAGTGGGAACGGTTGAAGAGCACGATCCATGAGACATGATGCACATACGAATATGATGGATGCATGAATTTGGATCAAGTCCATCGAGGATGATCGTTGGGACGTGCCAAATGTAGCGGTATCAGACATAATAAATTTTGATCTAGGACACTTAGAAAATTCCTAGATTTTACCCCGAAAATTTATATATCATGTCCTTACAAATCGCCCCCTATGTCTATACCGGTACATACATAAAAAATCCGAATTATGCTGCCCAAAATGACATACAATATAATATACCCATTAAATTCGAAAATTGGAAATACTAAATGCGACTCTTGACAAAATTTTATCATTTTCAAATCTTTAACTCTTCAATCTTTCTTTGTCATCATCAGGGTGTGCAAAAAATGATTCTCAATTTTGATACCTACACACATGAGACAAAAAGTAAATACCCGTGACACGTAACAGTTTGAAATCTAATGATAAGCAAAAATAAATATCAATTATGAGTAAGCAAATCATTGTGAGAATAAAAAAAAATTCCCCCCCATAATTCGTTCTCCCCCTTTTTATGATGTCCCCAAGTAGACAGATACGAAGAACACAAAGTAAATGCAAATCGAGAACGTCACTAGGTAAGAAACTTACTCTTTTTGAATTTTTCAAAGTAAAAAAAATCCAAAACAACCAAGTTGGTGATAGCGGAAATGTAGGGATGTGAACAAATTCGACAGGAAAATCAATACATACAACTATAACATATTTGCACGATGAATGTTGGATATTCATAATGAATGAACTCAACATCTTCCTTAGGTGTAAAAATTGTGGAATTAAAAGAAAGTAACTCAATCAAATTATCAAATCAAAGCTCAAGGTGATTTTCACACCAATAACGTCCAAAAAATTTTAAATGTTTTATCATGACTTTCAAGGACGTGCAAACCCGTTTTTCATCTCTTTCTATCCAAACTCCCTTATAAATAATTAAACATTATATTTTTTTTCTTTTGAGGTGATGAAACTAAAACCTATTGTCCCATTAGATTTGGTATATTTTTCTTTTTGTTGCCATTTAATTTTTTCGGACTCTTTTTCAAATGGTGGATTTCTCGACGATTTAATTTTGAACTCTCACAGCCTTTTCCCGTGATTCACTCATCATATTTTGTTGCAATGAAATCCTCATGGTAAACAGTTTTTACATGCATTACTATCTTGTCAAGTTTTATCACATTTTGGTCGTTGTACAGACAGAATTGAGATGGAAACACTTAAGCCAATATGTGATAGACAAGTACAATACTCAAATAATTCCGTGCATGTGTGCAATAAAGGAGATAAGTATCCAAGCATGTAGAAAGTATCACTACTCACATCTCAAAGACTCCAAACAATGTAAAGCACATGAATGAAATGATGTAGCATCTCAAATGACTATCAAATAGTCACGCGGAATGTGGAATGAAGTTATGACTATGGCGATCTTAAACGTTCATCCATAAACGGTGAAAACTGTGACAACCCGCTCACCAAAATAGGGGTGGCCAACCCGATACTCCAATATAACAGGAATCACGGATGGAATCATTCTCAGCATCACAACAATATACAAAGTATACGGGATAACCACTCCTTATTTCAAAAAAATGGGTTGCCAAAAATTTGGTTTTAAAGTTAAAGAAATCATTTAAATAACCCAATTTAAAAAGAAAGTGGAAACCCCAAGAATATATATTACAATAACGACAAGTAAATAATAAGAGGACCGAATATGCTGTCGGTCAACAGGTACATACCACGTGATACAACATTTTAATGTAAATTACATAATACATTACATTAAGCAAATACAACCGTTTGGGCCACGCGCCCGAGTAAAAGACCCGTCTTGACTAGAGAATAAGGATGACGGTGTCTATTGCAATATGTCCCGTAATACCCGCAAAGCATCATGGCTCGCCAAAAAATCACCGGGTTTGGAAAGTCAGAACAGGCGTCCTTGCGCCGGAGCACCTGAGCGGAAATAAGATGCATGCACAACAAGAAATGTGAACGGGTCAGGGCCCGATTTTATATGATCACCAGTTGAATAAAAAGTATGACAGTTATGAATAAAAATCATGCTAGAAAAGATAAAAATCTACCTAGACAGTTTTAAAACATGAACTAAGGGGATCAGATGATCATAAAATTTAAATTTAATTATACATAAAAATATGATTAACATTAATTAAAAACCTCCATCATTTTATACTGTTCCATTTCATTGTTATGTTCCTTATCAGGAACTCATAATTATAATTTTTATGCTCTTTCTAGCATTCCATTCCTTATCAGGAATATAATCATCATCAAATGCTCTTTGTGGCATTTCATTGTGCTCTTTATGGCACTTCATCATGCTCTTTATGGCATATCTCGTACATCAAGTCCCACTTGATTATGAATTGTTATATTTATATACATATAACGATTCTAAGACCGCCCCTCCGAGTTTCCCCACTGGGCGCGCCCCTAAATGACCATCATCTTCCAGGGCCTATCAAACAAGGTAACCTGGGCACCTATCGCAATGTCGGGAAGCGGCCATATGCTTGCGGGAGAGTCAAGACCACACCCGAAATCTCCTCACCAGCGCAGAAAAAATAACATATCGCTCATATGTCCTGGGACTATATCCACCCTGCATTCACTAGTCAAGGGGCTTCACCTCGCGCGCGAACTTCCCTTATGATGGCATTTAGAGAGGTGTGTTTAAGTAAATTAGCATTCACCATATTTACGATTTAGTAAATTATCATTTACCATCATCATTTCCATTTCCATTTCAAATTCAATTTCATTTTACATTGTATGTTTCATTTTATCCGAAACCATAATCATTTACATGTTGTAAATAATTCACCTTTTTATCCGTAGCCATACGATATCGTCATTACAACCTCAAGGAATAAGTGAACTCCCAATTTAATTCTCCCAACACCCTTTTTGTGGTGTTATACTATTAACCATCAAGACCAACATAGCTCAATTAAGCTTCTAAAGTCTCCCAAACATAACACTACAACTCCTAGTTTCATAATAATCAACTAGAAGAAAAGAATGCCCTAACATCAATTGGCATATCCCCGGAAAAGCCCCCACATAACCCATTTCTAATGTAGGGTAATTAACTAACTCATCTAGGACTCTAGGAATCTAAGTTTACTTCATACAAGAAGGTTCCTAGGCCTTAAACTTAAACAAAATGAATTGGAATAACTCAAAAACAGCAAAAAACCGATCGATTCGCCCTAGCGAATCAGTTCGGATAAGGGAACCTGGGATTCTGTAAACTTCCGAATCGATTCGGCTTGGCCGAATTGATTCGTTCCAAGCAGACCTGGAAACCGGCCCTATACGAATCGATTCGCCCAGGGGCCGAATCGAATCGCCCCTGCGAATATGCCAAGAATGGTGTTGATGTAAAAAATTAGATCACTCTAATTATTCAATCACAGATAAATAAATGAGACAAAAGATTTTAAAGTGGTTCAGCCTTATAAAAATGGCCTACATCCATTGTGGTTTTATTGCTGAGTGTTTGGGAATTCTAGATTACAAGAAATTCCGTTCTAGATTCGATCCCCCACTACAATGAGGATTGTACAATGTATTTATAGGCCTGAGGCTGTAATGTGAAAGGGTAATACATTTAATGCCCATTTTGCGTGTGCGTATGAATGATAAGCATTTAATGAATCAGTTGAACTGTTGGTTATCCAGATATTAATGCTTTGTTCGAGATGCAGCTCGGACCGCCTGAGTTGCTCGGACCGTCTAAGCTTCTCGTTACTCAAGAGTTTCTCAGAGAGGCATTGTTCCTCGTAGCGTGTGAGTTCCTCGGGGAAATAGTCTTCCTCGTTGTAGTCTTGTTCCTCAGAGAGCGTGGGTTCCTCGAAAATGTTTGTTGTTGCCATGTAGATAGCCACGTGTCTTCATATGATTGATCCATGTCAGCAGATTAAATTTGGTATCAACAGAAGCCCCCAATGTTTCATAGTTCAAAATTTGAGGAGTATGGAACATTCTTTCTCGGAATATGGTAGCTTTAAATAGTCTTCCTGATTTTTAGGAGCGTTTCCCTTGTATTTATTTTTCCTTCCCAATTCGTAGAATCATGCTTTTTTGGACTTTTCTGCGTGCTTCGATTCCCGCGTCACTTTTTGTCTTTTTAGCCGCTGTTGTCCGCTTTGATTCCCGCGCCACTTTTCATCTTTTTAGCCGCCGGTAACGTAATCATCCTTTTTTGTAATCATTACGTATCCATTTCCCAAGGCAAGGTATTTAAACTTCACAGACACTCCCATTGTGTTCTACCTTTTCAAATTTTCATCTTTGAGTTTTACGTCGTCTCTTCCTACTCTCTTGTGCGTTCATCTTTTCCGTCGTTCGTTGTCAGCAGATCCATTCTTTTCCTGTAAGATCTTCTTCCTTCTTCTTTATTTCTTTATTCACCATGGTTTACCTTGTTGAGTCTCTTGCAAAGTTTCGTTCTGATTTCTCCATTCCCTCTTGGGTTATCTTGGAAGAGCTTTCTGAGACTTCTGATTATTTCAATTTGGCTGAGGGACATTGGTTCCCCAGTCTCTTTTTTGCTGAATGTGGATTTTCTTTTCCACCCAATTCCTTGTGTCTAGAATTCTGTCAGTACTTCGACGTTGTTCCTGCACGAATAGCCCTCAACACATGGAGAATAGTTAATGGGGTGCATAGATTAAATCAAGTGCATGAAACTCGTATAGGAATCCCAGAGATCATGTTCTGCTATAGATGGGCAGTTAATGATAATATTTTTTATTTAAAAACTAGATTTTTAAATAGAGCGTTAGTAGTCAATCTCCCTGATGCCAATAGGGATTATTTTGAGCATGGGGCTGTCATAAAAAATTGGCAACACCCTCCATTAACTGGAGATGAGGTTTACCAGGGTCCCAGATGCCCTCCTTATGGCAATGGGATAGGTTATTTTCATTTTATTTTATTTATTTTGAAATCATGTTTCTTTTGTGTTTGATAAAATGTGCCACTGATAACAATGTTTATTTATTTGCAGTTGATAGCAAGAGAAAGTGCCCAAAAGAAGCAGATGTCAATATAAGGCATTTGAAACTTATCTGGAGTCTGCATCAAAGTGTTACCGACGAGCACATTAGATCATCTTCGTATCTGCTCCAGTACAAGAGCTACACCACTTCTTTCACTGCTCGTCCAGTGATAAGTGAATCAGAGACAGTACCAGCTTCCACCAGCTCATCGCCTGAATCTCATATTCCTTTAAGTGAAAGGATGAAGAAGAGAAGACCTCCTACCCTGTTTGAGAAGACTGCCTCCGGTTCTGGGGAGGCAAAAAGGAGTAGGATTGATGTCCCAAAGGAGGGGACGAAGAATAATGATGCAGCTCCTCCAGTTGCTTCTGCTAAAGTTACCGAGAAGGTTGTTGAGAAGCCCGCAGTGGCTCCGAGTAGGTCTGCTGCTCCTGGAGAGGTGATTGTGATATCACCGACCAAGGGTTCTTCCTTGGTTGAATCTGTACCTGTTCCCCCGAGGAGGCTGAAGAAGAGCTCCTCGGTCAATTTGGCTGACACCATTACTCAGCCCCTAGCTGCTGGGACTGGAGTTCCCACTTTTGTTCCCCCGAGCTCTGCCATGAGCTCGGTAAAGTACTGGATCATTCACGAGGTCCAAGGTACTGAAGAAAACCTTACTCGGGATATGGTCACCTCGTTAGCTGCTCGTCACCTTGCTTCTGTAAGTATCTAAATTTTTCATATTTCCTTTGTCATTTCTGCTTCTAACTTGCTTTCTTTTTTTTTTTGTTCAGTTGACGAGCTGCTTCAACATAATCCTGAAAAATGATAAAGCAATTAAAGCTTCATGCTCCTCGTCCAGTGTGGAGGGAGCTATAGAAGAGGCTATCAAGTCTTTGGAAGACTCTCGCCAGAAGTATGCCACTGATAAGGCTATCTGGAAGAAAAAGCTTGCCTCCACCGAGAAAGAAAAAGCTCGGGCTGTTGATGCCTCCAAGGAGTTGGAGAAGAGAATAAATGCCCAGGAGAAGGCAAATAAGGAGCTTGAAGAGAAGCTCAAAACTGCAGTAGAGTTTGAAGATAAACTCAAGGCTGCCGAGGAGGAGTTGGCCAAACTTCGGGAAGTAGGTCGGCAGAAGGAGGAGGCAGAAAATAAATTGAAGGCTACTGAGAACCTGTTGTCCGAGAAGCTTGCCTTGAAGAAGACCAAGAGGAAAATGGCTACGAAGAAGTCCTTCAGCTCTAGTTGGGACAAGGGGTGGAACAAGGGGTTGGCTGCCATGGTATCGCAAGTGGACTATGGTAGTCTCAAATACTTTAGGGATGGATGGGTTGCTGCCCTTCAAAAAATGAAGGTTGACGAGTCTTCCGAGCTCTTCCAGAGACATATCCCTGGTCCCCCTCCAACTCCAGAAGACTTAGACGAGGACGAAGCTACCTCCGAGGAGTCTTCGATGGTGATGGGAGATCATGCCCTAACCATCCAGCCTGCCGCCGAGGAAAATCAGCAAATCGCTTCTTCCTCTGAGCAACTGCCTACTCTCCCCGGGAAACTATCTCGTCCTTCCGAGCAACCTACCTCTTCATCCCAGCCTCCCGAGAAGGTTTTGGAAGATAAGGAAAAGGTGTAGTGTTGTTCGGGTTTCTCTTTATTTTCTTTCTCTTTATCAAATGTAACCCAGAATATGTAACTCTGAACTATGATCTAATAAAACTTGAACTTTTTTCCATACTGTTGTTCATCTTCTATTCGTACTCTGCTCATATTCTTCTTATTGATGATTGCTCTTCTTTCTCTGCTAGTTTCTAGCCAGGATGGAACTGCTATCTGCCCATGATACAAAGCTGATGCAGCAATGTAATGAATACTATAAGGCTGGTCACACAGACCTGAGTGCAGCACAAGTTATAGACATCCTCTACCAAGATGCTTCAGAACAGGCAGTTGAAGCATATCAATATCTAAAATATCTACTTGATCGGGCTGTAGCCAATAACGTTGCCTATTATGAAATGATCGAGGATCTTCAAAGCACCCTCGAAGACCTTCAGCTTCAATATAAAGAATCCACTGCCTTGTTGCATGAGGGGTATGAGAAGAAGTACCAGCAGATCATTGCCGACAAGGGCTATGAGAAGCTTTTTGCTGGGTATGATGTAAGGGAGAGAACCTTGAGAGGTGAGGTCGAACAATGCAGACAGATTGCTGAGTTGCTGGAAAAGGAAAACAACAACCTGCAAAAGGAGCTGTCACAATTGAAGTCTGCAGCTTCCACTTCTAATGCCTTGATCCCAGTAACCGACGAGGGATTTTCGTTCTTAGAGGTTGAGAACGCCAAGTTAAGGGACGAGTTGGAGACTTTGAAGAGGTCGGGTCCGTCCACATCTTCTCGGGGACGAGCAAGAGCTCCTCGGGTTCTTGTTGAGGAACAGAGAACTCAGTCTGCGTTAGAGAACCAGGCTTTCCAATTAATGGCGAAGAACCAGGCTTTGTCTGATATGTCAAAGAAGATTAGGGACCTGGAAAAACAACTCTCTGCGCAGAAGTCAGTCTTAGAGAATAAGGATCTTTTCATCAAGAATCTCCATGAGCAGCTAGAAAAGATAACATATCAATTCCATAAACAGCCCAGGGAGTTCTGGATGGATGGATACAACGAAGCACTATTCCACTTGGACGATCGTATCCATAATGCCAATAATGAGGGCTACAAGCAAGGCTGGCTGAATGCCTTAGGTGTGTTGAAGCTCGAACAAGGTCATTATCTGTGGGACTACCATGATCCCGGGTTGCTCGACTTGCCTGTGCCATCATACAATTTGGAGATGGATTGGATCCATGCTCGGGCTATTCCTCGGAGCTTAATTTCAAAGTATCTCGGTGACTACAATTTACATTCTCAAATTTAGGTATCTCGTCCCGAGCATCTCTTAGATCGACCATCCGTGATGAATGTCAGGATGTTGAAGGATCTCAACTTCATTAATTATCCTCTGTCTTTAAATGATCGGCCTGCTGGCGAGGAACCTGTGTCAAAAGCAGAGGGGAAGAGACCAGTAGAATAGGAATTTTTGATGTAATAGTTAGTATACATGTCAATGTAACTGTAATTTCATTATCAACGTAATTTATTTTGAATTCAATGAAAGACTTTCATTTTTGTTTGCTATTATCTTGTAGTTATCAAACACTTTAGATTTATGCATATCTGTTAAAAAGATAACAATTTTGTGTTGTTTGTCGACCAACTTAGTAATAAAAAGTTTCAAGTTTCAATAATATTGCTCGATCACTAAATAATAAAGTCGCGAGTATAAAAAATGTTTAAAATTTTTCCAACCAACCAAGGTCATTAAATTATGCTTGTCGACCAACTACAGTTAGTGGGTTTTTATCCCCGACCAGCCATACTTGGTAGATTTTTCTCTTAAATGTTTTTGACCAACTAAGGTCGGTAAATTTTCTTTATCGACCAACTACAGTCGGTGGGTTTTTATCCCCGACCAGCCATAGTTAGCAACTTTTTCACTTTTTGGAATAATCTTACCTCCCGACCAACATAAGTTGGCATTTTCGAGAATATATGTACCTTTCGACCAACATAAGTTGGCATTTTCGAGAATATTTTGTTTCCTAGCCAAACAGGTTGGCATTTTTAGGAATATTTCGTTTCCTAGCCAAACAGGTTGGCATTTTTAGGAATATTTCGTTTCCTAACCAACCGAAGTTGGCATTTTTAGGAATATTTCGTTTCCTAACCAACCGAAGTTGGCATTTTTAGGAATATTTTGTTTCCTAACCAACTGAAGTTGGCATTTTTAGGAATATTCTGCTGAGCAGTCTGAGCTTTGTCGAGTTTTGTCGAGTAGTGTGTAGCAGTAGTATTCCCCGAAAAATTCTCAATAAAAAGAGAGACTTTGGTAGAATATCTTCATTTTATTCATACAGATGGAACTGTGTTACATATACATCAGTGATAATACTTGCGCAGGTGCTCTGCGTTCTTTGAATTCTTAAACTCCTCGCCTTCTAAAGTTGTTATTCGATAAGTTCCTGGTCGAATAACTTCTGTAACTCGGTATGGTCCATGCCAATTTGCCTCCAGTTTGTTGTGCTTTTGAATTACTTTCTTCAGCACATAGTCTCCTTCTTTCATGTCGCATTTCTTCACCCTCTTGTTGTAAAACAAAGTTGTTCGCTGCTGGTAAGCAGCATTTCTAATGGCTGCTTCTTCTCTGACCTCTTCGAGCATGTCTAAATCCAGTCTTCTCATTAAATCACTGACAGGGGAATTAAAATTCAGTACCCTGTGTGTTGGGAGGCCCAACTCGGCAGGTATAACGACTTCACTTCCAAACGCCAGCATGTATGGTGATTCTCCAGTTGCTACTCGGGGACTAGTTCGGTAAGCCCAAAGTACTGATTGTAGCTCATTGATCCAGTTTGCTTTTTCATCATCCAATCTTTTCTTCAAACCGTTCAGCAGCGTTCTGTTTGTCACTTCAGTTTGTCCATTGCTTTGAGGATGACCTGGTGCTGAATGAACCTTCAAAATGTTTGACTGATGATAATAGGCGGCAAACTCCTCGTTATCAAATTGTGTTCCATGGTCTGTGATGAAGGCATGAGGTAGACCATATCGATAAATGATGTTCTTCCAAATAAATTGGTACACCTTCTCGTACGTCATGTCAATGAGTGGCTCAGCTTCTACCCACTTAGTAAAATAATACACTGCGACGATGAGGTACTTGAACCTTCCTCGGGTCGTTGGCAGTGGCCAAACCAAATCAATTCCCCACATGGAAAATGGCCAAGGGGAAGTTATGGGTGTCAACAATGCTTGTGGAGTTCTTAGGATGGAGGAGAAACGCTGGCACTTGTCACATTTCTTGGCATAGGCTATACAATCAGCCCTCATCGTCGGCCAGTAGTATCCCTGCGTCATTACCCTTTACAAAAGCGTCCGTCCTGCTACATGTGCTCCACAAGACCCTTCATGGATTTCTTCAATCAATTCTTTCACCTCGGAGGGATGTACGCATCTCTGCAAACCTGCCATAATTCCTCGTCTATATAAAACACCATTAGTTAATACATACCGAGCAGCTTTAAACTTCAATTTCTTGGCTGCGGGTTTGTCAATTGGTAATTCTCCCTCCTCGATATACGCCCTGATGGGATCCATCCAGGATGTTCCTAAATCAAGGGTGATAAAGTTCATCGTCAGATCTTCATCTATACTCCGACCAGCTAGCACTTCAATTGGGATTGTTCGTCGTAGCTCGGTGCGAGTAGCTGATGCTGGTCGAGCTAGGGCGTCTGCTCTCGCATTCTCCATTCTTGGTATTCTGACCAGCTGAATAGCGGCAAGTTCTGACACCAGCTCCTTTGCCTTTGCATGATATCTGATCATTAATTCTCCTCTAACTTCATATATTCCCATCATTTGGTTTACGATCAATTGAGAGTCACTGAAGATCACAACCTGCTGCGCCTCCATAATTTTTGCCAAATTAAGCCCTGCAATCATGGCCTCATATTCAGCCTCATTGTTGGAAGCTTTGAATTGGAAACACAAGGCGTATTCCATGTCGACCTCGTCCGGAGTGCTCAAAACTATCCCCGCTCCACATCCTGTAGTGCAAGATGAGCCATCTACATATAGCCTCCATATAGGTAACTCATCTTCAAATTTCGAATCAGTCAGAGTTCCTCGATGAAATATTTGTTGCTTCCTTTCATCCTCCCCGGATTTTTCTCGCTCCTCGTCGATCAGCTTTTCTTGCCCTTTTACCAACCGGAGTTGGTCTGAGCTCGAATTTAATGACCCTATAACATCCACTTGCCCTTTTACCAACCGGAGTTGGTCTGAGCTAGTGTTTGTTGATCCTGTAACATCCATAGGTTGATCAGCGAGCAAATCTTGTTCCTCGTTCGGAGTCCTCACAACTATCTCTGTATCACATCCTGCAACATCCACACGCCTTTTAACAATCGGAATTGGTCTGAGCTTGTGTTTATTGATCCTGTAACATCCATAGGTTGATCAGCGAGCAACTTTTGCTCCTCGGGGGTATCAGGATAGGTGAACTCCGCTATAAAATCTGCTAGAGCCTGCCCTTTTAATGATGATCTGGGTTCATAAATTATATCATATTCACCGAGCTCTATTGCCCAGTACATCAATCTCCCTGATTTTTCTGGCTTATGAAGGGCTTGCCTCAATGGCATATTAGTATATACTACTATAGTATGATCTTGGAAGTATGGCCTCATTCTCCTACTCGCCTCAATCAGCGCCAGTGCCAATTTCTCCAGCCTTGGATATCTGATCTCTGCTCCTCGGAAGGCCTTACTTATGTAGTAAATTGGCTTTTGTACTCCATTCTCCACTCTGATCAACGCCAAGCTAACTGCATTCTCGAACACTGCAAGGTACAAATACAATTTTTCTCCCATCACCGGTCTGGACAACAGTGGAGGTGCTCCCAAGTATTTCTTCAAGTCTTGAAAAGCCTTCTCACATTCATCATTCCACTCAAAAGTCTTTCTGAGTGTCTTGAAGAATGGGAGACATCTATCAGTTGCTCGTGACACAAATCTGTTGAGTGCCGCTACTCATCCAGTGAGACTCTGTACTTCCTTCTTCGTTGTTGGAGATCGCAACCCTAATAGAGCTTTGATCTTTTCAGGATTTGCTTCAATGCCTCGTTGATTGACAATGTACCCGAGGAACATGCCTTCTCGTACACCAAATATGCACTTCGTCGGGTTCAGCTTCATTTGATATTTATCTAGTTGATCAAAAGTCTGACTTAAGTCAACTAGATGATCGGCAGCTTTCTTGCTCTTTGTCAGCATGTCGTCAACATAGACTTCCATATTGTCACTGATTTGTTCAGCAAAGACCTTGGTCATCAGCCTCTAATATGTCGCACCTGCATTTTTCAAACCAAAAGGCATAACATTATAACAATAAGTTCCCCTAGGGGTAATGAAAGAAGTACTTTCCCTATCTTCAGGTTTCATTTTGATCTGATTGTAACCAGAATAAGCATCCATGAAGCTCAGCAACTCGTGTCCCGAGGTAGCATCCACCAGTTGATCAATTCGGGTCAATGGAAATTGATCTTTTGGGCATGCTTTGTTGAGGTCGGTGAAGTCTACACACATCCTCCACTTGTTGTTCTTCTTCTTTACCATCACCACATTAGCTAACCAATCTGGATATTTAACATCTTCAATGAAACAAGCTTTCTGGAGCTTCTCGACTTCCTCCTGTATAGCTTGATTCTTCTCGGGACTGAATACTCTTCTTCTCTGCTTCACAGGCTTGATCTCCTTATTCACATTGAACTCGTGACATAAGAAGTTTGGGTCTATCCCAGGCATATCTTCATGACTCCACGCAAAAGTTTGTCTTCTGCTTCTAAGGAAAGTTATCAATTCTTATTTTAATGAGTCTTCCAACGATGAACCTATTTGAGTAGTTCGCTCAGGGTGCTCGTCGTCCAGACTGATGTTTTCAGTAGCTTCCACCACTTGACCTTTCACTAGTTGCGACTCATCTCGAGGATCCAATGTTTCAATTTCTGCACCTTCATCCACTTGATAGGTAGTAGTCTTTTTCTTTGATTCTTCCAGTTCCTCTTGCTCGACAGATGAATAATAGCATTCTCGAGCTACTTTCTGATCACCTTTCACAACTCCTACTCCAAAGTTTGTTGGAAATTTTAGGCACTGATGCACTGTAGATGGTACAGCCTCGAACTTCTTCAATCCTACTCTTCCCATGATGATATTGTACGATGATTGGACATTCTTATCCATCACGAAGAAACGTATTCTTTCTGTCTGACAAGCAGGCCACGTACCAATGAATATATCCAACTTGATCGTCCCAAGTGGAAATACTTTCTCGCCAGTAAAACCAATGAGGGGTCTGTGGTAAGGCTCCAGTTGAGATGGCTTTAGATTTAAACTATCGAAACACGAGTAGAACATAATGTCTGCCGAGCTACCATTGTTGACCAGCACTCTTGAAATCATTACCTCCTTCATTCTCATCTTGATCACCAGTGGATCATCGTGAGGTTATAAAACACCTGCAAGTTCATTTTTTGAAAAACTGATGACCAATTTATCCTTGTTCACCTTTTTCGGGCGATCTTCCTCAGCTAGATTTATTTGCTGAATATACGAGCAAGCTTGAGCCTCACTGAGGTAAGCTTTTCTTTCTGCAGTAAGGTCTCATCCTCCTGCATCTCCTCCTGTAATAACATTACAATCAAATGACCCAAAGCGTATTGAAAATACCTCTCGTTCTGGCTGCCTTGGTTTCTTGGGAAGATCGGGTTTATCCTCTGGATCAACTTAATGGTTTCTCTTCTTATTCTCCTCTGCTCGACGAGGAGATCTAGTCCTCTCTCTAGTTCGGTCGTTGTTTCTTCTTTCGCCTCCCCGATCAACATACTTTGCTAGCTTTCCACGTCAGATGAGTGTTTCAATCTCATTCTGAAGAGCTATGCAATTTTTGGTCATATGGCCACGATCCTTGTGGAACTCGCAATATTTTTCCCTATTCCTCGTGTCAGGGTCTGCCTTCATTTTCTTTGGCCAGTTTAACTCCTCGCTGTTCTTAATTTCTTCCAGGACGTGGTTGATATTTGCCTTCAAAGGTGTGTAATTATCAAATTTCCTCAAGACCTCCCATGACGATCTATTTTTGGATTGTTTATCACCACCATTGTTCCTATGTTCTTTCTTCTTAGCTTTATCACGTTCCACCTTGGTTTCTTTGGCGTCCATATTCTTCTTCGCAGACATAGCCTCCTCGGCATTCATAATCTTGGACGCTTTTCCCATCAGGTCCGACATGGTTCGAGGTGGATCTTTGGCCAAAGTGTAGTACAACTTGTTTGGCAGCAATCCACTCATCAAAGCGATAATCGCTGTCTTCTCCTCATAATCAATAACTTCGAGTTTCTCGTTATTAAAACGAGTTATATAATCTCTGATACTCTAATCAATTTTTTGTCTAACACTTAACAAATGTGCTACTCGTTTAACTGGCTTTGCTCCAAAGCAGAAATTCCCAATGAATAACTCGGCCAGTTGAAGAAAAGTTAAAATCTTACCCCGAGGAAGATTATTATACCATATCTGAGCAAATCCGGTAAGAGTTCCCGAGAATGCCCTGCATCTCATCTCGTCTGGGACAGCATAGATGTCGGCAGCAGCTTGATATTGTTCTATATGAAGAACAGGGTCAGTCTTCCCATCATACTTAGGAGTCACAACAGGTTCTTTGAACTTTGATGGCGTTGGAAAATTAACAATGTCCTGGACAAAAGGTGTTCCTCGAACAAAGGTTCATTGTAGAGGGTTCTTGGCCTTAGCCATTTCCCCTAACCTATCCTCCAGCCTCTGAATAGATCCTTTCCATGAATCATTTCCTTCCTCGGGCCTATTGGTTCGAGCAACTGATCTCGTTGAAGTGGCTTCCTAGTATTTATCTTGACGAGCAGCTGGTCGGTCATAGGATCTATCTTGACGAGCAGCTGGTCGCGACTGGCCAGATCCTTCCCTTAAATCTGATGGTCGTCGAAAGCTCCTCGACGCTGCATTAAGAGGACTTTTGTTCCTCCTAGGGCCTAATCGGTCGAAAGGCGAAACCCTACTTAATCTTTCAAATGCGCTGGTCCTTTCTGGGGAGAGGGTGACGCGTTGTTCAGTATCTGTGGCTCGCACTGACGAAGTTCATCCAGGTTGATAAGAAAAATCTTCAGATTCCTCATTGCGATATGAATTAGTACGCCTAGTACGCGAAGAAGGCGCACGGGTATTTTTTTGAATGCTTCGTGGTCCGGAATGGGCTGATGCACCGCCATGGAGGGTTTGGATGAGTTGTCGCATTGTTTCTTGCATGATGGTCTGGCCCTGAGCCTGATTTGCCATTATTCCAGTCAGATCTGGAATTATTGGTGGAGCAGATAGATTTGGAGGTGTTCCAGCGTTTCGATTGCTGGATTCAGAAATATCAGCCATTGGTAGTGGATTGTATTTGATGAGAAACGATATTATCAGTCGTTTCCCACAGACGGCGTCAATCTGTTGATGTAAAAAATTAGATCACTCTAATTATTCAATCACAGATAAATAAATGAGACAAAAGATTTTAAAGTGGTTCAGCCTTATAAAAATGGCCTACGTCCACTGTGGTTTTATTGCTGAGTGTTTGGGAATTCTCGATTACAAGAAATTCCATTCTAGATTCGATCCCCCACTACAATGAGGATTGCATAATGTATTTATATCCCTGAGGCTGTAATGTGAAAGGGTAATACATTTAATACCCTTTTTGCGGGTGCGTCTGAATGATAAGCATTTAATGAATCAGTTAAACTGTTGGTTATCCAGCTATTAATGCTTTGTTCGAGATGCAGCTTGGACCGCCTGAGTTGCTCGGACCGCCTAAGCTTCTCGGTACTCAAGAGTTCCTCGGAGAGGCATTGTTCCTCGGAGCGTGTGAGTTCTTCGGGGAACTAGTCTTCCTCGTTGTAGTCTTGTTCCTCGGAGCGCGTGGGTTCCTGGGAAGTGTTTGTTGTTGCCATGTAGATAGCCACGTGTCTTCATATGATTGGTCCATGTCAGCAGATTAAATTTGGTATCAACAAATGGGTTAAGGGTTATAAACCCTAGTTTTCCCAAAACTCAAATCTCTACCATTTTTACACACTTCCAACCTCAATAATCTACCCCAAATCATCCTACATGATTATTAACTACTATAACCCACAATTTCATCATCATAAACTAAGATTAGGGTTAAAACACCATAAATTTCATTTTTGATCCATAAATGCTAATACACAACTATCACACAATTTAATCATCTTAAATCATATATTAGCAAGTAGAAAACTTTCCTTAAGCTTGCAAATTCAGATTTCTTGGTGGTAGAAGCAACAATCCAACTTCAATCTTCAATTTCTTCTCTTTTCTCTCAAGTTCTCTTCCTCTCTCTTTCTCTTTATGTTTAAGACACATAATAGGGAAATGAAATAAGGGGCAAGACTTAAAATCGTGGCTTAAGTCTAAAATTCCCAACTTGAATGGTTAATACCACATTAAAATGACTCCTAAATACGCATTTAAGTTAAAACCAGTCAAAAGTGCCCGGAACCTAAAATTACAATATGGTACTTATTTTGACTGTCTCGCACATTCTGGGACTAACTACGCCCTCTAAAATGGAATCCGACGGTTTTATAATTTATTTCAAGTTCCGGTCTCATTTAAACCATAATGTCATTTAAAACATATGACACCATAAAACATACAACCAAATAATATTTACTTAAACGTACAGTAAATACGCAACAATCCAGTAAATATTAATTTCATCTCATTCAATTAATATTTACTCCAGTTCCGTCATTTTATATAATTAATTCATGCGGTCAATTAGTATAAAATGAGTTTCCTAAAAGCGAGGGTTGTTATATACTCCCCTCCCCCCCCCCCCCCCCTTATGAGGGAATTTTGCCCTCAAAATTCAGGCGTACCCTAATCATATAAAGGGTATACTATCCTAAACTATTATTCTATCACCCTTAATAACCCCTCGTTGTTGTGACGTCCCAAATGGACTCATACTAAGGTCGTCACTATCGATCTTAGTCTACATCCTTTGTGCTCTAACATAACACCAAAGCGCTCCTCATGAACTATCGATCCTAACTTCCTACGGCGTAAGATGATAACCACGCGACTCGGCGCAAACTGCCTTACCTTCTGAATCACGTTACATCCCACCTCGGGGATACCTACACCAGCGCTAAATGGCTTAATCCCAACACTACTCAACTTCTCTTCGCATAGGCGTATCCCTTCTAAGCATATGGCTCAAAAGCCCAATCCTGAAAGAAATGTTCCGAAACTATTCCAAGTCCAAGGAACATATTATCCGTTGGTTCCATCCAACGAGTATGCAAATTACTCAACCGGATACACTAGGCCACTCACGGTGCCATACCTTAGGAAATGATCCATAAGGCCACTCAAAAAGCCCAATTATTGTACGGGAATTTCCATTTCATCCATTTAGCCTAAGGCGCACATTCGAAGTATGCCTCTCGGCATTAAGTCAACTTCCTCCTTTCATCCATCCACTTTAGAGTGGTAAAATATACTCCATTTCTTCATGGAAACTTTACCAAACCTTCGACATGAATATCTAGTCTCGGTCCCCCACCAGATGGGCACTTCATATGGTTCTACCATTCTCCATAAAGAGCGGGGAGTACTCTTCTACATATAGTCCGCCCATAATGGCCAAAAAATTAATGATTTGGTCGAACGATCAACAATTTTCTCAAATAGGATCATGACCATTTCGGTGCCGGCAATTCAATGCACACGTCTATGATATACCCTTATTTGCTCCACTACTACTCTTCTTCACACGAGTAGGTGAAATGGTCAGTCATAGACATGAATGCTCTTGTTACAAAGTTTTCCAAGTTATGCCTGTTCTACTTGGCTTTCCATGCCTTCACAAATATCTCCGATGGGTTTCCTACTCGACGCATCTACTACCCCAATCGCATTCCCTTAGCGAGAGGAAATGTCCAATCGATAGTCCTTTATGAACTTCGTACACCAACTCGATTCCTCCCACAACATATTGCAACAACTTGTTGCTCGCAAAAAAGACTAAATTTCCTACCCAGGAAGTAGTGCCTCATCTCTTTAAGGCGATCACTACCACAATGAATTTTAATTCAAGCATGGGATAATACTTCCCACAAGTTTAAGCTTGTGAGACACATAGACAATGGGTCCATGCTCCAGTATTATTACTCCCCATCCTGGTAGAGACTTATTCATTAAATCCACCCTCGAGCTTACTAACATGGGCTCAGGAGTGAAGGTCAACTCATCCTTTTAACTCCCCAAAAGTTAAGTTACCAACGTAACATTCTATCTAAGAGAGGCCTCATCTCCTTCGGCCTAACCTTCTAAATCTCTGGAGATTCCATACTTCTCATTCCTAGGGACCTAATCCATCTTAGAGTTAACCCATAACCTATTCATGGTCAACTCCCTACAGCGTTCCTAAGTCAACGTCACATGTTCTAAAGGCCTTACGTCTCAATAATCCTAAGGTGCATCTATATATATCCTATCTAAGTCGTATACGTATAATACTAAGTATATCCCTAGTGCCCAAGACCTTTCTCAACTTCCGACATTCGCTCGGTTTCATGCGTGGGACGTCTCGCCGAAGAGAAATCCAACAAGGAACCCTCCCGTTACACTACTACCTCGCATCGTCGGTCATCAAGATATGACAGTCTAAGACACATGCTCGGGATCGATAAAATTTTAACTCGCAATCCTACTAATAAGATTCTACTTCTATGTATTACCATTCTAATAATTGAGGATTTCAACAGATCGGACATTTACTTTCTGTAAAGCCTCACAAGTATTTATACCAATATATACACAACCTTCTCATCAAGGCATAACCGAAAGTCTCAATTAGACTTCATATCTCAGTCTCCCTCACATCGATCAGAGGAGAGAACTATATTCAGTCCTTCTATCTCGCACTTTAGTAGCCCTTAATCACTCAACTACGTGATTCTCGGCTAAACCTTTCAACCCAACTCTCAATCAACAAAATAAAATGAAATAAAATAAAAGAAGAGAAAAAACAGCATCTCTCCACTCCCAACGTCGTTGAGGTTCACGCGTGAAGCGTCCCGCAAAAGCGGAATCCAAACAAGGAACCCCTCCTATGCATTACTACTCAACCTTGTTGGTCGTGGAGATAAGGCATAACAATCACATACAATGCAAACAAACAATCAAACATTAAAGCAAGACAACACAGCAAGTAATGAAAATCTCCTACCTACCTCAAACCACCCCTATAAAGTCTTAACATGCATCCAAGAGAGATATTATAGGACAACTAGTTCCATACTGAAAGTAAAAGTAGGATAGCCTCGCAATTTAATCGCTTGCTATCACCCCAAACAAACTGGAGTATCTTTACTAGTATAATACACATAACACAAATAGCACATAACACACATAATACTAAAAATATCATCACTCGCTTTATAACGAGTGAAGGAAGATATAAAACTTCCCTACTACGGAAGTCATATAATTACCCTATTTATAGTAGCGTCGATACTACCACAAACTCAATATACACACCCGAATCTATAGTAAACATAATACTACCCTATCTTATCATGAGGAATGCACCACCCACTACTAAGGTGGAATTCCCACCAATATTTTTGCCAATCGCCCCAGGTTAATACTAATGGTTCTCAGACCCCGTATTCGAGTCTTATTCGAACCCATATTACTTCTATCAGCGCCCCAGCTAGACCTCTCATCTTCGCCCTTATTCTCCAACCAACATAATCAAAATGTGTGGTTCTACATTCCACGTCATATCCACTGTTCCGACCCTGGCTGCCAAACAATTACCAACTCAGTCCCTTTTTACTTTCTCAACAAGAGAGAACACGCTACCGGCCTCCCCTTCCTTAATTCAATGAAACCTCCCCGGGCGGATATCCACCACTGGGGCTCATGAACACTTTTCCTTCAGAAGTGTTAACGACACTTATTCTGGAGCCTATCATTCCACCGAAGGGCTCTTTCTTCCTTATACCTACCTTATTTTAGTGTACGGCCTCCCTAACCATACAACTCTTTATTCACAATCGGCCTCTGACCGAGCCTCGCGTGAATGTTTGAGAATCCATCTTCTCCTCAATCCAGTTACCCCAGAGAAACCCGCTGTTGAAAATGTCCACTGGGTTTCTCCATGGGCAAAACTTCCTGCACCCACAATTATGGTGACTGCATTCCCACCGTTTCAGCACTACTCCTACGGGTGAAGGATTTTCCTCCATCCTTTTCCTCTGGGCACATCTATACCCTCTTCAAGGCCAAAGCTCCTGGACCCTATACTTCTACCCAATGAGGATGCATTTCCTCCATCTTACTTAAACGTATGGCCCTTATCTTGGGCTCTTCTCAACTTCGAATTAACATCGCTTGAAATCCCAAGTATAGTACCACTCTATACTTCTAGCGGTGCTTGGGAAAACTATATCCACTATAATCAGTAGTCGCAATAGCAAGACAACAAAGTGCTACAAAAAGGGAACGACCTCCAAAGCGGTCCTCATCCCCGACCACATCTTACAGTTCCAAAACATCCCATCTCGTGACGGCTTCACCACAACCTTCCCTGGCGCCCTTCTTCAATCGACCTACTAATCTCACACGAATGCGCAACAGATTATATAGGTTCTACCTCATGGCAGGAGAACAAAATCTCACAAAAGAAATCAACGATCTTAATCCTAAGGCTCTATGTCCAATCAAAAGCAACGCTGAAAGCGTAAAGCGTTCACACAGATTCCTAAGGACTCTAGAACCTGGCTCTGATACCATCTGTGACAACCCGCTCACAAAAATAGGGGGTGGCCAGCCCGATACTCCAATATAACAGGAACCATGGATGGAATCATTCTCAGCATCACAACAATATACAAAGTATACGGGATAACCACTCCTTATTTCAGAAAAACGGGTTGCCAAAAATTTGGTTTTAAAGTTAAAGAAAGCATTTAAACAACCCAATTTAAAAATAAAGTGGAAACCCCAAGAATATATATTACAATAACGACAAGTAAACAATAAGAGGACCGAATATGCTGTCGGTCAACAGGTACATACCACGTGATACAACATTTTAATGTAAATTACATAATACATTACATTAAGCAAATACAACCGTTTGGGCCACGCGCCCGAGTAGAAGAACCGATCTTGACTAGAGAACAAGGATGACGGCGTCTATTGCAATATGTCCCGTAATACCCGCAAAGCATCATGGCTCGCCAAAAAATCACCGAGTTTGGAAAGTCAAAACAGGCATCCTTACGGGGGAGCACCTGAGCGGAAATAAGATGCATGCACAACAAGAAATATGAACGGGTCAGGGCCCAATTTTATATGATCACCAGATGAATAAAAAGTATGACAGTTATGAATAAAAATCATGCTAGAAAAGATAAAAATCTACCTAGACAGTTTTAAAACATGAACTAAGGGGATCAGATGATCATAAAATTTAAATTTAATTATACATAAAAATATGATTAACATTAATTAAAAACCTCCATCATTTTATACTGTTCCATTTCATTGTTATGTTCCTTATCAGGAACTCATAATTATAATTTTTATGCTCTTTCTAGCATTCCATTCCTTATCAGGAATATAATCATCATCAAATGCTCTTTGTGGCATTTCATTGTGCTCTTTATGGCACTTCAGCATGCTCTTTATGGCATATCTCGTACATCAAGTCCCACTTGATTATGAATTGTTATATTTATATACATATAATGATTCTAAGACCGCCCCTCCGAGTTTCCCCACTGGGCGCGCCCCTAAATGACCATCATCTTCCAGGGCCTATCAAACAAGGTAACCTGGGCACCTATCGCAATGTCGGGAAGCATCCATATGCTTGCGGGAGAGTCAAGATCACACCCGGAATCTCCTCACCAGCGCAGAAAACATAGCATATCGCTCATATGGCCTGGGACTATATCCACCCTGCATTCACTAGTCAGGGGGCTTCACCTCGCGCGCGAACTTCCCTTATGATGGCATTTAGAGAGGTGTGTTTAAGTAAATTAGCATTCACCATATTTACGATTTAGTAAATTATCATTTACCATCATCATTACCATTTCCATTTCAAATTCAATTTTATTTTACATTGTATGTTTCATTTTATCCGAATCATAATTATTTACATGTTGTAAATAATTCACCTTTTTATCCGGAGCCATACGTAATGCATATCGTCATTACAACCTCAAGGAATAAGTGAACTCCCAATTTAATTCTCCCAACACCCTTTTTGTGGTGTTATACTATTAACCATCAAGACCAACATAGCTCAATTAAGCTTTTAAAGTCTCCCGAGCATAACACTACAACTCCTAGTTTCATAATAATCAACTAGAAGAAAAGAATGACCTAACATCAATTGGCATATCCCCGGAAAATCCCCCACATAACCCATTTCTAATGTAGGGTAATTAACTAACTCATCTAGAACTCTAGGACTCTAAGTTTACTTCATACAAGAAGTTTCCTAGGCCCTAAACTTAAAGAAAATGAATTGGAATTGAGTTACAAAATTAACTCAAAAACAGCAAAAAACCAAATCGATTCGCCCAAAAAGAGAATCGGTTCGGACAAGGGAACCTGGGATTCTGTAAACTTCCTAATCGATTCGGCTTGGCCGAATTGATTCGGTCCAAGCAGACCTGGAAACTGGCCCTATGCAAATCGATTCGCCCAGGGCCGAATCGATTCGCCCCTGCGAATTTGCCAAGAATGGGTTAAGGGTTATAAACCCTAGTTTTCCCAAAACTCAAATCTCTTCCATTTTTACACACTTTCAACATCAATAATCTACCCCAAATCATCCTACATGATAATTAACTACTATAACCCATAATTTCATCATCATAAACTAAGATTAGGGTTAAAACACCATAAATTTCATTTTTGATCCATAAATGCTAATACACAACTCTCACACAATTTAATCATCTTAAATCATATATTAGCAAGTAGAAAACTTGCCTTAAGCCTGTAAATTCAGATTTCTTGGTGGTAGAAGCAACAATCCAACTTCAATCTTCAATTTCTTCTATTTTCTCTCAAGTTCTCTTCCTCTCTCTTTCTCTCTATGTTTAAGACACATAATAGGGAAATGAAATAAGGGACAAGACTTAAAATCGTGGCTTAAGTCTAAAATTCCCAACTTCAATGGTTAATACCACATTAAAATGACTCCCAAATACGCATTTAAGTTAAAAACCAATCAAAAGTGCCCGGAACCTAAAAATACAATATGGTACTTATTTTGACTGTCTCGCACATTCTGGGACTAACTACGCCCTCTAAAATGGCATCCGATAATTTATAATTTATTTCAAGTTCCGGTCTCATTGAAACTATAATGTCATTTAAAACATATGACACCATAAAACATACAACAAAATAATATTTACTTAAACATACAGTAAATACGCAACAATCCAGTAAATATTAGCTTTCAACTCATTCAATTAATATTTACTCCAGTTCCATCATTTTATATAATTACTTCATGCGGTCAATTAGTATAAAATGAGTTTCCTAAAAGCGAGGGTTGTTACATAAACAAAATACAAAACTCTTTTTGTGTTTTTCAAAAAAATTTATAAAAATAAAATCTTTATGGCTTTTTCTAAAGAATTTTGAAAAATAAAATCTTTTTGGATTTTTCAATGTTTCAAAACAAAAAAAAAATCAAACAAATAATGATACAAATAATACAATATAGAGATAGGAATCAGATGATATTAACTGAAAAAAATGCATCCTACTCTAGACATGGTGATCACCCCTCAGTCAACTTTGCAAATTCCTAAAAGCTTCTTAAGACTCTCGAATCTGAGGGCATTAAGAGGCTTTGTGAAGATATCGGTTAACTGGAGGTCGGTAGATACAAAACTCAAAGATACAACCTTTTCCTCTATAAGCACACGGATAAAATGCTTGTGTATCCTAATGTATTTTATGCGCGAATTTTGGACTAGATTATGGTAAGGTTCTAAAAAATGCGGGGCGTGATCGATGCGTGAAGGCCAAGCCTTAAGCCTTAGAAGCCTAGGCGAACCTTAGGCGTGAAAAGGCGTTTAGGCTTTTTAAATATATTTTAATATTTTTTAACCATAACAAGGCTATTAAAATACACAAAATTGTACATATCATAAAAATATGTCTGAATATTTGCAAATTAAAATACAATTTGATTATTTTGGACGAGATAATGGTCCAATTTGTAAAAAAAATCTTTAAAAGAAAATATCGTTTCACTAAAGCATTGTTGTTTAAAAAAAAAAGTGCGCCTTAAGGGTTTTACCAAGAATATGGCGTAAAAATCTTAAGGCGGGGCTTTTCTCCCAAGCCTCAAGCCTAGCGAAGCCTAGGCGAGTTTTTTAGAACACTGGATTACGGGATATGTGTATCGCGCTCGAGTTATCACAGGAAATGGTCATGGTGTGCTGTGATATCCCATAATCCTCCAACATTTTCTTCATCCACAGAAGTTACGTGCAACAACTCCCAACGGCTATGTACAAATCCTCCATAGTGGACAAAGAGATAGAGTTTTGCTTCTTGTTCAACCAAGAGACAAGAGCAAAAATAAAGAAGAAACACCCACTAGAAGTGCTCCTACATCCATCTGCATCCCCGGCCCAATCGGCATCTGAATAGGTAGATAAATAATCACTGGTATCAAAAGAATACCAAATGCCAAGTGAGAGTGTCCTACTCACGTATTTAATAATACGTTTAAGATAAAGTAAGTGTGACTCTTTCGGGGATGCTTGATATCATGCACATACTCCAACACCAAAGACTATATTGGGACGACTGACAGTCAAGTAGAAAAAACTACCTATCATACTCCGGTATAAGGTTTACTCTATGCCCTTGCCTGATGTGTCCTTGTTAAGCTTAGTTGAGGTACCCATCGGTGTATGTGCATGCTTAGCGGAGTCTAGACAAAGAAAATCACAAGGTCTCTAGCATACTTGGATAGGGAGATGAACATCCCATCCTCTGACTGACGAACCTGGAGACCAAGGAAGAAAGTAAGCTCACTAACCATGTTCATCCCAAACTCACTTTTCATCTCATCCTCAAAGCGCTAAGTACCCTAGGAGCACGTGTATCTAAAGACTATGTCGTCCACATAGACCTGGGCAACCAAAATAGCACCGTCATCTCTCTTGATGAACAACATCATAATAACTCCCCTTAATTTGAAGACATGGGCTAAGAGATAGAAAGTAAGCCTCTCGCACCAAGCACGGGATACTTGCTTCAAACCATACAAGTATTTCCTCAGATATTAGACGTGATCAGGGTGCTTAGGGTCTTCAAACCCTTTTGGCTGTTCAACGTAAACCTCCTCATGTTAAATGTCATTCAGAAAGGCACTCTTGGCATCCATTTGATATAACTTGAAGTGTAGATGACATGCGATGGTGAGTAGTAAGCGGACGGACTCAAGCCTCGTAACAAGAGCGAATGTCTCGTCAAAGTCTACACGCTCTATCTTTGTGTAGCCTTGATCGACCAACCTAGCCTTATTTCAGATAATAAAACCAGTCTCATCCACCTTATTCTTGAAGATTCACTTGGTACCTATAACATTTGTCTCACTAGGTCAGGGGACGAGTTCACAGACATCATTCTTTCTAAACTGAAGCAACTCATATTGCATAGCACATATCCAGTGTTCATCTTTGAGTAATTCCTTATAGTTCTTGGGCTCGACTTTGGACGTGTATCAAACATGGCTAACAACGTTCTCTAGTTGAGCATGAGTCTTGACCCCTAGGGTGGGATCTCTTAATATAGTAGAGGATCATGACTCTTGCGAACCCAAGCAGGAGTGTCTCCTAAGTCAGGAATAGGGTCCACTATGGGTGTGGGAGGCACAATGGTATCATCAAAAGAAAGTGTGTCATCCTCACATAAAAGTTTAGAATCAACAAATGTCGGAGCTTCGTCATCTTGCACAGTAACATTTATTGACTCCATAACCTTAGAGCTACTCGGGTTAAAAACTCGATATGGTCTACTGGTCGATGAATATCCTAAAAGTATTTACTCATCACTCCGAGAGTTAAACTTTCCTAATTTCTCTCTATCTCGTAGGATGTATCATTTACTCCTACAGACACGAAAATATGAAAGGTTGAGCTTCTTTCCAGTCCATAATTCGTAGGGCGTCTGAAGAGTGTGTGGACGAAGGCAAACCCTATTCACCGTATGGCATACGGTAGACACTGCCTCTACCCAAAATATTCTTGCAACATTACGACCCAAAAGTATAGATCTAGCCACCTCCTGAATCGTCTGATTCTTCCTCTCAACAATCCCATTTTGCTGAGGAGTCCTAACGGCCAAAAATTCATTTTTGATTCCGAGGCTATCACAGAAAAAATCTATTTTTTCATATTTAAACTCAGTTTTGTTGTCACTACATATTCTATTGATAGTGACACCGTGTTGATTTTGCAGGATACGGCACTTGGTCGTAAGAAAGTCCAGAGCATCGGATTTCTCTCATAGAAAACCATAATCGAGTTGTGTGAGAATTAATCTACCATCACAAGAATATACCTCTTACCACCCAAACTCTCAGTACAATTAGGACCCATAAGATCCATATGTATCAATTCAAGGATTTGTGAGGTGTTAATGGAATTCAACTTCCGATGGGGGCTACAAATTTTCTTTCCCAACTGGCAGGGTCCACAAACTGCAGAAGTTGGCTTTCCAAGAGATAGAAAGCCACGTACTAAGTCCTTTTTAACTAACTTCTCCAAATTTCTAAAATTCACATGACCTAGAAGTTGATGCCACAAATCCTTAGTAGTGATCGTGGCGTTGTTGCAGACAAATGAGGACTTATGAATGATCCCATAGCAATTGTCTCCAGGCCCCATCCCTTGTAATAGGAGTTTACCGATTTGATCATAAATGTGGCATTCATTCCGGTCAAACTTTACTGTAAATTCAGAGTCGCATAGCTGGCTAATGCTGAGTAAATTTTGTTTCAATCCCTTGACGTACAACACATTCTCTAGCTCAAGAAATCCTAGTAACTCTATTGTACCTCGTCCTACAATGGTAGACTTGATCACATCTCCAAAAGTGACTTTATCTTCCTTTCAATCCTCTAGGGAGGTAAACAGAGAAATGTCGACAGTCATGTGCCTAGAGTACCCACTATCGAAGTACCACTGAAGATAATTTTGTGCCTTAAGAGCAACATGAACAACAAGAGCTTTTGCGATGTGTTTAGGCACCGAAGATGTGGTAACCTTCTGTTTTCCCTTGTCATTGTTGACTCTAGTCGGGATTTTAGAATTCTCCTCTGACGGCATAGAAATTCGTTGTAACTCTTCCATTA
This sequence comes from Sambucus nigra, assembly GCA_949130495.1. NCBI lineage: Eukaryota > Viridiplantae > Streptophyta > Magnoliopsida > Dipsacales > Adoxaceae > Sambucus > Sambucus nigra. Next base: position 335,718,150 of record OX422215.1, read on the forward strand.
TACTATGAGATATGGCAACTAGAAACTCAACTAGCTCTCTAAGACTCTCAAAATCAGTAGTGGCATGTGACGGAGCAAAAGTATGTCGTCTTCGACCCAAACTATATCTGTACTTAGGAAGATGGACTTTTTTTGTAGTAAGTATAAAAATATGTAGCCTTAGGCCGACTTCGGTTTGCTTTTCTTGGTTGAACTCCCTTCTGATTTTTAGGTGGGTGGCCATATAGATTTGTAATAAACTCGGTAATCGGATCCAATGTCGTATGGGACGTGGAAGCGCCATCAAAACCTATTCCCTGCCTCTCACCTAAACCCAAAATAGGGGGAGGAGCATCTTTCCCATCTTACCAGATCGATCCTCAATTCTTACCTTGACTTCCCAGTCTCTCTCAAGGTCAAGAGTGAGTTGGGCTAAGAGGACTTCCAGTTTCTTTCGAGTGTCCAGGGAGGAATGGAGCTCACTCGTTAGATCAGCCACTTGCTTAGTCAAGCCCTCTTTTTTTCAAAAAGACTTTCTCTCTCTCCAAAAACTCTCTCTCTCACTAAATAAACTTTATCTCTCAACACAAACTTTCTCTCTTTCAACACAGGTGGTCTCTATTTCTCTCAACGTAGTGGACATGGAAGTCTCTCTCTCTCTCATATCACCTAGATCCTTCTCTAGAGCTGCTATCCTAAGAGCTAATGCTTTGTTACGCTTTTGGTCTTGAAAGTATCAGTATATAAATCACCGTACGCGTGTCGGATATCACTCTCTCTCTCACTCACTTCTTCCTCCCCCTCGCTCACACTGCTGTCACTATCGAGGTTTCTCTATGAGCTTGCATCCTCATCATCGTGAGGAACACTATCAGTACTCACATGACTAGCCATGAATGCGGTGAAGTGACATTCATGCGGTGACTCGTCTCCAGAGTCCACTGACTCGACCTCGCTATCATCACTAAAGGTGGTATTTAACGCAACTTTGGATTGTTCTAGACGTTTCAATTTAGTTGCACACTCAAACCCCCTCTGATTTCTACCGCCGCACTCAAAGCATCTCTCACCTTCTTTCTTAGGGGTGTCCTTTTTATCTTTCTCAAATTTCTATTCAAATTTATTTTTCTCGAAATTATTTTTATCTTTAAAATTCCCATTTTTCTTTAATTTGAGAAATTTTTTTGAAATTTTTAGCAAATATAACCAAATTATCTAAGTCAAAATCAGAATCAGAATTAGACATCTCTTCCTCTCTTTTCTTAAATGACTCACCTCTCTTTTACCCCTCACTCTCTTTGGCCAGGGCTTTAAGAGCTACCCCTTTGTCTTTTGATTTTATCGTGTTTGGGAACATGTCGATTTCATAGGTCTATAGGTCTCTAACTAACTCTTCTAATTTCGATCTACTCAAATTACCAAATGAATTTAACACGGTGACTTTGGGGATAAATCTTTTAGATAGTGATCTCAAAATTTTCTTAACTACCCTAGCATCAGGAATGTGTTCACCTAAGTTGAAACTAGTGTTCATGATATCTGATAAGAGTGCATAAAATTCATCGAAACACTCATTTTCATGCATGGTGATGGTTCCAAACTGTGCAGTTCAGTTTTACAATTTATATTCTTTCACTTCATTTGTGCCTACATGGGTAAGTTACAGAACATCCCATGCCTTTTTATACGTGGTACACATCATGATACGTCGAAACTCGTCAGGTGTGACGGCTCCAGAAATGGCACTAAGCCCACGTGAGTTATATATGTTCCATTTAAATTCATCCTCAATTCATGCAGTCACAAATTTTATGGTAGTTGCATTATCTACAGTGACAGTGGGAGGCATCTACCCTCTTTCACACACAACCCAAACACATTCGTCTATGGCCTTTAAGTGAGATTTCATACGGCCTTTCCAATATGCATAATTTGACCGGTAATAAATTGGGACTTTATTATATAAGTTTTCCATTGAAATCGCGCTTCTTCAAAGATCAATTTTCAGAACAAAATTGATACCCATAAAAAATTTTGTGAAAAAAATTACACGGTAAAATTGTGTAATTGGCTCTGATACCAACTTGAGAGTGCACCGGCAATCAATGTTAAACTTATTTAATTAAATTCCAATTTCAGTTACAACAAGTCGTAACCTTTACAAACAAATGTGATTGACTAATGAAATAATGAAAGCATGCAAGATAATCACAAATGAGGAAAAATCACCCACAGGGACAAAACCATCTTATTTCCATTATAATTTGTAAATATCGGTTTACACGGATTACAATGAAAATACAAGTGACATAAAAAATACCCGTAGGCGTCGGTTCAATGTCGTCAGCTATATACCCCGCAAGAACTCCAAGTGGTCACCAATGGAAAAGCTTCTTCGCCACAAGTGTATTCCAGATGAGTAGAACAATCTTCTTTGGGATTAGAGGATTCACATAAAGGATTAGGAATTGTTTGTGAATCAAACAGGTATGAAAATCTTAAAAACGAAGTCTGAAAATGGCTATTGTTACGCAGAAAATATAGGTGTGCAGACTTGGGAAAACGTGCAATATGAACACTGTATAAATACGCAATTTGAGGTGGTGGGTCGTTCGAGCGACATATGATGTCGTTTGAACGAAATGAGCTCTCGTTCGAATGACAGACAATGTTGTTTAAACGATATCCGTGAGGTTTCTAAAAACGCCTCTTCTTTTTACAAAATTATATTACGTGATAAACATTTTTCAGACGTCAAAATTTATTTAAAAACATTCCCAACTATTTATGCAAATAATAATAACTCCAATTAAAATTATTTTACCATAAATACGTTGAGTAGTGGGAACGATTGAAGGGCACGATGCTTGAGACATGATGCACGTACGAAGATGATGGATGCATGAATTCGGATCAAAGCTGTCGAGGATGATTGTGGAGACGTGCCAAATGTAGCGGAATCAGACATACTAATTTGTGATCTAGGACACTTATAAAATTCCTAGATTATACCCCAAACATTTATAAATCACTTCCTTACATATCGGTATGACAATGCAATATTACTTCCTTCTACATCATCAAATGTAGTAAACTCATTAAAGTACCAAAACATCGGCACTTTTGGATCAAGATTTTGAATAACCCACACTTTATAACAATCAGGTCCAAGCATCTAATGGTGCACCAATGACTTCGAATCTGTAGATTCAATCTGCCCATCAGCCACCTATTCTCCCCTACCAACTAGTCTAACAATTTTCATGTCACATTTCTCTGGTTTGAAGTACTTGGTGCACATGTACTTTCTCCATAGGGATAACAACAATGAAAAATTATCAAAAATCATTAATGTAAACTAAGGACATATTAAGATAATAAAATTTTTTTGATAATAACCCTTAGATTAGGTGCAAGTTCGTGCATATTGCCCTCAATACTTCCATGTTAACCCTAAGTATAATTTCATGAGAGGTTAAAAACAAAGAAATATAAATAAGATATTTAGCACCAAGCTATAATTAATTTAGTAAATTGCCATATTTGCTATGTTCCTTGTTTCATCAAACTTTCGACGTATGTCTTCCATTCCAAAAGTTGTTGAATTTGATATTCAGGTTTCTAAACCATTATATTTCTTTGTAATGTCGCATCAACCTTTGTAGGCATCACCCCAAATCTAAGACAACGAACTGACTAGGACATTTTGGAACAAGCACATTTGCTATTGCATCATCTTTTATTGAAGATGAGTCATGAGATGGAATTACATCAGTCTTTCTCTAGGAAAAATAAAAAAACTCAACCTTAACAAAAATATCAATATAAATATAAAGGTTCAAAATTAAGTTATATATATATATATATATATATATATATATATATATATATATATATATATATATATATATATATAGTGGTTTAAATGTTTTTATCATTACTATAGTGTGACAGTCGGTAAAATCCATAAATAGATTTATCAAATCTAATACAAAAATCATGGAAACCAAAAATATTTGGTAACATTCTCGGTATAACGAAATATATAAAACTAAAAAACACATAATGACAGATAACAAATACAAAATAAAATCATCTCAAATACCAATCATTGTCGATATAATAATCGAACTCTCAATTAAAAATGTATCTCAAATAAAAAAATCTATACAACTCCAGTACTAAAAAATACAAATATAAGAGGATATAAAATAGCAACCTTGCTTGACTTTTACATCTTAGGAAATAAGAGTAAAACTACACATCTTCCTCTCATTTTTGGTGGATTTTAGGTTATTAGTTACCCAACCCACACTACAGGAAAAATGAATATTAGGGACGAGAGTATTAGGGACGGCCGTGTCATTTTGTCCCTTATGCTATATCAAAAAGGACGGTTTTAATTACCGTCCTTTTTTATTGTAGCAAAAGGGACGGTTTTTAAAAATCGTCCCTTTTGATATGTATCAAATAGGACGGTAATTAAAACCGTCCCTTAAAGTATATGGGATTTTTTTGCACTAATTTTTTATGGGCTATTATAAGGGACGGATTTTTAAACCGTCTCTTTTACTATACCAAATGGGACGGATTTTTAAAATCCGTCCCATTTTGTATAGTAAAAGAGACGGTTTAAAAATCCGTCCCTTTTGGTATATCCCAAACCTTTAGTTTTTTGCCAAACAAAAATAAGGGACGGATTTTAAAACCGTCCCTTTTGATATAGCAAAAGGGACGGTTTTTAAAATCCGACCCTTTTGCTATACTAAAAGGGACGGATGTTTCCGACCCTTTTGTGTATTTTTCCCTCAAAAAATTTCATTCCTCCAATTTCCCTAACATTTCACTCCCACTCTCTCTCTCTTGCTCTCAGCTCTCAGATCGTCTCCATCCCGATCTCTCTTTCCCCTCTCTCCGCCGCCCCACCTTCCTCTCCCCTGCGCCACCCCACCCCGCCCCATCCCGGCGCCGCCCACCCCTGCCTCACCCCTGCGCTGCCCAACCCCGTCCCACCCCTGCGCCCACCCCGCTGTACCCCTGCTCCGCCCCACCCCGCCGCATCCCCCATCCTCCTCTCCATGAGCTCCCCAAACCAGGTACTCTCTCTCTCTCTCTCTCTCTCTCTCTCTATATATATATATATATATATATATATATATATTTATATATATGAATGTATTTACTATATAGTTTAGATTATTGCAGTAATTCCATTTGCCTCAAAGGTAGGGTTATTTTTTACAGGCGTATGAGAAATTCCATTTGCCTCAAATGGAATTTATTTTCTACAGGAGTATGAGAAAGATTTGATGATTGCAGTAATTCCATTTGCCTCAAAGGTAGGGTTATTTTGTGTTGAAAATGTTTAGGGCTATGGATTTTTCATTTAAAGTTGTTCATTTTTCATATTTTGTGTTTTGGTTTTGCAGGTACTGATTTGGTGATTATATTTGAATTTATATGGTTTAGCAAATCAGGTATATTCATCTATTTCTCCCCATTTTTTGAACGCATGATGCTATATAAGAGGTTTTCAGGTTAAAATGAAGTATCATGATACAAAAATTAGTTTAACCTCAAAATTTGTGTGTTTTCTTTGTAGATGAGAATAGTAATCACAGCTCTGGATTGAGTTCTATAAATCTGGTAGTGATGTGGAAACAATTTATTGGCATCTACTGAATGATTTAGATGTTTAAGATACTACAATTTTTTTAATGTTGTTTCAAGTTCACAATTTCTAGCACTATATTAAGAAGTTAGGTGTGTGTGTACCCCCCTTTTGAAAAAGCTATGGTTTTCTTCCTTTGGTTTTGAATTTGTTTTTTTTTTGTTCTACCATTTTTTTAATTGAACAAAATTGTTCGCATAAAATTCATTATTTTTTTTACTGTCATAGGATACATTGATGTTGGGGGCGAACTACTATCAAACATAATCTGAAATTGCATCGCTGCTGGCATAAGGAAGGTTCTGATTGGCGTTGGGTGTAATAAAATATTCAGGTAATGGACAAACCTATGATGAACTTTATTATAAGGTTAAATATGCATTGATTCAATTTTTTAATTATTTTGGGTTTGGATCCTATTTATTTCTAAACCCCATAATTTTAATTCTTTTGGGTTTAGATCCTATTTATGCCCAATATGTTTGAGATGTGCAAATTTGAAAGTAGAACCAAATTGGAGTAAAGGTACGAAATAATTGTCACTTCTTGGGGGTATGGGGCAGTACATAACTTTTGAACAAAGAATAGTTAGGGTGAACATTAGAAGAAGAAGGCATTATCCAATGGATTACCACTTTCTAGGTTTAAGGCGTGTCAATTTCTCTGCAATGGTCCACATTAAACTAATTGGTAACCATTTGTTTATTACCTTAAAGTTATTCTTGATTAGTCCGCGCTGAATAGGAGAGATGTGAAAATGGGAATAAAAATTAGTCATGGTTCGAAAGTTATTCTTGGGTTTGTAATTTGTGACTGCCCATCTTATTCACTTGTCGCCCGGGATCAATGTGACTCGTAGAAACCGACCGCGTAGTCATGGGGATCCCGATTTGAGTTTACGACGTAAATTTGCAAAAAGTTAGACTTAAGCAAAAAAACATGCCATCGAAGGGTGAAAACATAAAACAAACACAAAACGGTCCCCTAAGAGTCACGAACTCCTCGCACGGGACCAATGTGACTCGTAGGAACTGAACGCGTAGTCATAGGGCTCCCGGTTGGAGTGTACGACGTAAATTTGCAAAAATTTAGACTTAAGCATAAAAACGTGCCATTGAAGGGTGAAAACGTAAAAGAACCATAAAACAGTCCCGTAAGAGTCACGAACACCTCGCACGGGACCAATGTGACTCGTAGGAACCGACCGCGTAGTAACGGGGATCCCGGTTGGAGTGTACAACGTAAATTTATAAAAAATTACACTTAAGCATAAAAACATGCCATCGAAGGGTGAAAACATAAAACAACCATAAAATGGTCCCGTAAATGTCACGAACACCTTGCACGGGACCAATGTGATTCGTAGGAACCGACCGCGTAGTCACGGGGCTCCCGGTTTGAGTGTACGATGTAAATTTGCAAAAAATTAGACTTAAGCATAAAACATGCCATCGAATGGTGAAAACGTAAAACGAGCATAAAACGGTCCCAAAAGTGTCATGAACACCTCGCACGGGACCAATGTGACTCATAGGAACCGATCGCGTAGTCACGGGTCTCCCGGTTGGAGTGTACGACGTAAATTTGTAAAAATTTAGACTTAAGCATTAAAACATGCCATCGAAGGGTGAAAACATAAAACGAGCATAAAACGGTCCCATAAGAGTCACGAACACCTCGTACGGGAACAATGTGACTCGTAGGAACCGATCGCGTAGTCACGGGGATCTCGGTTGGAGTGTACGACGTAAATTTGAAAAAATTTAGACTTAAGAATAAAAACATGCCATCGATGGGTGAAAACGTAAAACAGCCATAAAACGGTCCCATAAGAGACACGAACACCTCGCACGGGACCAATGTCACTCGTAGGAACCGATCGCGTAGTCACGGGGCTTCCGGTTGGAGTGTACGACGTAAATTTACAAAAATTTAGACATAAGCATAAAAACATGCCATCGATGGGTGAAAATGCGAAACATCCATAAAACGGTCCCTTAAGAGTCACGAACACCTCGCACGGGACCAATGTGACTCGTAGGAACCGACCGCGTAATCACGGGGATCCCGGTTGGAGTGTACGACGTAAATTTATAAAAAATTACACTTAAGCATAAAAATATGCCATCGAAGGGTGAAAATATAAAACAGCCATAAAACGGTCCCGTAAGTGTCACGAACACCTCGCATGGAACCAATGTGACTCGTAGGAACCGACCGCGTAGTCACGGCGCTCCCGGTTTGAGTGTACGACGTAAATTTGAAAAAAATTAGACTTAAGCATAAAACATGCCATCGAATGGTTAAAACATAAAACGAGGATAAAACGGTCCCGAAAGTGTCACGAACACCTCGCATGGGACCAATGTGACTCGTAGGAACCGACTGCGTAGTCACGGGTCTCCCGGTTGGAGTGTACGATGTAAATTTGTAAAAATTTAGACTTAAGCATTAAAACATACCATCGAAGGGTGAAAACATAAAACGAGCTTAAAACGGTCCCATAAGAGTCACGAACACCTCGTACGGGACCAATGCGACTCGTAGGAACCGATCGCGTAGTCACGGGGATCTCGATTGGAGTGTACGACGTAAATTTGCAAAAATTTAGACTTAAGCATGAAAACATGCCATCGATGGGTGAAAACGTAAAACAGCCAAAAAACGGTCCCGTAAGAGACACGAACACCTCGCACGGGACCAATGTGACTCGTAGGAACCGACCGCGTAGTCACGAGGCTCCCGGTTGGAGTGTACGACGTAAATTTACAAAAATTTAGACTTAAGCATAAAAATATGCCATCGATTGGTGAAAACGCAAAACAGCCATAAAACGGTCCAGTAAGAGTCACGATCACCTCGCACGGGACCAATGTGACTCGTAGGAACTGAACGCGTAGTCATAGGGCTCCCGGTTGGAGTGTACGACGTAAATTTGCAAAAATTTAGACTTAAGCATAAAAACGTGCCATTGAAGGGTGAAAATGTAAAAGAGCCATAAAACGGTCCCGTAAGAGTCACGAACACCTCGCACGGGACCAATGTGACTCGTAGGAACCGATCGCGTAGTAACGGGGATCCCGGTTGGAGTGTACGACGTAAATTTGTAAAAAATTACACTTAAGCATAAAAACATGCCATCGAAGGGTGAAAACATAAAACAGCCATAAAACGGTCCCGTAAGTGTCACGAACACCTTGCACGGGACCAATGTGATTCGTAAAAACCGACCGCGTAGTCACGGGGCTCCCGGTTTGAGTGTACGATGTAAATTTGCAAAAAATTAGACTTAAGCATAAAACATGCCATCGAATGGTGAAAACGTAAAACGAGCATAAAACGGTCCCAAAAGTGTCACGAACACCTCGCACGGGACCAATGTGACTCATAGGAACCGACCGCGTAATCACGGGTCTCCCGGTTGGAGTGTACAACGTAAATTTGTAAAAATTTAGACTTAAGCATTAAAGCATGCCATCGAAGGGTGAAAACATAAAACGAGCATAAAACGGTCCCATAAGAGTCACGAACACCTCGTACGGGACCAATGTGACTCGTAGGAACCGACCGCGTAGTCACGGGGATCTCGGTTGGAGTGTACGACGTAAATTTGCAAAAATTTAGACTTAAGCATGAAAACATGCCATCGATGGGTGAAAACGTAAAACAGCCAAAAAACGGTCCCGTAAGAGACACGAACACCTCGCACGGGACCAATGTGACTCATAGGAACCGATCGCGTAGTCACGAGGCTCCCGGTTGGAGTGTACGACGTAAATTTACAAAAATTTAGACTTAAGCATAAAAACATGCCATCGATTGGTGAAAACGCAAAAAAGCCATAAAACGGTCCAGTAAGAGTCACGATCACCTCGCAGGGGACCAATGTGACTCGTAGGAACCGATCGCGTAGTCACGGGGCTCCCGGTTGGAGTGTACGACGTAAATTTGTAAAAAAATAGACTTAATCATACAAACATGCCATCGAAGGTTAAAAACATAAAACAGCCTTAAAATTGTCACGTAAGAGTCACGAACACCTCGCACGGGACCAATGTGACTCGTAGTAACCGACCGCGTAGTCATGGGGCTCCCGGTTGGAGTGTACGACGTAAATTTGTAAAAAAATAGACTTAAGCATAAAAACATGCCATCGAAGGGTGAAAACATAAAACAGCCTTAAAACGGTCCCGTAAGTGTCACGAACACCTCGTACGGGACCAATGTGACTCGTAGGAACCGACCGCGTAATCACCGAGCTCCTAGTTGGAGTGTACGACGTAAATTTGTAAAAAAATAGACTTAAGCATAAAAACATTCCATCGAAGGGTGAAAATATAAAACGAGCATAAAACGGTACCGTAAGTGTCACGAACACCTCGCACGGGACCAATGTGACTCGTAGGAACCGACCGCGTAGTCACGGGGCTTCCGGTTGGAGGGTACAATGTAAATTTGCAAAAATTTAGACTTAAGCATATAAACATGCCATCGACGGGTGAAAATGTAAAACAGCCATAAAACGGTCCCGTAAGTGTCATGAACATTTCGCACGGGACCAATATGACTCGTAGGAACCGACCGCGTAGTCACGGGGATCCCGGTTGGAGTGTACGACTTAAATTTGTAAAAAAATTAGAACTTTAGCATAAAAACATGCCATCGAAGGGTGAAAACATAAAACTGCTATAAAACGGTCCCGTAAGTGTCACGAACACCTCGCACGAGACCAATGTGACTCGTAGGAACCGACCGCGTAGTCACGGGGATCCCGGTTGGAGTGTACGACATAAATTTAAAAAAAATTAGACTTAAGAATAAAAACATGCCATCGAAGTGTGAATATGTAAAACAAGCATAAAATGGTCACGTAAGAGTCACGAACACCTCGCACGGGACCAATGTGACTCGTAGGAACCGATCGCGTAGTAACGGGGATCCGGGTTGGAGTGTACGACGTAAATTTGTAAAAAATTACACTTAAGCATAAAAACATGCCATCGAAGGGTGAAAACATAAAACAGCCATAAAACGGTCTCGTAAGTGTCACGAACACCTTGCACGGGACCAATGTGATTCGTAGAAACCGACCGCGTAGTCACGGGGCTCCCGGTTTGAGTGTACGATGTAAATTTGTAAGAAAATAGACTTAATCATACAAACATGCCATCGAAGGTTGAAAACATAAAACAGCCTTAAAATTGTCACGTAAGAGTCACGAACACCTCGCACGGGACCAATGTGACTCGTAGTAACCGACCGCGTAGTCACGGGGCTCCCGGTTGGAGTGTACGACGTAAATTTGTAAAAAAATAGACTTAAGCATAAAAACATGCCATCGAAGGGTGAAAACATAAAACAGCCTTAAAACGGTCCCGTAAGTGTCACGAACACCTCGCACGGGACCAATGTGACTCGTAGGAACCGACCGCGTAATCACCGAGCTCCTGGTTGGAGTGTACGACGTAAATTTGTAAAAAAATAGACTTAAGCATAAAAACATTCCATCGAAGGGTGAAAATGTAAAACGAGCATAAAACGGTACCGTAAGTGTCACGAACACCTCGCACGGGACCAATGTGACTCGTAGGAACCGACCGCGTAGTCACGGGGCTTCCGGTTGGAGGGTACAATGTAAATTTGCAAAAATTTAGACTTAAGCATATAAACATGCCATCGACGGGTGAAAATGTAAAACAGCCATAAAACGGTCCCGTAAGTGTCATGAACATCTCGCACGGGACCAATGTGACTCGTAGGAACCGACCGCGTAGTCACGGGGATCCCGGTTGGAGTGTACGACTTAAATTTGTAAAAAAATTAGAACTTTAGCATAAAAACATGCCATCGAAGGGTGAAAACATAAAACTGCTATAAAACGGTCCCGTAAGTGTCACGAACACCTCGCACGAGACCAATGTGACTCGTAGGAACCGACCGCGTAGTCACGGGGATCCCGGTTGGAGTGTACGACATAAATTTAAAAAAATTAGACTTAAGAATAAAAACATGCCATCGAAGTGTGAATATGTAAAACAAGCATAAAATGGTCACGTAAGAGTCACGAACACCTCGCACGGGACCAATGTGACTCGTAGGAACCGACCGCGTAGTCACGGGGCTCCCGGTTGGAGTGTACGACGTATATTTGTAAAAAAATAGACTTAAGCATAAAAACATGCCATCGAAGGGTGAAAACATAAAACAGCCTTAAAACGGTCCCGTAAGTGTCACGAACACCTCGTACGGGACCAATGTGACTCGTAGAAACCGACCGCGTAATCACGGGGCTCCCGGTTGGAGTGTACGACGTAAATTTGCAAAAAATTAGACTTAGGCATAAAACATGCCATCGAATGGTGAAAACGTAAAACGAGCATAAAACGGTCCCAAAAGTGTCAAGAACACCTCGCACGGGACCAATGTGACTTTTAGGAACCGACCGCGTAGTCACGGGTCTCCCGGTTGGAGTGTACGACGTAAATTTGCAAAAATTTAGACTTAAGCATAAAAACATGCCATCGAAGGGTGAAAACATAAAATGAGCATAAAACGGTCCCGTAAGAGTCACAAACACCTCGCACAGGACCAATGTGACTCGTACGAACCGAACGCGTAGTCACGGGGCTCCCGGTTAGAGTGTACGACGTAAATTTAAAGAAATTTAGATTTAAGCTAAAAAACATGCCATCGATGGGTGAAAATGTAAAACAACCATAAAACGGTATCGTAAGAGTCACGAACACCTCGCACGGGACCAATGTGACTCGTAGGAACCGACCGCGTAGTCACGGGGCTCCCGGTTGGAGTGTACGACGTAAATTTGTATAAAAATAGACTTAAGCATAAAAACATGCCATTGAATGGTGAAAACATAAAACAGCCTTAAAACGGTCCCGTAAGTGTCACGAACACCTCGCACGGGACCAATGTGACAAGTAGGAACCGACCGCGTAGTCACAGGGCTCCAGGTTAGAGTGTACGACGTAAATTTGCAAAAATTTAGACTTAAGCATTAAAACATACCATTGAAAGGTGAAAACGTAAAACGAGCATAAAAAGGTCCCGTAAGAGCCACGAACACCTCGCACGGGACCAATGTGTCTCGTAGAAACCGATCGCGTAGTCACGGGCCTCCCGGTTAGAGGGTACGACGTAAATTTGCAAAAATTTAGACTTAAGCACAAAAACAAGCCATCGATGGGTGAAAACATAAAAATCCATAAAACGGTCCCGTGAGAGTCACAAACACCTCGCACGGGACCAATGTGACTCGTAGGAACCGATCGCGTAGTCACGGGGATCCCGGTTGGAGTGTACGACGTAAATTTGCAAAAAATTAGACTTAGGCATAAAACATGCCATCGAATGGTGAAAACGTAAAACGAGCATAAAACGGTCCCAAAAGTGTCAAGAACACCTCGCACGGGACCAATGTGACTCGTAGGAACCGATCGCGTAGTCACGGGGATCTCGGTTGGAGTGTACGACGTAAATTTGCAAAAATTTATACTTAAGCATAAAAACATGCCATCGAATGGTGAAAACATAAAATGAGCATAAAACGGTCCCGTAAGAGTCACAAACACCTCGCACAGGACCAATGTGACTCGTACGAACCGAACGCGTAGTCACGGGGCTCCCGCTTAGAGTGTACGACGTAAATTTAAAGAAATTTAGATTTAAGCTAAAAAACATGCCATCGATGGGTGAAAATGTAAAACAACCATAAAACGGTATCGTAAGAGTCACGAACACCTCGCACGGGACCAATGTGACTCGTAGGAACCAACCGCGTAGTCACGGGGCTCCCGGTTGGAGTGTACGACGTAAATTTGTATAAAAATAGACTTAAGCATAAAAACATGCCATTGAATGGTGAAAACATAAAACAGCCTTAAAACGGTCCCGTAAGTGTCACGAACACCTCGCACGGGACCAATGTGACAAGTAGGAACCGACCGCGTAGTCACAGGGCTCCAGGTTAGAGTGTACGACGTAAATTTGCAAAAATTTAGACTTAAGCATTAAAACATGCCATTGAAAGGTGAAAACGTAAAACGAGCATAAAAAGGTCCCGTAAGAGCCACGAACACCTCGCACGGGACCAATGTGTCTCGTAGAAACCGATCGCGTAGTCACGGGCCTCCCGGTTAGAGGGTACGACGTAAATTTGCAAAAATTTAGACTTAAGCACAAAAACATGCCATCGATGGGTGAAAACATAAAAATCCATAAAACGGTCCCGTAAGAGTCACAAACACCTCGCACGGGACCAATGTGACTCGTAGGAACCGATCGCGTAGTCACGGGGATCCCGGTTGGAGTGTATGACGTAAATTTGCAAAAAATTAGACTTAGGCATAAAACATGCCATCGAATGGTGAAAACGTAAAACGAGCATAAAACGGTCCCAAAAGTGTCAAGAACACCTCGCACGGGACCAATGTGACTTTTAGGAACCGACCGCGTAGTCACGGGTCTCCCGGTTGGAGTGTACGACGTAAATTTGCAAAAATTTAGACTTAAGCATAAAAACATGCCATCGAAGGGTGAAAACATAAAATGAGCATAAAACGGTCCCGTAAGAGTCACAAACACCTCGCATAGGACCAATGTGACTCGTACGAACCGAACGCGTAGTCACGGAGCTCCCGGTTAGAGTGTACGACGTAAATTTACAGAAATTTAGATTTAAGCTAAAAAACATGCCATCGATGGGTGAAAATGTAAAACAACCATAAAACGGTATCGTAAGAGTCACGAACACCTCGCACGGGACCAATGTGACTCGTAGGAACCAACCGCGTAGTCACGGGGCTCCCGGTTGGAGTGTACGGCGTAAATTTGTATAAAAATAGACTTAAGCATAAAAACATGCCATCGAAGGGTGAAAACATAAAACAGCCTTAAAACGGTCCCGAAAGTGTCACGAACACCTCGCACGGGACCAATGTGACAAGTAGGAACCGACCGCGTAGTCACAGGGCTCCAGGTTAGAGTGTACGACGTAAATTTGCAAAAATTGAGACTTAAGCATTAAAACATGCCATTGAAAGGTGAAAACGTAAAACGAGCATAAAAAGGTCCCGTAAGAGCCACGAACACCTCGCACGGGACCAATGTGTCTCGTAGAAACCGATCGCGTAGTCACGGGCCTCCCGGTTAGAGGGTACGACGTAAATTTGCAAAAATTTAGACTTAAGCACAAAAACATGCCATCGATGGGTGAAAACATAAAAATCCATAAAACGGTCCCGTAAGAGTCACGAACACCTCGCACGGGACCAATGTGACTCGTAGGAACCGATCGCGTAGTCACGGGGATCCCGGTTGGAGTGTACGACGTAAATTTGCAAAAAATTAGACTTAGGCATAAAACATGCCATCGAATGGTGAAAACGTAAAACGAGCATAAAACGCTCCCAAAAGTGTCAAGAACACCTCGCACGGGACCAATGTGACTCGTAGGAACCGACCGCGTAGTCACGGGGTTCCCGGTTGGAATGTACGACGTAAATTTGTAAAAATTTAGACTTAAGCATAAAAACATGTCATCGATGGGTGAAAACGTAAAACAGCCATAAAACGGTCACGTAAGAGACACGAACACCTCACACGGGACTAATGTGACTCGTAGGAACCGACCGCGTAGTCACGGGGCTCCCGATTGGAGTGTACGACGTAAATTTATAAAAAATTAGACTTAAGCATAAAAACATGCCATCGAAGGGTGAAAACGTAAAACAGCCACAAAACGGTCCCGTAAGAGTCACGAACACCTCGCACGGGACCAATGTGACTCGTAGGAATCGACCGTGTAGTCACGAAGCTCCTGGTTGGAGTGTATGACGTAAATTTGCAAAAAATTAAACTTAAGCATAAAACATGCCATCGAAGGGTGAAAACGTAAAACGAGCATAAAACGGTCCCGTAAGAGTCACGAACACCTCGCATGGGACCAATGTGACTCGTAGGAACCGATCGCGTAGTCACGGGGCTCCCGGTTGGAGGGTACGACGTAAATTTGCAAAAATTTAGACTTAAGCACAAAAACATGCCATCGATGGGTGAAAACTTAAACATCCATAAAACGGTCCCGTAAGAGTCACGAACACCTCGCACGTGACCAATGTGACTCGTAGGAACCGACCGCATAGTCACGGGGCTCCCGGTTGGAGTGTACGACGTAAATTTGTAAAAATTTAGACTTAAGCATAAAAACATGTCATCGATGGGTGAAAACGTAAAACAATCATAAAACGGTCCCGTAAGAGACACGAGCACCTCGCACGGGACCAATGTGACTCGTAGGAACCGACCGCGTAGTCACGGGGCTCCCGGTTGGAGTGTTTGACGTAAATTTGCAAAAAAATAGACTTAAGCATAAAAACATGCCATCGAAGGGTGAAAACGTAAAACAGCCATAAAACGGTCCCGTAAGAGTCACGAACACCTCGCACGGGACCAATGTGACTCGTAGGAATCGACCGTGTAGTCACGGAGCTCCTGGTTGGAGTGTATGACGTAAATTTGCAAAAAAATAGACTTAAGCATAAAAACATGGCATCGAAAGTTGAATACGTAAAACATCCATAAAATTTGACTTAAGCATATTATTTGATTACTGATATCTTTTTTGTTTTGTTTCTTGTGTTTTTTTGCCGGATAACATTTTTGGGTTGTATTTTATTCGCGTTGAACACATGAACAAAGCAATGGTTTGCGACTGGTAGATTGCTTATTTATTATTGTTGTTGATATGCGAGATTGTTGTTTTATTTTTTTTTATTGGCCGTGCGGGCTTTTGCGTTGATTAAACAGGTTGGTTTTCATGTATAAACAAAGGAGACTCTGCCGAATTTTTTTAAAAATTGTATTGAATTGTTGATTTAGGAGATTTTTCAATTTTTTTAAAGTCGTTCGGCTTTTGTGTTCATTAAACAGGTTGGTTTTCATGTATAAACAAAGGAGACTCTGTCGAATTTTTTTAAAAATTGTATAAAATCGTTGATATGCGAGATTCTTATAGCTGTGCGGGCTTTTTTATTGATTAAACAGGTTGGTTTTCATGTATAAACAAAGGAGATTCTGTCAAATTTTTTTAAAATTTGTAAAAAGTTGTTGGTACGATTAACTAATATATTTGGATATTTTATTTTACTATAATATTATTTTGATAAAATGATTATTTATTGATTGCAGGTTGTGCACAAGAAGTTGAAGAGACGTGATTTTGAGTGTGTCTACTATATGCGGCACTAAGAGAAGTTTTTGAAGCGTGACAACCATATTTATCATCTTAATTTAGGGATGATATTTTTTTTGACTATTGTATATCTTATTAATTAGTATGATTTTGTACTCATTTAAATATTTCGACTTGAATGTAGTTTAATGGAAGAAATTATTATTGGATTCGTGCTTCAATGAATGTGGCTGATATATTGTGTTTTTGATCGGATGATTTGATTTGTAATATGCATATTAGGCGTCAATTATTATTGCAACATAAAACATATAATAATATAACTATTTACGATACTTTTTTATTTATTAATTGGGACGGTTATAAACCGTCCCTAATACTTATTTGTATTAATTGAGAATACCTTTTGGGACGGTTTTTACCGTCCCTAATACCCATTTTTGCATCAATTGAAATTACCTTTAGGGACGGTTTTTACCGTCCCTAATTGGGTTGCCAGTATCTCAGTAGTATTAGGGACGGCTAAACCGTCCCTAATACTATTGGCGGGAGCGGGGATTTTTTCGCGGGAACACCATTTGGGATGGTAAAATCCGTCCCTAATGTCAAATGCAGAGTGTCCATGAATTAAAATTTAGGACGGTAAAATCCGTCCCTAAAATATTTAGGACGCCTAGTATAAGAGACGGATTTTTGCCGTTGCAACAACCGTCCCTAATACTCTTTAGGGACGGTTTTTGTACTTTTAGGGATGGTTTTTTACCGTCCCTAATACTCATTTTTCTTGTAGTGCCAACAATCTAAAATAACACGGGGTTCTAATCCCAACCATATGCATCCCATATCAATAAAGTTTATCTCTTAATTCTCTATTCTTTGTTATCTTGTTAATGGTTTAATTTTTTACATTAAGAATCATAAATCTCATGGTAGTATAATACCCAAGGCACGTCTTACTAAACAACAGATGTACAACTAACCATCGACTAACACATATCTCAAATACATCAGTCTATGGTTACACACATCTCCAGTATAAATGATATATAAATTTTGAGTCATAGGTATATAGGTATACATCCCTAAAGTAAGTCATGTACATCTCTAGTATAATACATTACGTGACCACAAATGTATCTAGTGTGCGTACTATGTAGGCTCAAGTACAAGCCTGTCGCTCAAGTAATAATCCCGATAAGTCGGGTATCGATCCTCAGGGAAACAGGACGAACGAAGTCGTGACGACGTTGGAAAGATGAAGAAATCCTAACTTTGAATCTAAAAAGAAAGAAAAGATGATTTGGGGGATGAAACAACTACGACTAGATGCAAATTGGAGAATGATTAACAAAAGAAACTACGAGTTAAAAAATGCAACTACTTTAATGAAACGAAAATCTGATGGCAATTGGACTAAAAGTTTAACTATGAGATGAGACAAATAGGTCGGGTTACAATCCCCCACACCCTAATAATTCACTTAGTAGGATACTAGATTCGGAATTAGAACTTTAAATGAACCCGATCTTTAGTACTCCCAAGTATTACACATATTAGTGATCGTATCCGGCACAGTATGTAAGCAAAGGATGAGTAAAGCGGTGTTACCTTAACCTACTCGCGTCGCACTCTTAAGCATCCCGGTTACCTAGGGCAAACGAGATCAAAAATCCTACGATGGTTGTACCAGTTATACGACACGATTCATCTAAGATTTTAATTCAAAAGTCTATTTCAACTCTCCTGAATTACATCGATTTTAATTCAAAAGTCTATTTCCACTCTCGTGAATTACATCGAGTGGGGTTCATGTACCCCAACCCTCAAAAAATTAGCAAGACATAGTTAAATTAAAGAGAGAATGGGTTTAATGAAAGAAGACATATTAACTAACAACTTAGAATTAAGAAGAATGAAATTATCAACTAAACAATTAACTACAACAATTATGAAAAACAAGAATTGGAACGAATTTACTTGAATTACAGCAACTTGAATCAAAGCTAAATGAAAAAACTAGGGTTTCTGTTATTCTTTCTTCAAATCCTCATTATCTGGGAAGAGTTTGAAATATATACATTACGAAAAATACAAGAGTTGGATTCATACAAAACTCTATCTTGAAGAAGATAATACCAAATCTCGAACACTGGATTGATCCGGTCAGGAAATTTCGAATCGATCCACCTGATGACCGGATCGATCCCTTTTTTATTTCACCCGGATCGATACGGAAGCTATGCCTCATGCAGTAAACTTGGGGGGCCGAATCGATCCTTTTTTTATGAGGGACGGATCGATCCGGTAAATGCATCCTTTTACAGTAAGGTCGAGTACCCGGATCGATCCGATTTTCTTTCTCAATTTCTCTTTATTATCTCTTCAAATTCTGATCATTATCTCACATCTTTGGATCTTCATAACTTTTATTCTGGAACTCGGATTGGAATGCCGTTTATTCCTACGTTCTCATAGACTCGATATCTTCGACTTTTATTACGGGCTCTCGTCCGGATTCCAGGTGGAAATTACACTTTTGCCCTTTTGACTTTTCTTCTTTCTTCTCTCTTGTTTCTTCCAGTTTCTTTCTTTCTTTTCTGTATTAAATATCTGCAAAAATAACAAGAAATACACGAAACTCGGGATACTTGTTAGATGAAGACATTAACAATGATATGAGATAAATTAACTCGTTTTATGTTGTACGAGTTAATAAAAGTCTCTAAATTAAGGGGAAAATTCGGAAGGATTTACGCCTAATCAAACCCCCCTAACTTAGAACTTTGATCGTCCCGAGAAATGTAATAGAAACAAAACATGATCCAACTCTAAAAGGAGATAGCATACCTTTTTCCCGGGCGAGCGATTGTATTTAGCGTATGCAACAAGCCTTTAAGCCCCTAGGTTGCCCTAGTAGGAAAAGTTGTGTCTCGTGAGGGTTTGCAGTGAATTTACCCACAAAATTCGTTATTGACTCAAAGAAAATTCAAAATACTTAAAAATTGTACAATTTAAACTCTCCAAAGACTGGTAACTACAAAATCATATTCACGAGTCTCAATCCATAGTGTGTGTGTGTGTGTGCGAATCCAAAAATCGAACCGATAATATCCACCGATTGATCATTACGTTACTTTTCAAAAATTCGCTTTGATTTCAAAAATCTCACTGAATACACTCACATACGAATTAATCATAAATGTGGCTCTTCTCTCGGTGTATGTGATATAAAGAGTAAATGTAATGGAACACAAGTTCACTCACACAACCATGAAAGACGAAAATTTATGGGTAAAAATATCTCTTCAATGGAATATGGTTATTGGGAAACGGTAAATATCATCTTTTATTCACACCTTTTAATCTCATATATTATCTTTTTGTATTTTATCTCTCTACGTGGTAATCAACTTCGCAATTCGGACTCGGTTAGGACTTTCTTAGGGTTAAGGTGTATTTGGGTAGCATAAAAATGGTTGGAAAATCTGGAATTGGAAAATTTTCTTAGGATGTCCGTTAGTGCTTTTTCGGGCATTAGCTCTTTTTTTCTTCTTCTATTTTTCTTCTATTTTTCACTTTTTTTTCTTGCAATTTTTATCGGGCATTTTTCTATTGTTTTTTCTTGTCCCTTTTTATATACTTTTCGGACTTTATTTCTGGGATTTTCAACTTTCACAATTCCGGGTCAATGTGGGTTTTTCGGGCTGTCAAACGAAAGGAAAAATTATTCGACTCAAATTTGGGTTACAAAAGGGATAATTTTTCACAATTTTTTCTGGCCAATATTTTCGGTTGACAAACGAGGGCCTACTTCATTGTCCAAATGCGAGTTGTTTTACTATATGCTTCTCAAGATTAATTAAGTTTAGATATATGTTAGCGTGCTTTTTGAGATAACACCTCACACATTTCCCGTAGACGATCAAAATAATAAAATAAAGATCATCAACGACTTATTAACATGTTGAAAAGAACTTTGAGTTAACCATTAACTCGGATTGATTTATAAACTCGAAAAAAGTGATAGGCTCGAAATCTCACCGGGTTAATAATCTCCGCACTTATTCGTTAAGTCATCAATTTTCTTTCAATTTCCATCTTCGGTCGATTTTGGCTTTGTGCATTTGATTTTTACAACTTGAGACAAAATATTTGTGACATTTTTGAAGGTTTTAAATTCCAATTTTTATTTATTTTAAAGAATTTTTTTTTTGGATTTTTTTTTTTTTTGAAATTTTTGGGCATTTTTGAAAATTTGTGAAGTTTTAGATAGACGCACTTGTGACCCCCTCCCCCCTAACTTCGACTTTTGCATTGTTCTCAAGCAAAAAGGAATAAAATCTAACTCAAATCGAATTAAAAGTGCGAACACATAAAACGAACAAATATGGAAAATGCAGAATTTTATATAAACTGACCACATGAATTACAAAGGAAAAGGAGATAAAGAATCAACAAGGAGAACAACCAACACTTTCACAACCAAATTACAGAAATAGCATTACTGGGGCGGGGCATGGGAACCACTGGGCGTGTTCGGGTCATATGGGTCATATAAATAGGACGGCGGTGGTGCACCCATAGTCATCTGATACATATCCGCTTGGAGACGATGCATCATGCTGGTACCGCGCTGCTAAGACCTTAGGTCGGCTACCCGGTCAGTGTTGTATTGGTTTAGGAACCCATCAAGTCGTGATTCGACCTTCAAAAGACGTCGAGTAATTTCTGCATTAGATGGCGAAAAATCAAAATCCGCGTCACGATCATAATCAGCGTCACCCTCGCCCATCACGATATCCTCTTCTTCTTCCTCGCTGCTTTCTTCATCACCACTCGCGTCCTCATCTTCATCATCACTCGTGGCCTCCTCTTCATCACTACTCTCTTGTACTAGTCGGGCTTGGATGCTCGCCCGTAGGCTCTCACGGCGAGTCCGGGTGGTTGACCCAAAGGGAGCTCGAAGGCGAGGGAAATCTTGTGGGGGGCAATTCCGGCATCCACTAGCATGGACGTTATAAGCCTTGCATAGGGGAGGGGAGTTTTGCCCTTTTTATCTGTGACTGCAAAGAAAATGTCCTTATAAATGCAAGGAGGCAAGTTGATGGGGGTGGTGGTTGGTTGGCCATGGAAATTGGATGTAGGAGGATTTCTGGACAGAGATAGAGAAAGAGAGGAAGGGAGTGAGGAGTGGTGGGGAAAGTGGGGTGGAGAAGGTGGGGTTTTATAGGTGAGGAGGTATTTGGGAGAAAAAAGGTTGTTGGGAAGGGTGGGGGACAAAATGGGAGGGAAGGAATTGGATTGGGTTAAAAGGGGGTGAACCTTGGGAATTTAAAGAGTTACAGAAACCGGATCGATCTGAACCCCCTTTTTTTTATTTCGATCTTTCTCCAAACTGGACCGATCCGGGTTCCCAAGACCGGATTGATCTGGTGCCCAGATCAGCTTTAGTTCACCTATTGGATGGTAAACTCCTCTCTCAATACTTTCGGTTGCTCCGGCCGATGATCCTACACCTTTTTGACGTCCATAACCTCTCACCTCGATACTGTGGCTCTAAATGCTCGCCTCGTAAAGCGTGTTAGTGATCGAATTCCTCTACTATTGTGATGTGATCCTATGGAGTCTACTATCCTAACCTATTTGTAGCTACTACACACATTAATTCTCCCCATACACGTCGGGGGTGCGACGACCTCTTAAGTTCAGCTTACTCTACCCCGTAAACGGGGTCCGATAACCAAATGGTGTCGTTCTCTTCTACACACGCCTCGACATATGGCTTTAGGAGTTGTCTATTGACTTTAAACATGTTCCCCCCTTTTGTATCTTCTAATTCCACTACTCCGTGTGGGAATACACTTTTCACAACGAATGGACCAGTTCATCAAGGCCGTAATTTACTCGAAAATAGATGAAGCCGGGAATTATAGAGGAGTACCTTTTGTCCCAGTTTAAACTCTTTCTGACGAATAATCTTATCATGAGCGAGTTTCATCTGTTCTTTTGAAATCTTGACATTCTCATACGCATCATTGCGTATCTCCTCTAACTCATTCAATTGAAGCTTGTGAGCTTCACCGTCTTTATCCATATCGTAATTTACCCTCTTAATGGCCCAATATGCTTTATGCTCCAACTCAACAGGAAGATGGAAAGGTTTTTCATACACAAAGCGGAATGGGTACATTCCGAGTGGGTTCTTGTATGCGGTATGGTAGGCCCATAGCGAATCGTTCAATCGAAGGAACCAACCTTTCCGGTCAGGATTGATAGTCTTTTCAAGTATGTTTTTTATCTCACGATTCGCCAACTCGGCCTGCCCATTCGTTTGTGGGTGATAGGTCGTTCCAACCTTGTGAACAACACCACACTTTCTCATAATCTTCTCAAACGACTTGTTACAAAAATGCGCACCATTATCACTGATTATTGCCTTAGGTGCACCAAAGCGAGAAAGCATGTGTTCCTGTAGGAACTTTATTACCACTTTATTGTCATTAATCTTGGTAGCTATAGATTCCATCCATTTAGAAACATAGTCTACCGCGACTACGATGTAGAGGTATCCAAAGGACGGGGGAAACGGGCCCATGAAGTCAATACCCCAACAATCGAAAACCTCAATGATGAGAATCGGGGTTAATGGCATCATGTCTCGTCGGGTAATCGCCCCCATCCTTTGACATCGGTCGCAAGATTTGAAATAATTATTTACATCCCGGCATATTATGGGCCAGTATAACCTGCTTAGGAGAATTTTAGCGGTTATCTTTTTCACGAAAAAGTGGCCTCCACATGCTTTCGAATGACAGAATTGGATGACTTTCGGAATTTCGTCATCTGGTACGAATCGTCGGATGATTTGGTCGGCAGAATATTTAAAAAGGAATGGATCATCATAGAAAAATATGCGCGACCAAGTGATGAACCTCTTCTTATCTTGCGGTGTCCAATCGGGAGGGACGGCTCCCGTGATGAGATAGTTCACTATATCTGCAAACCATGGCAAATAAGAGGTGGCAAAGAGCTGCTAATCCGAAAATACTCGTCTATGGGTGTAGGATCACCAGGCACATCGGACGAAAGTCGTGATAAGTGATCAGCGATGACGTTTTCTACTCCTTTTTTATCTTTAATGGAGAGATTAAACTCTTGTAGGAGTAGGATCCAGCTTATGAGGCGCGGATTTGCGTCTTTCTTCGCAAGGAGATATTTTAAACCCGCGTGGTCGGTGAAACAAGTGATGGGGGAACCGATGAGATAGGAATGAAACTTGTCAAGAGCAAAGACTACAACTAGTAATTCCTTCTCCATGGTGGAGTAGTTGAGTTGTGGTCCGTTAAGAGTCCGGCTAGCATAGTAGATGACATGGGCATTTTTATCTTTTCTTTGGCCCAAAACTGCCCATATCGCATAATCGCTCGCATAACACATAAGCTCAAATGGTAAGGACTAATCCGGAGCTTACATGATGGGAGCAGATATAAGAATTCTCTTCAATTTTTTAAAAGCATGTTGGCATGCTTCATTCCACTCGAACGGGGTGTCTTTCATAAGAAGGTTGCTTAAGGGTATAGTTATGGCGCTAAAGTCCTTAATGAACCTTCTATAAAACCCCGCGTGGCCCAAGAAAGAGCACACGTACTTAAGCGATTTTTGTGGGGGTAAGTCATCTATGACATATATTTTTGCTTGATCAACCTCGATCCCTTTGGATGACACGATGTGGCTAAGAACTATACCCTCGGTTACCATGAAATGGCATTTCTCTTAATTCAACACTAAGTTCTTTCCACATATCGGTCTAGTACTTTCTCAAAATTATCTAGACATAGATCGAAAGAGGTGATAAAAACACTAAAGTCATCCATAAACACCTCTAGCCCTCTATCCACCATGTCACTGAATAAGCTCAACATGCACCTTTGAAAGGTCACCGGTGCATTACATAAGCCGAATGGCATACGTTTGTAGGCAAACATTCCAAAAGGGCAAGTGAAGGTTGTCTTCTATTGATCAAGTACATCTACCTCAATCTGGTTATATCCATAATAACCATCTAGGAAGCAATAGTAAGGGTGGACCTCTACTCTTTTAAGAATTTGATCGATAAATGGCAAGGGAAAATGATCTTTCCTAGTTCCCGCATTGAGTTTCCGGTAATCAATGCAAATGCGTCACCCAGTAGTGGTACGTTAGAGAACTAGCTCTCCCTTAGCATTTTCAATCACAATCATGCCCAACTTCTTCGGGATGACTTGAATGGGGCTCACCCACTTGCTATCTGAGATTGGGTAAATAATCCCGGCATCCAACAACTTTATGATTTCAGTCCTCACCACATCTTTCATTGTGGGGATTAGCTGTTTTGCATTTGTCTCGAGGGCTTAACATCCTCCTCGATGTGAATCTTATGGGTGCAAATCAGTGGGCTTATCCCCTTTAGATGAGTTATACACCAACCAAAATCACCTAGGTGCGTCTTCAAAAATTTTAATAGTTTACCCTCCAACTCTTCATCTAAGCTAGAGGAGATAATAACAGGAAATGTCTCACTTTCACCTAGGAAAGCATATTTAACGTTGAAGGGTAGTTTCTTCAACTCGAGAGTCGGGAATGAATCTCTGGAGTCACCATGCGTTCCTCCCTCGGCGATAACTCTTCGAATCGAGAAACCCAACTAATATCTCTCGTGTCCTCGCCGACGCTCTCTCATCGAGTAAACCTCTCAACCCCTCAATCTCTCTCTTAAACTCGGTGCAAGCTCCCTTACTCTCATGATCAGACACTAGGAAAGCTTCTAATGCTTCTCCACAGTAATTTTCCTCAATGTGTTCTTCTACGATCTCATCAATTAAGCTCACGCGTGAAGATCATCTTCTTCCCCTGCTTGTTGGGATATGTTGAAGATGTTTGTTTCTAAAGTCATATTCCCAAAAGTGAGTTGCATCTGTCTATTTCGAGTATTGATCAGTGCGTTAGCTGAATCTAAGAATGGGCGCCTAGGAATGATGGGAACATGATTTTTTTAGGCGAAGGAGGGTTCCGTGTCCCAAATGACAAAATCAATCGGGAAGTAGAAAGCGTCCACTTGGAATATCACATCCTCAATTATACCCCTCGGTATCTTCATGGTTCGATCCGCTAATTGGAGAGTGATCCTTGTGGGCTCAAGATCACCCGAATCAAGTTGCCTATAATTTGAATAGGGGAGGATATTGACACTCTCCCCAAATCGAGTAAGGCCTTTTCGAATTTACTCTCTCCAATGGTGCAGGAAATGGTGGGTGCACCGGGATCTTTATATTTAGGTGGGAGATCATTAAAAAGAACTGAGCTCACATTCTATTCTAGGAATACGTTTTTCTTTACCTTCATCCTCCTCTGGACTATCATTAAGTCTTTCATGACTTTTGCATAGGTTGGAATTTGCCTTATTGCATCGAGTA
The DNA here is from genome assembly GCA_949130495.1 of Sambucus nigra. Taxonomy (NCBI): domain Eukaryota; kingdom Viridiplantae; phylum Streptophyta; class Magnoliopsida; order Dipsacales; family Adoxaceae; genus Sambucus; species Sambucus nigra. The sequence goes on from OX422215.1 coordinate 335,744,461, forward strand.
AAGGTAAGTTTAATTTCACGTTCTTAAGGACTTCTAGCACTTTATCACTTATGGTCCCTTTTATGGGAAGGAACCAATCTCTAAGGGAATGGTGCAGCGGAGGGTGGCTTTACAACTACCTTGGGATCACTAGTGTCTTCCTTTTCACTATCGTTCAAGGGGATATCTTCGGCCTCTTTCGTGTCGAGCGAATTCTCCTTGACTTCTGAAGTGTCGTGTGGGGGAGGTGATAAATCAACAACTCTCCCACTACGAAGAGTGGTTACAGCTTGGCAATACTCCTATTGTTTTGTATAGGTGGAGCTAACACTAGGTTGAACTTGGGGAGGTCTTTGGCCCTGGGCAGAAAATTTTCCTTTCTCTTGGATACTCAATGATGATTGTAACACGGAGATGTGTGCATCTATGCCGGCGAACATACGTTCATTTCTAGCATTGGTTGCACTTTGAGAATTTATGAACTCGTTTATTGTATCCTCGAGGTTCCTCCGAGGTGGAGCTACATATGGCGTTGGAGGGGGTGGTGCTTGTTAGTATTGAGGAAGTGGTGGAGGTGGGACAACCTGCGAATGTGGGTTCATCGCAGCTTGTGGTTGTCCATAATTAAAACCAGGATGGTTTCTCCATGAAGGGTTATACGAGTTCCCATGCGGGGCGTTAAAATTCCCTTTGAATCCTCCTATAGCATCCACTTGCTTGGTATGCATGGCTTTGTAGGAAGAAATCATCGGGCATGCCTTTGTGGAATGGCCCGCCTCACAGATAGCACACAGTTTTTCTTTCGAACCACGGTTGGATCCGGATATATCTCTCAACCGGCCACCAAACAACTCTTTCATATCTCTCTGTAACGGATCGATTCGACGGTCTATTAAGCTATTACTATCTAAATGGTATAAACCGGATGTAGTCGGAGTGATAGATGCTTGTCTAGGTCGGGCTTGGGTATTAGGATCAGATGTGCCCCATGCTTAAGTAGTCTCTGCGACATACTTAAGATGGGACTCTACATCGCTGGAGTTTAAATCCCAAAAGGGTCTTTCGCAAATTGTTTGCACAAGTTGTTTGGAAGCCACTGTCAACCCATTATGGAAGAAAGAGATCACAAGGTGTTTGTCAAAACTATGATGGGGGCATGCGCTTACTAACTCTTGGAAACGTTCCTATCACCTGTCAAAAGACTCGTTATCGTGTTGTCGGAAACCTTGGATTTGAGTTTTGGCAGAGTTGGTCTTGTGCTGTGGATAGAATTTTGAGATAAACTTGGATTGCATATCTCTCCAGGAAGTTACGGAGTTCAGGGGTAGAGACCATAGCCAGGTCTTAGCTTTATCCTTTAAGGAAAAAGGAAAAAGTGTTAGGCGAATGACATCCTGCGTGCAAGCTTGGTCACTAAATGTGTCGCACGCCTCTTCGAACTCGCGGATATACAGGTATGGTTTCTCTGAATCCATGCCGTGAAATGTGGGGAGAATTTGTATCATTCCATTGCGAAAGTGGAACTGGCCGGAATTATACGAAAGTAAAATGCAACCAGGGGTGACAATCCGGTCAGGAATAGTAAATCTTTCATGGGACGATAGGGTAGATCTCCCTCTCCAGTGCCGAAACTTGCTGCGTCCGACATCGTGCTCGCACTCGCTTCAAATGACTCTAAATAATCACTCGGTGTCCTAGATGTGTGACTCTAAGGTTGACTCAGGGTGTAACTACCGATAGAGTGCTTAGGAGTAGGAAATGGAACCCAAAATTATGGATCGCGAGGTGTGTGGGGGCTCTCAGAGTTATACTCAATAATCGGGTTTTCGTGGATTCGGGTTGGAGTATTGTGAGGAGTCTGAGTATGTTCAAGATTTTGCATTAAAGGATTTTGAGAGATGATGAATTTTATTATTTTTTTTATCTATATATTTTTTTTTTGGATTTTTGGTCAAAGTTCAAGATTGACTCGATCTAACCTAAGTTAAACTAGAATCCCCGGCAACGGCGCCAAAAACTTGATGCGACCACAAATGTGTCTAGTGTGCGTGCTATGTAGGCTCAAGTGCAAGCCTGTCACTCAAGTAATAATCCCTATAAGTTGGTATCGATCCTCAAGGAAATAGGATGAACGAAGTCGTGACGACATTGGAAAGACGAAGAAATCCTAACTTTGACTCTAAAAAGAAAGAAAAGATGATTTGGGGGATGAAACAACCGCGACTAGATGCAAATTGGAGAATGATTAACTAAAGAAACTACGACTTAACAAAATGCAATTACTTTAATTAAAAAAAAATCTGATGGCAATTAGACTAAAAGTTTAACTATGAGATGAGACAAATAGGTCGGGTTACAATCCCCCACACCCTAGTAATTCACTTCGTAGGATACTAGATTCGGAATTAGAACTTTAAATGAACCCGGTCTTTAGTACTCCCAAGTATTACACATATGGGGGATCGTAGCCCGCACAGTATGTAAGTAAAGGACGAGTAAAGCGGTGTCGCCTTAACCAATACTTGCGTCGCACTCTTAAGCATCCCGGTTACCTAGGGGAAACGAGATCAAAAATCCTACGATGGTTATACCAGTTATACGACATGATTCATCTAAGATTTTAATTCAAAAGTCTATTTTCACTCTCGTGAATTACATTGGGTGGGGTCATGTACCCCAACCCTTACAAACTTAACCGGACATAGTTAAATTAAAGGAGAGCATGGGTTTAATGAAAGAAGACATCTTAACTAACAACTGAGAATTAAGAAGAATGAAATTATCAACTAAATAATTAACTATAGCAATTATGAAAAGAAGAATTGGAACGAATTTACTTGAATTGCAGCAACTTGAATCAAAGCTAAATGAAAAAACTAGGGTTTCTATTATTCTTTCTTCAAAACTGAGTACCAGGTTTCTCTAAAATGATTTAGAAGCCCCCTCATTATAAGGGAAGAGTTTGAAATATATACATTACGAAAAATACAAGAGTTGGATTCATACAAAACTCTATCTTGAAGAAGATAATACCAAATCTCGAACACCGGATTGATTCGGTCAGGACATTTCGGATCGATTCGCCTGATGACCAGATCGATCCCTTTTTTATTTCACCCGGATCAATCCGGAAGCTATGCCTTATGCACTAAACTTGGGGGGCCGGATCGATCCTTTTTTTATGAGGGCCGGATCGATCCGGTAAATGCATTCTTTTACAGTAAGTTTGAGTAACCGGATCGATCCTATTTTTATGAGGCCCGGATCGATTCGATTTTCTTTCTCAATTTCCCTTCATTATCTCTTCAAATTCTGATGATTATCTCACATCTTTGGATCTTCATAACTTCTATTCTGGAACTCGGATTGGAACACTGTTTCTTCCTATGTGCCCGTAGACTCGAGATCTTAGACTTTTATTTTGGGCTCTCATCCGGATTCCAAGTGAAAATTACATTTTTGCCCTTTTGGCTTTTCTTCTTTCTTTTATCTTGTTTCTTCCGGTTTCTTTCTTTATTTTCCGTGTTAAATACCTGCAAAATCAACAAAAAAATACACGAAACTCGGGATACTTGTTAGAAGAAGCCATTAGCAATGATATGAGATAAATCAACTCATTTTACGTTGTCCAGGGTAATAAAATACTCTAAATTAAGGGAAAAATTCGGAAGAATTTATGCCTAATCAATACATAAACTGGTACAACTATCTCTAGTACCGCAACACATAATCACACAAAGTAAGAGTAAGACAATCTTTACATCTAACATCCACACATAGGTATAACCCCTGAAATATACAAATAAATAGGTTACTCTCCTGCTCGCACATAACCAAGGCCTATCCTTATTGCGTTCGGAGATCCACGCGTACTAGGTGTAGTTATAGGTAATCCCACAAATATAACCTCAAAGCATCAATAATATATAATCACTACAATTTTTCGTCGATTTCGTAGACTACTATACAAAGACTATAAAATGACCATCAATTGCATATCTAATAACTATACACTGATAACCCCCATGTATACCCCTCGGGATACGACTAAGTAGGTTGTAGTGTTTGGGGTAAAATGACTAAGATAAAGCCCGTCTCAATAACTGGAGTACCAGCGTGGTCAACGTTGTACCTATAAAGAACATCCCCTCTAGTACGTCACCCGTGATAATTCACACATAATATGCATAACACATACAATATATAAAAAAATATAATCCTCTCTAATTGGACGATGTAAATATATACACATACAGACCCAACACTACCGGGTCATACCTAGTATCACCATCATAAAAAGGTAAAACAAACTTTAACCTTACATCGAGCCCATACATCATTAACCTTAACTCTCACGGTTCCCAAATTTAAGTATAGCCTTGCAACTAATCTTACCCTAGAAATACGTAGCATAACTATAATCAATCCCATATAACCCTGTCCCAATCTTCCAAGGCTTCGTATCTAGGTATTATCCATCCTAAATTATATTAAAATATCGAATATACTCATTACCCCAATCTAGTTTTTTTTTTACTTAAACCCAGTCTCCCCAAATGATACACAACCTAATAATATCTCATAACGACCCTAATAACCCAACCAAATAACTCAATTCTCAAAGATTCCAAAAATACCATTTAACAACCCATCCAACTCTTGGATTTGCACACGAATACATCACTCAATTTACTACAGATGGGATAAATATTAACTAAGGTCACGTGGCCTGAGCCACATGGGCGAACACATGGCAAGTCACGAATGGAGGGCACATGGAGTAATTGACCTATGATGATTTAAATATGACTAAATCTAACAAGATCATTACAGATAGAGATAATTATGAAGAAACCCTTAAGCGTGCGACACAGAGTCTAAAAATAGGGGAGATCAAGCCTACATTAGAGGGCACTGTTCTAAAAAACCCGCCTAGGCTCCGCCTAGGCACGCCTAGGCTTGAGGCTTGGGAGAAACGCCTCGCCTTAAGATTTTGACGCCTTATGCTTGGTAAAACCCTTAAGGCGTACTTTTTCTCTAAAAACAACAATGCTTTAGTGAAACGATATCGCCTTTTAAAGATTTTTTTACAAACCGAACCATTATCTCATCCAAAATAATCATATAGTATTTTTATTTGCAAATATTCAGACATATATTTATGATATGTACAATTTTAGTATTTTAATAGCCTTGTTATGGTTAAAAAATATTAAAATATATTAAAAAGGCCTAAACGCCTTTTCACGCCTTTTTACGCCTGGGCCCGCCTAGGCTTTTAAGGCTTAAGGCTTGGCCTCCACGCCTCGATCACGCCCCACGTTTTTTAGAACCTTGTTAGAGGGTAATTGTAACGAGCGGCTGGACTCTCAGCTAGAAACATTAGCACTTCGATTATTGTCATCCCCTTTTCTAATATAAAACACTCTCCCTTTACTCCCGTAGACATAGGTCGATCTCACGGTTGAACCACGTATATAGTTCTCTCCTTTCCTTTTTTAGCATTCACAATACTTTTAGGGAAATTATACACTTCTAATTATTATTGTGGGGAGAATATCTAACAATTTAGGGTGTCTGTGGGAAACGAAGTTTTCACCGGTATCAAAGTTAAGAAATCCAAAACGTCACTATGAGTGCAAATCAGTCTCAGTCGACTCACGCAAGGAGTTGTGTGTAGTCTGAAATACACATTGTAAGGAGTCATGCAGTATGAAATACACGTTATAAGCAGGGAACAAACTCATGTTCGATTTCCTTCTCCCCACTAGCGATCAAGGTCTAGAGGATATTCACTTGGCAGATCTGGACCCAGTGGGCGGTATCGAACGTCGCCGATTAACCGAGTAGAAAGAAAAGTTATCTCCTATTTGGCAATTATCTATGAAGAGAAGCTAAAGAATCGTGACCAAGAGATTACCCAACTAAGGAGACAATTATCTCAATAGAATAAACGGATTCGCATACTCAACATCATCATAAGAGGGGACTATAACAGCTGTCCTAACAGTAAGAAGGTGATACATTAGACTCGCATACTCGGTATCATCATAGAAAGGGATCTCGCTTCCCAGGATATCAACTTGGAATGGCTTTTCACTCAAAAACTTCCCATATGATCCCTCGTTATTGCCAATGCAATCATTCGCCTATGAGGAATTTCATGAACTATGGGCATCACCAAACCCATCCAAAGAATTCGGTCCAAAGTAGTAGGTCGGCTCGCGGTGGACCACAGTCGAATCAAGTAAACACAAATGAACTGAGAGGACTCATTCACAGGGAGTTAGAAGGAAGGATGAACCTAAATCTTTACAGGACCTAGCCAGGAAAGCATTGGTCACAGCCCAATTTATCACAAGAAGCAGGGTGATCAAGGAGGTAAATTCACTAATCTTACTCAAGAAGAAGAAAGGAGAATCTCTCAGGAAGTACGCTCAAAGGTATTGGCAGCTACACAACGAAATTGATGATTGCGATGAGCAACTAAAAATCGCCTTCTTCAAGTTCGGTCTGAAGCAGTCAGGTGATCTCTACTAGTTTTTGACAAAGAAGCCAACTTCTTCCATGGATGATCGTATGTCCCGCATTATAGGTCAAGGTAGAAAATGATCTCTCCAGTTAAGCCTCCCCAACCAACCAAAAGAAGAGAGAGCAAAAGAAGGACCTCCGAGGGGGAAATCAACCGTCATCGATCGCGAAGGGATCCAAGAATAAAGCTTTAAAAAGTCTCTCCGAGTTTCAGGCCAGCAAGAGTAACTACAAGTTATTTAAAATAGTCTTCACGGAGCCCATCTTTAGGCTCATTCATCATATTAAAGGTAGGACTTTCTTCAAAAGGCCTCCCAAGATGGTCGATAACCCAAGTACTAGAGACGCCAATATCATATACAACTACCACCAAGACCACAGGCACCTCAAGGGAGACTACAATATATACAAAAAACACTTAGAGGAACTTATCTAGGGGGGAATCTCAAGAAAAACATCAAAATAACAAAACAAAAGGCAGTAACTAAGATTAAAGCAGTTCAGAAAGTGGAGGAAAATATCCCACCAGTAGGATTGGTCACTGTCATCGACGGCTACACCAAACCAGCCCAGCATACTAGTAAGAAACTAAGGGAGGAGGTGAGGGTAGAAGCCAATGATTAGTAAGCATTCTAGGTGGAACCAACCAAATCGGTCCTAGTCAAAAGGTAAAGGAAGGACCTGGATCCAGGCCAAGCTATCATGTTTACTGACACCGATCTGGTCGGCATAAATCTACCCTATAAATATACCCCGGTACCCATCTTATGAATTGTAAACTTTAATATGAGAAGAGTACAGATAGACTAAGGAATCTCCTCTAAAATCATGTATCTGATATTACTTTACAAGCTTGACTACTGCGTTAAGGATCTGGATACTCACATCGGGCCATTGATCGGCTTTAATGGGGACGTAGAGTCACCCTCGGGGAAAATTAAGTTGTCAATCAAGATCGACCCAATAAATAAGGAGGCTGAGTTCCATGTGATCATCAGAGTCACCCTATAATGTCATAATAGGCAGAGGGTGGCTGCATGACATGATGGTCGTTCTCTAGTAGCTTCATCAGAAACTAAAGTTTGTGAGTGACCAAGGGGTGATAGAAAATAAAGGAGATCAAGCAACGACACAATGTTATTTTGTTTCAGTCATTAAGATAAAAACATTCTTAATTCAAGAGCAATAAAAGTGAAGACAGTTCTGAGGACGATCAGCCCAAGTTGCAATAAAAGAGAGTTTGTCCAGGGGTCATAGAACTTGGTTGTACTCTACCGAACACTTATTAGAGGAACTAATTTCCATTCCTTTAGGTATTTCACAGCCAAAGAAGATCTTCCTCGTCAAATCAGAGCTGACCAAAGATGAAGCTAAACAACTTGACCGCTTCTTCAAAGCAAATATAAACATTTTTGCTTAGTAGCCTCTTAATCTCTTAGAAATAGACTCAGTGATTGCCGACCACCAATTGTATGTGGAACCAAGCACCAAACTAATCAAACAAAAACTGAAGAATTCGACTCCAAGAAAGGTAAGGGCGGTCGAAGCTGAGGTTGACAACCTACTCCAGGTTGGCTCCATTAGAGAAGTCCAATTCCCATAATGGGCATTATTATAAAAAATAACAATGGCAAATTGAGGGCCTACATTGATTTCATAGACCTCAATAGACACTGCCCAAAGGACAGTGTTTTAAATCCCCGAATAGATCAACTTGTATATTCTACAGCTAAGCATTAATGAATGAGTTTTATAGACGCATACTCCGGCTACACCAGATACCCAAGTTCGACCTAAATCAAGAGAAGGCCTCATTCATCACAATCTTAGAGCTTTACTACTATAGGGTAATGCCTTTCAACTTGAATAATGCGGGGGTAGTATATCAAAGGTTGGTTACCAAGATGTTCAAGAAGTTTATTAGCTTCACTATGGAGGTTTATATAGATGATATGCTCGTTAAGAGCATGTATTCGACTAATCATCTAAAAGACCTTACGAAGACCTAAAATATCCTCAAAGACTGCAAGTATATCTCAACACATCTAAATATATGTTCGGTGTAAGCTCCGATAAGTTTTGGGGATACATGGCTACTCATAGGGGCACCAAGGCAAATCTAGAGTAGATTAGAGCTCTTCGGGATGTTAAAAGGTCAACCATAATTAGAGACATTTAGGTAATCACTGGAATGATGGAGGCCCTTAATTGTTTCATTACAAGATCATCTAACAAGTGTCATCCCTTTTTCCAAGCCCTGAAGAAGGCAAACCTCACAATCTGGATAGAAGAATGCGATCAAGCCCTAGAAAGGATTCAACGGTACTCAGAATATCCTCTCGTGTTGTTAACTCCTAAATAAGGGAAAGACTTGTACCTCTACATGGCCATTTCAAGCACGCAACTAGTGCAACACTGATTTGTCTACATGATGAGGAGAAAAAATCGATCTACTACGTGAGTCATACTATTCTTAAAGCGAAAAGGGATACATTCCCATAGAATAGATGGTTCCGACACTGGTGACCACCATGAGGAAGCTAAGTCATTACTTTAATGCCTACACCATAGTCATCTTGACGACCAACCCCTTAACCCCAGAAAGTGGCTTGATTGAGCAAGCCATCAGATTGGGATTTAAAGGCTCAAATAATGAAGTCGATTACGAAGTTGTAGTGCATGGTTTGCGAAGGGCGACCAATATAGGTTCTCGTAGTATTGCCATATTTTATGATTCCAAAATGATGGCAAATAAGCTTAATATAAAATATAAAGCAAGAGGTCCCAAGATGATAGCCTAAAGAAATAAGGCCAGATAACTACTCCAACAGTTCAAGTCGGCCTCAGTGGACAGCTGCCAAGGAATGAAAATAGCCATGTGGATGCCTTGTCTACATTAGCCTCTACTATTAAAGCTGGCCTGAAAAGAATAATTGAGGTGGAGTATGTGGAAAACCCGAGCATTGAAAATACAATGAGAGATATCAATATCCTCCGAGTGCAACTATCCCCATCATGGATGGATCCCATCATCTTTTTTTTAAATGGTGAGCTACCCCAAAATGACAAGGAAAAACACAAGTTGAAGATTATATCGTTTGTATTCTGTCTCAACTCAAATGGGAAACTCTAATGGAGATCGTTTGTAGATCCACTATTAAAATGCATCCACCCAGATCAGTTAAAAGGGATTTTATAGGAGATACATGGAGAAAGTTATGGAGCACATACAGGTGGAAGATTACTCATTTACATAGAAATCTCTCAAGGGTACTGGTGGTCGTATATGGAGAAGGATTTAGCGTAGTTTTCCACAAAGTGCCCAAAGTGCCAAATGTTCTCGTCGATGATCAATAGTCTACCAAAGATCTTAATCCTCTCACAAGCCCGTGGTCATTTGCCCAATAAGGTATGGACATTATAGGACCACTACCAGTTGCACCTAGGAGTCGGAGGTATCTGATAACGACAGCCGACTAGTTCACTAAATGGGTTTAGATGGAACCTCTCACTCACATAGGAGAACCTAACCCCAGGATATTCGTCTAAAGAAATATCATCACAAGATTCAGCATTCTAAGAGTGTTGGTAAATAACAACATAACCCAGTTTGACTACGATCCATTTTGAGACTTTTGCACCGAATATGAAATTAGGATTTAGTATGCGCTAGTAGTATTTCGTCAATGCAACAGGCAAGCAGAGATCACTAACAAAACCTTTCTATTAGGCATCAATCGGAGGCTAGAAAATTCCATGGGACAATGGGTAGATCAACTTCCATGTGTTCTGTGGGCATACAGGATGACCCCAAGCAAGACTATAAAGGAAACTCCCTATTTCCTTGCATACGATATGGAAGTGATAACTCCTATAGAGATCTATGTACAAAAACTTAAATCAGAGATATTCGAAAATAATCGAAATGATGACCAAATAGCCTATGGGTTGGACCTGGCTGAAGAAAAGAGGGAGCAAGCCCCGATACATTTAGTCTTCTATCACTAGGAACTGGCAAAATAGCATGATAATAAAGTCAAAGTCAAATAATTCCAAGTCGTCGACTTAGTCCTCCGAAAGTTGTTGTCCGTCGCAAATAATTCATCAGATGGAAAGCTGGGTTGAACTAGTATTGACCTTACCGCATAGTGTTAAAAAGAGTTAGGGTTCATACCATTTAAAAGAAATAGATGGAAGGGTAATCCCAAGGTCATGGAATACCATGAACCTTTGAAAGTTTTATTATTAGATAATCAGTTAGTTAAACACTTTTATTTATGCATAATAAAATGATTCGAATTTAATTATCTTAGATTATGTGAAATTCTTTAGTCAAAAAGAAAAAACTCACTTGTATAAGTGGAACGATCTCGAAAAGGCCGGCTAAAATACACTCTTAGGATTGTTATTATCTAAAGTATATCAGCCTAGAAGAGGCACAAACCCACTTGTATAAGTGGTACATTTCGGAAAGGGTCGGTTAAAGCCCACTATTATGAGTGGTATGATCTAAAGTAGATCGGCCTAAAAGAGGCATAAAACCCAATTATATAAGTTGTATGATCTAGGAAAGGTCAGTCAAAATCCACTCCAAGTGGTACGATCTAAAGTCGATCGATATAGAAGAGGCACAAAACCCACTTGTATAACTGGTATGATTTGGAAAAGGTTAGTTAAAACCCACTCTTATTAGTGGTACGATCTAAAGCAGATCAGACTAGAGGAAAGCCAAATCCTTTTAGTCGATCACTTGAAATGGCTTCAGCCAACTATTTAATGGTTAAAAATTACCCAAGGTTAATTTAGTCACTCATTTGAAATAGCTTCAGCCAACTGCTTTATTGTCTAAAAATAACTTAAGGTTAATTTAGTCGATCATTTGAAATGGCCTTAGCCAACTAACATATTGGTTAAAAATTACCCATGGTTAGTTTAGTCGATAATTGGAAATGATTTTAGCCAATTGCTTATTTGGTTATAAATTACTTAAGTTCGATTTGGTTAGTCACCTAAGATGGATTTGGCCAACCACTCAATTTGATAAAAAATACTTAAGGTTGATTTAGGCGATTGCCCAAGTTGGCATTGACCAACTGTCTTACTTATTAAAAGTTGTTTAATGATTGATTTAATCATTCACTTAAGGAGAATTGAGCCAAATAACAGTAGTCACCTAAGATTGCTTTGTTTTAAGTAAAATAGATAAGAAAGCAAAATATGATAGAAATTCAATTGTAGAAATTAAAATATACTTGTATATTAATAAATAAAGACCTAAGTCTTATAAGGGACCATAAAGGGTTAATAAAAATACAAGAGATAAAAAAGAAAAAGGAGGAAAGAGATCCTAAGTCTGACCTGTTGTCCTAGGAACAACCCCATCCATAGGAAGATCGGAGGAGGCCAGGAGCTCAGTGGATGAGGGGGCGACAACTCCCCAAGGAGATATGCCAAACGATTAGCCAGGGGTTGTTCAATATAGGTTGGGTCGCCCTCGCCAACGTTGCTCCTTTTAATTATATCTACCCAGCCTTTATTGAGGGAAACTAACTCATAGTAGTATAACTGGGCAACGACCTCCTAGATGGTTGCATCATAGCCTTCTTAAAAGTCCTTATCCAGATAGGCCTCCCTGGTTTTCTCCCTCTGAGCCCTTAGATTTGAAAGGATAAGATTCTACAAGAGGGTGTGCTTGTGGAAAATCATAAGCTTGGAGAGCTCAGAATCAAGTCGGTTAAACTTATTCTTACTTCGTTTAACCTTCTTCGCCACCTTAGCATTTACATCATCATATTGCTTAAGCTTCTCTATTCAGGTCCTCCACTGTTTAAACCTGAGTATCCATTTGGGCCTTGAGGTTGGTGTTCTCCTTGAAAGTGGTCTCAAGTGACTTCTAATAAGAGGAAGCTCGGTTGGCGAGGTCCTGCAGAACCTGCATGTTCAGCACCAAAAAAGAGAGGTGAATTTGAAAACTTATTAAGAAAAGAAGAAGGACGATAAAAAAAATAGGTAAACAACCTTACCAGCACACTGTGGCAAATGCCTTCTTTATGAAGCCTCTCCAAAGTAAAGCCCCTTAACTCCGTCATATCAAAAGGCAGCATGGTGGTCTGGGAGATAGAAAAGGACACCTTGCCCTTGCCACTAATCAACTTCATTGATAATAGTTGGTTGGTTGGATGGAGGGGGCATTTTAGAACCACCCTCGATCGGTGTCTTGTCGATCTTCTTTTTCTTAACTTGTTCGGCCTCTATTCTTTAGTGCTCAAGTAAAAAGGATTCTTTATCCCCTAGGGAGACGAGTTTCCTCTTCTTCTAATCATCGCCAGAGGGAGCTCGATAGCCCCGCACGTTAGTGGCTGATTGTTTCTTCAAATTATCTCTAGCAGTTGTCTTGTCAATTGGTTTCCTTTTGGGGTGCTCATATTTTCTAAGGAGGTTGGTATTGGGGGTGAAGTGAAGTCTTGAAAAGAAAAGTCCTCTTTGACTTCTACCGCCTCCCAAGGCTGACCTAACACACTGACCTTGTAAGGGAAGAGGGGATTAAAGTCATCCAACAGTAAACTAAAGTCCTCATCTTCCTCTTATTCCTCTTCTTTTACCTCTCTTTCCTCTTCCTCCTCTTCCTCTGCTTCTCCCTCCTCTTCCTCCCCTTTTCTCTCACTAGAATCAGATTCAGTGGAATGCAATTTATGTAACCAGATGTACATACACTATGCATAGGATTAGCTGCTTCAATGGGATCTTTTATCCTGGTCGGAATAGAAATTACCAAATGTCTAGCATTCCCTCACGCTTGGCTCCATTGAGGTTTTTATTTTAGAGAAAAAAGAAGAGTATGCCTTCGCCTATGGAGGGACATGGGTTAGATTATCATAAATGATTGGTTAAGTGATTTGGATCGTAATACCAAATGGGATGGCTGTGAAATTAGATAGGGAATGGTACGTAAGCTAGCAATTGAGGAAAGCATAGGCCTCTCGCCATTGGGGTGAACTCCATTTAGATCCGACCTTCTTTAAACTGTCTCTAAATCTCTGAGATTTACTTGATAGTCTGAAAGCTTGGAGATAAGAAAACGATTTGTAAGTAAAAAGTCATATCAATCAGTAATACGCGGAAATAGAAAAATAAAGACAATCCACTAGTAGGCGACCTACCAGGGGGGCCTTATGGCAGGAACCCCAAACCCATTATAGTCTTCTCTATAAATTATCCAAGAAATCACAATGACATTTTTGTCAGTGTCTTTTTGGGATCTAGGAAAATAAGTGACCAAATTATGGGCCTTATCCATAGACTTAGAAATGATATAGTCTGTTGCCTGGGGAAGACCTTAGTCCATAATGATACCTAATTTGCTCAAGACCAAGTTTGGTCCCATAAATTTGGTTTACGACCACTGTTACCATCACAATCCTTTGGAAACTACTATTTGCTTGGGAAAGGAGTACTCCGTAATAATGGAGCACCCTTACCAATAATGGGTGAAGGGGAAACCTTACTCCCCATTCAAATATTGCCACCGGTAAGAAAGCAAACATCCTATAAGGAAGATAGAAAATGTCTTCGTCTTCAAGGGAGACTCTCAAGATAACATTATCAGGAATTCCACATTACTCACGGAATTCCTGAAAGGTTTTGGCTAAAGAAACTTCAAATTTTCTAAAATTCTTGGACATGGCGGATGAAGAAGATGAAGACAGTGAACTGGGCATGGTGGAAATGGACAGAGCAGAAAAGTTCAAATTACCATAACTAGTGAAACTGCCAAGGTGTAAGGGTTGACCCTTATACTCTCTCAAGAAGCGTCTTCTCACAGCCGTCACAACACTTGGGAAGGCATGCCATGCACTTACGCGCCATCATTACTCTTAATGATGACACAAGACACGCAACCCAACACTATAAATAAGTGCATAAACAATGATTGCAATGATTGCTTCGCACATCTCCAAAATAAGCACATGTAAAAATTGTGCCAAATTTGGAACAAACGTGGCAAACAAATGAGTTGAGGTGTTTGGACGAACAACCTGGGAGGATAAACACTCATATAAAAACAAGGTAAGGTTGATTGGTGTGTTTTGTCCAATCACCCCCACCTTAGGAGAAACTGAAGGGATAAAGATTAAAGAAGGTCACGTGGACTTAGCCACGTGGCCAAACACGTGGCAAGTCGCGAAAGGAGGGCACACCGAGTAAACGGCCTATGATTATTTAGATATGACCAAATTTAACAAGATCGTAACAGATAGAGAAAAGTATGAAGAAACACACAAGCTTAGGGCACTATCTCTTTATATAGGGGTGACCTAGCCTACATCAGAGGGTAATTATAACTAGCATGTAATAACATTGACTCTTATCTACCAACACTAGCACTCTCATTGTTGTCATCCCATTTTTCTAATACAAAACACTCTCCCTTTACCCCCATGGACATATGTCGATCTCACGGTCGAACCACGTATATAGTTATTTCTTTTCCTTATTCTGCATTCATAATACTTTTGGGGCAATCCTATAATTATAATTATTACGGGAAGAATCTCCTACAACCACTACAAAGCAAGTGAGGTCAAAATACTCAACTAATCCAAACTTCAAATTTCCAAAACTCGGAACACTAGAATTCACTTTATTTTACAAGAATAAGAAATTAAAAGGTCAATCCAACCTAGCCACATGCCAAAAAATCCAACCAATCAATCACAACACAAAGCCCAAACCAAAATCACCAAGCTAGAGTTTCATCCTGGCTTACTCTTAGTAAAATATTCATAAGGAATTCTAAAAAATCCAAAAAAATATTAAACCAATGCCCACACGTTCATAATTCAATATTCTATAATTCTAGGGGGTCCATCGATCGAGCCTCGGGGTCTATCGATCGATGGAACCTTTACAAAATCTCTTTACATATGGATTTTGAATTCAAAAACCTCCATTAAAGCCCCTCCAAGCTCCCAAATCAAATCCAAACCTAAACTCCTCCATATATAATTGTCCCAATAACAATAAAAATCTATTTATAGGAAATATATAAAATCTTAATATGCTTTGAAGGGGTAAATCTCATATTTGAATCAATAATCCTAGTTTTATGAAATCTCAACAATTAGTTTAGGCTTCGAATCTAATTGGCCAATTAACATGGGAATTTTACAAGATTAGAGATATATAATCAAGATCTAACAATTATATAACAATCCTGACTTTGATTCATGATGGAATAAATCAATTTCAGATTATGCCATTAACATGGTTATTTACATAATCAAGTTAACTATAAATTAAATAACTTAATCCAAAATCAAATTTATAATTAGATTATGTTTAGATATCGATGAATTGATATAATTTAACTCAAAATAAACCATAATCAAATTCTAAATAAACTCATCTCCTTTAGTTGGCAGGCAAACCCATGCCAAGATCCTCCAAATTCCTCCTCTTTTCTTGAAGTTCCTTCTCTCTATTCATAAGGTGGCTACCAAATATGTGACTTATGAGATCCCAATGACTCATTAAAAACCTTTAAACCTGAAATTGTACATGGGCCCTAAGAGTGTCTCATATAAAAGGACCCAAAATTACGATCAAATGACTTAAAACATTAGTCAAGCCTTATACTAACCCATTAGGCCTAAAATCCATCATTTTAAGATAAAAATGGATATTTTAAGCATCCTATAAGAAAAATATAAAATAAGCCAAATCAAGTAACTATCAAATCAGTAATTATCAACCGGCATAATTCAAAATATTAATTATTTAATTAATGAATTTTCTTATATTAAATCTGATTTCAATTACAAATCAAATGGCATATAAAAAAAAGTAAACGGTGACATCTCCTATCATGACAAACACACATAATTAATTTTTTTCACCAATTTTTCCCAATTAAATAATTCATATAAAAAAATACGGGGTATTACATTCCTCCCCCTTAAACAAGGAATTTCGTCTTCGAAATTTGAATTCATCACATATTTACTATAAAGTCTAAATATATCTCGCCCGTAGCATCCTCACGCTACTCTAAAGGTATCTACTCCCTCATAGACCTAATACACACTAAGGTTTTTCTCGTCTTAATTCGCGTTTATTAATACTCCAAACTAGTTGGATTGTTAAGTCGCCAACCTATTCCTCATAAACTCTTTTCATCAAGTATCCACGAAAACATCGTGTACGCGCTAACGGTAATCGGGTATGATAAAACGACACAGATTTCATCGATCCAAGATTTAGAAAAGTACTTATCATTGGGTTACCAACTCCCGTTAGGAACCCAAAATTCACCAATTTCCCTTTTCGGGACAATTATCAACAACACTTGGTCCTTTTTCTAGGGACCCTAAACCATATCGCTTGGTTCCAAAAGCTCCTTTCCCGCTCCGAAAAATTTCGCACGCTCTAATACGAACACCGCTTTCTTTGAAGGCTCCCGAACACAACCTGGAACGAAGAACAAGATAATTCTTATCTATAGTAAACTTGGTCGATCTAACTCAAATGGTCTAAATCGATCAATATCCTCTTTAGAATCCCGTGAATCATATCGCAATCACTGAGTCTACTCTCATAATTCAGTACATCCAATTGTTCATGGAATGTAAAGTGAGTAATAAAACACGTGACTTGGTCAAATTTACCTCGCGTATCTTAATAACCTTTAGAAAAAACTATCCATTGAAAAAGAAACCCTTTGCATTCAATAGAACGAATAAGGGATCTTCTCCCAATTACAACTTTCATACCCCTTCTCAGTAAACTTCAATTGTAGGGACATAACCACCTTAACACGTATTTTGGGTGTAACGACCACCACTAATACCCCAATAGCTCTTCGAAAGATGTCATTGCTAATAACATCGAACTAATCCTTCATGTGGTTAAAATTCACTTCATGATGCACACATTCCTCATTGTGTCAGAAAACAGCCTCTGGTATATTCTCCTACCGATTTCACCAATAATGATAACTCTATCATGTTTTAACCGTTAGAATAACATACTATTTTGGACTGTACCAATAGGTAATTGATATACCACAATGAACACTTGTCCCCTATCGCGGCTTATACTAACTCCAAGTGGTCCACATATTAAATCAGAGAACCGGTCCACTTTTGTGGCTTCCCCCCACGATAATGTCTTCTCCAAAAACGATTTTTCTCAAAAGTAATGGTGCCTTCTCCCACGACACTATATATACAATGGAGTCAATCTAAAAATATGCCCTTACGATGGACCCAGTGCTAGTTCCACTATAAGGCTATGAATATTATGTAGGTGATAATTAGGCACCCACTTAAATAAAACTGGAAGAACTTTTGAAATATCAATGACATCTATATGTGATCGTAACCCCCCTATCGTGCCCGTAACTATACAAATAAAAGTGTGTACTAGACCCTCCTTTGAGCCTAAGCATAGCTATAATAACATCCCTTGCCTGAAATGTTAGCCACAAAAGAAACTACCTCGGTAGAAAATATAAATGTAGTATAAGGATATCTAAACAAGCCCAATTATAATATGGTGATCTCTCATCTAATAATCAACTAAGAGGATGAAGACCAAGCCGACCAAACAAAATATCACGTCTCTATAATCATGACGTAAAATAGCCTTACCTACTTGGTTATCCACACACACGTACAAAGCATGAAAATAAAATCTATGTACCTCATAATTGTAATAAACACATTACTAATAAAAAATGACAACTCCTCGATGTCTAAGCAAAACTTATGTGTATGAGTCATAAATACACTCGTAAACATCCCTCGGTGAAACCCCAAAAGCCTAGTTGCCACTAAGGCATTAAACAACTAAGAGGTATAATTCGCCACAAGTGTAACATTTTCTTCTAATGGAACTATCAAAATGGCATCCATACTGATGGACCTGTTGACCTTACTTTCATGGTCATTTTTGCTAAAACTTGTCTTTTTGGACTACTCTCACCGACCCTGACCCCAGGAATTTTAATTCCCTTGGCCCTATTGGACATAACATATTATATTGCCTACTCTCATAAACCTCTTGGGATCTTTTCCCCCTATGCGATTCCTTATGATGGTGTGGTCTTCCCTACTCGGGTCAACGTTACACCATCGAAATTTACTGGGCCTACTTTCGCATCGATCTTCACAACTTTAAAAACTCTGCCAATAAAATAGTTATGACATTCAACCTGATGTAGGAAAGTAACTTCCATCACCAGAACATAAGTGGTGAAGAAGGAGTTACCTAGTAACACCGTATAACTCCATTACATAAAGTTTTTGCCAACTCAAAACAAAATCTTATCACACTAAAACAGATAAAATGAATATCCTTCTTCGCTTCTATATCAATCTCTCTCGTGGCAGAAAGAAAAAGATAGTTGAACTCCTCCACATACTCATTACCACGTGGGGACACTGACAAGGTCTTTAAAAACCTACTTTTATTTTTTTATTATGGGTTGAATCCATACTCGTGCATGGTACGTCTCACTAGTGAAATCCAAATAAGGAAATCCCTTATACACTTGGTCTTATTTGAATCGTTCGTATGGGACAATGGCACGAAACCCCTTAAAGGGTCGTCGTTATCGATGATACATATCCTATATATAAAATCTCTATATAAAATAAAGAATGCGATGAGGAAAAGTGATAGATGCACTCAAGACCCTATAATAGTAGAACCTGTAATGCTCTGATACCAACTGTGACACCCCTTAAAATCCATAAATAGATTGATCGGGTCTAATAAAAAAATCACGGTGATAAAAAAAACATTTGCTAACATTCTTAGCATAACAAAATATATAAAGCTAAACAAATAATATAATGGGAAATAACAAAGGCTGAACAAAATAAAACGATATCTGACACCGGTCACTGCAGATATAATAATCTAACTCTGGAATACAAATGCATCTCAAATATAAAATCCATATAAATGCTTACACCAAAAAATATAAATACATCAGAAGGTAGAAAAGCAACATTTCTCGACTTCTATATCCTAAGAATGAAGAGTATAATGTCGCTTGAGGTGCTCCTTCAATGAACCCAAGTCTATGGCAACTACCGAAATCTAAGACATGTGAAAAACAGATATAATAACAATGTAAACAAGAAGTTTATGAAGAATATAATTATAACTCAATTTGGGCCACAATATGACTACACATCTTCCTTTCGTCTTTTAGTGGATTTTAGGTTATTAGTTACCCAACCTTACAACCTAAAATGACATGCGATTATAATCCTAACCCATATGAACAAAGTTTACCTTTTAATTCTTTATTCTTTACTATCTCATTAACAGGTTAATTTATTACATTAAGAATCATAAATTTCACGATAGTATCACACCCAAGGCACATCTTACTGTAATACCCCGTAATTTTGCTTAATTTTAAATTACGTAAGTAGAGTAATTTAATGAGATTAGATGCGCGCTTTAATTAAATTACGTGAGTAGAGTAATTTAAATGTGATTAAATATGTGTGATTTAAATTACGTGAATAGAGTAATTTAAATGTGATTAAATATGTTTGATTTAAATTACGTGAGTAGAGTAATTTAAATAGATATTATGTTAATAAAGATGAATATGCGTTAAAGAAAATTCACTAAGGTGAGTAGAGACTTTCAATGTTAATATGTACGGTCTAGTGACTATATGGACGTACCGGAAGTATCTCGACAAAATGTAGGGATGAGAGTAGGAAAAATGTTTACGAGACTCAAATGATAATTTAGAGTCCACGGTTGATTCCGAAAGGGTCGAATTAGTCAAAATAGTGTACCCGGGGGTACTAGTTGAGTGCCTGGTCATTTTCGGACTAAACCGGGACCATTCAGGGGCATTTTGGTCTCTTTACAATTATGGGAAAGAAGACCTACGAATTTTGAAGCCCTAAATCTGATTATAAGAGTGGTGGCTAGGGTTAGGCAATGAGAGTTACACCATAGCCATTAGAGAAGAGAGAGAGAGGCAAATTCCTAAGGCAAAAGTAGGAAGGAGGGGTCATCTTAGGAGGATTTCACCACAAGGATTGTTGGGAAGGAGGATTGGAGTATCAATATCATCAATCATCATCAACAACCACGAAATCAGACCCTACAAATCTTAAGGCAAGTGGTTATTTGCAAAAGAATTGAGTTATAATACCCATGATTAATCTTGAGGAAGAACATAATTTTTATGATATTCTTGGGAACAAACAATTGATAATAATCCATGATTGATTAGGATTTGCATGTAGGACGTTTTTGAATTACCAAGTATGTTTATATCATAGAAAGCTTGATGAGAAATTCGTAAGAAAATCTGGAAATTGGATGAAAAATACAAAGAATGCATTTTTAGGGTTCTTGAATATTAGTGAGATTTTCAGTGAATTTGGCCAAGATTAATAATGATTTTGTTGTTGTAAATCGTTAGTAATCATCCCAGAATATGTAGGAATGATTAGAAATGGTTGGTTGTGAATATGATGGCCTATCATGAAAGTTAGAGGTGTAAAAATGGTGAAACTCGTAGGAAGAAGATGAACTGGGTCTGTCACTGCTCGATCGATCGAAGCAGTCGATCGATCGACCATCTTCCTTCGATCGATCGACCCTGTCTGAACTATAGAAAATTGTGTAGAAATTTCTTTAATTGCCGTTACTTAATGGGAACCTTAGAATTGATATTTTTCCTATGAGGGGACTTGGAAATTACCAGTAGGTGTACCATTAGGTTCCTCCACTAATGATTGAGTAGGAATGTTGGAGAAATGGAATGACGATAGAACGATTGACTTAGCCGTGAGTTGAAATGGTTAATTTAATTACGGAAAGAGTGAGACTTAATTCCGGAAAGAAAATACCAGTAGGTTAAAATTAACTTAACTACTGAATTAAGGGAGGGGTAACTAGGACCCTTAGAGTTACGCGAATACTCGAATAAATACAACAGTGAGAGAAATTGTAATTAATAAGTAAGGAGAATATAAGTAAAATATATTACGTACGAGTATGATTTATTAGGTCGAGTGTGTACCTACTATATCTATATAAATAGGTTTGGGTTAAGAGAATATTACCTAAACTAATTATGTTAGGGTCGATGTGACATTCCGAACTAACATAAAGTTATTATATATTTGGGGTCGATGTTAATGCCGAACCAAATTTTGAACTGGTGCCGCGATGAAAGAGTCCCGAACCAGAATATGTGTATATATTTATATTTGTAGATAGTTGGGGTCGATGGATCATTCCGAACCAACTTTCACTTGGAGTCGATGAATTATTCCGAGCCAAGGGTCCTTTGTGTGTAATAAAAGGATATATTAGAGGTAAGTACTATTAAATACATTGTTGGGACAAAATGTTTCTATGTGCATAATCTACAAATTGAGAATAGTAGTCAATGAAACGATATGTAAATGTCTTAGTAATAATTTATAACATGATGAAATTATTACATGAATAAGGACAACGAGCAGTAAATGAGTTAACTACGGTTATGGAAAGTATAATTAGGTAGACTAAGTATCCTCGATAGTTACGTACTACGTAAGAGAGGTGAGGAAGTTCAAGGGAGTGTGCGAAACCTTAATATGTGTAATTAATAACTTAATTGTGATAACTGCTTGCAAAATATTTTCAAATGTTTTGAGTACTAACTCTTGCTATGTAAAATTTTAAAAACCTTTTAGGTGCCCAGCCACAAGGACACCCAGCTTGATTCCATGTCAGAGATTTGGGAGCTGCAGCCAGTGTGGAGGTTGCAGGGATTGTTTAAACGCTTCCTCATTATCATTTATAGTGCAGGATCTCAGTTTTATTATTTCTAGTTGGAACATGTCGTTCCACCTTTACTATTACAGTTTATTCTAGTTATGGAATTGTAGTGGTCTTTTTGGGCCGTGGTTTACGGCAATACTTTATTTGCTTTCAGATTATTTCTATGTACTGAGCATTCATATATAGTTTTGGTAATGTGTGGTTTGGATTATTTGTTGTTTAAGAAAGATAAAATTTGGCACCCGTTTTAATTTCATTTAGGTGGTTAGTAATTTTAAAAGGCGTTCGACAGTGATGCTAAGAATGAACCATTTAAGAAACCTGTTTATATTAAAATAAGGCTTGATCACCCAAGGTTTAATTAGGCGGGGTGTCACAGATGGTATCAGAGCATCAGGTTCTAGTGTCCATAGGATCTGTACGGCTTACTACGATTCAGCGTTACGTTTGTTGTATTAGAGCCCTACTATTAGGATTGTTGATAAAAAAATTCCAACTGTTGCGTTATCGTACTTCTGCTCTTAAATTTTGTATAAACTGTGTACTTATACAATTTGAATCTTATTTCAGATGCCGCCAAGGAGACTGAGAGCAGAGAGGGCTGAAGCCAGAGAGGAGGTGAGGGAGGCTCATCAAGATCCACAGGTACCGATACCACCACCACCACCCGAGCTAATCTCCACTACTCAGGTTGCAGTGATAGTCGCTCAGGCATTTGAGACAGCGATGAGGGCAATGGCAGCCCACTTTCCACAGCCCTAAGTACCTCCCCCTGTGGCACCGACAGTGCAAGTTCCGGCAGGACCATCTACTTGGCAACGAGTCAGGGAGACATTTCAGAAGGGGCACCCACCCAAGTTTCAGGGCAGTACTGATATAGTGGAAGCGTGCAACTGGAAGAAGAATATCCAGCGCCACTTGCGCATGCTAGAGTGCACCGGAGTACAGGAACAAATGCTAGCCACTTTTCGTCTGTCAGGAGCGGCCCTACAGTGGTGGGAGTTAGTTACCACCACCGAGGAGAGAGATACTTTGACTATTTCTGAGTTTTGGGTGCGGCTTGACCGCAAGTATTTCCCTCCAGCAGTAGAGTCTGAGATGAGAAAGAAGTTCAACGAAGTGGTTCGGGGTGATCGCTCAGTTGTAGACTACGAGGAGGAGTTTACCCGCTTGGCCAATTTTGTGCCAAACGAGGTGAGCAATGAGGAGAGGAAGAAGTCCAAATTTATGGAGGGCCTAACCTGGAGAATCAGACAGTACTTAATTGGTAATCCGGCATTGGTAACCTACACAGATGTCGTCAATGCCGCTCTACTACACTGTCAGGATCACCGTTTTCATACTAAGGGAAGTAAGAGGGGTGAGCCTAGCCAACCGGCCAAGGTGGATGGAGGTAGTGGCAGCAGCGCAACACAGCAGCAGGCAGCGGGACAGTTGGGGCAGGATTCCCGACAGGGGAACCCTGCCAAGAAATTTAAGCACGGGAAGTATCGCTTCGACCGGCAGGGCCAGCAGGGTCCTCAGCAACCAGTCCCTCAGGGTCGACAGGGCCAGGGTAATCAAAATGGGGGGCAACAAGGCCAAGGGCGACAGGGCCAACGTCAGGGCCAAGGACAAAGACAGTTTCAGGGGCAGTGCTTCACTTGTGGTCAGCAGGGTCACAAGAGCAGAAATTGTCCACAGCAAAACCGGGCACAACAGCAAGGTGCCCAACAGGGGCAACAGGCACCGTTAGCCCCAGCAGCAGTACAGGCCCCACAGCCAGGGCAGATGCAGTACGGACGTGTGTTCAACATCCGTGACATTCCATTTCAGCCGGCACCGCCAGCACCGCCGGCAGTTGCGGGTATGTTTCCTATTCATGGGCTTGAGGGGAATATTTTGTTTGACACAGGGGCGACACATTCGTTTATTTCCACTAGATTTGCACGGGCAACCCGGCCTATTAGCGACAGCAGACACTCATCTTATGTGTGTGGAGTCACCGATGGGTAGTGGATCCCTTATACACTCGATTTGTAAGGGTGTGGACATTATGGTCGGGAGATTGAGTCTAGCGGCGGACCTTCTAGTGCTGGATATGGAGGGATATGATGTCATCCTAGGCATGGATTGGTTGGCACATAATAGGGCAATGGTAGATTGTTATGAGAGGACCATCGTGTTCTCCATCCCGGGGCAGGAGATGTTCCTTGTGGCAATGCCACTTCCCGAGGGAGGATCGCGAACTCATTTATATTATATTGAGGAGGAGACCTCACATGGGGTTGTCGTTTCTCTGGACTCAATCCCTGTGGTGAGGGATTTTGAGGATGTCTTTCAGGAGATACCAGGGTTACCACCTAGCATAGAGATAGAGTTCGTGATTGATCTAACACCGGGGACGAGACCGATTGCCAGAGCACCATATCGCATGGCTCCTTCGGAGATGCGGGAACAAAGAGAGAAAATTCAGCAACTATTAGGACAGGGTTTTATTCGACGGAGTACATCGTCATGGGCGCCAGTACTGTTTGTGAAGAAAAGGGATGGTTCACTTCGTCTGTGCGTAGATTACAGAGAGCTGAACAAAGTAACGATACGTAATAAGTATCCATTACCGAGGATTGACGACTTGTTTGATCAATTGAGAGGGGCCGCGTACTTCTCAAAGATCGATTTGAGATCGGGTTACCACCAATTGCGCATTCGTGAAGAAGATGTACCTAAGACCGCTTTCCTGTCACGGTACGGGTCATATGAGTTCAGAGTGATGCCTTTTGGGCTAACTAATGCACCGACAGTATTCATGGATCTCATGAACAGGGTATTCAGGGAGTTTTTGGATCAGTTTGTGATTGTATTCATAGACGACATTCTGATTTACTCCCGTACGGAGGGGGAGCACGCAGAACACTTACGATTGGTCCTACAAACATTGCGGAACCATCAGTTATACGCCAAATTTGATAAGTGTGGATTTTGGCTTCGGGAGGTGCAGTTCCTAGGCCACGTCGTATCTAGCAGGGGCATTGCTGTTGACCCGAGTAAAGTATCGGCGATGAGGGAGTGGGGACAGCCCACGACACCGACAGAAATTTGCAGTTTCTTGGGATTGGCTGGTTATTATCGTCGCTTCATCAAGGGATTCTCAAAAATTGCCGGACCATTGACAAATCTGACTCGGAAGGGGATTCCCTTCGTATGGAGTGATAGTTTCCAGCTAGCATTTGATGAATTGAAAGACAAGTTGACATCAGCCCCCGTTCTTACCTTGCCTAAGAGCGGAGTGGAATACCGAGTCTATACTGATGCGTCCTTACAAAGACTTGGGGGTGTGTTACAGCAGGAGGAGAAGGCTATAGCTTATGCGTCACGAAAGCTAAAGCCACATGAGAAGAACTACCCCACCCATGACCTCGAGTTGGCAGCAGTTGTTTTTGCTTTGAGGATTTGGAGACACTATCTTCTGGGCGAACAGTTCACGTTATTCACGGATAATAAGTCTTTGCAATATCTGTTCACTCAGAAGGACCTGAACATGAGGCAGAGAAGGTGGCTTGAATTCGTGAAGGACTACCAATTTGATATACAGTATCATCCTGGTAAGGCTAATGTGGCAGCAGATGTGCTAAGTAGAAGACCTACCGGAGAGTTAGCAGAAGTTTGGAAGGCAAAGTGGAGTGAGCTCCGACACGAGGATGATATGGCGAGAGCATGTATGGCAGTTCTAGCTATCACTTCCGAAAACGTTACGCGGATAGTGAGGGCACAGGCAAAAGACCCTTTTTGTCAGGATAAAGTACAGCAGTTACTAGCCAAGGGGGCAGAGTTCTACTCCATCAGTTCAGAGGGTGGACTACGTTTCAACGGTAGACTGATAGTACCCGAAGATGATGATTTGAGGCATGCCGTTATGACAGAGTCACACGGGTCAAAATTCTCGGTACATCCAGGTGGGGACAAAATGTACCAGTATATGCAACGAGTATATTGGTGGTCAGGTATGAAACGAGATATTGCAGATTTTGTCTCAAAGTGTGTTACATGCCAACTCATAAAAGTCGACCATCAGAGACCTTCAGGGATGCTACAACCACTAGAGATTCCCGTGTGGAACTGGGAGAGTATATCAATGGATTTTATTGTCGGGTTACCAACCTCGCAGAAGGGCCACGATTCCATATGGGTGATAGTGGATCATTTGACTAAGGTCGCACATTTCTTACCGGTTCGTACGGATTACGATACGATGCGATACGTGCAGCTTTTTATTTCAGAGATTGTTAAGCTGCACGGAGTTCCTATTAATATCGTGTCGGACCGAGATAAGATATTTGTGTCGCACTTTTGGCAGAGTTTTCAGGAGGCCATGGGCACCGACTTACGATTGAGTACAGCATATCACCCACAGACGGACGGCCAGACGGAAAGAGTAAACCAGATGTTAGAGGACATGCTGAGAATGTGTATTCTAGATTTTGGGGGAAATTGGGAGCCATATCTTCCTTTGGTGGAGTTTGCGTATAATAACTCTTACCAATTCACTATTGGCATGGCTCCATTCGAGGCGCTTTACGGGAGCCTTGTCGTTCACCCGCTTGTTGGTTAGAGGTGGGGGATAACAGACTTTTAGGGCCAGAGATGATACAGGAGACTTCCTCCAAAATATAGTTGATTCGAGGACGTATTCGAATAGCCCAGGATAGGCAGAAGAGTTATGCTGACGCCGACAGGAGACATGTGGAATTAGATGTGGGAGACCAGGTGTTAATTCGAGTATCTCCTATGAAAGGGGTTACGAGGTTTGACAAAAAGGGGAAGTTAGCACCGAGATATGTGGGGCCGTTTCCTATCATTGAGAGAGTGGGACCGGTAGCTTACAGATTGGGACTCCCTGAGCATCTTCAGCGAATACACGATGTGTTTCATGTGGCGTCGCTGAAGAAATACACGAGGAGCGAGAGAGCCTTCTGGCACATTCCACTGGAGGAGATCGATTTGCAGCCAGATATCTCGTATGAAGAAAGACCCGTGGCTATCCTGGATTATAGTGAGCGCAAACTAAGATCCAAGGTGGTACCCTTAGTGCGAGTACAGTGGGGACATCACAATATGGATGAGTCCACTTGGGAACGGGAAGAGGATATGTGAGAACAATATCCAGAATTATTCATAGCAGGTATTTTTCTAATTTCGAGGACGAAATTCCTTTTGTAAGGGGGGAAGTATGTAATACCCCGTAATTTTGCTTAATTTTAAATTACGTAAGTAGAGTAATTTAATGAGATTAGATGCGCGCTTTAATTAAATTACGTGAGTAGAGTAATTTAAATGTGATTAAATATGTGTGATTTAAATTACGTGAGTAGAGTAATTTAAATGTGATTAAATATGTTTGATTTAAATTACGTGAGTAGAGTGATTTAAATAGATATTATGTTAATAAAGATGAATATGCGTTAAAGAAAATTCACTAAGGTGAGTAGAAACTTTCAATGTTAATATGTACGGTCTAGTGACTATATGGACGTACCGGAAGTATCTCGGCAAAATGTAGGGATGAGAGTAGAAAAATGTTTACGAGACTCAAATGATAATTTAGAGTCCACGGTTGATTCCGAAAGGGTCGAATTAGTCAAAATAGTGTACCCGGGGGTACTAGTTGAGTGTCGGGTCATTTTCGGACTAAACCGGGACCATTCGGGGGCATTTGGGTCTCTTTACAATTATGGGAAAGAAGACCTACGAATTTTGAAGCCCTAAATCTGATTATAAGAGTGGTGGCTAGGGTTAGGCAATGAGAGTTACACCATAACCATTAGAGAAGAGAGAGAAAGGCAAATTCCTAAGGCAAAAGTAGGAAGGAGGGATCATCTTAGGAGGATTTCACCACAAGGATTGTTGGGAAGGAGGATTGGAGTATCAATATCATCAATCATCATCAACAACCACAAAATCAGACCCTACAAATCTTAAGGCAAGTGGTTATTTGCAAAATAATTGAGTTATAATACCCATGATTAATCTTGAGGAAGAACATAATTTTTATGATATTCTTGGGAACAAACAATTGATAATAATCCATGATTGATTAGGATTTGCATGTAGGACGTTTTTGAATTACCAAGTATGTTTATATCATAGAAAGCTTGATGAGAAATTCGTAAGAAAATCTGGAAATTGGATGAAAAATATAAAGAATGCATTTTTAGGGTTCCTGAATATTAGTGAGATTTTCAGTGAATTTGGCCAAGATTAATAATGATTTTGTTGTTTTAAATCGTTAGTAATCATCCCAGAATATGTAGGAATGATTAGAAATTTTTGGTTGTGAATATGATGGCCTATCATGAAAGTTAGAGGTGTAAAAATGGTGAAACTAGTAGGAAGAAGATGAACTGGGTCTGTCACTGCTCGATCGATCGATCGACCCTTGAATGTCGATCGATCGAAGCAGTCGATCGATCGACCATCTTCCTTCGATCGATCGACCCTGTCTGAACTATAGAAAATTGTGTAGAAATTTCTTTAATTGCCGTTACTTAATGGGAACCTTAGAATTGATATTTTTCCTATGAGGGGACTTGGAAATTACCAGTAGGTGTACCATTAGGTTCCTCCACTAATGATTGAGTAGGAATGTTGGAGAAATGGAATGAGGATAGAACGATTGACTTAGCCGTGAGTTGAAATGGTTAATTTAATTATGGAAAGAGTGAGACTTAATTCCGGAAAGAAAATACCAGTAGGTTAAAATTAACTTAACTACTGAATTAAGGGAGGGGTAACTAGGACCCTTAGAGTTACGCGAATACTCGAATAAATACAATAGTGAGAGAAATTGTAATTAATAAGTACGGAGAATATAAGTAAAATATATTACGTACGAGTATGATTTATTAGGTCGAGTGTGTACCTACTATATCTATATAAATAGGTTTGGGTTAAGAGAATATTACCTAAACTAATTATGTTAGGGTCGATGTGACATTCCGAACTAACATAAAGTTATTATATATTTGGGGTCGATGTTAATGCCGAACCAAACTTTGAACTGGTGTCGCGATGAAAGAGTCCCGTACCAGAATATGTGTATATATTTATATTTGTAGATAGTTGGGGTCGATGGATCATTCCGAACCAACTTTCACTTGGAGTCGATGAATTATTCCGAGCCAAGGGTCCTTTGTGTGTAATAAAAGGATATATTAGAGGTAAGTACTATTAAATACATTGTTGGGACAAAATGTTTCTATGTGCATAATCTAGGACAAAATATTTCTATGTGCATAATCTACAAATTGAGAATAGTAGTCAATGAAACGATATGTAAATGTCTTAGTAATAATTTATAACATGATGAAATTATTACATGAATAAGGACAACGAACAGTAAATGAGTTAACTACGGTTATGGAAAGTATAATTAGGTAGACTAAGTATCCTCGATAGTTACGTACTACGTAAGAGAGGTGAGGAAGTTCAAGGGAGTGTGCGAAACCTTAATATGTGTAATCAATAACTTAATTGTGATAACTGCTTGCAAAATATTTTCAAATGTTTTGAGTACTAACTCTTGCTATGTAAAACTTTAAAAACCTTTTAGGTGCCCAGCCACAAGGACACCCAACTTGATTCCATGTCAGAGATTTGGGAGCTGCAGCCAGTGTGGAGGTTGCAGGGATTATTTAGACGCTTCCTCTTTTTCATTTCTAGTGCAGGATCTCAGTTTTATTATTTCTAGTTGGAACATGTCGTTCCACCTTTACTATTACAGTTTATTCTAGTTATGGAATTGTAGTGGTCTTTTTGGGCCGTGGTTTACGGAAAGACTTTATTTGCTTTCAGATTATTTCTATGTACTGAGCATTCATATCTAATTTTGGTAATGTGTGGTTTGGATTATTTGTTGTTTAAGAAAGATAAAATTTGGCACCCGTTTTAATTTCATTTAGGTGGTTAGTAATTTTAAAAGGCGTTCGACAGTGATGCTAAGAATGAACCATTTAAGAAAGTTGTTTATATTAAAATAAGGCTTGATCACCCAAGGTTTAATTAGGCGGGGTGTCACACTTACTAACCAACCAAAGTACCACTAACCATAGACTAACATATAACTCAAATCCTTCAAATTAGGGCCATCACATGTCGCAAGCTAATAAACACGTCTCCACTATAAATGATACATAAATTCTGAGTCATAGGTATATAAGTATACATCCATATATAAGTCATATACATCTTTAGTATAACATATAAACCGGTAGAACTATCTCTATTATTGCAACACATAATCACATATGATAGGAGTAACACAATCTCTATGTCAAACATCCATACATAATTATAATCCCCCGCATGTACCAATAAATGGCCTACACGCACGCCCTCACATAACGAAGGCCTATCCATATTGAGTTCAGGGATCACTCACGCGTACTAGGTCTAGTTATAGGTAATCCCATACCTATAATCTCAAATCATCGATAAGGAATAATCACTACGCTCTCCCATTAATCTCAAAGACTACCATTCCCAAGGCTATACGATGACCATCAGTCGCATATCCAATGACTATACACAGGAAACCCTTGTGTATTCCCCTCGGGAAACGAGTACATAAGCAGTAGTCATTGGGGTAAAATGACAAACGTAAAGCCCGTTTCAATAACTGGGGTACCGGCGCGATCGACTCCATACACTCCCCATAAATGATATTGAAAATACTCTTACTAGATCGTTTAACAAAAGTTAAATCAGTTAAGTAAGATCCGAGTTTATTTATTAAGGGAACTCTTTCCTAAAACAATATGAGAACACAAGATGTGTTTGATTATTATGAACGAGTAATTTTTAAATTCTTGAAATCGGGTTTTTAGTTTAAAAAACAAAGTCTGATTTTTGTTGCAGCGGTAGTAATGTAAGAACAAAAAGCATACACAGGAGATATAGAATTTTAACGTGCTAATACCCCCACCTAATTGGGAAAGCAACCACTGAGGTCTCTACACCTCAAAACAAATTATACAAAAAAATATAGACCTATTCTAAGTTCATAACTCATACTAGCTCCATTAAGATACTCTGACTTCTTTAAGGCTCTGATGTGGTCTTGAACCTTATTTAGCTTGGTTACTTTCTCCTTTAGCTTTCATTCGACTCAAATGGTTCAGATCTCAAAACCAAAAACACTATTTAAGTGATGTTATGTGATTGTGTTGTGAGTGAAGTGCCAAAACACATGCATGAACTCACACACACACACACTTATACAAGCAATATTCTTCAAATTGAATAAATCTTCTAAGTATGATATGCAATTTTCACACTACTGAAATTTGGTTTGATCTTGAAAACTTCCTATTTTCAGATATGTGTACTTAAGAACCTTTAAAAATAAAGATTCTTCGAATCTTAATTATTTACAACTTTTTCAAAATGAAAAACTCATATCTGAAATATGCAAACCTTTATTTCAGTTTTGTAAAACAAAATAGAGAGATGTTAGATAAATGAAATAACACAAGTAAAAATCAGATCCAACATGAAAAACATTTCTTAAACAAAAATCAGCCTAAAAATCTATGTGACTGTATCACTTTTGAATTAGATCTCAAGTTTCAAAATCACAAACTAGATCGTATTCTAGTGAGGCTATTGGTTAAGAGATTAAAACCAAAGAGAGTTTTGTAACTACGATCCTGAAACCCAGTAAACCTTAACTCTCTCTCATAAATTTTTTGAAATAATTTTGGCAAAGTTTGGTTTGGTTTTTGAATTTTTCTCTCGATATTTTTCTCTCTTCTCTCCCTCTCTCTTTTCTCTCAAACCCTGATCTCTCAAAAGATTGTAAATGTTTACACAAAGGGTTATTTTTATAATATAGTTGGAAGGATCTGGAACCCCTAGGCAAATAAAGGGATGAGATTTGTTTGACTGTTCGTATGATCAATCTAAAGGCTCACAATGCACCGCTTACAAACGCACGTTGATTGGTTCAAATGGATAGTACATGGATTAAACTTAAATGCATGCATACCTTTGATTAAAATCATCTAACGTTCCAGATTGAAAGTTATGTATGTGAGTGTTAGAAAGCACAAATTCAATCGTTCTGAAATCAACACGTGTATGGCCACAATGCACTCTCACACGCGTGTTTTAAAAGTTTCAAATAATACCAATTCCTACCCCAATATTCTCAAGCGGTTTTGGATTCTACCCAAGGCAGGTTTTAGGAAGGTTTTACATTTGCAAATTGAACCCAAACATTTAAAAACCCTAAATTTAATTTAGGAAATTTTTTTAACTTTTTTAAATGTTTTAAAAATTCCTAAAAATTCCAATTAAATGCAGAAAATTATTTTAATCCAATTTTAACACACACACCTCATAAATGCAATGAAATATGAATGAATGTAATCCTGGTGTGTTTGTGTTGTTGGTTGTCTACCTTGGGGACCATTGTTTTTCTTGATGATGTTGATGTCCTTGAAGATCTTGGTGAAGATGCAATAAAGTAATAGGGATGACTCAAATTTTCTCTTTTTTTCCAAACTAGATGAGCTCTTATACAATCTAGACCCAAGTTAATCAAAGATATAGTGTGCTTCAATCTCCCCCTTTGTAAATAAGAGACAAAATCTCCTGTGAGTCATCTAGGACTCGTAGGGATAACAACGAATAAAAAATCATATTCCTATACAAAATTCTATCTGCCACATATCCTGAAAATGAAAAAGTACATAACTCAACTATACACAGACCAATACCCTAAACATATCCAATGGAAGTAATGGTATTGAACCCCTGAAAAATATAACAATCTCAAGGCAAAAATCAAGGGTTTTAGTTGGACAAAGGGTGGATAATCACCAATAAGCATATTTGATAAAAACGAATTTGTCAACCTAGATTATACAATGGGTCACTACACGGATCTCCTACGTAAAACAGATATAGGAGGCGTCTTTTTTCATTTATCAAACGATTGTGCCCTATATCCTCGAAGACCAATTATTAACATGTAATTAACCAGAGGTTATAAAAGCGGTTGATAATATTTTATTCAGGCATTACCATACCAATGGATTTTATTAATGATTCAAATCGATTATTATCTAATGGTTTAGTAAAC
Source organism: Sambucus nigra (assembly GCA_949130495.1). Lineage (NCBI taxonomy): Eukaryota > Viridiplantae > Streptophyta > Magnoliopsida > Dipsacales > Adoxaceae > Sambucus > Sambucus nigra. The sequence goes on from OX422215.1 coordinate 335,777,903, forward strand.
AAATCATCTAACTGATATTCAGTAGGTAAATAGTTTATCTCCAATTCTTTTGATTCAACTAATTCTCGTATAAAATGGTGTCTCGTCTTAATATGTTTCGTACGGGAATATTGAACTTGATTCTCAGAGATATTTATCGCACTTTGATTATCGCAATATAGAGTTCATTTGTCTTCTTTAATGCCATAATCACTAAGCATTTGCTTAATCCACATTAACTGAGCACAACAGCTTCTAGCTGCGATATACTCTGATTCTGCTGTGAAAAACGAAGTGCAATTTTGATATTTACTACTCCATCCAACCAAGTTATTACGTATGTAATAAGAGGCACCTAATGTGCTTTTGCGGTCATCAGAACAACTAGTCCAATGTGCGTTGGTGTATCCTATATTTGTGCTAGATGTGTCGATTGTGTATGATATTCCTAAGTTGATTGTCCCTTTAACATATTTAATAATGCGTTTGACACACAAAAGCTGACTTTCCTTAGGATTACTTTGGTAATGAGCACAGACGCATACTGCATACATTATATCTAGACGCGAGGCTGTGAGGTATAACAGGCTTCCTATTATACTTCTATATAAGGTAGGGTCTATAGGTTTCCCATGTTCATCTTTTAAAAGTTTGATTGTAGTACTCATGGGAGCCCTAACGATTTTGGCATTTTCTAATCCAAACTTTTTAACTAACTCTATAGCCTATTTTGATTGCGAAGTGAGTAACCCATCTGACTTTTGATTGATCTAAAGTCCTAAGAAGTACTGAAGCTCCCCCATTAACGACATTTGGAACTCACCATGCAAAATATTATAAAACTGTTTAACCTCAGTAGAGGAGGTAGATCCAAGAATATTGTCATCTGCGTAAACCTGGGCAATTAAGATATTATTATCAAAATGTTTAACAATTAAAGTCTAGTCATTACCACCTCGTCTAAAACCTTTGTTGATAAGCAAGGTCGGCAAGCGTTCATACCAGGCTCGAGGGGCTTGTTTTAAACCATATAAAGCCTTTTTTAATCGATAGATATGATTCGGGTAATGTGGGTCAATAAACCCTTTTAGATGATCAACATAGGTTTTCTCTTTCAAAATTTCAATAAGAAATGTGGATTTTACATCCATTTGATAAAGTAAGAATCGCAAATGACATGTTATAGCTAAGAGTAGTCGAGCAGATTCGAGGAGAGTAACAGGGGTGAAAGTTTCCTCAAAATCTATCCCTTCAATTTGAGCGTATCCTTGTGCCACTAATCTGGCTTTGTTTCTAACTATCATCCCGGATTCAACGATTTATTTTAAAAAATCCATCTAGTTTCGATAACTCTTTTATTTTTTAGTCGAGGAACTAGATACCACACATCTTGACTCTTGAATTGAGCGACTTCCTCTTACATAGCATCAATCCAAAAAGAGTCATTGAGTGCTTCATTCACATTCTTTGGTTCAACTAAGGACACAAAGCATGCAAAATTAGAAATATTACATAATTGGGATCTTGTACGAATAGGCTCATTAGGATTACCGAGTATTTTATCTAAGGTATGATATTTAGACACCCAATTAGGAAATTCAGGGGTCTCAGTAGGTAAATAATTAACTATATCTGGAGAGTCAGGGGTAAGAATATTTTCAAACTCATCCACTATAGTTGGCTCTTGATTTCCACTCTCAATGTTAGTGTCACTCACTATCATATTTATTGACTCCATTATAGACTTGGTACGTAAGTTATAAATACTATAAGCCCGACTAGTTAAGGAGTAACCTAAAAATATTGCTTTGTCACCACGAGTTTCAAATTTAGACAGATGTTATCTGTCGTTGCAGACATAGCATGTACTCCCAAATGTTCGAAAATATTTTAAATTGGGCTTCTTAACATACCAAAGTTCATATGAAGTCGGTTTGGAATTTTTCCTAAGGTAAATCAAATTGATTATATGACATGATTTCTGAACTGCCTCAACCCAAAAGTACTTTGACAAGTTCTTGGAATGGATCATTACACTATCCATCTCTTAAATTGTGTGATTCTTACGTTCAGTTATACCGTTATATTGGTGGGTTTGGGAAGCACTGAATTCATGTTTGTAACCATTATAGTCACAATATTTTTTTACGCCCAAGTCTTTGAATTCACCTCCTCTATCGCTTCTAATTTGATTTACTTGGGTATCCTTTTCATTTTCAATACATAAAAGGATTTTCAAAAATTCATGAAATGTCTCGAATTTTTGTTTTAGGAAAGGTACCCAAGTGAATCGTGTGAAATCATCCACTATGACAAAAATGTAATTATTACCACAAAGGCTTACAGTTCGAGAGGGACCCATTAGGTCCATGTGGATAAGCTCTGGAGGTTTTGTTGTTAAGGTATCTTTAACCTTTTTATGAGCGATTTTAACTATTTTCCCTACCTGGCAGGGCCCACAAACAATGTTTGAGATGTGTTTAATTTTGGGAAGACCTCTAACTATATCTTGTGAGCTTAATTTGCTAAGATTATCATAATTCGTGTGCCCCAGCCTGTTATGCCAGATTTCATTGTCATCCATCCTGACAATATTACAGATCTCAGTACCAGTATTTATTATGTAACAGTTATCTGGTGTTCGGAGACCTGTAAGGATGCAATCTTCATTCTCATTAAAAAAATTTGCAGTTCGTTTTAGATAATGTGACTGTATGGTCAGAGTCGTAAAATTTTGATATACTTAACAAGTTAGCTTTTAGACTTTTCACTAAAAGTACATCCTTGAGAATAGGTAGTCCATGTTCTTTTAATGTCCCTTTACCTATGATCCGAGATGATACTCCATCCCCAAACAAAACTTTTCCTCCTAAGAAGTTTGTTCTGTTGGTTAGTTTAAAATCATCTTCGGTTATATGTTTGGAACAATAGAATCTAAATACCAACCAGAAGCAGTGTGTTCAGCCTTTAAAGTGCTAATCACAATATTACACCGCAACTGGGGTATTAAGTCATCTTATCTAACCCAAATTGCTCGTGTTAAAGGTTTGTGAGCATTTGGTTTAGACATGGATCTAGGTCTCTTAGATTTCTTTTTAGCTCTATATCTCTTCTTCCTATTCCTATAGTTAGAGTTCTTGTTGGGATGCTTATGCAGAACATAGTTATTTCCACTCTTTTTAGAATATTTAAAGTTTTTATAAACTTGTGAATAAAAGACAAGTTCGTACAGTCATTTTTGATAATATTCCTAAAAAACAGTGTCTGTAAATATCACCGTATGACCAATATAGATGGCTAGATGTTTTTTCACATTTTTTAGGTCTTTAAAGATAGGTTTGTCCATATGTTGGACTTTGGCTTTATGTCTAGATGGAACAGGTTGGAATGATGAATCTCCTTTCCTTATAGGGGACAGATGTATTTAGCCTTAGGTTCAACATTTGACTTGGGATTATTTTTCATCAAATATCTGGCCCTTTGTGTTTTTTATCAAAGTCATTTTTCAAAGCTTGAATATTTGGACATAGGTCAGTAGGTCTTTTTCCAGTAAACACAAATTGAATAATTTGAAAGGGTTTAGTTTGTGACTTGGAATTTTGTTCAAAACATGTGCCAGTTTTATCATCAAAATTGGTTTTACTTGAAGCTACATAGTCTTCAAAACACTTAGAGTTATTTTCAAATTTAGTGATTTTTTTGAAGACCGTTGAAACTTTTTCTTTAGATTGCTCCAATTTTAACAGTGTAGCTTTATATTTATTTTCCAATACTTCATTTGCTCCAGACAGATCTTTGATTTTATCAACACAAGACTTAGATCTAGTTTCATATGCCAGACATTGATTTGTATAATCTTCATCACCCTGTTCCACCATAAGGCTTAGGGCTTCTATCCTTTCAGTAAGTTCCTTGACAGTCTTTTCAAGTTTTGTGCTTTTCCTAAGAGTTTTGGTGTAGAGTGTGTGAATGTCTGGGAGGTCGTCATTTTCGAAATCACTATGTGTTGTGTGTGAATTGTCTCCTAGCGATTCATTTTGCGTACTCGCGCACACATTTAATTTGTCATTCAAATGTTCCCTTTGACTCACACACCCCATTGATGAACTACTAACAGTATCAACAACATTAACAGAATCTAGACATATAGCAGATAAACCAGTAGATAAGTCAACATCAAGTTCAGCATCATTTGCAGGCATATCATCAGCATATATAATTTTTGCGAAAAAGGATATGCAGGGGTAAAAGATATTGGATGATTTAGGCTCATCATCATCAGATTCGCTTGAATCATCCTAAGTCGTACAAAAGTTGGCCTTATTGTTGTTGTGTTTCAACTTAACCCTGCATTTACTGGCAATGTGACCTAATTTCCCACATCTAAAGCATTCGATTTTCTTAGGGTCTCTATCAGGTCTACCATTGCTGTTATCAGCGGTATTTTTATCGTGTCTTCTCTCGTGAGAATTGTTATTAGAATAACATGGATATGCACGCTTCCCTTGTTTAGTAGCAATTTTATTTCTAAACTTAAGGATTTTCTTAAATTGTGTAGACATAAGGGTAAGCTGATTGTTCAAATTATATAAGTCACAATCTTCATCAGAATCCAATTCAGTATTAGGAGCACCAAGGTGTGGTGAGGTCACCTTACACTGAAAAACAAAGTTAAAACTGGTGTGTTTCTTTTGGTTATTGGAAAGTTATTTCGTAAATTCTAATTCCATTTCCATAGTTCGAAGCTTGCTACTGAGGAGTTCCGGAGTTAGATTAGGATTGTCCATCTCCTCAATTGCATAGTGTTTATTATCAAATTTTGGTGGAAGTGATCTCAATATTTTATAAACTCTCTCTCTCTCATATCATATATAGTGCCATTAGCATGTAATTTGGTAATCACATCAGTTAACCTAATGTAAAATTCATCGAAAGTCTCAGTCTTAGCCATTAAAAGTCTGTTATACTATTGAGTCAACATTTGGGTCTTGACAGCCTTAACACGGGTGTCACCTTCATGGGAAGTGACTAACGCGTCCCAAGCTTTCTTCAAAGTTAAACATATGGATATTCTTCTAAACTCATGCTCATTAACAGACATAAATATGGCATTTTTTCCTTTATTGTTTCTAAGGGAGTCTATTTTTTCTTCTTTTGTAAACTCGTTGAGTAGTTTTTTATTCTAATAGTACTACCATCTGCAGTAGGCTTAGTTGGGTGGTTATAACCATTTTCAATGGCATCCCAGGCATCATCTCCCGAAGTCCCTTGGATGAAGGCTATTATCCTTACTTTATAGTAAGGAAAATTAGTCCCATCCAAGAGGGGAGGCCGGGACAGATTTCCGAGTCTTTCAAATTTCTCGTCCATAGAGGCTTATTTTTTTAAATAGTTTCAAAGAGCACGGGATCTTGGGAAGTTTTAGAAAACCAAGTACACTACTTTGATACCAATTGAAAATACTCTTAATAAATCGTTTAACAAAAGTTAAATCAATTAAGGGATGATATTTGTTTAACTGTTCGTATGATCAATCTAAAGGCTCACAATGCACCGCTTATAAATGCACGCTAATTGGTTCAAATGGATAGCACATGGATTAAACTTAAAAGCATGCAGACACTCGATTAAAATTATCTAACGTTCCAGATTCAAAGTTATGTATGCGAGTGTTAGAAAACACACATATAACCGTTCTGAAATCAACAAGTATATGGCCACGATGCACTCTCACGCGCGTGTTTTTAGAGTTTCAAATATTACCAATTGCTACCCCAATATTCTCATGCGATTTCAGATTCTACCCAAATCAATTTTTAGGAAGGTTTTATATTTGTAAATTGAACCCAAACATTTTAAAACCCTAAATTTAATTAGGAAAAAAATTAATTCTTTTTAAATGTTTAAAAAATTCCTAAACATCCCAATTAAATGTAGAAAATTATTTTAATCCAATTTTAACACACACACACCCCTAATAAATGCAATGAAATATGAATGAATGTAATCCTAGTGTGTTTGTGTTGTTGATTTTCTACCTTGGGGACCATTGTTCTTCTTGATGATGAAGACGTCCTTGAAGATCTTAAAGTTGTAATGAAGTAACAGGAATGACTCAATTTTTGTCTTCTTTTCCAAACTAGATGAACTCCTATATAATGTAGACTCAAGTGATTCAAACATATAGTGTGCTTCAATACCCTCTAATACGCCATCCATGAGCATTCACACATGGTATGCATGGCACACAAAACATACAAATATATATAACCCTCACTAATGGCGCACAGTAAATACATACACACATATGCCCAACACTATCGGCTCATACCTGGCATCGCCATCATAAAAAGGTAAACCACACTTTAAATTTACATCAAGGCCCTACATCATTAACCCTAATTTTTAGGGATCTGGAATTTAGGTGTAGTCTTGCACCTAACCTTAGATTAAATATACATAACAAAACTATAATCAATCTCATGTAAACCTAGCCTAATCTCCCGAGGATCCGCGTATAGATATCATCCACTTGAACTTATATAAAGATATCGAATATGCCAATCACCCCACTCTAGGGTTTTTGACTTAATCCAAGTCTCCCCAGAAGATACAAATCCAACTAAGATCTCATAACAACACTAACAACCTAGCACTACACCAAAATGGTCAAATTGTCACCTTTCAGCCGGCCACCCTTGTCAAGGTCATTGACCGTGACACAAATCTCGCGTTTTGTGCCACGGTCATTGACCTTGACACGACCGTGACAAATAATTGTCACGGCCCTTGGCCGTGACAAGACCATGACAAATTTACTTGTCACGGTCAATGACCTTGACACGACCGTGACAACGTTAGCAGCAAAAACCCTTTCCCCCTTCTTTTTTCCCTCCCACCGTTCCCTCCCTCTCTCTCTCTCGACGCTGCTCTCTCTCTCTCTCTCTCTTCCATTTATATATATGTTTGTGTGTATATATATGTGTGTGTGTATGTATATATGTGCGTGTGTGTGTGCGGGGGTAGAGGTGGGGCAGGGTGGGGGTAGGGGTGGGGCAGGGTTGGGGTAGGGTGGGGGCAGAGTGGGGGTAGGGGTGGGGTAGGAGGGGGTGGGGTATGTGTATATGTGTGTGTATATATGTGTGTGGTGGTGTGTGGTGGGGGAGGGGGAAGGGGGTAGTGGGGGTGGGGTGTGGTGGGGGGAGGGGGTGGTGGTGGAATTTTCTAACTAAAAATATGATAATATTTTGTTATAATTTGTTAAAACTAAGTAAACCTTAGTATGAAATTAATATTTTGTTATATTTTGTTATAATTTGTTATAATTTGTTAATTTTATTCATGAAATTAATTCAATTAGGTAAAACTCTGGATAATTTTTTAACAGAATTTGATAATAATATATAAAGTTTAGTAAATTCACAAAATGTTGCCAATTGTATGTTTTTAGGAATATCATTAGTTACTTTCGTGCCCAACTATGTAGAATCCATACACATGCATGTTGTTAGAAAGTCTTAAATTTAATTCTCACTTTAATTTGTAGAATCTTTGTACTTGGTTGGATTTATCCCTTTATGATAATGAAATTTATGCTCCAATTATAATTATCTCATGTCATAAATTAATAAAGTAATAAAAATATGAAAATACCCCAATTGATTTAGTAAGATTCGTTCTAGACTTCATTACAAATTATTCATGCCAAACCCGACTCTCTTATAAGATATGCATATTGTGATAAAATATAATGAGGATAAGAGACTTTTGAAATATAAAAGAATCTCAAAGAATAAATATAAAGATAAAGGATTAAAGAAGTAGATAATTGCAATGAATATACAGATAAGATGAGGGTAGGAGTGGGGTGGGGTGTGTGTGTGTGTGCGTAGGTGTGTGCGTGTGTGCGTGGCGGGGGGGGGGGGGGGGGGGCAAGGGGTGTGGTGGACGTGGGTGTGGGTGTGGGGGGTGTGGGGGGGCAATTTTAACAATTGTATAGCTTTAATTAAGCATGAAAAATAAAATATCATTTAGTCTATGTTGTTGAAAAAATTGATCAAATTGGTGAGCCCTTCATATTTTAAAAATGTTGTTTTTATTCCTATTTACCTTTTCTTTCTATACACCCTTAATTATATTTAAAGTTTAATAAAATAGGAGTTATATAAAGAAAAATGGGGTTTAAATAAAAACACTTTTTAAATTTTAGGTTCTGGTGTGTGTGTGGGGGGGGGGGGGGTGAGTGGTGGTGGTGGCGGTGTGTGTGTGTGTGTGTATGTGGTGAGTGGGGGTGGTGGTGTGTGTGTATGTGGTGACTGGGGGGGTGTGGAGGGAGGTGTGTGTGTGTGTGTGTGTGTGTGTATTTGAATTAACCCATGAATTTGTATTTTTGTATTTGAATTAACCCATGAATTTATTTTTGTATTTGAATTAACCCATGAGTTGTTATTTTTGTATTTGAATTAACCCATTATATGAAACATACTTGAAATTAAATATAGTGCGCATAGATACTAGCCTTCTAGTTCTTATGCGTACGCATACAATAGCCCTTAGACCCGTTCGAGAGTCATTACCCCTGTAATGAGATCTCTCGAATTGTCCCGTTTGGACAGTTTGAGACTGTATAATTTCTGTATAATATTCTTATTGGCTTAAAGTTGTTACTTTTGGAGGAAGTTCTGCAGTCGTCTCTTAATGTTCTCTGGGTACATACTAGATTGACAAGTGTGACTGTTATTTCAATTGACCAATTGAAATAACACTCACACCTGCCAATCTACGTCGTGTACTTGGAGAACTAAGGGGATATGCTATCGATTTTTTTTCAAATCGTAACAATGTGCATGAGCTGTTAAGTATATTACAGAAAAATGCAGTCTTTAATGGGATAGGACCACTTACCCTTTAATAGGATAATTAAATGATGGGATAATTAAATAAAACATACTATAAATCTAAGTTTTGTTTACCTTTAATAGGTGTTTAGTTGTGGTAGTTGTGATGGGATATCCGAAATACAAAGAGTGGATGGGTGAGACTAATAGAATGGGGGATGTGTTTCGCAGAGGTGCTAACGAATTTGTGAAATATGCAAAGAGATGTCGTAATGATGAAGAGTTTCCGTGTCCGTGTGCTAGGTGTAAGAATGGTAAGGTGTTTGAGTGGAAAACAGTTGAACTACATTTGTTAAGATCGGGTATGCAAGATAGTTATCAATTTTGGAGTTTTCACGGTGAATTGAACGTTCCTTTTGTCCCCGACCAACCTTCACAACAACCTTCAACAAGTAGAATAGATGTAGAAGGGGACGACGTAGATCATAATATGTTAGAGGATTTAGTTGATGATGCGTACGGAGTTTATGAAGCTGAGGAGAATGAGGTTACTGATGATGTAGAAGATTCAAGTGCTCGTGAAGATAACACGATAAAACTTGACGATGACTACCAAAGTTTAAAATTTAAGGTGACCCAACCATTATACTCTGGCTGTGAGAAAGATCAAACAACTTTACATGCCATGGTTGGTTTGCACAGTTTGAAGACGCAGTACGATTTGTCTGGCAATAGCGTGACGGGAATTCTGAAATGGGTGAAGGGCTTATTACCCAAGGTGAATACACTTCCAAATAGCTATCCTGTTATGAAGAACAGTTTGAAAGGGTTGGGAATGAAGTATAAATCGATTCATGCTTGTGTGTATGACTGAATACTATACCGAAAGGAGTATGAAAATCTCGATCGTTGTCCGGTATGCGATGAACCTAGATATGTCCAATCTACTAGTAAGGAAGGCACAAGCTCAAAAGTGCCTCAAAAAGTATTGAAATATTTTCCCGTTGGCACTAAATTAAAGCGATTTTTCACAGTACCATGGATTGCAGAGGCAATGACTTGGCATGCTAGGGAAGAAGTAGGGGGTAATATCATGCGTCATCCTATTGATTCTACTGCCTGGCGGAGGATGAATTTTGAGTATCCCGATTTTGCTCGAGAACAACGCAACATTCGTTTGGCTATATCAACAGATGGTTTCAATCCATTTGGAAATCTAAGCACCAATCAGAGTATATGGCCAGTGATCCTAGAAAAGAAGAGGGTGTGCAATCATTTGACTCTTTTAGAAAAGAAGAGTTTACGCTGAAAGCTATGTTGATGTGGGTATTTCATGATTTTCCAGCTTATGTGACATTATCCGGATGTGTAGTACATGGTTATTTGGGGTGTCCTATTTGTGGAGAGGAGACTAAATCTCTTCGTCTATCCTCTAGCTTAAAAAATGTATACCATTGCCACAGGAGGTTTTTACACCCAACTCATAGTTTCAAATTTGAGAAAGGTTCCATTTTTTTATTGGGCGGAGTTGAACATAGGCTACCGCCAAGACAACTTTCGAGTTCAAAAATTGAAAGTAAATCTTCTGAATGTGGCCCAAATATGCCAGGTAAGAATCCCAAATTTAAGAACGTCAGGCATAAGAAGACCCCAACTGGGAATGAAACTGAGATAAGAAAGGCATGGTCTCGGAGGTCAATTTTATTTGACTTGCCTTATTGGAAGAAAAACCCGGTGCACCATGTATTGGATGTGATGCATGCAGAGAAGAACTTCGTTGAACATATTGTGGGTACTTGCCTTGGGGGGAGTCATTTGAAGGATGGAGAAAATGCACGAAAAGACCTTAAAACGTTAAAACTTATGCCACAACTATGGTTGAAAGAAGATAGTAGGGGAAGGATAATAATTCCCCCTGGTGCGTTTACTTTGACGAGTGGGGAAATGAAGGTGCTTCTAGACACAATATATAATTTGAAGGGCCCGTCTACTTTTTCGTCCAACTTGCAAAGGATTGTGAATTATGCTACTCGTGATTTACATAAGTGTAAGTCCCACGATTGGCATGTGATCATGCAATTGGTTCCTCTATTGTTTAAGCACTGTTTCTCCAAGCACAAGAATTTGCGTAGGGCTATTATGCAAATTAGTATTACCTTCTCCCTCTTGTGTGAGAAGGTAGTGAATCGAGAACACATAGTGGCCGCAAAATTGGCTGTGAACGAAGCGATTTGTGTATTGGAGAAGTACTTTCTCCCAGCATTCTTTGACATAAGTGTTCACTTATTGGTACACCTATGTGACGAGGCACTTCTTTGTGGTCCAGTTAGATATCGGCGGATGTATCCGTTTGAAAGATTGATGAAAGTTTTTAAAGATTATGTCAAGAATACGCGATATATTGCAGGATCAATTGCAGAGGAATACATCACCGTGGAGTCATCAATATATACTCGGGAATATATGCCTGACTCGACCAGCGTTGATGACACTGATGAATTCCTCGATGATGGTGGTAATGTGATGGGAAAACGAGTGAAATTAACGAGTTTGTAACATGAACAAGTAGATCGTTATCTATTTGACACACATGAAGATGTCGAAGAATGGAAAAAGTAAGTTTCGAATATTATAATGTTTAACATTATTTTAGATTATTTTATACATGATTAATTTTGTAATATGCAGTAAATATGAAGCCTGTGAGAATAATAAAAGACGAAAAACAATGGTACAATCAGACAGCGAATTTAGGCTATGGTTAACACAAGAGGTAATTATAATGAAAATAGTCGTTATATAACGTTACATTACACTCAAATTTTACCACTAATATAATTAATTTATCTATATTCTCAGCTCCTAAAGATGGGTGATGCGACATCAAGGCTTGCTCGTCTAGCCACTGGACCCTGTTCGTGGCACAAGAGTACAAAAAGTATCGATTGAACGGTTACATTTTCGGCGCTAAAGTGTACGAGGAAAGTACAAATGTACAGAACTCGGGAATTTCATACAAGGCTGTTACTTTCTTTCGAGCGAGCGCAAAAGATAAAAACCTCGTTGAAGCTGAAATGACTTACTATGGTGTAATCCAAAATATATTTGAATTGGATTATATAAGCTTCAAAGAGGTTGTATTTTACTGTGAATGGGTAAGAGTTGAGGATAAAAATGCTTGTAAAGTTGATCATGTCACCAATTTGATCATGGTTGACTTGTCCAAGTTGAAGAGCAACGACCACGTGAGCGATGAGCCGTTTGTTTGTGCATTTCAAAAGGTTAAGCAAGTGTTTTACTCGGAGTATATCAACAACGAGCCGTGGTCAATTGTCCAACACGCGCCAAGGCGTCTAAATAGTAGTGTGGATGACTTGGCTGCTCCTACCGAATATCAATCCATTTTTTATGATAACCCGAATTTGAAACAATTTTTCAATTTGTAATAAATATTTCAATTTGTACCGAAACATCCATTTTTAATGCTTTTAATTGATCTGCACTTTATCATTTTCACTCTTGTGTAGTGTGCGTGTGTGGAGAGGAGATTAATACATAAATATTCCAACTACATCTAAGTTTTGTTTATACTAATCCGTGAATATACGCTTCTTACCTTTAATAGGTGATTAGTACATAGTTATTTGGGGTGTCCTATTTATGGAGAGGAAACTGAATCTCTTCGTCTATCCGAACACTAAGAAATGCCATAATCCTATGGAGCGATGCTCTGCAACTTCCTCCCAACCGTTATGTAGCCAAACATCACCAGTTGAAGTTGTCAATTCCACTTTTCATACCCCACCACTTGGAACTACTAGCAAAACATGGGAGATAATTGAAAGGTGGAATTGACAACTTCAACTGCTGATTTTTGGCTACACAACGGTTGGAAGGAATTTGCAACGCATAACTCCATAGGATTATGGTATTTCTTAGTGTTTAGATATGAAGAGAATTATATTTGACACGATTGCCCGGGGTACATTAGTTGGAAGGAGGTGCCATATGAGCTCAAGTTAGCTGTTTGAGTGACACTACAGGTAATGTATTTATATTTATATGTCAATTTCGATTTCGATTTCAATTACGATTTATATTTAACTATATTTGAGGGGCGGATACTAATTTTACTTTATTTCAATTCAGGGGACAGGGAGTGGCCCTAAGGGTAGGCCACATATGCTCTATACTTATGTGGCTATTCGGACGAGAAGGGAAGGATAAGGAGGTGTCCCCGAGCGTCGCGGTACAAAATCTCTTTTCCATGCAAATAGTTTGTAGATTTGAGATAATCGATGGTGGTGTTGTTTCTTCTTAAATAGTTTCTATTTTGAATATATATTTGCATTATCTTTAGTTTGTTTGGATATATGATGTTTGGAACAGGTACAACGTTGCTATAACAGGTACAAATATACTGCTGGACAGTGGCAGTGTCCATACTGCCCAGCAGATTTTTTTTAAATTCTGCCCAGAATTATCACGGTCATTGACCGTGATAATTTTTTTTAAAAGGGTCATGGATTTGTCACGGTTATAACCCGTGACAAACGTGTCACGGTCATTGATCGCGACACGACCATGACACAAAACGCGAGTTTTGTGTCAAGGTCAATGACCGTGACAAAAAAAGTTGTCTCGTCTCGAAATGTCACGGTCATTGACCTTGACAAGTTGGATTTGTCAAGGTCAATGACCTTGACAATTAGGCAGATTTGGTGTAGTGTAGCTAAATAACTCAATTCTCAAAGCTTCCAAATATCCCGTTCAACAACCTATCCAACTTTCTGATTTGCACACTAATACATCATAGTCAATTTACCACTATAAACCAACCGGTGTCAAAATACTCAACTAATTTAAACCCCAAATTTCCAAACCTCACGACATTAGAATTTACTTTATTCTACAAGTATAATAAATCTAAAGGTCAATTCGACCTAAACATATGCCACAAAATCCAACCAATCAATCACAACATAAATCTCAAACCAAAATCACTAACTTAGAGTTTCATCCTTGCCCACTCTTGGTAAAATATTCATAAGAAATTATAAAAAAAATCCAAAAATACGAAACGAGTGCCCATACATTCGTAATTCAATTTTCTACAATCCTGGTGGTTTATCGATCGAGCTTGATGGTCTATCGATCAATGCTACCTTTATAAAAGATCTTTTACCTACGAGCTTTGACTTACAAAAACCTCCATTAAAGCCTATCCAAGCTCCCAAATTGGATCCAAACCTAACCTCCATCATCTATAATTATCCCAATAAGAATCCAAACCTATTTCTAACAAATATATACAATCTTAACATTATTTAAAGGGGTAAATCTCATATTTGAATAAAAAGCCCTAGTTTTATGAAATCTCATCAATTAGTTTAGGTTTCACATCGAATTAGCTAATTAACATGGAGATTTTATAAGACTAACGATACATAATTAAGATCCAACAATTATATAACAACCTAACTGGGATTCATGATGAAATAAATTAATTTCAGATTATGCCATTAATATGTTTTTTTGCATAATTAAGTTAATTGTAAATTAACTAATTTAATCCCAAATCAGAAGCATAATTAGATTAAGTTTTAATTTTAATGAATATATATAATCTAACACAAAAACAACTATTATAAAATTATAAATAAACTCGCCTCATTTAGTTTTTGTACCAAACCATGCCAAGATCCTCCTAATTCCTCCTCTTTTACTGTAGTTCCTTCTCTCTCGTCTTAAGAGGCCTCCCAAATTGAAATATGTGATTTATGAGATCCCTAATGACTCATTAAAATCCTTTAATACTGAAATTGTACTTGGTCACTAAGTGTGCCTCATTTAAAAGAGCTCAAAATCACCTTCAATTGACTAAAACATTACCCAAGCCTTATATTAACCATTAGGACAAAAATCCATCATTTTAAGATAAAAACCAATACTTTAAGCGTCCCAAAAGTCAAATACAAAATAAGACAAATCAACTAAATAATAAATTAATATCTTAACAGTCAACCAGTATAAGTCAAATATCAATTATTTAATTAATGAATTTTTGTATATTAAATTTGATTTCAATTACAAATCAAATAACACATAAACATGTGAATTGTGACATCTCCTATCACAACAAATACACATAATTATTTTTTCCAACAAATTTTCACAATTAAATAATGCATTTAAAAAAATGTGGGGTATCACATATAGCTTCACCAACAACTTGATTGATAAAATCTTCATTAATGCTTTTATGTCCCTTTAACCAAACATCAACTTTATGAATTACTTGATGTGGATTTTCACTTTTCTACAAAATAAACACAAATCAAATAGATTATCAATACATAACACTATAAAAAAGATATAATAAAAATTATCAAACTCAATATAAGACGTACAATTTTCTCCTTAAATCTTGGATAGCCTCAACGACAAGTTGTGTGTGGATAAATTTATTTTGCCCTTGCTTCTTTGTGTTTGTCACTTATAAGCTACAAAAAGTATGAAAGAATATTGTGTAGCACCCCGCCTAATTAAATACCGGGTGGTCAGTCCCACACCAAATTAAAACAGAATATACAGTTGGCTTATTCTTAGCATCACTGTCGAAAATATTTACAAATCACCCAATACCCAATTAAGCTGGTGTTAAAAACTTTCCAAATTTTAATTCAACAAAATTCATTTTTAGTTTATGAATAACACTACACATTTTATTCTACCACAATAATAACTGAGCAGATAACTCAAAAGAATTTAAATGCAATTGGAATAGACATTCCAAAATAATTTATAAATACAGTAAACCCAACAATAATAAATGTATTAAAATGACACGAATATAAGAATATTTTGACTCAGATAGAAAGGAGATAATTGAATTCCTCTGGGCGACATGCCCTAAATAAAAGAACACTACATAATATGAATCAAATGAATATAGGCGTCTAAGCAATACTCCATAGCTCGTCATAATCCTCTAAGGTTGGCGTCCCTGCTGCTAGACACCTGATACAGAAGGTACAATAGAAAAGAGAATATGCAAGGAAATGGGTCAGAGCCCAATGTAAAAATAGTTTTGAAAACAGCAAGTGAAATATTGCAATATTTATCACTTATAATATTCATGTTAGGTTATCGGACTCTCTCTTTAGATTCTCACCTCTCATCTATAGTGCACACCTAACGTACCACTAAAATGGCTCATGAATTCTAACCCAATTCTCCTCTCATCAATTCTAATTCGCGAGACCGTATGTCTATTATTTAATTAAGATAACATCTTCTTAATAATATAAGTCAATATGCATAACTCAATAATACTATGAAATTCCAAGCACTTACTATGATTAGAAACCATTAATCAATATTTATCTACTTACGCATACAGTAGAAGAATCCCAGGTATAGGTATATATATAAAACACATATACAATATATATACTAATCGGCACCTCACATAAAATCTATGGTGCTGCTATCAAGTCCCCGTATCACTCGTACTAAGGGAAATACTAGTTCGGAATCACTCTCGAACTGTATTAATGCAAAACACATACAAATGTAGGCGAAGCATAGTTCCAAGTCACTAAGAGATCAGCACATACCCTCACGTCTCTTAGGACCGTCTGACTATCATACAGATAGCCTGTACCAAGGAATCCTACGTTCTAGGGTACGAGTCAATATTCCCCATAAAGGTCCAATCAAGATAAGACTGTTCCGGCGCGGAAACCTCCGTTATAGCAAGTAGCGCGGGTATGATTATACACATAAATTATCAATCATATAAATAGGCATTAACATCTACTTATATAATACTATGAATGTATCCTATCCCCACGTACCCGTTGTATTTATCAATACACTCGTACTTAACCTCATATAAATATTATGTAGTTGACACTCACAAAATAAACATCTCACTTTAATATAAGTTTCTCACATTAACCCAAGTCTTTCTTTCAAAACTATTCCAACCGAATTTATCCAACCTAATAATGAAGATATTTCTCACATTACATTTTCTCTTCAATTATCTATAATTTTCCAGCCTTGACCCAAGTATTCTATAATTTGGTTATTTTCCCAAAATTTATCAAAAGCTTATTTCGAACATAATTTATATAATTCATTTCCCCCATAATCTTTTCCCAATTAAATCCCATTCAAAAATACATTTCTCGAGCCTCAAGTATAACCTAATGTTATTTCCTAAGTTCCATCATAATCAAATAATCATCAATAACGATTTCTAACAATATGGGATTTAATCAAACAATAAAAAGAAATATTTCAGTTTCCAGTGGTAGTCGATCGATCGACTGTTTCTGGTCGATCGATCGACATTCTTGGATCGATCGATCGATCAACCAGTTCACATCCCAGATTCTGCATTTTGTTCCTCCGGGTTTGATACTTTAAAATCATCAAAACCCATTTAAATCAATCCCAAACTTCCTTTAATTCATCTAGAATGATATAACAAGGTATATGATCAACTACTAATAATCAAACAACCTAAAAATTATCAATTGGTTTAGATTCAATCCCTTTATTCCCAGAATTTTCATAACTTTCTATTTTCCATAAAAACATGTAAACTCAGAATATCCCTATCATTTGAAGCCAATTTCGTGGGTTATGTTTTTTATACAAAAATGATGTTATTCCATTTAATCCGCATTTCAAATTCTCAATAAAAACTCTTATAATTTACTATTAAAAATGCAGATTCTTAATTCTTTATAATCCTATATAGCATGTATATTATAAACCTCCAAATAGAACAACATATTCACTTGCCTTGGTAATGAAGGTCTGAACCTTTGGTGACGATTACGTAGGACTATGTTCCTTATCTCCGGTGACTTTCCAGTGGTGGTGCTGGTGGTAGAGGTGGTTAGTACTCCTTGGTTTGCCCAAGAGTTTCTCCTCCTTTCCAACAATCTTCTCTTCTCCCAAGCACCCTTTCACTCTCTCTCAAAAGGTGACCTCTTAATTTTGTGTAGAAGAGAAAATGAACCTATATACAACTAATCTCCAAATCTTTATAATAAGACAAAAATCCGAAATCACTATTCATCCCCTGTAAAAATGACCATAATGCCTTTTCGGGTGTCTTTTCATTTCCAAATGACCCGAGACCCAAAACCAACATCCAAATAGACTTTTCTGACTATTTTTCACCCTTCCGGATGCAACGACGCACTCGAATTGACTATAAGGTTGATGTAAAAAAAAGTTTCCTATTTAATCTAACAAATTAGTCCCAACACATCCCATACCGCGTCCCGACTAAAAATTCGAATTACTGAATTAATAACTCACAACAATATCAATAACATCACATTCAATTTAATATCAAAAAATTCGAATTTAAACCCAATGAATTAATTTATAATAAAATCCAATTAATCCAT
Organism: Sambucus nigra; assembly: GCA_949130495.1. NCBI lineage: Eukaryota > Viridiplantae > Streptophyta > Magnoliopsida > Dipsacales > Adoxaceae > Sambucus > Sambucus nigra. The sequence continues at coordinate 335,796,153 of OX422215.1, forward strand.
TAATTTAAAATATAACACATATTAAAAGTCATTAAAATTACGGGGTATTACATATTGATAATTAACAATTAAGCTCTACAAGTTAAAAAAAAAATCAAACATTCAACTTAATTGCACTTACGTTGAATTTAGGGGATAAACTATTTTGACAAATTCATCCCATTCATTAGACGTCACTTCAGGTGGCTTCATTAGGGCAAGATAACGAGTCATATTTCGCCCTTGAGCTATCTTTAGTAATATTTTTGTTAGGCTTGACTTAAAACCCTTCCACGTCTTTTATGTCTAACCTAAAATAATGTCCTTTCAACACTCATAAAGATTATAATTTTGTTGTATTTAATAAAAAAATGTACAAAAGTATAAGTCTACGATTAGTCAAGTGTGGAAAAAACGGATAATAAAAATTTAATGTTTAAGAGATGATAAATATCTAAAATAACCCACCCCATAAAAAAACACAACCATCCCAAATTAAGTAATCAACAATCCTCCAAAATTATAACACTCCTCTCCCCCTTCAAACAAAGGTACAAACAACCTTGCCCCCACACACACTCACCCACCCAAGAAAAAAAAAGGTTAACATAACACCTTCAATAAACAACCACAACAATACTAAATTATCAAAATAGCACCCCAAAAGACCACAACACTCTTGAAAAAGTTACAAAATCGCCACCCTAATAAATAAATAAATGAGTACCAAATAGCCCTAAAAAAGTTACCAATAAGCACCCATTACTCCAAAATTACCATAACCATGCTTAAAATAATTACAACAACCAACACTAAAAACTAGCAGGAAAAACTCCATAAGCTATCAAAATAACTCGATATTAACTAAACAATGCTCCCCCACACCAAACCCCCCAAAAAACATCGGAATGCATTCTTGAACTTGCACTAACAAAAAAAATAAAAAACTTAATTGAATTATAAACTCCCATATTCAATTTTTATTTCATTAGTCACTTTGTCCCAACCAAGGTACGTTATTGGTACGTACTCTCGTGCCACAATCTTAAGCATATAACTTAATTGAATTGATTAGTCACCAATACACTACGTAAACTCGTTGAACTTTATTTCTTTACGATCTCTAAATGCAGTTGCTATTACATTCAATTTTGATGGTCCCCTTTTCTTCCTTTTCCCATTATCTAAAAAAGTGGAGTCTAATATCTCTTTCACTGATGGTGAGTTAGATCCTTCACTTAATACAGTTGCACACTCCTTATTCTTATCCTTACCAGAACTAGAAACCTGCCCCAGTCTTGGTCTCTTACACATCATCCTGAAATACATATGAAATATATTATATAAATAATAAAGATTTTACTTATATATATATATATATATATATATATATATTGGAAACTTTAAAATTAAATGAGATAAATGACATATTAACTCACCTCTTGAGTATTACGTATGGGAATATGTGTTATTTTCTTCAGAAGCTTTGCAAATCTTTCTATTCAGTCTCCAAATAAAGAAAAAGATTAAATACGCACTTACAAGAATGATATCATTAACAATAAAAAAACTAATGAAATATAAATCATTTATACATTAGCATTCAACATTATACAACTAATATGAAAAATATGAAATCATGCACACAAATATTTGAGTAAAGTTTACATTTAACACTCAAGTCCAATGTCAAATTACTATAATCACCAATAGTCACAAAATGACGCCCTCACAATCTATCCTCACACGCGGATCATCTTTATATCTATCATTTTTGTCAAGTTTAGATACATCACGTTTACAATGTGATGTATTAACACTCTCATCATGTCCCCAGCTCGTAAAAACCACGTGACGGCTCCTTTGAAACCACATACCAATTTGATGTTGTAATTTATCTATAATAAAATACTTGTTTCGATTCTGATGGTAGAATAAAATGATCTCTTTTTAATTGATTTTTTAATTAGTGGAGTTAACCAAAGTGAATCCATATTTAATTCTAACTCCACTAGCAATGTTTGCCTAATCACATAGGAAGATAGGTAGTCAAAATGTGTAAAATCCCAATAACATTATATCTCTTATCTCCCATATCAAGAAACATTTGCAATAATATGTTTGGTATCCCTTGCACTGGATTTACATATAGTCTCGGCCTCATAAAAAACACCACAATATTGCATGGACTTTTCAACTACTGAGGTGTGAAACCATTTTCCATTTATAATGTAGCCGAAATATGACATTGAAAAATGATGTGTTTCAAAGGCTAACTACTTTAAGGTTGTAGACACGTCACTTGTATTGGCCTCCACCTTAATCGGTTTAAAAGATTATAATTAAATTATATGAATATTTATTAAGATAACATTAAACCCTTAAAATGCGCAATGTAGAAATTAGTCCACCTTATTATTTGGAAAGCACGGAGAGAATGTTTCAATACGTCTCTTACGTAACAAGGTCTCGTCATGAGATAAACTCTGATTAGAATGCTTTAGCTCGTCCAAATGCATTTTAATATTAATGAAAGAAATTTATAGTAATAATATAAGTAATATAAGAAATTTATATAATGATAATACTATGAAACTCACTCAATATATGACTAAACTTTGGGATTGTAAATAACACATAAATATAGGCTATTTTTATCACGTCACCAGATAATGTTATTGTCTTCCCTTTAGAAATAAAGTGTCTTCTTATTATTCTTTTTCATTTTCAAACTCTTCATTTCGAGATAGATGAACAATATGTTTTTTATTTTTTAGGTACATGTTATAAAACCTTACAATCTCACATGTCAAATAACATTCTGCTATGCATCCTTCACGTCGTACATGGTTCCTAACATAACCCTTTAGTACCTTCATAAAATTATTTGCAACACATAAATATAAGTATATGTATAGCTTCAATTTATTAATGAAAGCAAATATATTCCACACTACCTTTCAAATGGGTACATCCATCAAAATTGTACTGGTCCACATATTCGAGCTTCTCGAGATAAGTGAATTAATAAGTGAACCATAATTTCAAAAAAAAGGAGGATGGATGTACCATTGTAACATACACAATACCTCCATGATTTCTTCCTCTAATTTTTCCATTATACCTTTATCAATCACCCTTTGACATAATTGAAAAAATAAATATAAGCAAAAGATCACTGGCCTTAGCCCCATTGGTAATAGACCTCGTAGAGCCACTGACAACTATTATTGCATTAGAACATGATAATCACGAGTAGAGCTGTCAACGGGTCGTGTTAACGGGTTAACGGGTGAAAACACCCTTAACCCGTACACGACCCGTTAAGACTAACGGGTCAAATGATAATACCCAAACACGACCCGTTAATATTAACGGGTACACGACCCGAACCGTTAACACCCGTTAATATTAACGGGTCTAAACGGGTAACGGGTTGGGTGACCCGTTAATACCCGTTAGTACCCATTAATACCCGTTAGTACCCGTTAATACCCGTTAGTACCCATTAGTACCCGTGTAATATTGGTTCGGGTCACACGACCCAATAAAACCCGTTACCACTAACGGGTGATAATGGGTATAAACGGGTTTAATCGTGTAAGAGTACAAACCCAAACACGACCCGTTATGATAACGGATCTACCGTGTTGACCCGTTAATGACCCAAACCCGATAAGACTAAACCCATTAACTTATAATTTCGTGTCGTATCGTGTCGTGTTATCGTGTCGTGCCTCATTTTTCCAGGTCTAATCACGAGACTTAGAGCCTAGTGAATTTCATTAATCCACTTTAACACAATTACTAATAATGAAGTTGTAACCATTAGGCCACTTCAAATTAAATAACCTTTTATACGTAAATTTTTCTATTTCTTTGATAGCATGTAAGGTTCCGGGGTTAGGTAAACTTGATTCTCGTTAATTGAGAATGAAATTCCTTTTTAATTCCCAATTATTGCAGGTGTTCACGAGACTACAGTCTATCCTTTGATTTTCCCTTCAAATTTAAAAGTGTTGCTATGAGGATCTCACATATATTCTTCTCAGTATGCATTATATTCAAATTGTGATGTAAATCTAGTGCCTATATATATATATATATATATATATATATATATATATATATATATATAGATAGATAGAGAGAGAGAGAGAAAGAGAGAGAAGAAAAGGACTAATATGCTTAAAATTTAACCCAGTGAACTTGAAAAAAATTAAAATTTTGAAGTTAGTGGCTTAAATAGTTATAAGTTGAGATATACTTACATGCCAATAGGATAAATAAAAAAATTGACTTCTTTTTCCAAAAGTTTTCTTCTTCTTGCACTTCTTATTACCTTTAGCGAAGTCATTTTTAACACCATTAAAAACATCCAAAATGCCATCAACATTTAATAATTTTGGCGTTCACCTCCTCTCTTCAATTCCATCAAACCAACTTTTTTTCTTTCATGTACATTGATGATTCATTGGAGGAAAAATTCTATGGCCCATATACACCGTTTTATGAATTTTGGATAACCTTTGTGAGGATGTGTCAGGACACGCTAATTCCTCCTTTATGGTACATCTAACTAAATTACCATATGCTGGAAAGTCATTAATCATGCACATCAAAATAGCTTTCAAATTGAAAGTGTAATGATTAGATGCATTATACATCTCCACCATGTTATTTCAAAGTTCTGGTAACTCATTTATAAGCGGATATAAATATATGTTTATGTCGTTACCTGGTTGCTTTGGCCTTAATATTAGCAAATTCAACTCCAATTTTTCTTAGTACATGCATAACCATAGGGGGAGATTGTACATGGTCCGTGCTATAGGCCAATAACTGTAGCTTGAGCTAAGATTACTCAAAGGATTAAGCCCACCAGCTACAAGCCTAAGTCTAAGATTTCTTGGATCAGATGCAAAATGAGGCTATTTTTTTTATCTAATGTATCCTAAGATATTGAATCAACTAGAGGTCTCCTCTTGCCATCTTGACTTCGGTAATTTGAGTGCCACTTCAAGTTCCCAGCTTTGTCTGGTGACAATACATCCCGTGAAATCTTGGGATTATTGGGAAATACCTTAATATTTTTACAGGTACTTCTTTCTTAATATTTTTAATGCGTTCATCAAACTTACATCATTATGTCCCACATTTACAGCATGCATCCAAATGCTCATACTCTTTTTTGAATAAACAACAATCATTAATACATGCGTCTATCTTTTCATATCCCATATAAAATTCCTTTAAATTTTTTTTATTGCATACAAAGAAGTGGGAAGAGTGTTATCCTCTGGAAACATATCTTGAATGATCTCAAGAAGTTCATTAAATCCTTTATCAAAATTTTCATATGTGGATTTATGTTTATACAAAGATGTAATTGTTGACATCTTTGTATAATTTGTACATTGTGGTCTAAGCATCTTTCAACTTTTATTTAAAACTTTTTCTCCCCCTCTGATATCTATCTTATGGAATTCCAGCATCTTGAAAACAAACATTTGTATACATACTATGTACATCAAACATATCGATGTCATTAGATGTACTTGAATGCTCTCTATGAAGGACCCATTTTGTTATATAACGGATCAAATCTCGCAATGATCAAGTGGTCAAAAAGTGTATTTTCCTCTTGCTAACAATGTTTTTTTTATAATTTTTGTAAGGACATATAATCATATTAGGATTTCTTGCATTTTTTGGTAAACTAGATAAATACTTGTGCTACAATTTGGTACTCGTCGGTATATCTACAGAAAATAAGAAACATGTGGTCGTCAACTTAACTGTGTTGACAATGTGTTATAATATTTAAATATAATGTACTCAGAAAAACATAGAATTTTTTTATATCTATGTAAAAGGTCATACCCAGTGCACAAGGATCCCGCTTAACTGTTGGGTCTGGGAGAGACAGATGTTGGCAAGTCTTACCTCCATACATATATGGAGAGGTTGCTCTCATGTCTCGAACATGAGACTAACCAAATCTTGGGCGAGGGCACCAATGTACGACCTCTACCTACCCCAATGTACGACCTCTACTCACCCCAAACCGAAAGATGAAATAATTTTATATATGTGTTATTTTCACAAATTCTTGTGAAAATGTAAAATTTTCTTGTGAACACAGTAACTTTTATGCACCAGAAAATGAAATAGTTTTATATTTGTGACATTTTTACAAACAATAACATTTACTGCGTTGAAATAGTTTTATATTTGTGATATTTTCACAAACAATAACATTTACTGTGTTGATATTACTATAAAATTTACTATGTTGGTCAATTAATGTATAAACCCATATATATATATATATATATATATATATATATATATATAGAGAGAGAGAGAGAGAGAGAGAGAGAGAGAGAGAGAGTTAAGCTCTCTAACATACCTCATTAAACGTACCTATGAACATACCTATTTTTTTTAAATAAGAAAAAAAATAATTTTGAGTTGATATTTTTTATATGGGTTCATTATATTTCAATGTGCCACTGTAAAAATATTCAGAGCAAAATAATGTGTTTTGATACTTTTAAAAAATAGGTAAAAAACTGACAGTTTTTAAAACTGTCAGTTTTTTTTACTTATTTTTTTAAAGTAATAAAAAATATTATTTTCAGTTGATTTTTTTTACAGGGGCACATTGAAATATCATGAATTCATGTAAAAAATATCATCTCAAAATTATTTTTGTTACTATTTAAAAAAAGGGTATGTTGCTAGGTATATTGTTAGGAGGTATGTTGAAGAACCTCTCTCTCTCTCTCTCTCTCTCTCTCTCTCTCTCTCTATATATATATATATATATATATATATATATATATATATATATATATATATATATATATATATATATATATATATATATATATATATATATATTGTAAAAAAACACCTATTTTTAGTTTAACCCATTTAGTCGCTCAAACACTCATTTATCCAACATTCCCTCATTTTTGAAGTTTTGCGCCAGCAGCGCCCCATGCCACCCTTACTCACCCCAAACGGGAGCTCTGGTGGATTAAAACCACTTTTTTTCAATATTCTCTTATTTTTAAAGGTCCGCGCTAGCGGCACCAAATTTTCACCACCCCACCCCCATTTGGGGCTGATAATTTTTGACACGATAACCCGTTTATGGTAATAATCCGAAATGACCCGAACAAGACACGATTAACTTGTATAGATTTAAGGGTACACAAAACTTATACTTAAATCAAAATCAACACGACCCGAAAATGACACGACTAACCCGAATTGCCACCCCTACCCCCATTGTCGTAACTCCGACGACCTTCATCAGAGCTCCGATTTTGAGTAGCTAGGGGTGGCATGGGTGCAGCTGGTGCGGACTTTTAAAAATAAGAGAATATTGGATAAATGAGATTTGGATCCATTAGAGCTCCAGCTTGGGTGAGTAGGGGTGGCATTGGGTGCCGCTGGTGCGGACCTTTAAAAATAAGAAAATATTGGATAAATGAGTGTTTGAGCGACTAAATGGGTTAAACTAAAAATAAGTGTTTTTTTTCAATATATATATATATATATATGTATATATATATATATATATATATATATGTATATGTATATATATATATATATATATATATATGTATATGTATATATATATATATATATGGGTTTATAGGTTTATAGATTATTTGACCCATTTATTTAACCAATTTGTTTGTATTATTGTTTAATAATAACAACAAATGTGACTACCCAGTTAATATGTATTATTATCTGTAATTCATATTTTGAGATTTTTTTTAATTAAGTCCCGTTGACTATTCAACCATTAATTAATTCTATTTTAAAGGTGTACACAATAAATATTAACGTCTGTGTAATTTTTTTCATTTAAATATTATGTACTCGATGGATCTTGTTTGATAAATATATGGGTAAAATTTTCTTTAGAACACGGTAACTTTTACTATCTGTGTAATATTAAGACAATAAATGTTACTGTTTGTGAAAATATCACAGATATAAAACTATTTCATTTTCTGATGCATATAGTAAAGTTTACTGTCTGGGTAATTTTTTTCTTTGAAATTTTATAGGGTTTATGGATCTTGTTCGATAGATCTCGGATAAGAGATTTCAAAAATAATAATTTTATGAAAAATGAATTTGTCAATCAAAAGTCATGATCATTTGAAAATTAAAAATATAATGAATTTTTTTTAAGCCAGTTGTCTTCCTCTAGGAAGTTACGAATAATTGATTTTAAAAGGATAAAATTATGAAAAAAAAAGTTCCAAAAAATTATGAATAAAACATATTTAATGATTGAAAAGTCAATAGGAGTTACTTATGAAAACTTTGTTCATATGGAACCTCTATATAATAATCCAAATATTAAAGGGGCATATACCAAATAGCCTCTCGATTTTTTTTAATACACGTTTAGTCCAAGCTTTTTTATTTTGCACCAAAAAGTTCTTCACCACGCCGCTGACGCGGACCTTTAAAAAGAAGAGAATAAGAGACTTTTTGGTACAAAATAAAAGGTTTTCACTAAATGTGTATTAAAAAATGTTTGAGAGACTTTTTTGTATTTGATCAAATATTAAATTAGATGGAGACTTTATCCACTATTTTATATTTCTTTTAATTTTATCCTTCATTTAACAACGAAAATACTTGCTAAAAAAACACACGAAGCTCTCTAGTCAAAATAGGGCGAAAGACCAAAAGGGAATTAGAATAACTAGATTTTAGCCTCGCGCGATGCGCCGACGCTTTAAATATATGAGAAAAAATATTTTTAAATCATAAACTATACAAATGACAGTAAAGAGTTCACAATTATAAGATAAATACAATATAAATATAATCCAACGACAAATTAGTGTTGATTATTTATCCATCAATATTAAACGCATAATATTTCAAAAAAAAAAGAACAAATAAGGTACTAAATAAACTAAATATTAAACAAACAACTACAAAATTATTTAACATCTTTGTGAGATTCTAAACCGATCAAGAAGTTCAACTTTGTGAACATCAGTTTTGGACTATTTTTAGAATTTGATTGCGTTGATTATCTACTGATTAAAGATGAATTTGAACCCTATTTCTAATAGTTGATTACAGTAATGAGTAGAGTGGGTTGGTTTGGTTATCAATCAAGAAAAGAATGAACCTTGAAAAGAGAAATAATCTGCTCCTGGTCATCAACCTCAGTAAAGTGGTTCATCTAGCGATCTAAACCCCATTTTTGCCATCCACATTAACACTCCTCTCAGCCTCTTCTATGCCTATGAATCTGCTCCTGGTCATCAACCTCATTAAAGTGATTCATCGAGAGAGAACACTACTAGTGAAGTTGAAGAGTTAAAAAAAATGGAGAGTCTTATATTCATTTTGAAGCGACGTGGACAACTTCCAAGAGATAGATGAAATGTTAACTTTTGGGAAACCGAAGTGTTGAAGTCATAAAAGTTAAGTGGGGAAACGAAGTGAGGCGGGAAACTTAAAAAGACAGAAGATGAAAATGATCTTGTAAATGAATATTAAATGCAAGATATGTGTCATTTCTCTTTAAAAAGACACAAAAATTATATTATGATATTAGATATCGGGCAACTCAAAATACAACTAAAAAAAATGGGACAAAAAATGGGAAGATTTTACACCCGTGAGTCTACGTCTACCTACAAATCCTAATAGATGAAGTAAAAATAACGTTTTTGGGTAGTTCCGTTAATTCTTGAATCCCTCTCTCCAGCTCTCATTTTTATCTCCAAAAGTTAGGCACGCGGTGGCCGTGAAACCCAGCGACGGCTTAGAGTTACACCCTCAAACCCCAACCGCACACCAAACCAAACCAAACCAAACCAAAACAAAAAATTAAACCCAAATTTGTGAATAATACTCGATTCTCATCCCTATCTCCTTTAGATCTATTCTATACGAGAGACTCAACCTCCTACTATTAGCTTATATATCCATATATCTCTGTATGTAAGTATCCATTCCGATTGATAATTATTATAGAATTTTGATATGGCAGATGCTCTCTCTGTGATGTCTGCGCACGTTCTCCGGAACCTCTCCGACAAGCTTTACGAGAAGCGGAAAAATGCTGCTCTTGAGGTCTCATGTCTACAACCTTAACCTTTACTCTCTCTATTCTATTTTAACTGATTTCGATCTTAAATGTGCAATCCATTTTGTGCAGGTTGAAGGAATTGTGAAACAATTGGCGTCCTCCGGAGATCATGATAAGATTACGGCTGTCATCAATTTGTTGACTAATGAGTTTACCTACTCGCCTCAGGCAAATCACCGCAAGGTGAAACTTATATATTTTTTTAGTAATAATTTGTGGTAATTTTGTTTGAAATTTGGTGTTTATGTTATGAATTGTGTGGATAGGGTGGATTGATAGGATTGGCTGCAGCCACGGTTGGTTTGAGTTCAGAAGCGGCGCAGCATCTTGAGGTACTGTTATTATCATGCTCTCATTTTTAGTAGAGTTGCTTAAAGTATTTAGCATGTTTGTTACTATATGCTAGGTTAAGATGTAATTTTTTTTCCCCATAGGGTGGAAGTGGAACATAATAGTTTTGTGTAGTTGATTCCTTTGTCCGATATAATGTACCTCGAAGGTTATAGTGAATAATACAAGTAATATAGGGCCACATTGCCTTTTAAAGATGGAAGAAATTAATGCTTTGATTTTTAGTCGAATTGCTTAAAATATTTAGCCCTATTTGAGTTTACATTCTTTACTAGGTAAACCAAGCATAACCGGTCACAACATGTTGTTTGTTTATATTTATTGAGGAGTTTGATGGAGTTTAGCTGGCTGAATCCATAAACCTAGAAAACGCTTTGTCTTTGTTTCTATAGGATCTGCTGCTAAAACCGTATCTACCTGAGTTGGACTAACAAGAAAGAGGGGAAGACCGACATGTGATTGCATACTTACCCGGTGCCTGAGTACATGTGCAAGCACAACAAAACCCATTTTTCTTAATTTAGTAAAAAAACGAGACTTTCACAGGACCGATAAGAGCTCATCGAACTGAACTTGTAGAGTGAGACCTGTGTGGTGGTAGTTCAGTTGAAAAGTGCAAGAGATTTGGTACATTTTTGTTACCTATATGCTAGATTAGGATGTATTTTTTTCAGCGGTGGTAGTGGAACATAAATTCGTTTATCTGATGTAATGTACCTCGAAGAAGTATAAGGAAGGAAATTGGAGAAGTGAATTATAATCATAGGCAATAGTGTATACGTAATCTATGCATAGTGGATTTTACAAGTAATATAGCCACATTGCCTTTTAAAAATAGAAAAAATTAATCCTGATTTATATGTAGCTAGGAAATATTTTATACTGTCTTATTTCAATTTGTATTGGTGACGATTGCTGTGGATTGAAAGAAAATAAGAAAAAGAGGGCTCCAATGCGAGAGAGATAGAGAGAGAGAGAGAGAGAAAGGGATGGGTAAAATAGAATCCAACTATATAGATAGAAGTAATTTAGCTAATAACTCTTTTCATATCTTTAGTAGAATAAATGAGTTGCCAGATACAGGGATGGGTAAATTAGAATCCAACTATATAGATAAAAGTAATTTAGCTAATAACTCTTTTCATATCTTTAGTGTAATAAATGAGTTGCCAATGCCCACATGAGAACAAACTTACGAGGTCTTTTAAAGAAAACGGGATTGTGGCTGCCTCAAAAGAATTAATAGAATGAAGAATCGTGTCATGCTGGTTTCTCAATGGCTGTTTTCCAGCACAGAGGAAGGGGCGGGGCGGGGCTATTTATTAGTTTTGACTTGTGTTTACAAGTTAATCACAAAAGTTCTCAATTACATTGTGTCGTGTGTTCCTAGTGTTTTGTTGGTGGAGACTATTCTTGATGTGGCTTCTATTGAAGTCGACTCTAGAATTAGAAGCGTTTCTTGTGGCTGATCTGCAAGTTCAATGTTGAGAGTATATAACCATGTAAATTGACACTTTCTACTATATATGATGGATGGGTTAGGCATTGGGAATAAATGGAGAGAGTTCAGTATCTGTATCATCAAATATTTGGTTTTGGTCACAGGAATATTGTATCGTTTCGTTCACTTTCATGCTCTTTTTCATTTTGGTCCTGGAGGAATTGAGCTGATTGATTGACAGAGCTGTTGTAGGTAATTTTCAATTTGGGTTTTGTGGTTGGAGGGAGGAGTAGGTCTGAAGTGGTTGTTTCCTATATGATTGTTTTGTGGAGCAGACGCTATTTGGTTGAGGCATCTAGAGTTGAATGGTCTCATTTTTCAGGCATGCCCTGGTTACATAGGGAGCTGTTCTAGGTAAGGTTCATGGCTGGAGGGAGGAGTGGGTCTGAAGTGTATGACTTCATTTTCCAAGCATGCTCTTTTACATATGGAACTATTGTAGGTAATTCATTAGCGGTTGAAGTAGCGAGTCAGAAGTGTCTGTTACCTTTATGATTGCTTTGTGGAGCTGATGCTGTTTGGTTGAGGTATATCAAGTTGGATGCCCTCATTTTTCAGTCCTGCTTTTGTTTGAAGGCGTATGTTTCAATAATGATATATTCCCTGTAGGGGAGGTGAATGCTTCATAGGTTATTGGCCATGCTATGATTTACAGGGCTGGGAAGTAGTGTGCCTACTGATTAAGGAAAAAGGTGGTGTCGGGGTAAAAGATCTAGTGAAGTTCAACAGAGCATTGGTTGAGAAATATCCGTAGAGATATATGGGGGAGAATGATGCTCTACGGCGAAAGTTTGTGGTGGAAAATACGAGGGGAGGTGGGTTCATGGGATTTGTGATTGTGTTGCGGCCATACTTTGAATTGAATTAGTAAAGTGTCGCATTTGTTTGTTACTCACATTCGTTTTTGTTAAATTGGGACAGGTCTTGGCTCGACTACTGTGTTCGTTGAAAGAAGGGGTGGGGGTAGGGGTAGGTTTGGAGTTTTCCCTCAGTTTTTATTGGGGCACAGATCCTTCTGTTGTCTCTTTCCTCCGTCCTAGTATCATACGGACCTGATTGCTCAACCCTAAACGGGGTGCATTCACTATCCCAATCGCCAAAGATGACGACCGATTTATCACCCATGTTTTAGCATAGATTTAGTTTTTCTGTCTTCACTGTTACTCGTTTGAAACCCTAGCTTCTTTGAAGAGAGGAAGAGTGATGGTTGAAGGTGCCTTGAAAGTATGGAAGGGTGGATGGGTCTCATGACTCTCTAATGACTAAAGAGACTGATTGTACCAAAAATACAGAGATGAGACTTAGATGCAGCTTTTTGAGTGTACAGTGTATCAACAAATAATAAATACAATAGATGTGGATTCTTAATACAAATGGGATCCCCTGCTAGCTTATTTCAATAAAGTTATCTGAAAATCTGTTGGGCCTTTGTACTTGATGTACAGTGTACTAAAAATTTGTAAATAAAATGGATGGGGACTTTGCAATACATTTTGTACTTGTATAAGAAAGGAAGAATGAAGATCGTAAACGTCTGAAGAAAAGAGATGCTTTGATTCTTTGTTTTCATTGCTTGAAACCAAGAGTGAGGAAGATTGACAGTTTCTGCTCGTATGCCCCAAATGTGGAGCTTTTAGTCTTTATGGCTTCTTTGGTTTTCATCTAATATTTTTTCTGTTTTAGTCTTGCTGTTTCTTAATAGATGGCGTGTTGTGATATCTCGTATTCTGCTCTGACTCGCACCCGAATCAATACAACTACTATATTTTGATTGAGACATCTGTTGTTGGATGGTCTGTGTCCTTTTTTTTAGTTTCTTGTTCTTCTGATAGTGGACCTCTTGTCAACCTCTTCTGTATCTCATATTTTCATCATAAAAAAGTCTTTCACAACATAGGGAAAAGAAGAAAAGGATAGGGATAAAAGTAGAGACTAGAAGATAAAAGATGATGGACATGACTGCAACTGTCAAGCCTACAATTCCTAAAATTCACACTACGAGGGTTGCATTAGAGAGAACATTTTTAGACCCCAGGCTTCTATTAATTGAATTAGTATGTTAGTGCTTCATTTTACTCCATGTCAAAACGATTAGAAAAAGGACTTCCTATTACTACTGGGCCTACGACTTAATAAGAGGGAGGACTTTAACTACATCTAATTGGGGATATCTGAGATGCATTAGAGACCCCGTAAATGCTTCGTACTGCATATCGAAAAAATAAAGAAATAGACATACTACTATTAGGCCCTACCACTTAATAAGAGGGACCTTAGAAAGTAAATCTACTTGAGGATATTTTTGATAGATTAGATACCATATATATGATCCAATAACATTACCAGAGCAATCGATGACTCATGGACCATAACTACATCACACGTGCAGCAAATATCTAGGTTACCCATATACATTTGTTTGTGTAAAAACCTAATCAAACATAAATAACAGTTCTATTAATAGCAGACTATTTCAAGACTGCACATATATAAACTCGAGTCAGTTCATAATTTGATTATTAATATACCTAGTGGGTTTTATATGACACTCAATTTGCCACGTACTCAAACATCACTAGTTTGTCATGTATTGTTGGAATTTAGTTTGTTTTGAAGTCCAACATAATGCATATAAATTCCCTTCTACAATAATTTAATTGTAATATCTTTGAAAATAATGCACGATATCCCCCCCCCCTCAAGGCATGTTTATATGAAAACGTAACTACCTTTACATATAGTTTACTAAGTACAAAATAAGAACATCATTACCTTTACATATAACTTACGAAGTACAAAACAATTTTACGTAAGCAAGTTTCTCAGTTTAACATTTACAAAAAGTTTGTTGATATTCAACCCATAATACACATCCTTGACTCTCACATTTTAAAGTCCTAACTTGGCAGTGAACTCCAAACGATAGGTTTACTTGAAAGAAAACATAATAGGAGTGTAAGCTACAAAAGCTTAGTGAATTTGACGTAAATGAGCGTCAAATGGAAAGTGAGAAGAAGATTTAACTCTCGTCTCAACTCTCTTAAAATCTCAAAATGATAGATAGCCTCGAATAAGGCTACGTGAAGAATATTTATAGGGAGAAGTAGAAGATTCCAACTTGGGCTACAAGAAAAGGACCTAATTACAACTATGCCCTTACTAACCTTTAATACTTCCCACCTATAATACTAATCAAAACGATTAATAAAAGAAAGTACATCAAAATAGAGAAAATAACCAAAATGCCATTATGTACTAAAAATAAGCCTTTTCACATCATTCTCCCCCACTAGAAAAAGCTCGTTCCGAGCGTAGGAGATGAATGACAAGAAAGCAAGGCAACCATCAAAGAGCTCCCTTACTAGAAAGAAGAGCCGTCGTCGGAAACGCTTCTCATACTGGCTTCCGAAAGGTCCACGGTAGGGCTGTAAATTGGGCTGGGTGAGCCAGGCTTGAGGTTGCTCAAGCTCGGCCCGAATTAAACTTTTGTACTCAAGCCCGAACCCGGCTCATAAATATTTCGGGCTTCGGGCCCGATTTCATTTTTTTTTTTGTTAAAAAAAGTTTGAATTAGTGTTTTTTTCTTGTGTTTCCATCATGGAGAAAATGTATACACCAAAATCTAATTGATATTTCATAAAATAAAGTATATAATTATGAAATGTATTAAATTAAAACAAGGGAAGTAAGAATGAAAACCTATAATGACTAATTATATTTCATACATAAAAAATTAGTTAAGATAAATATGTTATATTTATAAAATAATTTATTTATATATTCAAAGTTCAGGCTTCGGGCCCAATTCGGGCTTGGCAAAGTTAAGCTCAAGCGCGGCTCAAAATTCATTCGAGCTTGAAATTTTGGCTCAGGCTCGGCTCGGCTCAAACTCAAATAAAGCTCGGTCCGAAAATAGCGGGCCGAACGGGCGGGCTTCGGGCTTGCCCGACTCAATTTACAGGCCTAGTCCACGGAGAATAGGCATACAAATCAACCACGACCGGTCCACAAAAACTTGATTCCAGAGTCCCGTGATGAACCTTCTCAATGTTAAGCCACGGAAAACTTCTTCCGAGCGCATATCAAAAGCTACAAAAAATGGGTCCACATACCCACCACGTATCACATCACCTCCAATTACCACCTTAACCCCAAGAGAGATAATCGCCGATCAAACTCATCAAAATCGTCATCCCCATTCCCAAAGATTGGGAAGAAATCTCCCTAATCAAACGTTTCAGGCTCGTGAAAGTGCGTGCGAGTCGTCAACCATCCTCAAAAATGTCAAAAAAATCTCAATACACAACCTAATTTTGCCTTTTCTATATTTTTTGCAATCAATCGACTTGGGGAGGATCTTTGATCGTTGATTTGACTCGATTGGGTTCGTGAGTGAGGGAGAATGATTGGGTGGAGCAATCAATCTTGGACTTGCTGCCGTTAATCTTGAATTGAGCTTCGAGAGTTAATCGGGGAGTCAACGTAATTTTTTCGAAGTTTGGGGGCTAACAAATGATTATCAGAGGTGGCGGGTCGGAGGATACGTGGTGGTGGAAGGTGCAGTGGTGGTGGTTGTTGACCGAATAATTTTGGATCGAGTGGTGGTGGTGGTGGTGGTAGTGGAGGAACTTTGTAGGGTTGGAGGTTAGGGTTTACAACTTGTGGATTTGATTGGGAAATGGATGGTGAAACCCTAAAATTGTTTTGATTTGGATCTTGAATGGAAGATTTATGGAATTGGGTTGGATTTTGGGGTAAAGGGGACAAATTAGCGTTCAAGAAGTGGGTCGGAGGAGCCGTGTCCCGCAGGAGGGTGGTGGCACTGCTAAGAGCCACGGGCGGGGGCGGGAGGTTCGAGAGCCAATAGGGCTGTTTCGGGATGGTCCGGTGGGCCCGAGAGGAATTTTGGCAGAGTCCACCTCCAGTTGCCTTTCCGACCATCGCCGGGTTGGTGGATATAGTGGTGGAGTTTGGTTGGATAATTTTTTTTGCGGGCAAAGGAGTGGAATGAGCGGAATTGGAGGTAGTAAGATTAGGGTTTTGAGCAGGGTCGGTGCGGCTCGTAGATGCATCCGGTGGAGGAAGGCGCGCGTCGAGAGCGTCAAATCGTGCTATGAGGCGGTTTAAAACCTCCTCAAGACGATCGATGCGTGAATCAACGGGGGCAAAACCTCTTCTTACGTCCCATTTACCATCGTCTACGTTTTATTTTTATTTTTATTTTACAACAACAACAACAATAACGGGTGGAGCCAACGAGGCTCTGATACCAATTGACGTAAATGAGCGTTAAATGGAAAGTAAAAAGAAGATTTAACTCTTGTCTCAACTTTCTCCTAAAATCTTAAAATGGTGGAATGCCTCAAATGAGGCTACATAAGGAGTATTTATAGGGAAAGTATAAGGTTTTAACTTAGGCTACAAGAAAAGGATCTAATTACAACTATGCCCTTACTAACCTTTAGTACTTCCCACCTATAATACTAATCAAAACAACTAATAAAAGAAAGCACATCAAAATAGAGAAAATAATCAAAATGCCACTATGTACTAAAAATACTAAAAATAAGCCTCTTGATACACATCGGAATGACCTTACACACATACACCACACATATAACAAGTTTAACTAAACATTTTAAATCATGTAACACAAGTAAAAATTGTGGACTCTCGCAAGCCTGGACCCGCCACAGTCCAATTAACCCACCGCTGTTTATAGGGACCACCACATCCCGTAGGACCCGTCATAGTCCATATAATTAGATAACTTCACTTAACATTTTTAATCATATTCATATGTATCATAAACACCACATCATTATACGACCATCCCAGCACAAGTATTTAAACTATACATTTGCATGTAAAAGTATAAGCATCTTCAATTAGTAGGGTAGGTCACTCACCTCATAGTAGGTAATTAGAGTACTATGAAATCTACTTCTTTGGTATGGTAGGATTAGCCGCTTTTCCATCTATCAATTCAACATCATTAGTATTTGAATACACGAAATAACATTAAATATAGTCACACATCACATTAGTTGGTCAATCTGAAAAAAGTGAAAAAGAACTAGATGTTTTAGTTTACATTTCTGTAAAACCCTATATATTAAAGTTCTAACACAATTTCCGGAATGAAATTTTGAATTTTGTAGAGAGTTGTGCTCATTTTTACTAGAACATTTTTAAGCTGTTTTTAAAAACAGCAATGAGGTTTCAACTTTAAAATATCACCCAGACCAAAGCAAAAGGTATTTTCTGCTCATTTTAGAATTAAGGAAGTTGGTGACCTGATGACAGCGGAGCCGACGATCGAAGCCCCGGTGAACGACGGTCGTAACTAAAGCGATCCTAAGATAGCAAAATTCCTTGTCGGGTAAGTTCTGACCCCCACAAAAGGTGTAACGATCTGGGCATTGTCTCGAAGAGAGACTCGGTGAAATAGATAGGTCTGTGAAGATGCGGGCCACATGTACCTGGACAGAAAGATCGTATGAAGCTTTCACTGTTCCTGGGATTGGCTTTGGGCCTTTCCTGCATAGCTTAGGTGGAAGGCGAAGAAGGCCTCCTACCGGGGTTAATACTCATATATGTTATCTAATATCTCCAACTGGAATCAATTGATTTGAGTAAGTATTCAATGAGTTATGCCATTTTGAACATAACTAGATCCAAAATAGAACATTAGAACATAGCATAACACAATTAAGTATACTTAATCTGGAAACAACTACCTACCACATGTAAACATATATACACATCAGATACACAAATCTCATAAAGTAAAACTCTCACAAGATGATGATTGGAGTCTAGAATTTTCAAGCTTCAATTATATATCCTAGCACAATTTCTCAATTATGGTGTTAAACCTTTCTTCTCTCTCTTTAGGCATGATGGGTCTCATTTAAATCTTTTCTAAATTAGAAATATAAATATACGAATCGTAAAACTCATTAATGTGACCAACCTTATAAGAACTCCTTGATTTATGATAATTTTTCCAAGAAATCCTTCCTTAGCTCCTCTTTTCTCTCTCCTCAAGCTTATTTCTTCAAAACCCTATGCTATGTAATGAAGAAGAAGTAAAGATCTGCTTTTTAACCAGCCAAAACGTGGTCATGTAGTCATATTTAGTGTAGTGGTGTATGATTGGGTGAAAGAAAGGTCCAATCAAAATATTTCAACTTATGGCAGATTCGTCCCCTTTTCGTAATCCACTGTTCCGGCCTCCGATTTAACCCCGCTTGCCACCACTCGTAGATAACTTAAAAGTGTACACATTTTATATTTAATACTTTTCCAAAATCAGAACTTTACTATGCTTAAACTCGGCTCAAATAGGAATGTAATAATCTGTCCAAAATTTTAAAACTTAAACACTTGGCAACTGAACCTCACCAAATTCGCACAAACACCCCGGTTTACTTCTATAATCACAATTATGCATCGAAAACATAATTTATAATGCATTTAACCACATAGATAATGATAACTAATACTTAATCATATAACTAACAAACCTAATGATGGTTTAGGGCATTACACTTACAAAAGAACTTCAAGCACATAGATGATGTTGCCTGGGTGGTCCAATCCAGTTGGGAAGAGATCTTTTATATTATCTGTAGCATTTAGTAGTGTTGAGTTGTTCATTAGCCCCTTCTGTATTGAGCATGAGTTTTCAGTCTTTGATCTATTCAATTTGAACTGTTTGCAAACCATGCCATTTTTATAGTTTCAGTGTCTTCATATAAAATGTTCTGTGGTGTGTTTCTTATTATATATTCAAGTAGTTTATCATTTTCTGAAGAATTTCCTCGTGATCAATGCTCTTTTTTCCTTCTCCCCTTTCTGTTCTATCATTCCACCGGATGCATTCTTCCAGCAAATCGTACCACCAGTGATAAATTCTTTTTCTGACCAAGATAGCAGAGTCCGTTATTATGCCTGCGAAGCTCTATACAACATTGCAAAGGTGATAATGAACTTTGGGATTGCATCATATGGCATGTTTCACTAGATGCATGTTTGTCTCATACCTTGCTTCTTTGCAGGTTGTGAGAGGAGATTTTATTGTATTCTTCAATAAAATATTTGATGCCTTGTGCAAACTTTCAGCAGACTCAGATGCCAATGTACAGAGTGCTGCACATCTTTTGGATAGACTTGTAAAGGTAACCTGTTACTTTTCTGTATATGGGTGGAATAAACTCAATTATGTTATGGTAGATAAGCATCGTTAAACAAATTTAACACAATGGCTTTAACTGCTGTGGGTAACAGGACATTGTCACAGAGAGTGATCAATTCAGGTGCACAATTTTCTTTTTTTAGTTCCAGTATGTTTATTGTGGGATAAAGAGGTTATATTTTATAGAAAATTAGAAAAAGCCCCCTTTGTAAACATTTTGACTCCACAAAAAAAGTCCCTTGATAGATAAAATTATTTGGATGTGTGGTCCATATACCTTTCCGAAATCTTGAAGGTAGCTGGACCACATGATATTAGCTAATAAGAGATTTCAATTAAATTTTTGATTTCTCCAGGATTAATGTGATGGACCCTAAATTTTATTGGAAGTTTTTGTAAATACGTTTTATGTGACTTTTTATTGTTTCGTGGGTTTTCTCTCAGCATTGAAGAATTTATACCATTGTTGAGAGAGCGTATGAATGTCCTCAATCCATATGTTCGCCAATTTCTGGTAGGATGGATCACCGTATTAGACAGTGTTCCAGATATTGATATGCTCGGTTTTCTTCCGGATTTTCTTGATGGTAAATGGTCATTTCTAAAGCTGATAGATTCCTGTTATTGTTATGTATATTATAAGTTTTTTTTTTTTTTTTGGCAATAATGAACTCACATAATGATGACATTTCAGGGTTATTTAATATGTTGAGTGATTCTAGCCATGAAATACGCCAACAAGCTGATTCAGCACTTTCAGAGTTTCTTCAAGAGATCAAGAATTCTCCAGTAAGATAACTGCTTGAATGGACTGTGCTAACTTTATTATGACATCTGCTGTTATCTGTTGTCTGGTTAGTCCTTGTTTGGGGTCATTTTGACTTTCACTCCTTTTTTTTTTTTCAAAGTTTTGTGTTACACCTCCACTTATTGAGATACAAAGCCCAAAAGTGCTGGTACAACTCATAAAGTGGTTAGTAACACTTTCTTTTTTTGGGGGTGGGGTGGGGTGCGGGTGGTCATCTCAAATTCGTGAAAATGGATCATGGTTTATACAGATTGAGAAAGAATCCCTTAGATCCTGGTATGACATAGCCAATGGTGATACAATAGAATAATAAAGCCAGATTGAAGTAACCAGGAGAGGGCTGGAGATGACTCGCTGGCGACCAATGAAACATTCACTGATTTTCTGGCTCGTTGGAAGGCCAAAACTGCCCAAGTGATCCATCTCCCGCCTCCTCCCCCCCCAAAAAGAGTTCAAATAATGATCAACAACATGAATAGCCAATACCTTAACCTAAGAAGCACGGATACTCTCTTGAGAACTCGAATCCTTGTTAGACTTGCGTCAGACTCGGATTTGTGATGGACATGCGAGCCCAAGAAAATAAGGGTATCGTCCAGATCTCGTCTGGAGGGAGACTTCGGTTGGTGTTTTATGATATGTCGCAGTGGACTTTCGGCACTGTAGGAGGTTCGTTTATGCAATGGATGTTATCTTTATTTTTATATTTTGTAACAAATGTAATAGCTAAATGATGATGAGCCATATCAGTCAATCATGAACTTGGCGTTTGTGGATGGAATCCCACGAGAAGGGTTAGAATGGCAGTTCCTGCTCCTTGGGAGGTACCAAATAAATGACTTCTTGAATCGGGATGTGGAGCATAAAGATTTCATTGAACTGTAAAAAGTGGGCCAAAATTTTGAGATGAGGTAATATATCTAAAAAAATAGTCCGTTGAGTGCAATGCCCTCTCGATCCAGGAAGTGTACGACAAAAGTTGGAACCAAAGTGGGGCGAAAGTCGAAATCCCCTATTTCTCTTGGAAGACATGATAAGTCATTTGGAGTCTGTTGCTGTTACTTGAGGAACTTGATGGTGGATCTTATATTCTTATGATTATAAGAAAGAATAGCGTTACAAATATATCACAAATCTTACATGCATCTGCAAAAACAAATATTATTTACTGTTCATCTCTAATTTTCTGACTCGAGCAGTGCTACTCTTGAAGTCTGTAGATTATGGTCGCATGGCTGAAATACTTGTCCAGAGGGCAGCTTCTGTGGATGAATTTACTCGGTTGACTGCTATTACTTGGGTAAGAACATTGACATATCAGAATCAAGTGCACAAATTCTTTCATATTTTAGTTTCTTGCTTAACTTATCTTCCCGCTTCCACGCATGGACACTAGCTAATGGATTTGGATCTTCTAGAGTTATACAGTAACTCTACATATGGTACAATTCATTATCTCAATGTTATTTCAAAATGAATAGTTATGACTAATTCATTTTATGATGAAATAAATATATGGTCTCTAACTATTGTGGCTGAGATTCCGAAAAAAAAAAAACTAGTTTGGTGACTGGTGAGATTCAGATAACTCTACATGAGGGAGTTATTCTACCAACTCCGGAGGATCCGAATCATATTTCAATGAGTGTTTGAGATTCACAAAGCTCTACCAGATTAGAGTTATTCAACTACTTTAGAGGATCCAAATCCATAGGTAACTTGTGTGGTTATATTTTTTCAGATCAATTACAACATTCTCCTTTGCTGTGCAGATAAATGAGTTTGTAAAACTTGGTGGGGACCAGCTTGTTCCTTACTATGCAGATATTCTGGGAGCCATTTTGCCATGCATAGCTGATAAAGAAGATAAAATACGAGTTGTAAGTCAATTTTCTCTTCTACTTCTTCTTCCACTCCCATATATTTGTTATGTAGTTGATTTTTTTGAAACATTATTAGGTTGCTCGTGAAACTAATGAAGAACTTCGTGCAATCAAAGCTGATCCTGCTGAAGGATTCGATGTTGGAGCAATCCTCTCTATTGCAAGGAGGTGTAGTTCTTTTTATCTTAGGGGAAAGAACAAAATGTTTAAAGGTTGTGGAAATTTATGTATACATTGATATAGCCTTTTGCATCTTAAAGAGTAAGAGAAACGATGCATGAGAAAGGACCTTTTCTTTTGAAGTCATGTTTTGGTCAAAATGCCTATACTGAAAGGATTTGTGCATATAAATGGGGTTGTGATAAATTTTGGGTTTCTTTTAATTATCAGGCAGTTGTCTAGTGAATGGGAGGCTACTCGAATTGAAGCATTGCACTGGATTTCAGCCCTCTTAAATAGGCATCGTGAAGAGGTAATCAGTGATCATTTGCGTATCTTGTTATAGTGCACTTTTCTGTCTTATCTACTTGATGTATTCTCTATTTGGGATCTGGAAATAGCTTTATTCAATATTCTCTGACTCTTTAATTCACTCATTCTTTCTTGCTACTGTTAAATAATAATATGATGTAAACCACCGTAGCAGAAGACGAACATTTACACAAGCTAAGGAAACTCTCTCAATTCATTCTATAATTGTTAAAACTGATCACAAAAGAATCAGAAAGAGAATATACATTCCACTAATGACTTGGGGTCCAAGCTACCGTAATAGGACTAAAAGCTATTCTGGAATATTCATGAGCAATATTCTTTATTCTCTACTAAATGAACCTGTATAACCAAAATGTTTACATTCGATTTTAAACTATAAGTAAAAAAAGTAGAACTTAATGTTATCACGTAAGAAAGAACTTACTGCTTGTTCCAAATTAACGTGAACCTACAAAAAAATACGCATCATTAAAAAAAAAGATAATCAGGCTTTCGTCCCATTTGGGAAGTTTAACTAGGCATCAATTTCATGTGTTTTTAAAATTGTAATTAGTCCCATAACCGCCTCTATCATTTCAAATTTAAATTGTAATCAGTTGTTAAAGAATGACAAGTGTCCCATGTTTTGTGAAAATATGACTGGTAACTAAAAAAGTAAATATGGGATCGGGTGCAAATAAATCGTTACAAATGGGACTACATACTGGTGCTCCCTAAAAAATAATACATGAAAATTTAACAATGGTATACTTTAAAATAAATTTAATAATATAGATGACTATTTAGGTGTCCATACACAGTCATGTTAAAAATGAAGGAGATTTGTCATTTTCCATTTCACTAAATCTGTAGTTTTTAGTATATAAAAAGGAGAGTAGAATAAATTAGAAAGATTCAGATAATAAAGTTTTGGGGACTATTATATATTCAGTTGCAAAACGTATATAGCCCGAAGATAAACTATATCAAGGAAACACTTAAATCAGTTTTGATCTTTTACAATGAACAAATGTGATTCCACCGTCTTGGAAAAATATTAAGCCAAGTTTAAAGATAGAATGGGAAGAACCTTATTGCAACCATACTCTTTGGCGTTGATGAAAGATAAAAGTTTCAGTTTTTCATGTAATTTGAAAATCAAACCCAAACAAACTTTGGATCTGCATTTGATATATTGAGAATAAGAGAACCAAACCAAACTTGAACAAACTTTTTTATGATTCAACTCGGTCTTGGTCTTTTATATCTAAATAAACTTATGCATGTATCTTAATTGACTACCAATTGCTAATGGTACTATAGAGTTGGGATTGGGAGAGATGGAAAGTTAGCATTAAAAAAGTTACTAATTAAAGTTATAAATACTTTCTCATCATTTTTGAAAACCTTTTTAACACTTTATAAAATCCAAACAACACATATGCAGACAGAGATGGAGGGGGAGAGGGAGAGGGAGAGACCCAAAAGAAGAGAACCAAACCCTCTAATTTTTTAATGGTTCAAATCGATTTTGGTCATTAAACCGAAAAATCTTATGAAAAGTATTATCTTAAATCTTGTAGACTAACAATTTCTAATTGTTCTTTAGAGTTGATTTAGCATTAGCCTGTGGAGAACCTTACGCATAGTCACACATCACCCATATAATGTAGGAACCAATTTTGTCCGTCCCTCACCCCCCCAACCCCCCCCACAAAAATAAAATTATTGTTTTGCAAGAAGTTGAAAACATTCACCATACGCACAACATGTGAGAGAAGCATAAAAAATTAGAGATCCAGAAACGAAAAACATCCATACCACCAGACCCACAACACATGTCTACATTCGAAAAGAGGAGGTAAAAAAGGATGCTACAAGAAGGGTGTTGACAAGAGAGAAAGAGCATGCTAGGTTTACACACCCAGAAACTTATACACAAACTACATTAGCTTGACCAGAGAAGGCAAGAAAATGCTCCTTTACATTTGAATCTACTGGAAATAAACAAAAATGTAAATCATCCTTTTCTAATATTAATTGGGTTTGTTCATCTACATATAAAAAAGAGCGTAAATCATCTCTTTCTAATATCAGTTGGGTTTGTTGGTGAATAGTAGCTTATCTACATATAGAAAATGCACGAACTGAAAATGTAAAATAAAAATGCAAACACCAAAAGGTAAGCTGACAGAGATGACCACAAAGAGAACGTGCAGGAGGAAGGAAATATTGGCAGTGAAGAAAGATCGATTTGCACAGACGAGAGAGAGAGAGAGAGAGAGAGAGAGAGAGAGAGAGAGCTACCAATCTTGTTTGGTGTGTTGAGAAGGGAATACAAGGAAGGGAAACGTGAAGAAGATGGATACGGGGGAGAGAGATAAAAGGCCTGTGAGATTGGGTTTGTTAGTGATTTGAAAATTGAAATTGTTAGATCTCCGGGATTGTTTGTAGAGCTTATCTATTGCAGTTTATTTACGAAATTGCCATCTAAGATCCATAATTAGAACTGTAGGATCTTAATTTTAAAATATTCTAGAGCTCTCTCTCACACACTAACAACACCATGTTCTGGGGCTGGCAATTTTTGACACGATAACCCGTTTACGGTAATAACCCGAAAATGACCTGAACATGACACGATTAGCTTGTATGGATTTAAGAGTACCCAAAACTCATACTCAAATCAAAATCAATGCGACCCGAAAATGACACGACTAACCCGAATTGCCACCCCTTCTGCTTTATTTTATATATATATATATATATATATATATAGTTGAGCCTACTGTTTTCTTTTGTGTTTTTTTTGGCATTGATATGAACTTCAATTGTTTTGGAGAGGAGCACAAAATGATCAAAGAAGGTGGTTATCGAGAATTTAAGGTTTGCAGAGAAGTCCAATCAATTTAAGATGGCGTTTTGGGCAGTAAGGTGGTTTTGGAGAGCTTACCGGATTTGGGGGTTTATCAGTGGGTATCCAGGTTAGGTTTTTGGCTATGGTCATCAATAGGGGAGATTGATGCTCTTTCTCTCATGACGAGGTGTTTGGCTAATGGAATTCTATTGAACCCCTACCCTCTATTATCTAAGCCACGAATTCTCAAAGCTTATGAGCATGGTTTAAAGTTGTGGAATCGGTGTAGGACTTGGACCCCCAATTTTCAATTCGGTGTCCGTATCGGGCAATACGCAATTTAGAGAGTCCAATTTTTTTTAAATATATTAAATTTAATAAAATAAAAAAACATCATTTAGTATGCATAGCATTGCGTAATTGATTATACAGACGTGTGTTGCAATCGCACTTATTAGCTGCAATATACCATAAGAGTTTAGTAAATAAGTAAGCATAACGATCAAATTGGACACAAAATTTTATTAAAATAAAGTAAATAGAAGTTAAATATATTGTTTTAATTAATGTAATAAATATTGATTATCAATCAGGTAAATAATAATACTTAATTAATATATTCCATAATACATTTCTAAAAATATGTTGATTAAATAGAGGTACATTTTAAGGAGAGAGAATATATATATATATATATATATATATTAAGTTAATAATGATACATTTAAAAAAATATATTTTAAGTAAATAAAGAAGTGTTTAAATACAATGATACATATTTAATACATTATAATAAATAAATGTAAATACCTTATCACTCATATGGTCAGGATTTAATTCAACCATAAATAGCATCACATATTTAGTAGAAGTGACAAATTTAATGACTTATAATTAAAATAAATATATAATGAGTTGTCCGAGATGACATAGATCCTGCTGATATTGTCCGAGTCAACTGAGATTGCGCAGATAATGTCCAAATTGACCGAGATCTTGCCGATACGGTACGATTCGAGACAAGAGTGCCTATTACTCAACGTGTGTCACGGTATTTGAGCGGTGGTAAGCCACGAAACCGAGTGAACTCGGTACCGATCGATAATTTAAGCCATGTTTATACATGGTTCAAAGTATCGGCCTAGTCAACTCGGAGTCGTAGGTCACCGAACTGATAACGAGTCGCGAATCAAAAAATATTAAATATCCAATTAAATCGTAAAATCTCGCCGATATATCGGCGTTCCTGAGATGACTCGCCGATATATCGGCGAGTCGGAGATACCTCTGTTGAGATGAAGGTTTTTTTTGACAAAAAAGAGGGGATGAAGTCATGGACCATTTTCTTGAAAGAAAGCAGCAAAAAAGCAAAAAATATTCGCAGATTCTTACCCTTATGAGCTGATTTGTAGGCGATTGAAGTCAAAGACCAAATTTTGGGTTGATTTCACCTATAAAAGCTTTGTTGGGATGAGAATTCCAAACCACACCCTTCTCTCTCTCTTCGTTATAGCCGGATTCCATTCCCCATTAAAGCCGATTCCTCTTTTCTTCCTTCTTCTCCCGTTTTCAGCCTTCCCAAAAACCCTTCTCCATTTTGTGATAGGTGAAACTCACGGTTTGAGAGTCTAATTAAGCCAGACCACTTTTGACTTTTCTCTTTCTATTTTTTTCAGCTATAACCCATTTCTGATTAAGCTGGACCCTTTCTTTTTCATTTTTTTGTTCCAACTACATTTTTGTACAAAACAAATGTATAAAGAAATGTTTTGTATACATTTATATAAAAAACATTTCCTTGTACATTTTTATTTACAAAACATTTCTTTGTACACTTTTGTAAAAAAATTAAAAATATGTTTTGTAATTAAAAAATGTACACTTGTAAAAAAATATACACTTGTGAAAATTAAAAACAAATTTCTTTGTACCTATTTTTGTAAATAAAAAAATTTACAAAGATATGTTTTGTAAATAAAATTGTACGAAGAAATCTTTTGTAGATAAAACCTTGCTGTATATTTTTTTTTGTAGACTAGTTTTGAAATTTATTATTTAAAAAAAATGTTTGTACACATGTTATTTTAAAATTTATGAAACAAATCCTTGTTATTGTGTAGAATGACTCCTAAACCAAATATTGGATGGGAGCGTGATAGGACTCGGAGAAGTGCAACCACGAATGTGTCGGACTTAGAGTTAGGAATTTGATGTAAAAAAACTTTAATGTTTAGAATTCTTAAAAAAATGTGCACCTAAAAATATTTAGAATTCATAATAATTTTGTACAAAAAATGTTTAGAATTCTTAAAAAAATGTGTAGAATTTCTAAAAATTCCAAAAAATAATGCTATTGTATAAAAAATGTTTAGCAGTGGGCATGCTCTTGAAGAAGTTCAATTTGGGACTGCAAATGTCTCAAATCAAGATGGAGGAGCCGCCGCCATGACAGCTGACCATTGGATAGCAAGTGGTACCATCAACAATCGGAGCTGTGCAAGTCACAGGGTCGTCTCTATCAGTTCTGAGCAAAGTTCTGCTTCAACTCAGATGGAGTAAAAAGCACTGAGCCTCTATGTACCCCCGTAGCACCACAGTAATGGCAATCCCTTTGTCACTAGAACGAGACCTCAAACTCGCAACAAAGTCTTTTGATCAACTGAGGGAGCAGGTGTAGTCGGAGGTGAGGCACTCCTCACCACCAATAGTAGAAAGTCCTCTCTCAAGGTAGGAGATGTGTTTAGAATATGTATCTTGAAAGTCAAACTTTGATCATAAACCCATAGAAACTGAAAATATGTGTGCTGCTGATCAAGTTGCTTCACCAAAAGCGACTCCGCCGCTGGTGGAAAATCACTGAGAGGCTCATGCCGAGCCAGCTCCTCCTACCGGGTCACAATTACCAAATATTCCTGTTTAGGGTCTGTTGAGATGCATGGGAGATAAGGGCATCATTATGCGCATGCACATATATTTGATTAAGGGCCGTCCAAATATTCTGCACTGAATCATAGAACATGAAGATGCTGTAGTTCCTCTCCCCGATCGAGTTGAACTTCCAACTAAAGATCGCACGATGTAAAGGCGGAGTCGGAGGGAACGAGACCAGGAGCAAAGCTGTTGCCATATCAGAGCACGCTACTAACCCATTGAGCCGGGGTATGATATGCAGAAGAGAAAGTATCTTTTACATTGCCCGAATCATCCATAATAGTGAAAAATAGCAGAAATTGATTGAAAACTGATCTGAAAAATACCTTTGGCATGAATAACAACAAGCAAGAGGCAATAAATCGCCCAATTATCAGTTGGATACACGACAAATCGACAAAGAACGTTGTCGAACGCACCAGCAGCCCCGAAAATAGAACAGCATCTTCATAATGCATAATAGTAAAAAACGAAACCCTAAAGAGGGTGGAATACAGGGGACGAGCCCTTAGCTCAATGAATATGATGTATGTTGATGGCAACAAAGAAAGACGGTTTTACGCAAATGTAAATCAAAGTGAACAAATTAAAGTAAACAGTGAGTGATTAAATGAATTCATGAGTTTTTAATTGGCTGTTCCAAAGCCCTAATGTATACTCTTCAAGAACGATCTTGTGTAGAAGAAGTATTGTTAATAGATTTTCTTCATGAACTTGGAAACCTATAATAGCTCCACACTCATTCCACAAATTTCCAAATTTAGATTGAATGAAATAATAGTGTAATCACTTATGGGGGAATGGTGGAAGGGACTGTGTTTATTTGAAGGAAATGATTAAAACTATTATTGCTTGATGTAAGATAACCACGAAGGCGATTTATTGCTTGTTGGAGGGAAGGGTTGGGATAAATAGATAATGATCGAAATAATTTGATCAGTAAAACTGAGGTGACTGTGTGAGGTGAGCAATTGGATGATACATCAACCTTGAGGACAAGTTCAATCTAAGGGGGGAGGGATGGACAGTCACAATATATAATGCATGGGTCTCAATTATGTGACTAATTCTAATTAGTAACCGCATAAGTCGTACATTTAATGTACTTAAGGTATAAGAGCCTGCTTTTTGATGTGTATTAGGTAGTTATTGTGATACATATTGCTAGATTACGTGTGTTATAGTAGAGTCATGTGAGGAGTCTGTGGATGTGTGCGGAGTAGTGCTCCTTCATGTAGATATAGGGACGAGTATTAATAGAGACGGTTTGGGTTCTCTTAGGAGTATTTTGAGGAGGCAGACTCCTTGGAGCGAGTCTTTCATCTTCTTTTCAAATTGCCACAGGTAAGAAGAACCAGTAGAACAGTATATAATACTTTTTTTCTACAGAATCGGTAGTTGACTGGGTGTTGAAGGAGAGTTTTCAAATTTGTTGCAAGAGTAACTTTCATGACAATGCTTCAAATATTTTGTTATAAACTGTAATTTCTTAGCTTTGGTGCATTTTCAGTTATTCTCTTATATGTTGTCGATTTTTGAAATTTTATGTTTAATTCCTATTCTGTAATCTGGCCGAATCTTGTCGGTACATTGTAATATAATCGAGGACAACTGTAGGGTGCCATTTGATGTACTGTTCCTTTTATTATTTGTTCTATGAAGAAAAGTTTCATATATAATTTTTATTCTTGAAACAGGTCCTATGTTTCCTGAATGATGTTTTTGACACTCTTTTGACGGCACTATCAGATCCCTCTGATGAGGTAATCTTCCCTTTCTTTTGCTCCTTTCTCCTTCTGATTGTCAGTTGTTTAATCAAGTTGCATTTCTGTATGCGTTTTCATCATTCTAATTTTCACCTTGTTACTTTTTTTTCTTCTCTTCCTAGTATTTAAAGAATTTTTGGTTGTGTAATCATCTTCTAGTCATTTGTGTTTGTGGGCTTGATGCTTTTGTGGTCAACGTTGAAGGTTGAATGCTTTTGTGCAATAACTTTAATATCCTCTTTCTAATTTGTGATTCACTTGCTCCTTCAGATATGTCAACCATGTATTAGTTTGAAGTTGATACAAAACTCAGAATATCTTTTGTGCTAAATGCTAATTATAGTTGACCTTACTCTATCATGATTATTAACAATTCGTTGGTTGCCTACTTCTGATAACTGAATTTGAAACAAGTAACATCCAAGCTAGATATATAGTGGAGTCCACACCTTGCACGGCTATCATAGTAAAAAAACCCACTTTACCTTTTTGTAATGAAGAGATCCATCTAGGAATTCCTTTCCTCATATGATAATGAGATTCTATAGGAATACCTTTTAAAAAGGGAAATATTAGCAAATTTAATCTTCTATAAAGAAGGTTCTTATTAATTATATTCAATGAAACTGTTTAGCATTTCTTCTTTTTTCGCATAACATCTGTTGTAACCTAGACAGCAAGCAAGAGAACATTTTGAGCATTGAAATCTATAACAACAAACACACAAGAACACAGGATTTACATGGTTCAGATTATGTGCACGGATAATGTGTTGGTTGGGCCAATGGAATTTTTGGAATTATCTTGTGATCTTCTTTCTTTTATTATCTAGTAGTTATATATTGTTATTATTATTATTATTAGGAGATATATTAAGGATTGGTTTAGGAAATACTTCGTTCTTTATTTGTTTATCTTAACATCTTTCATTATAATTAGGACCTTAGTTACTTAGCCTATAAAGATCATTGGCCACCTTTTGTAATTACTTTATTTTTGATTATTGAGAATTGAAAGGAAATCACTTATTCGAATGTTTTTATATTCCGCTGCGTCTACATTGGTTTAGACCTAGAGCCTAAGTTCACAAGTGAAGCTAGGGTGTGCAAAAAAATCGAGAACTAAGAAATGAGCGAATTAGTTTGAACTTACCCCAAATGGGCGCCTTTTTTTAGTTCCAAGTTTGGCGGGCGGTTTGATACATAAAAAACTGACCATTCTTGGTTCGTCTGAAAGGGTGAAAGCATATGACGTGGCATTTTCTTGTCAAAAGCAGTGAGGTGTTTTCTTGTCAAAAACTGAGGCGTAAGCCTCCAAGCCACATGGCATAAGCTTTTGTGCATAGGAGTTTTAATTAAAAATATAATAAAAACAATAGAAAATGTGTAAAAGTAGAAATTAGAAAATAACATCCTCAAAATCCTTTTAAAAGTAAATAGCATTTAAAAGATTAAGGGTCCATTTGATAGGAAAGTGGTCAAATTATTAGGGTGGAAAATTTTGCAATGGTGGTGTTTGATAGTCATTTTTGTGTTTGCTAGGCATGTTTTCCCACCTGGAAAACCCATATTTTCCAGCCTTTGTTGTTTGATAGACAAATTATGCGGAGGCAAATGAAAATTTCGTGATAGTTATTTGGCCACTTTTGAAGTTTTAAATATTTTAATTCTAATTAAAATTCCAAATTATAATCATTACTTGCAATGGGATAATATTTTTGACTTTAACAAAAGCCTCTCATACAGATCGTGCATAATAAAACCAGTCTATTAATATGACATTTCCAATTCCTTGGTTTATATAAATTGATATCAGTTTGATTAACTGAGGTTGATTGCTACAAATAAACTGATCTCAATTGATACCAGTCGTATCCAAAATTATGCTAGAATTAGTTGTGTTCTATTATGGGAAATTATCACAAACTGATATATCTCATATACTCATTTTCATTTTCTGATAAATCTCACAAACTCATTTTCGTAAACTGATATATCTAGCAAACTGAAATAACACCAGGGGATTAAAATAAACTGATATATCAAACAAACTGATATTCAAATACAAACAGAATAAATTAGATAACCACAGTAGATTAAAATAACAATGGAATACAATAGTAAGGGATTGAAATAACAGCATAATAAATGTCATAATCAAGTTTAACAGAACAATAAGGACGGACCAGGAGCTCACAAGATGGAGGAACAAGGATATACAATGACATCAAAACAAAAACTGGAAAAATATTTGACTGAAGTTTTTGAAGCCAAATCATAGATGAAGTTGTTCCTATTGAAAAATTAGTTATTGATATGAAAGATAATTATGAGTTATTAGCAGGAATGTACTCATATCACCAAAAAGAAGCTAGAAACATTAGTAATTCCATTTAAATGTAAAAGGCTTACATGTAATACTAATGAATCAGGCATACTTCAAGTCCAACTCAAGCAACCATCAATACAAATAACAAGCAGCCATCAAAACAAATAACAAATGCTGTAAAACAAGCAAGTACCCCAACAAATAACAAAATCAACCAACTGGTGCATATCAATACAAATACAATTGAACTTGGAGAACAAGTTACAGCTACAGCTACTTTTCAAAAATGTCCTTTTCAGTAACTAGTTACAGCTTCTTTTCAACGTCATTTTCAAGAGTGATATTTTTCTTATGATTTAACCCAAACAGTTTATTTGTCATGACTTGTGTGAAACCTAGAAAATCAAATGTTTATTTTAACAACCTTTTTTGCGAAATAACACCATTGATCTCTCACAACCTATTTGGTTTGATAATGAAACCCTAGATTTTATTGATAAACTAGACGGTGAGCTTGAATTTACATTTCAAAATGATTTGTAATTATAATACATGAGCATTGAAAATCAGTGGTTGAGCCAGGATTTTTTTTGGGGTGAGGCACCCGAAAACATGCGGGTATGATATGCTTTTTATAAATGACTGGGATTTGGTGATGGGCATTTCTTGCAAAGACCTTAGTATGTGTTGTTAAATAATCCAAAGAGTCTGTACAATTAAATGCATTGTTTAATATCTATACTCAAGAAAAATCGACATTAAGGATTAAACCAATATCCTCTATAGATACCAAAATGGGACACTCGTTACAAAAATATCACAGTATTAGGAAAAATATTATTTATGATATTCTATAGTACATTATCAACCATTACAATCTGATGGTGTACTCACATAAATCCAATTAAGAAAAAATTTATTAACAAACGGTAGAAATTTAGTTTTAAAAAACTACTCCGTCTCAATTTTTTGGTAACCAAATATAATATATCAATGTAAAAATATATTTCAAATTTCAAATGCACCAGTAATAAGCATTTATCATCCATAACAAAGTTACAAAACCTTAACCAAGAAACATGATAAACTTTGAATATCGCATCGAAGAAAGAAACTACAATTGAGTGTGACATTATCTATTGTTTATGGTATGAAAACCTCCATGGTATACCAACAAAGAGAAAAACCAACACCTGGATCTTTAAGCATTTGTTGAAAAAAAAACTGCATTAGGAACCGTTTCTAAATTAATTAAAAAAACAAAATTTATATCCAGAAAACAAAGCTATTTACAATAAACCAAATCAAAAGTATGACAAATGAAGCTTTTTAGACAGAAAATGGAGAGTATATCTTTTTAATACCTGAACTCTTTGAAGATGGCCAGAAACCAAAAAGTTGGAATTGCTTCAATTGTAACAAAAAAAAAGATTAGGGAATTTAAGACACCAGACTACAATACTAGGGCTTCCTTTAATTGATATAGTGAGCTCGAAATTTATCGTAAATATACTTGCCTATATATATATATATATATATAAGAGAGAGAGATAGAGAGAGAGAGAGAGTGGGTCAGCCCGACCCAAACCTGCCTGACCATTTTTTTCAGCCCAGATTTAGCCCGGCCCAACCCAGCCCAGATTTGACCCAGACCACGCAAACGCAATTGCCAGTACTACTTGACATGCATCCTATGTTACTCACCCTCACTCAACCCACAGAATAAGTGTTTCGAGAAACCAATGCCCTATGAATGAGCAGGAGATGAAAGAGTGCAATACCATATAACGTTAGTGTTGTGGTTGCTCGCAAGACGTAAGGGGGGTTAGTGGCTATGCTTGGCGAGATAGAACAAGGTTGTGTGATGCTACGTGGCTCATCGAAGGAGTCGAGTGCTGCGATGGTCAATAAAAAGTGGATGGAGGCAGCGGCTGGGTGCGGGGCCGAGCAGCTGCTGAGATGGGAAGAGTGTTCTCCTAATGGTCAACCCTCATTTCCTCTTTTGAATTGCAAATGATAGGCTCTATTTGCAATACATTATTAGTGATTTGTTGATACCAATAATGTATTTGCAATACATTATTAGTGATTTGCTGAGATGGGAAGAGTGTTCTCCTAATGGTCAACCCTCATTTCCTCTTTTGAATTGCAAATGATAGGCTCTATTTGCAATACATTATTAGTGATTTGTTGATACCAATTGACATAACTCACCAATGGCACACGAGAATTAGCAAATAATCCAATACAATATCATCTCTAATACATTCAACAATTCAAAGAAGCACCATTACATCATATAAATGGCTCGGTTATTTGAAGATACCGCAAAGAGGTAGAAAGACTAGGAGATAAAAATACTAAAGACTGTACTAAATGAATATTCCAACTCAGTGATTTGGAAATGTCTTGTGACAACTACAATGCCGACAAACCCGCTGCCAACTGCAAGTTTGACCCTCGTCTGCAACTTCATTTCAGTTCAGCATTGCTTCTCAAGCTGGTGACAAGAGTTAGAGATGGGTCTCTGTCCAACGAGTTTGGAGAGGAGCTCTCCATCGTAACCCTAAAAACGCCACACCTTGTCAGAAAAGGGTGGCAAGACAGCACCTTGCTGTGTGCCACTGTCCATGGCGCATTGAAGGATTCAAATGCCACGATGAGGCTGGGTGGCGGCGCCGAGCTGCTACAAATCGCTAGTGGTAACCTCCATCTGCAAAGCCCTCCTCCCAACCAAGTTGATCGATCCTCCTGAGTTTCCTTTCCTGGCCGCCATTGTGAATTGTTACAATTTCGTTTACACGCGCCAATGGCAGACATAAGATTTAACTCTCAATCCAATACGATATCTTCTCTCTAATCTACTCAAATTCAGAGGGACAGTATTACATCATATATATAGATCTAGATTCTTTGATGATAAGACATATGAGGTAAAAAGACTAAATTTCTCCTTTACACTTGCACTATTGAGAATACAAAATTGAAGGGAATTAAGGGGAGGGAACAACTAATAGAGCACAATTTAAGATATTAAAAGAAGCCCCAACAAATTCAAATTACTTCTTTACCCTTACTCTATTAAAGGGAATCAAAAGGTTGTCTGACCATCACTTTGAGGTTAGAGTTAGACATAATAAAAAAATAAATAACATTGGGCCCAGTCACTTTAGTCAGAGGGGGTCTTATGAAGAGCAGTGTTGTATATCAGCCGAGTCTAATGGGTCCCTCAATCTCGACTAACAAATAGTATGACAGTCATCGTACCCAATAGAACTCGAAAAACAAAGCATATAAATTCTCTCCTCGTACATGGAAAATAGAAGAAAAGAAAAAATAAGAACTTGTCTTGATGAAACGAACAACTCTATAAACTAATGATAGGATAAAAGATAACTGGCAAGTTTCAAAAAAATTATAACTGATATTGAGAGACAAGTCAAAGCACCTGCAATCAAAGATAAGCAAATATTGGAGTCTCCAGTAGGTGAATCAATTTGTCCAGCTGGACCAAGAATTTAACATTAATATCCTCCTCAACCAGCGATTGAATTTCAGAACTTGCATGTCGGTAAGTCTGTAAAGTAATATCCACAAAACGATGAGGATTGAACAGATGGCGATGAAGCAATTTTGATATGAGACAGAGAGAGAGAGATGACATTTTTATTACAAATGGTCACACTGATGACTTTTGGGTTTTCCAAATACCTTTTGGGATTCCAGATCGACTTCATAATTAATGACATTTTTATTACGAATGGTCACACAGATGGACAGTATATGATGATAGGTAAGATTGTAATTTTGGCAAAAATGAGGGATAAATGAGTAAAACATATGCTTGCTAAAGTTTACATGCTTTTTAGGTGGTAGAGATACGCATTCTGTTTGGTATGTCAAAACTAGACACCTTTTTGGTTTGTAAACAAAATCAACTTGATTTTATAACAAAACCCCTAGATCAGTTGATTTCAAAATCTAAACCATTCATTTCCAAATCAGGTCATATCGCGAAATGAGAATTTCTTTTCCCACATTCATGATTAATCAGACCTCACTTGAGCGCCGGATTTACGTAGGCGAATCAATATTCAGTTGTTTCGCAGGAAAAGAAAAACAGGATAAGATCCAAAACACCATAAATGAGCAGGTAAATGGAGGTGGAAATATTCATCAAATCTATCATTCGATAATACCAAAGATCCCAAAATATCAACACACACAAAAAAGAAGAGAATGCGGGTTACTTCCTCGTTGTGGAAACCCTCTCTAGTTGAAGAAGATGTCGGTATGTGTTTTTTGTGAATGGTTCTCTCTCTAGCCATGGGTAGATAATAAAATGAGGTGAGACAGCTTTCAATCAAATTGTCTACAGGAGATTTGCCAAACAAGTGAGCAAACTAGCCTGGAATTTTTTTCTTTAGTTTTGGTAAGGAAATTTTTTCCACAAAAGAGGGAAAATGTATGTCAAGTGACTATAAGTGAGTAAAATTTACCCCGGAAAATGTTTGCTATCAAACACAAAAATGATAGCAAAATGGTGGCAAAATACCTTTTGCTAAGGCAAAAGGTGCCTATCAAATGGTCCCTAATATCTCAACATTGTGCCAACAAAAGTGTACAACACAACAACACAGAGTATTACACAAAGATTATTGCATAAATATCATGTCCTGCAACATATTATTGCAAAATTACATGCTGTAATGTCATTTTAAACAATGTGATTTTAGTTGGATGAGTTCTAAACAATCTATATAGAAAATGTGAAAATGCGGAAAAAACATAAGGTTTTTTGATAGAGTGGCTTTTAAAATGATGCATGAGAAGTGTGAAAAACCATAAAAAACATAAGCTATTTGTGTTGCTTGTTTTCTACACAAGCTTAAATTCCCCACCCTCCCCACCACCCCCCACCCTAAAGAAAAAGGCGCTGAAAAACGCATCAAGGAAACTTTTTAAACATTGATTTGTACCCCCTTAAAAAATCCTTGCTCTTGTTGTCTCTAGCCCCCGAAATTGAAAGCCCTAGATCTATTACTCTCAGCTCCCCTTCATCAATGCATTTCTGTTCGTGATTGACGTTTTACATGTATACACGAATCTGTGGTTTGTGTTTTGTTCATATATTTTTTATAACCAGGGGTATTCGGTTCTCTTAGAGAACCCGACTAATCCTGAAGGCATGCGTTATGATGTTTTGTGTGTATATAAATCGCTGTGAATGTCATTCTTTTTCCTTGTGAGAGACTGATGTGACACCCCGACTAATTAAATACCGGGTAGCTACTCCTTTATAAAATTAATTCAAAATGCCAAGTTGGCTCAGTTAATAGCATCACTGTCGAAAACATTTTAATATTACTAACCACCTAGTATTTAAAAAGCAAGTTGCCAAATTTTAATTTAAGTCTGATTAACATGCAACAAGTGTAATGAAGAAATAAATAACACCATTCACCATACTGAAGTAAAACGAATAACCATCACAATAGAGTAAATAAAGTCTGGAGGAAAACTCCTCACTACAATCCCATAACTGAAATGAATAACCGAAACTGAAATAAAACATGCCAAAGTCTGAAAACTGAAATATAAAAGATGTCTCTAAAGAAATGGGCAACATGCCCTACAAATGATAGATAGTGACTCTGGAATCCAAAGAGATAGAAGCGTCTACATGCAAATCCCTGTAGCTTCCACAAGCAGCTACAGCTCGTCACCTGAATGAGTATCCTATGCTTGGTGTCCTTGTGGCTGGGCACCTAAAAATGGTTTTACAAAGAAAAAGAGATTCGAAAAGCAAACGGGTCAGAGCCCGAATGTGGAGTTATATTTTAAAAACCTGCAAGTGCTTTAAAAACATTTAAAACATTAAATGCAAAGTACATGTTAGGACGTACACTCGCATGATATTCTCACCTCTCGTCTAACTGTGCACTCCTAACGTGAGTACCCATCTATATCGACCCATACTACTAGCTAACTGACAACATAACTAGCTAGACTGCCAAAGGTTCTACCCATATTACTCGGTTCCATTTAACATAACAACGCTCGTAATTAAATAGAGGTTTAACGTAAACTCAGTTACTAAATATGCCATTGATATAACTATCAGTTAACTCATTATATAGCTCAAAACAATACCATAATATTTTTACAACATTAATATGAGGATTCCCATTAATTTAATGTATATTATTCATATCATAAATATACAATACAAGCACCCCGCAATCTAAGCTGTAGTGCACACATACTCTGCTATCCATCCCGGTACATCACGTACATAAGGATTACATATTCCGAATCTCTCAGGAATAGTTTACCTATAACATCACAAATAATGGAGGCGAACACAGTCACCATCACATGGGTCACGCACATACCTACGCTCCCATGATCAGCGGACTTATTAATATCACAATAAGTCTTTCTATGACCTATGTTCATCGAGGTACCAGTCTATATCCCCCCCGTAGGCACACAAGGATTAGAGGGTCCTAAGCGAGCGCAACCTCCCGTGATAGCAAGTATGGTAGGTATGTCATACACACAATCCATATACTAATACTAAGTAAACACACATCTTAGTAATACCTTATTTTAATCGTAGTACGTATCGCATTCTCGTACTAACTATAATTATAAAAATTTATACTAATCCGATTTGTTGATTATACGCGCTATAATTTCTCACGTCGTAATAGACACTCACGTCTCATCCCAAACCGTCCATGTAATACAACTCTCGTATATAATTTACTTCTCATAATTGCCCAAAAGTCCCAATTCTATCACTATATCATCAAAGGAATGCTAACTCTACCCTTGAACCAGTTTCCGGGACTCCAAAAGTCAAAACAGTTCTAAAAGGACGAAACTGTCAACTCGTTAGAAGTTTCGTTCGAACGAGATCCTTCTGTCAACTCGTTAGAAGTCTCGTTCGAACGAGGCTGTTCGAACGAGATCCCAGTTCGTTCGAACGAACTGTTCCTTCTAACGATATCTCGTTCGAACGAGATATCGAACGAGATCCCTTCTCGTTAGTAACGACTGGTCCACTCGTTAGAAGCTCGTTCGAACGAGTTCGTTCGAACGACCTGGGGCTGCTTCTAACGACTGACCAGTTTCGGCCCAGAATTTTCCCAATTCGTTTTCCATCCATTTTTACTCCTCAAACCTCTTCTAAAATTCGTTCCAACAATATATTGAGTTCTCTAATTATCCTCAAACATTCCAAGGTGCTATACTAACATCATTAAAGGGGTTTAATACCTTCTAAACATCATTAAATCACAAATTTCTACATAAATTCCCAATTTTCTTCAAGAACATAAACCCTAGGTTCTTCTCATCAAAATTTCCCAGATTTTAATCCGTTTATACATCACATAGATATGAAATCTCTGAATTAAATCTTCAAACAATGTTTCTACATGCAAACCTATCCCAAAATTAAACAACAATCTTCCAATTTCATGGGTTTTCTTTTAACTCTTATATAAGATTGGTTAACAATGTTTCTAACATGGAAAAAGCATTCACTGCATAAGGAATGTAATTTAAATCACTTGCCTTGGTTTGATTCCGGATTTGGTGTTGATTTGATGAAGAATTTCTGCAGAATTTCTTCTCTCCAAGCTTCCTCTCTAATGGTGGCTTAAGGTGGCTAGGGTTTGATTTGGGGAAACTTAGAAAACCTAAATGACAACCTACGTAGCCTTCTAGGTTAATATGGGTTGGTTAATGGGCTTAATGGGTCTAATCCACATCAGATTTACATCACTAATTTTCGTCACTTTTAATTCCTAAAAATGTAAACTTACCAAAATACCCTTTAAGTCACCGGTATGGCCTAAAAATACCCCGGGACCCAAACTATACCCCCGGCTAGTGTTTTCTGACTATCTCGACCCTTCCGGACGCGTTGGCGCACTCAAAACGACCATACGGATTATAGATTTTAAATTCACTTTTTATCATCAAAATATAATACCGTGACGCGGCGGTCCCACGCGTCTCAACAAAATTTCTAAAATGCCGTATATAAATCCCACGACAAATTTTATAATACCAAGTTCATATTTAATCATATATGCACATAATCAAATACCAATTCGCATCACATTAGTATTTTTATCCCGGATTAATTTCCAATTAATACGCATTTAATTAATTAATCCTCAAAATAAATATAGACAAAAGTACGGGGTATTACAACTGATTCCTGTTGTGTATACACATTTTTCTCCTTAGATTTATTGCTTAAACCTAAACCAATTGAAATCGATTTCTGCTCAAACCGAATGGATAAATATGCACACTCGTAGCTGAATCACAATGAGAAATCAACTATCCGAGATGTACAAAAGCCCTCAGGTCGCATGTCTCTTTTATGGGATAAGAAACATCCATGTGCGTGTGTTACAAGTTCCTTCGATTATTTTGCAGAATGAAAATACAATCAGCAGCTTTTCCTCACCTAACCCACCCCCACCCCAAAGAAAAGAGGACAAATGTTGGATAGAAAGGCGGATCTTGTGAAATGTTGCTAATATTTTGTTCCATGGGGTCCTTCGTAGGCCTTTGCACATTGTAGTAAATAGTAATTGTCTTTAACTTACTGTGATTGACCCTTGACCTATACCAACATTTCCACCACTTTTGTTGTGTTGCTGATATTTTGTCGCTTGCAACTCCAATCCTAGTATCTTTACTTACTAATACTTAGTACAAATACTTTTGTTTTGTGCATGTTCTGAAATATTGACTCTGAGATACTATACATTTATTTTCTGAAGAGGCTAATCAGAATCTACTTTAAATTATGTTATATGTTGTTCTGTATATCTTCCAGGTAGTGCTCCTGGTGCTTGATGTTCACGCATGCATAGCCAAAGATCCCATGCATTTTCGCCAGCTTGTTGTTTTCTTGGCTCATAACTTCCGAATTGACATCTCTTTACTGGAGAAGTGAGTTCTCTTATTTTATTAGTTTATTTAAGTAGTAT
Organism: Sambucus nigra; assembly: GCA_949130495.1. Taxonomy (NCBI): domain Eukaryota; kingdom Viridiplantae; phylum Streptophyta; class Magnoliopsida; order Dipsacales; family Adoxaceae; genus Sambucus; species Sambucus nigra. Next base: position 335,838,401 of record OX422215.1, read on the forward strand.
GTTTCAATTGTTATTGTTTAAATATGCTTTTAGTGTCTTTATATAGTTAGTTATATTCTTATTTTCTCCTTTAGGCGTGGTGCTTTGATCATCCGCCGACTTTGTGTGCTTTTAGATGCTGAAAGAGTTTATCGTGAACTCTCCACGATACTTGAAGGAGAAGCGGACCTGGATTTTGCATCTATTATGGTTCAGGTTATTACCTATAGAGAAATTATCACAGAAAAAATTGCTGGTATATCTGACCAGGCATATATTATATTAGATGTGATAATTCAACTAAAAAATTCCTCATAAATATTGTTTACATAGTATAACCTAACCTCGCACCGTGGAGCACAGACAACCATTTACTGTCGTTCTTTTGAGCTATCACCCATATTACCTCTACGATTCATGCTACTATCTGATTTTACTAACCCATTTTTGCATGTTCTCTTGACATCTTTTCTGTTCAGGCATTGAATTTGATTCTGCTTACTTCCTCCGAGTTGGCAGAACTTCGCGGCCTCCTCAAACAATCGCTGATTGATGCTGCTGGAAAAGACTTATTTATTTCTTTGTATGCTTCATGGTGCCATTCACCAATGGCTATAATAAGTCTTTGCTTATTAGCTCAGGCAAGAACCCATATCTTTGTGCTCTCTCTCTCTCTCTCTCTCTCTCTCATATCGCAATTGCTTCACGGCCATCTGTTCAATCCTCATGGTTTTGTGGATATTACTTTACAGACTTACCAACATGCAAGTTCTGTAATTCAATCTCTGGTTGAGGAAGATATTAATGTTAAATTCTTGGTCCAGCTGGACAAATTGATTCACCTACTGGAGACTCCAATCTTTGCTTATCTTAGATTGCAGGTGCTTTGACTTGTCTCTAAATATCAGTTATAAATTTTTTTGAAACTTGCCGGTTATCTTTTATCCTAACATTAGTTTATAGGGTTGTTTGTTTCATCGAGATAAGTTCTTATTTTTTTTTTCTATTTTCCATGTATGAGGAGGGAATTTATATCCTTGTTTTTTCTAGTTCTGTTGGGTACTATGACTGTCATACTATTGGTTAGTCGAGATTGAGGGACCCATTAGACTCGGCTGATATACAACACTACTCTTCATAAGACCCTCTGACTAAAGTGACTGGGCCCAATGTTACATATATATATTTTTTTTATCATGTCTTACTCTAACCTCAAAGTGATGGTCAGACAACCTTCTGATTACCTTTAATAGAGTAAGGGTGAAAAAGTAATTTGAACTTTTTGGGGCTTCTTTTAATATCTTAAATTGTGCTCGATCAGTTGTTCCCTCCCCTTAATTCACTTCAATTTTGTATTAATCACTAGTATAAGTGTAGAGCTGAAATTTAGTCTTTTTACCTCTTAGGTCTATCATCAAATAATCTAGCTCTATATATGTGATGTAATGGCGTCTCTCTGAATTTGAGTAGATTAGAGAGAAGATATCGTATTGGATTGAGAGTTAAATCTTGTGTGTGCAATTGGGGTGTAAGCGAAATTGTAACAATGCACAATGGCGCCCATGAAACTCAGGAAGATCAATCAACCTGGTTGGGATGAGGGCTTCGCAGATGGATATTACCACTAGCGATTTGTAGCAGCTGGGCGCCGCCACCCAGCCCGATCGTGGCATTTGAATCCTTCAATTCAACATGGACAGTGGCACACAGCCAGGTTCTGTCTTGCCACCCTTTTCTGACAAGGTGTGGCGTCTTTGGGTTACGATGGAGTGCTCCTCTCCAAACTCGTTGGACAGAGACCCATCTCTAACTTTTGTCACCAGCTTGAGAAGCATCGCTGAACTGAAACGAAGTTGCAGACGAGGGTCAAACTTGCAGTCGGCAGCGGGTTTGTCGGCATTATGGTTGTCACAAGACATTTCCGAATCCCTGAGTTGGAATATTCATTTCGTACCGTCTTTAGTATTTTTATCTCCTAGTCTTTCTACCTCTTTGGGGTATCTTCAAATAACCTTGCCAGTTATATGATGTAATGTGCTTCTTTGAATTGTTGAACGTATTAAGATGATATCATATTGGATTATTTGCTAATTCTCGTTTGCCATTGGTGAGTTATGTCAATTGGTATCAACAAATCACTAATAATGTATTGCAAATAGAGCCTATCATTTGCAATTCAAAAGAGGAAATGAAGGTTGACCCTTAGGCGAAAACTCCTCCCATCTCAGCTGCGGCTCTGCCCTGCACCCAGCCAGTGCCCCCATCCACTTTTTATTGACCATCGCGGCGCTCAACTCCTTCAATGAGCCACAGAGCATCACACAACCTTGTTCTATCTCCCCAAGCATAGGACCACCTCCCCTTACGTCTTGCGAGCAACCACAACACTGATGTTATATGGTATTGCACTCTTTCATCTCCTGCTCATTCATAGGGCATTAGTTTCTCGAAACACTTATTCTGTGGGTCGGGTGAGCGTGAGTAACATAGGATGCATGTCAAGTAGTACTGGCAGTTGGGTGGTCTGGGTCAAATCTGGGCTGAGACAAATGGCAGGCGGGTTTGGGTCGGGCTGACCCATTTTTTTTGCTTTTTTTTTTTTTTTTTTTTTTGTGGCCATGTGTGTATTCTGTTAATCCAAAACTGTACTGCTGCTATATAATGGGATTGCTTATTGAAATACAAGAAACAAGTTTTAGAAAAGAGTATTGGTTAACATGAATTTTTTAAACATTGAACTTTGATGATGAATTTTTCAAAACAAAGCCGTGTTATGCACCAATTTTAAAAAACAAAAGAAGGATATATAAGAGTCCAAATTCTCTGAGGTTGAATCTACGGCCAGATGAAAGAAACCAGCCCAAGCAAATATTTAAACCTCAATTTATTTTGCTCAGACCTAATATTAAAGATAAATAGAGAAAAATTTCTCAGATCTGGGTTTCATACCGATTTGAATAAATAACTCGTATGTATATTGTCCGGGTTTGTAACGAGGAGATGCCCGTGTGTGTGTGTGTGAGAGAGAGATAGAGATAGAGATAGAGATAGAGATTAAGAGAGAGAGAGAGATGAGGGATTCAGCTGAACTCTTTGTTGTAGTTATGGAACTATGATTTCAACCTTTAGGGTAGACCTTAGAAGAGGGGTTCTTGTGCACGCAACCCATGGGACAAATACACTCGGCCTGTTTTGGCCGCGAGTGTAAGTTAGTGGGGCCCATGATGAGTTTGCTTGGGTTTATGTGTGTGCTTTAGTGTATTTGGGTTCGTTTTGCCTGCTCTAATGTAAAGGTTTGAGTTTTATCCGAGGCTTTTGTGGAAAACAAACATGGCAAAAATTGATTAGAGATTAGTGGTCATTTGGGGTGTGCAAAAAAACCGACAAACCGACAAAACCGAGCCGAACCGAAAATTTTCGGGCCGGATTTTTTTAAGGGTCGGTTCGGTTCGGTTTGATCAGGTATAAAACCGACAGGGTCGGTTCGGTTTTCGGTTTTGGCATAAAAAACCCGATTTTGAACCGAACCGAACCGAATTAATTTTTATACTTTTTAATTTTATATTTTATATTATATTTATATTAGTGTTGGCATATTATATTATATTTTTTAATTTTATATTTATATTAGGTATTAAAAAAAATATTTTTTATTAAAATAAATGAAAAAACCGAACCGGCCCTGTCAAAAACCGGCCTTGTAAAAAACCGACGGGTAAACCGAACCGGCCCTGTTCGGTTCGGTTCGGTTCGGTTCGGTTCGGTTTTTCACCAAATTCGGTTCGGTTCGGTTTTTCTCCTCCCAAAACCGACATGGTCGGTTCGGCTCAAAAAACCCGCCCAAAACCGAACCGACCGACCCGTGAACACCCCTAGTGGTCATATTTTGATGTGGCTAGAGGTCAATTCATCATTTTAGGATTTTATGGCATTTTTGTTATTTGCTTTATTTGGTTGTATTTTTCTTTTAGTAATTGCTTGCTTAGTATTATAGGAGGAAGTAGTAAAGGTTAATAGGGGTATATTTGTAATTAGATCGTTGCTTGGAGCCTATGCTACTTCCACCTATAAATACTCCTATTGTAGCCTCATTTGAGGCATTCTATCATTTGAGATTTTAAAGAGAGAGAGTTGAGACGAGAGTGTTCTTCATCTTATTTCCCATTTGACGCTCATTTATGTCAATTGGTATCAGAGCCTTGTTGGCCCACCGTTGTAAAAAAACACAAAAATCGTAGACAACGACAAGTGGGACCTAAGAGAAGATATGCTCCCGTGGAACCTCGCACCGATCGATTTGAGGAAGTCGTGAACTGCATCGTGGCCCGGATGGATGCTCTTGACGCCCGTCTTCCACCACAAGCCGCACTCACACCGCACCCACTCCTACTTAAAACCCTAATCCCCACGTCTCCAATTCTACTCATTCCACCCCGCTTCCACAAAAAAAAATTACCCCATCAAACCCTAACCCTAATTCCACTAATTCTGAGGTGGCCGAAGATGAAACTGGGGACGAGGTTCTGATCGGAATACATGCGGAAGTACCAGGTAGTGGCCGGCCCCTTCTTGGACTAGCCTAGACCACCCAAGACCCCACCTCCCTTGGCAGAACCTACCTTATAGTGGCTGGACCACAGCTAAACCCAAGCGGCTTGCATGGGCTGCCCGAAAACACCAGGCGCAACCGATCTAGGTCGAAACCACCCAATGGTGGCCGTCGATGGACAAAAAAAACCAGGGTCAACCGGAAATGTCTCGGGTGGTCTTGATGATGATTGGCAAGCCACCCTTGTACCACCATTGAGTCGCGGCAATCCATCCTCCATTCCGAGATGCACGGATCCTTCTGTCTTCTCCAAATATACACCCAAATCTTGAACCCCAAGTTCCCCCAAAATATAAATCCATTTCACAAACCCTCTATTCAATACCCAAAACAACCCCCTCCTAGAGTTTCACCACCCAATTGTCAATCTAACACTCAAATAGTAAACCATAACTTCCTACCATACAAAACCCCTCCTCCACCACCCGATCCAAATTTTAGTGATCATCAACCACTATCTCCTCACCTACTACCACCTCGAGTCCTCCCCACCAATTTGCCTCCACAAACCATAAATCCCACCCCTATTACCTCTCACTACGACCCACATCTTTGCCATGTCTCTACATATCCTAATCACCACACCCAGAGACGTGATGAATCTTATCACCCTCATTATTTTCCATCAATTCCCCTAGCCCTACCCACATATATTGACTCCCACCCCCACCCCTATACTGCTTTCACCACGTTTTCGCCCTCACCTCAACTTCATACATCCCTACCTCCTCCTCGACACCGGGGCCATGTCCCTCACCCTCATTTAGTTCGGGATGCCGTTCTGCACACTCCGCTCCCGTTGATACATTTGAGCGAGTGCAGGATTGACTAGGGCACCTCCAGCATAATGGACCCCTTTCCTCTCGACCCCAGCCCCTTCCATATTTTGAGCCCCCTCTCCCGACAGACTGGCCTTCCATATTTTGAGCCCCCTCCCCTGACGGACTAGCGCACTGATATATCTCCTTTTGACTCTTTGAGTCCAAAGGTCACTACTCCATTTGTGCCTAATTCTGAGCGATACTGCTTCCCTTGCTATCAGAGGGGACAATAGATGGATCAACGACCCCTGAGACGGCTTGTGATTTCAACACCACCTCTTGCCCCTTCAGTGACGGCGATCCCACCATATATCCCACCTCTAGCTCCGATTGAGACCCCACCTCATGCTCCAGTTCCTATTCGTCCACTGCCTTGGAGGCAGCACCGTAGAGCCCTGATTGAGGATCCTTCGCTAGACGATGACGAGGTTGATGCGGATGACATAGGCTTTCAGGGAAGTGATCCCATTGCCCGCATGGCCTTACGAATGCTTTCGAGGAGCATGCAGGGAGATATCTGCGTGGATGTACCGATGTTTGATGGTTATCTTCAGCCGGTTGCAGTGATTGACTGGCTCGCTACCATGAAGCGCTTCTTTGAGTATAAGCAATTGAGCGGTCGACGTTGTGTACTTCTTGGGGTGACCAAATTTCAGGGTTATGCGAGTGTTTGGTGTCACGATTTAGAGCCGCGTCGAGTTATTAAGGGCCAACCACCTATTCAGTCATCGACCGACTTGTGTGCAGAGATGATGGCTACCTTTGTTCCTGCCACTTACGAGCGATACCTCTTTCTCCGTAAGTAGGCTCTCAAACAAGATTCATCTGTTTTGGACTATACGGAGCGGTTCCAGATTTTGTACACTCGTGCTCGGCTTGGAGTGACAAAGGAGCAGTGGATTAGTCGGTACATCCATGGCCTCCAGGGGTATATTCAGGAGGACCTTGCTTTGCGTGACATTACCACCTTTGCGAAGGCGGAAGAGTATGCCACGAAGATAGAGGCCTTTCATCATACAACTCCCCCTGCTCGTGCGCGCACCACAATTACTCCTCCACCGTCTCCATCCAATACTTCTACTCCTGCTACTACGACAACGACGCCCGCTACTACTGCTCCTCGTTCCTCATTTTCCCACCCGGTGACATTCAAGTGTTACAATTGTGGGGTAGTTGGACGCAGGGCTTCAGAGCGCTCCTTGCTACGTCGTCGCGCTCCACTTGCTTCTGAAGGACCTGAGTACTTGGACGAGACAAATTAGGCCGCACCCCAACATGCTCGTATCACTATCTTGGAGGGCGATACCGAGGGTCTTCCCCTTTGAGTTCGAGGACGAACTCTTTTTCGGGGGGGGGGGGGGGGGGGGGGGATGATGTGGCTAGAAGACATTTTCGTGATTTTAGGATTTTATGGCATTTTTTGTTATTTTCTTTATTTGGTTGTATTTTTCTTTAGTAATTGTTTGCTTACTATTATAGGAGGAAGTAGTAAAGGTTAATAGGGACATATTTGTAATTAGATCATTGCTTGGAGTCTAAGCCACTTTCACCTAGATTTTAAAGTAAGAGTTGAGACTAGAGTGTTCCTCATCTTATTTTCCATTTGATGCTCATTTACGTCATATTTGTGCGGCATCGAATCTTGATATATAAGATTTAAGACAGTCCTCTAGTTTTATCCATTATTTTCTTTTCAAATTGTTCAATGATCCACATTTTCAATATGATTTACACCTGATTTATTCTTCTCTGTTAATATGCTCCCATCTTCTGTTTCTTTTGATATCCCACTTATAACTCATGCAAAATTAGATTTTCAGCAAGAATGTCCTTCCAATCATCCAAGGGATGGTGTTATGATATTGAACTGTCCATCTAAGACACCGTTTTGTACAAGTAATTTTGTTTATTGACTTATGGCGCAGCATATCATCAGTAAAATGAAGGAAATTGTAGAATCAATGAGATGTTGAAGCACAAAATTATTGTAAATAATTCGATTAGGCTTAAAGATGCCTATTTTCCCCACTCCATTTACTCGTGGGCCCCCGTAAGCAATTGAAGACATGAAGTGTCTCAAATCCTTCTCACTACCACCGCATTGAATATGACGTAAACTACACGTCAAAAGGCTCCAAAGAAAAAATCTTACACACTTTTAGAGAGAAATACTCTTTTCTATTCAAAATTCAAGTCTACCTCAAATGAGGGTTACAAGGGGGTATTTAAAGGGAAGGAGTAGCTTAGGCTTTAAGCTAAGGACCTAATTACAAAAAATGCCATTATTACTCCTTACCTCTAATTACTGAAACAATAAAAAGAAAAATACAATAACAAAATAAAAGAAAAATAATAAAAAGAAAATAAAAATACTAATATGCCCAAAAATGACAATTATGCCCTCGATTCACATTATTTTCTCCCCTTTGAAAATTGTTCGTCCGTGAACTCAAAAGGGAAGACCAACTGAATTCCCCTCCAAAACTGTAATCAAGACATATTAGGGAAGCTCCTTGGACGCATCCAAATAGTCAGGTGGATGATCCATTGCCAATAGGGCACGGCGTCGCGGGAGAGAGAAGTCAGAAGCACGGTGACTAACATTGCCACAGTTGTAGAACCAAAATGTAGGAGGCCCTGGATGAGGCGCAACGGAAGTGGTGGAAGTAGGGGCTGAAGCTGTCACTGGAGGAGGAACTGGGATAGAAATCGGTGTAGGTGCCTGTGAGGTCGAAAGAGCTGCGGGCGCTGTGTGATAGGCCTCAACCTTGGTCGCATACTCGACCGCCTTCAGAAATGTTGGTATCTCCCTCAAACCGAGATCATGCTGAATGTATGGCTGCAGTCCTAAGATATAGCGGTTGATCCGCTCATCCTCTGTCTCCGGGAGGCGAGCTAGAGTGCAAAGAAGCTGGAACTGCTCTGTATACTCCTCCATCATAGAAGCGTCCTGCCAAAGGGACTAAATGCGAGCCAAAAGGTCGCGCTCGTAGATGGGTGGGATGAACGATGACGGGAGGGCGACCTTCAGCTTAGACAAAGTTGGATTGGGGGCAATCTCGCCGCTGTTCGGCGATAGCAGAGATCGTTCTACCAAATCCGGGTGAATCCTTGAAATTTGGTGGCTGCGAGAACACAAGAGCGGCCCTGAACCCGCTTGTAGTAAAAAACCGTCTCCATCGAAACTAACCAATCAATCATGGCATCTGGGGAGAACCGTCGGTGAAACTTGGGAACATCAATGCATATATCCCCATGGAGACTCCGAGAAAACAACTGAAGCACCATGGATAGTGGACCTCCATCATGATGAGCATCAAGACCCATCACGTCACTCGGCACAGGTGGAACATAATTAGTGGGAGGTGGCGGTTTTTGTGCCGGTGGTGGATGAGGAGGATGAAGGTGCTGGACCACCGGAGGTGCTAGGGGACCGCGGAGATAATGGGAACACGCGCCAATCAAATGGCCATGCTCACCACAATAAAAAAAAGTGCCGGTCCCGTAGTGGTGCAAAGCGGTGGGCATTGGGTGAAGGTGGAGGTATCCACTCTCAAACACTGTGGTGGCTATCCCCGAACGCGGAGGAGGATGAGGAGGAATCATAATGGAGTGGTGACAGAGCGTGGTGGGAGGATGTACGATGTAAAGGTGGAGGGTTAGGGTGTGTGATCTGTCGAGTGTCAAAGGGAAGGGTGGGGTCATGTGGGTAGTGTGAACCGGGGTTGGGGGTCCCAACATGGTGGCCCAGGCCCCTGGGGTAGTAAAAAATCCGCGGAGGTGGGTATCCCCGAACGCGGAGGAGGATGATGAGGAATCATAATGGAGTAGTGACAGAGCGTGGTGGGAGGATGTACGATATAAAGGTGGAGGGTTAGGGTGTGTGATCTGTCGAGTGTCAAAGGGAAGGGTGGGGTCATGTGGGTAGTGTGAACGGGGGTCGGGGGTCCCAACATGGTAGCCCAGGCCCCTGGGGTAGTAAAAAAATCCGAGGAGGTGGGGATAGGCATTTTGGTTGCGAGGTTGGGGCAACGGTGGGTGGGTAAAATAGGGCCGCGGGCTGAAATGAGGTGGACGACCCAAAAATAAAGGGGCGGGTTAGGGCAGCGGTGAGAGAGGGTAATCTGGGTTCGGGTTGAGGTTGGTGGGTGGGTTTTTGGGATCAGGGTGATGCGGATAATGGTCCAAAGTAGGTCAACTGATGTTTGGGGTGGGGTCGAGTGGATTTGGGAGTTTTTCGGGGGCTATGGAGCAACGGGTGGTGTCGGAAGCAGGGGGGAGGGGCTGGGATGAGCCCGCGATTAGGTTGGCAGGGCCTAGAGGGTGCTCCGGTGGCTGCCCCGGGTCAGAAGCGGGGCGGGGTGGGTCGTTTGGGTTGGGAGTCAAGTTGCCGGGGGTGGGGAGTTTTTTTTTCTTTTGTGCGCCAAGGTGGGGGTTTGTGACAGGGGCGGGCAGCTAGCCTCCGGGCTGGTTGGGCAGCGGTGGCAGCAGGGTTGGAAGTCTGGGCAGCGGTGGCAGTCGGGTATTGGTAGACCGGGCTGGTTGGGGCGTGGGGGTGGTAGGAGTTGGTGGTAGTGGGTAAGGGTTGGGGAAGGGTGGTGGTGGGAGGTAGTTTTGTGGAGAAAAGTTGTAAAAGGGCTTCAAACTTTTTGATTGAGTTCTTGGGAAGAGTTCGCTGTTTTTGTTGAAGTGCCATTTCACCCATTTGTTGCTTCAACTCTTGAATCTCTTCCAATGATTATTTTGAATTCTTGGGAGCCATTGATTGTAGTGTACGATTTTTTTGATAAAAAAAAAATACACTGATACACCAAACGCCAATGTGGGGCGACACCCGCTCTGATACCAATTTGACATAAATTACACGTCAAAAGGCTCCTAAAAATATCTAACTCACTTTTAGAGAGAGAAATACTCTTTTCTCAATTCAAAATTCAAGTCTACCTCCAGGAGGTATTTAAAGGAGAGGAGTAGCTAAGGCTCTAATTACAAAAATGCCATTCCTCTTCCTTACCTCTAAATACTAAAGCAAAAGAAAGAAAAATACAATAACAAAAGAAAAGAAACATAACAAAAAGAAAATAAAAATACTAATATGTCCAAAAATGACAATAATGCCCTCGATTCGCATCAGAATATCATATTCACTTTCTTCCTCTAGCAATCCAATAGTGCAGTCCACTACCTTACATCTCTTACGGATGTATAATGATTAAATTTTCCCATTTTCGCACTTGATCTAATTCATACTCAGAGGAGCCAACATTTTCTTGCAGTCCCCAAATATTGGCTGGGATTGACTAAATGATCCCCCTTTTCCACCACACACGGAAAAAAATCTCATGTGTTTCCCTTAACCAAACCAAGTCTTGACTCTAGCTATCTCTAAAATAAGAATTAAAATCATCCTGACCACCCTCAACATCTTGACCCCAGTCTTGCACTAGAATCTGTCCAGAAACAGACATGCCGATCCCCTGTTTTGCTGATATGACACCTAGTCTTTGGATATCATAGAAACAAACCAAAATTAGTGGATCCCATCCTCCATGCCTTCAAAAAGGATAATAGAAGCTGTATAGTCAACATAAGGATAAAGTGGGAATAATATAACGATAAAAAACAAGTTATTACCCTCCCTCCAAAAACAAACGCATGCACCAGTATAATAATAATAATAATAATACGACTAATAATAATAAAAATTGCACGCTCTGTTCAGTGAATTATAGTTTTGTCCAGAGAAGATGAAGGATGTCAGCTTGCAGTTCAAATTCACAATTATACCATGTTTAAAAATCTTTTGAGGTGAAAAATCGACCTCGAGCCGTAAGCCTAGGGTTCGTTAATTAGAGTCTTGCACCTCAATCACTTGAGGCTTAGGACTCAAGGCTATCCACCTCGAGGCCTATGAAGCTTAAGCCTCGGGGTTTACTAACCTCTGATCTCATGTAAGTCATCTTTCTCTCTCTGGCTTTCTTCTTTCCTTCTTCTCTTCAACTCTTCCTCTCTTTTCTTCCGTTCTTATCTATAACTCTTTCTTTCTTTATTTGTTCAATCAAGTACATGTGTTTGTTCGATGGAGTATATATATGCCCACGCATACGCATACACATATACATATATATACATATATTATTATTTTGGATATATAAAAAATATATGGTAAATCACATTAGACATCCCCTATACTATTTCGGATTTACGGGTCACTACCCTATTTTTTTTACTTGACAATCTGCCCCCTTGTCCTTCCAACCCGTTTCATTTTAGGCCAAATCTGTTAGGGTTCCATCCAACTTAACAGAATTAAGTCATGTGGCTTGCACATGACTTCCAATATTTTTTTTAATGATTAACTATCCTTCTATTTACTTAATTCATTATAGATTTTTACAAATTATTTTAGTTAAATAATTTGACTTAATTAATACAGTTTAACAATTGTTTAGCAATTGAAATTTTGTTTTAATTCTTAAAAAAACAATTTGCTTTAACTCTGCTCCTCCAACGTCAGCTCTCTGAAAATTCAAACCGATAGAAAGCAACCACATACCACCAACAAGACCCCCACCCCCATCACCCAAACCAAAACCTCAAACCACCATCACCACACACCATCCAAATCCCAAACTGAAATCAAACGGATAGAAAAAAAAAAAGAAAAATCAAACAAAACAGAAATCCAATCGATTCACACAGCCCCAAACCAAACCTAAACCTAATTGATTTTAACAGTCCAAAAGAATTCAAAATAAAATCCATAATACGACCAAATTGATTGTAAAATATTAGTCCAAACCTCAAATCTTGAACTAATTGAACCCAATTCGCAGTGTTCGAAAAACAAATTTGAAAGAGATAAAGGGAGAATAGAGTATAGCTACAAAGAGGGAAAGATGATAGAAAAATTCGATTGGGAAGATAGAAGACGGCGTGCGATTGAAACCACATCGATTGGGCAGTGTGCTTCGTAGCCAGTGGGGCTGGTGGGTGGGATTATGAAAGAGATAGAGATGGTTTAAAATTTTTTTAGTTAGGGTTTGGGTGTTTGGGAAACATGGGTATGTTATACACATTTGGGATATATGTCTAATTTGATATAATTTATTCATTTTTGGAAGGGTATTATTATTTTTTTAATTCACAATCTTACTAACACCGTCACTGCATTTGGACCAAATGAAACTGGTTGAAAGGACGAGGGGGCAGGTTACCGGATAAAAAAGTATAGGGGAGTGACTTGTAAACCCGAAATAGTACAGGGGGCTTAATGTAACTTACCCAAAAATTTGTATTGTTGTAATACTTGAAGAGCCCAAAATACTCCAAATATTTATTTGTTTGGCAAATTGGCACGTGCACTTTAAATCAACGGCTCAAGCTTGACGCCAATCTTTTTTAAAGGCGATCCCTTTTGGCCTAACTAAGAGAGAGAGTTGTGTTAATATTATTTTTATATTATTAAATTTTAAATATTATTATTATTATTAATAGGTAGTTATCCAATTGGGCATACTTTTGTCCTTTTCTTGTTGTAATGGTTTCATGATGATACCTTATCTTTTATTGGTGACGTTGAATCGATTATAGACCTTTTGACGTGGTGATGCTACACTATTTATTGTCTTAGTAATATTGACTATGGATATCTATCAGTGATGATAGCCATTAGGGCTGTGCATGGTTCGGGTTGGTTCGGTTCCATTATAAAACCAGAACCAGAATCAGAATCGAAATGGTTCGGTTATCTGGTTTTGGAACCAGAACCGAACCGAATATTTATGTAGAACCGAACCGAACCAATGGTTATCGGTTTGGTTTGGGTCGGTTCACGGTTCCTGTTCATTTGTGATTAAATTAAAGTTTAAACCATGAAATTACCATTCAAGTGTGGAATTAAATAGAATAAATAAAGTTAATGAAATTAACTTGAATATCCCAACATTCAAGCATAAAATACATAAAATTAACTAGAATATTTTAACAACGTAATGATTAAAGCATCATCCGAAATACATATTATCATCCACTAAAAAAGAGCTGATCTGAAATACATAATAAATTCAAAATTCATATTAAATTCAAAATACATAAACCAGAATTCATAATAAATTTCATCCACGCAAATAGAGCTTTTTCCTTCCAAATTTCCAATTGAAGTCATCTTCCTTTGTTCCACTCGGTGAAGCGTTTCTGCAAAAAAAATGAAACGGCATGAAAAAAAACGAAACTATCTCGGAGTACAATTTTTATAACAGTTAGTTATATATGTTATGACATATATAACAGCATAACTGTTATATATGTTATGACATATATAAGCATAACTGGTTATATATGTTAACATATATAACAGCACCTGTTATATATGTTAACATATATAACAGCTAGCTGGTTATATATGTTAACATATATAACAGTTTTCTGTTATATATGTCATAACATATATAACAGTTTTCTGTTATATATGTTGACATATATAACAGTTTTCTGTTATATACGTTGACATATATAACAGTTTTCGGTTATATATGTCAACATATATAACAGTTTTCGGTTATATATGTCGACATATATAACAGTTAGCTGTTATAACATATATATAACAGTTATAACATACTTACTAATTATATAACATATACCAATTATAGCAAATAACATATACCAACTGAAATTTTACCTCAAGTCAACACGGGTGTACTAGAGAAAACCGCTGCAAGTTCGGGATCTTCCGTGATGACTGCAAATAACATATTTTTACATATTAATAATTCAGTTACATATTAATAAAACAAAAAAAAAATTGCACAATAAAAGTTACCTGATTCTAGATCCGACATTTCATCTAATCGCATCTCAACTTCTAGTGGTAATGGTGATGCGCGAAGCCAATCTTGTCCACAAATCAAGGACTCTGCTACCTTAGGGAACTACGAAATTGGTCAAGGACGCGCCCCCCCGTGCTAAAGGCCGACTCTGAAGCAACGGTAGAAACCGGTATAGCTAAAACATCACGTGCCACTAGAGCAAGTGTTGGATACCTACAACCATTCAATTTCCACCATGCTAAGATATCGAAATTTGGTCCATCCTTTGCTACCCCTTCATCAAAATACATATCAACTTCGGACTTTGAATCTACACTTTCTCGTTCTTCCAAATGTTTCAAAAACTGCGATTGAAGAGACTTATCTTGCTCACCATTTTCACCTTCCAAGGAATCAACTTCAATATCATTTGAAGATTGAGTGTTCTTTGAATGAGAACTCGTACTGACAAACATTTGATAATGAATGTACATACGATGCATAACTTCTTGTATTCTCGTTGACAACTCATTCACTTTTTCCAAATGATAAATTCTCCCATAACAAAACTCCACATACTTCAACTTGTATCGTGGATCCAACACAACCGCAACCAACAACATCATATTAACTTTCTCAATGTTTCCCCAGTATTTATCAAATTTTTCCTTCATTTTTTTAGCCATGATACTCAACCTAATATCACTATGTTTAGCCCAATCACTCAATAATTGTTCAATTGCACACACTTGATGAAAATAATCATTTGACGTGACATACAAAGACCCGGATAAACGTTTGGTCACGTCATAAAAAATTTCAAAAATTTTGTTAATACTCGAGCATTATCCCAATCCTCCTCACTAGGTACCCCTTCCTTAAGATCGGAGGCAAAGTTTGTTTCAAGTTCATCCAACCTTTCAAATGCCTTTTGAAACTTGAGTGCGGTTTCTAACATGAGAAATGTGTAATTCCATCTTGTGGGGACATCAAGACACAAAGAGGATTTGGACACAATTTGTTCTTGGTCACAACAAATTCCGAATTGTTGTGCTCTTTGTGGAGAACTCCTAATGTATCTCACAACACCACGAATTCTAATAATGGACGTCTCTATCTCTTTCACCCCATCCCTCACAATCAAGTTCAATATATGGGCGCAACATCGCATATGAAAAAATTCACCATCTAAGACAAATGCATTTTTTTTGGAAAGTTTTTTCTTCAAGTGGGCAATAGCAGTGTCGTTAGAGGAGGCATTATCAACTGTCATTGTAAATACTTTTTCTACACCCCATTCAACCAAACATGCTTCAACGGCTTGGCCTATAGCAACACCCTTATGACTAGCAAGGACAGAAAAATTGAGTATCCTTTTTTGTAATTTCCAAGTACTATCAATGAAATGAGCGGTAAGACACATGTAACTCATATTTTGAATTGAGGTCCATGCGTCAGTGGTTAGACAAATTCTCTGAGTCTGATTTCGCAAACCAATTTTTAAATCTATTTTCAACCCAGCATACAACTTGACAACGTCTCTAGCAATTGTAGTGCGGGACACATGCTGAAATCTAGGTTGACAAACACTCATAAACAACCTAAAGCCTTCACGTTCAACAAGCCTAAATGATAGTTCATCAATCATAATCATTTTGGCAAGTGCCTCTCTACAATCCCCCTGGTCAAATTTCCAAGGTACTAGTTTACTCTCCTCTTCGTTATCCTTTTGAAAAACTAAATTTGTTTGCTTTGTATCTTTATTAAGTGGATAAGCTCTACATCTCCCAAGGTGCTTCCTTAAGGTACTAGTTCCATAAGAACTTGAACATGCATATACAGATGAACAATAGTTACACTTACATTGATCGGCTTTACTCTCATCTTCCTTTTCTATTTTAGTGAAATGATCCCACACATCAGATTTGAACTTCTTTTTAGCTACCTCGGTCGAATCTCCGGTTGCTACTTGTGATGCTTGTGTGGTGGTATTTGTCGTTGGCTGAGAAACAGAAGTTGGGTGACGAAAAGTAGTGTCCGCAGTACTTGACATCTACAAATAAAACAGTAAATAAGTAAACATTATAACTAAACCTAATAGCCAGGTGCACAAGTGATAATGAAAGATAAATAAAATCATTTTAACATTATAACATTATAACATCATTTTATCATTTTATCTATTAAACTATTAAACTATTAAACATTATAACATCATTTTATCATTATAAACATTATAAAATCATTATAAACATTATAAAATCATTTTATAACATCATTTTATCATTATAAACATTATAAACATTATAACATCATTTTATCTATTGAACTATTAAACATTATAAAATCATTTAACATTTTATCATTTTATCTATTAAACATTATCATTTTATCATTTTATCTATTAAACTAAAACTATTAAAATAAAACTATTAGACTATTAAACATTTTATCTAAGGGCCTTTGTTTGATCCATCAATAAGGTTTAGTATAAAACGAAATCAGTTATGAAACTCAACGAAATCAGTTTAGTATACCCAAAAAAATGTTTAATAGTTTAATAACCTTAGTATACCCAAACGAAATCAGTTTAGTATACCCAAACGAAATAGTATACCCAAACAATAGTATACTCAAACGAAATCAGTTTAGTATACCCAAACGAAATCAGTTATTTAGTATACCCAATTTCCAGACTCGATGAAATCAATAAGGTAATTTTTTTCAAGGTGTACCCAAACGAAATCAGTTTAGTATACCCAAGAAAATAACCTTAGTATACCCAAAAGATGAAATCAGTTATCAAACTCAATGAAATCAGTTTAGTATACCCAAACGAAATCAGTAAGACGAGCGAAATCAGTTATTATGAAATATCAGTTTAGTATACCCAAACTCAATGAAATATCAGTTATGAAATCGGTAAAAGCTGTAGCAAAATCAGTTGTAAAAGCTGTAGCGAAAACGAGATGAGAACTTACATTGTAAAAGCTGAAGACGAGCGAGAGAGAGACGGTAGTTGAAGACGAGCGAGAGAGAGACGGCTGTTGAAGACGAGCGATAGAGAGAGAGAGACGGCTGGGTTCTAAAATGTAAAAGCTAAATGACTTAAACCCTAGGTCCTAAAATGTAAAGATAAAGGACTAAAATGTCCGGGCCATGTTTCGGTTCTAAATACCGGTTTGCTGTTCGGTTTTCTGGTTCGGGTCTATGGTTCGGTTTGGTTTATATACGAAACCGAGAACCGAACCGAGTATATCGTTTTTTTTTTTGGGAACCAGAACCAACCCAAAATTAAAAAAAACCGAACCAACCCGAACCATAGAGGTCGGTTTGGTTCGGTTCTTCGGGTTTACGGTTTTAATGCACAGTCCTAATAGCCATGATACATTTTTTTTTTTTGCAATTTTGGTAGTTTTTTGTATAATTTTTTTTGCAAATCGAGGCTTACACCAGGATCCGCCTCGAGGCTTACGCCTCACCTCACTTGAGCCCAACGCCTTGGATCCGCCTTTATTACAAACACTGTGTTTAGGAATTTTTCATTTTCTGCTAGTTTTTGAACAGGGCGATTGGATGTTACACACGTGATTTTATGCCTGCTGAGGTTGAGCACTTGCACAGGATTTGATCATTCTTTTCTCTTGGTTGCTATTAGCACCGAGCTAAAAATACTTTTTATGACACTAGTAAATATTAGCTGATTTTTGCAATTTATGCAAAGTTATATCATCTTCTCAAACCAGGTTTTTTATCGTGTACCTAATCTATTCTGTCTGACTCGCAGCTTCTTGAACCTGGAAGATATACATGGTTGTTGAAAGCCTTGTATGGTCTTTTGATGCTTCTCCCCCAGGTATATCTACTTATTATGTTCTGCTTTGGCTTATGTGAACCTTTTTTAGCTTCTAGTAAAAAATTATTCATGTTTGGATTGAAACTTCTTTTGAAATACGATTTCTCATTTGTTAGGTGCAATTTTATTTAGTCCCGACTTGTTAAAAAATTGAGATTGTGTTGCAATTAATTTAAACTATTCTCAATGTCTGTGTTTAATTAATGAAACAGTCACCTGTATTTAAGTTCTTGTATGGGGTTTTTGCTTCTTTTTCAATAAGCCAATTCCAACAAGTACATGACTATAGCGGGGCATTAATTAGTATTATTATCTTCTTATAATATAAGATATAAACATTCCCTTGTTGATTAAAATCAAAGACTCTCTCGCCGTCTCTTTCCCTCCACTCTTACATCATTTCTATGATCCTATCAAACAGAGCATAAAGTATGTCAGAAGTCGTATTCTTTTAACTCGAGTAAAAGGTTTATTTTCTCTTAAGTAATCTATGACCCTGTTTCGCGGCTTCCTTTTCTTGTACCTTTACTCCTATTAACTACTCACTGTTGTACCCTATTTTTCTTGTCACAATTAAACTTTTTCAATCAATGTCTTGTTGTCTAGGGAAAGTTCATAAAGAATTTGTTTGACAACTCTAAAAATTAAGCACTGAAAATAAGTTTTGAATTTAGAGTGATCAAATAATATTTGATAAATCCAAAATCTGCTGAAATATTAGGCTTCACAAATGTGTGAGGTGAGTTTGACTGGGGAAAAGATGAAATAGTTGGAGATGGGCATAAAGATTTAGGTGGTTCATCCCAAGGGTCTCGGTCTATGTTCAAGGGTCGAGTCTCTCATGCTATTTGTTATCATTAATAATGGGTCAGTGACCAAGTTACAAAGTAGTATGGGGCTAGTTACAACTCCTGATAGGCCGATTACAACGAGAACACGATAAAGGTAGAGAGTGAGAGCGATAGACAGTATGGAGAGTGTTATATATGCTATTGAGCTACCACTTCTTCCTTGAATGAGTTCTTAGGGATGTATTTATAGGCATAGGTGGTGAGTGATTTGCTTCAACTTTTGTTGAGAATGGGGAGGGAAAACTCATTAAATGCGGTGCTTGAGAGGATCCTTAGTGATGATCTTCTGAGACCTCATAGCTAGGCAAGCCTTGACCCTCCGAATTAGCATGGTAGAGTTGAGGCAAATATCAGATCTTAGTATGTCAAGACATACCTTTCGTTTTTACTTGAAGGCTTTAAGATTGGATGCACTATTTGAGAAAGATTCCAAATCACGAGCGTTGACCTAAGCCTGGTTGAACTATTTGCACTTATTTGGGCGGGGATGACTAAGTGCGGAGAAGATAACATACGAGAAGTATTAGGACCTTTTCTGAAGCATGCGCCATTTCCTTGAGCGTAGTTCAGCTTTGACTAGTTGAACATCTGGACTGGAGCATGGGGCCCTAACTTCTGCTGGGCCGTGCAAAGATGTGGCGACTCTCTTGCTCTCATAAAATGGGTCTTGAACCTTGAGTTGGCATTGAGCATTGATATGGTAGACGTGGATTGATGTGCTTGGCTGGGTTAGGAAGGCTGGTATGTTAGTTAGATTTGACGTGAGCTAGTGGGCTATTCTTATGCAGCACTTAGGCTTCTTTTCCAAATAATAATTCGATTTAGCGAAGTTAACCTCTGATAGCCTTGCCTTCCACAAAACTTGAGACATCTGATCCAGTTCAAGTGTCAAAGATGCTTCGTGGCACATTAATTTCCCAATCTTGTGAAAACATGTATATATATTGTACTTTTTATTTTTGATAAAAATATATATTATATATTTTTCGAGTGGAGACACGTTTAAGATGCATCTTCTGAGTTACAAGGTGCCAATGTTCAAAATAACCAAATGCACTGAGGGTGGTACTAAGGTCTAAGGTGTTAAGTGGAAGTATGTCAAAAGGTTTAAGACGCCAAAGTATGTCAAACAGGTTAGGAGAGTCAAGGTGACAAAGTGGTCAAATTTTACAAGGTGCCAAGGTTCAAAATAGCCAAATATACTGGGGGTGGTGCTAAGGTCTAAGGTGTTAAGTGGAAGTATGTCAAAAGGGTTAAGACGCCAAAGTATGTCAAATGGGTTAGGAGTGTCAAGGTGACAAAGTGGTCAAATATGCCAAAGAGGCTTAATATTTCGAAGGATGTGAGGGAGTGTTAATGTGACAAAGTGGTCAAGTATGTCCCACTTCATTGTGCCTCTTATATTGTACTTTTTATTTTCGATAAAAATATATATTATATATTTTTCGAGTGGAGACACGTTTAAGGTGCATCTTCTAAGTTACAAGGTCCCAAGGTTCAAAATAGCCAAATTTACTGGAGGTGATGCTAAGGTCTAAGGTGTTAAGTGGAAGTGTTAAAAGGGTTAATACGTCGAAGTACGTCAAAAGGGTTAGGAGTGTCAAGGTGACACAGTGGTCAAATATGTCAAGAGGCATAAGGTGTCGAAGGATGTGAGTTAGTGTTAATGTGACAAAGTGGTCAAGTATGTCTCGCTTCATTGTGCCTCTTATTGCCCCCTTTATTGTCACCTCTTTTGTTGTTTCCCTTACGACGCTAATCAGGATTGGAGTTGGACTTTTTTTTAGACTTTTTTAGAAGGTGGCTCAGCAAATTCTTCTTCTGGAGGTGATTATTCCATTTTGCACGAGTGTCCATGGTGTGAAACGCAGCGGAATTTATACACATGAACACACACGGATAACAATAATAATCAAATCATATTTTTTCTCAAATCATCTCTCCAAAATCCCATAAATCAATAATATAATCTGATTATAAGAGAGGGCCAAAGGCCTTATTTATAGATATTCTAGGATTTGATAAGCAAGTTTTCTAATTAAAAAAGAAACTTAAAGATAAAAGGTAACCAAATTAAAATAGGTAACTAAATAAAAGACAAACCCTACTTATTATCTAAATAATATTTAAATAAATAATCTAATATATATATATATATATATATATATATATATATATATATATATATATATATATATATAATACACTATAACTAAATAATAATAATAATTATATTTAATAATCTGCGATGCGTCACTCCCCCCATCTTTGAAAAGCTCGTCCACAAGCGCCAAGGCATGAATCGTTAGGAAGGGAGCAAGACCATCATCATTAGGGCGCTCCCCCACTTGAGAAGGGAGCCTACCTCGAAATTTACCAGCATACTTGCTCACAAATAATCGCGTCACAACACAATCCTCCCCCAAAGTGGAAACACAACCTCTACACTTGCCTTGACAAGGAACTAAACAGACAATCTTCCAGCGAGGAAAACAATAAAAACCTCAAATCAAAGCACTTCTAGCGAATTCCATTTCTGTGAGCATCTTCAAAAGCACCTGTTGTGCAACTAACTCATGACTCAAATTCACCCCAAACAGGATCCACTTGTGCCACATCACGCCATAACTAGCTGTTGAACAAATCTCAATCATCACTGGATACTAATTCAGAAAAGATGGGAAAGAAGTCACCAACACAATAAGACCTCGTAACTTGAAATTTAGTTCGTGTCACCCATTTATCCTAAGGAAATATATTAAAGAAATCATCCGGTAAATACGAAACTCCCTCAATTTCTTTCCCTTATGCACCTCATCAAAGAGGGGATGACCATCATACCCCTCTCAACCATTCATACAATAAAAAACATCTATAGTCGGAGGTTGAAACACACTTACTGACGAACACACCTCTTCCTCAACAGCTCGAATTAGAGCGACGGCAAAAGGATTCACAAATTCATCCTCAAATTGGGAAGAATGGGGCAACAAATTTAGGGGTCTAATCGTAATTTTTAGAATATGGGTGATCTTCTAAAAATTGGAGGGGGTTGTCTGAAATTATTTCAAAGTTCAGGGAAGGATATTGTCTTCCCTTATTTTGTTCATGCGCCGACACCAACTCTTCTCCAAAACATGCAGATTTCGATTGGGGTCTCAACGGAAGAACGATGTCTTCTCTCCGCTGCCGACAGGGGTTGTCTGGGAAGGGCAAAGGAGAGGGAGGGGTAAACTGAAGGTCAAGAGGGCTAGTGCTGGGATTGGGTGCACATGTCTGCTGTTGAGGTGTCAAAGGAGTGCAGATCCGACGTTGGGAGGTTTTCTTGGCCTTCATTCGGTGCAGATAAGGCTCGTCGGAGTCTGGCAAAGGTGGGTGGTGGGCGGATCTGAGGTTTGGGGATGTTTTCGAAGTGGGGACGGGGGTTTTGAGGGACTGGAGGTTGTGGTGAGGGTGCGACTGAGATTGTGGGGTTCTGACGAGCTTCGCCGAGTGTCGGTGGAGGGGTCACCCGACGGCGGCAAGGGATGGGGGTGATTGGATCTGGATTTTTGGGTAGATCAGGGGTGGTTTGGGGTAGTTTCGACCTCGGATTGGACGACGTCGTGAATAGGCTGGGTTAGGGCTATGGGTAGGACCAGATTATCGATGCATGGGCCGTGGGCTGTGGTAGTTTTGGTTGGGTGGGGGAGGCTTGCTGGTTGCAATGGGTGGGGAACATGGGGTGCCGATACGGGTGACGGGAGACCCTCGCGCCACCCTGTGTGGTCGAGGGAGGTCTATTTCCATCCCTCAATCGACTGAGTCTTGATCCCTATCTCTTGTGTTGGTTGGATTCAGAGCATTTATCGCTGCCGAGTACACGCTGCACGATTGGTTGCTCCAAGCTCTCGCCATGGCTTCAAAACCTTGCACACATGGATTGCATATCAAGAACGGACCTGACTCTAATACCACTTTGATGTGAAATGCAACGGAATTTACACACACATGATCACACACGAATAACAATAATAATCAAACCATATTTTCTTTCAAATCATCTCTCAAATCTCATAAATCAATAATAATCTTAATAATTTGATTAGAAGCACGGGCAGAGGCCTTATTTATAGATATCCTACGACTTGATAAGCAAGTCTCCTAATTAAAAAGGAAACAAAAAGATAAAAGGCAACCTAATTAGAATAGGTAACTAAATAAACGATAAATCATACTTATTATCCAAACAATATCTAAATTAATAATCTAATGTTTATCTATCTATCTATCTATCTATCTATCTATCTATCTATCTATCTATCTATACTAGTGGATGCCCGTGCCGATGGCACGGTGATAACTTTGCCCCCGTGATAAAATCCAGCCCATAATAAAAAAAATGCCCCCGTGATAAAACTCAACCCCTAATAAAACAAAATAATATTTTTTTTAAAAGAATATATATATTTAATAAAATTTAAAAAATATTTAAAAAACAAACAAACAAACATTAGCATGACATTTCATGCACGGGCATGAAATGAGAAAATGTCATGCATTGAAAAGTGAAGATATTTTTGCCAAAACCATGCTCTTTTATTATATATGTATATATATACACTAGCGGATACCCGTGCCGAGGGCACGGCGATAAATTTGCCCCGTGATAAAAAAAACCCAACTTTAAAAAAAAATATTAAATAAAAAAAAACACCTTTAAAAAAAATATTGAAAAAAAAATATTAATTTTTTTTAAATATATTTAATAAAAAAATAATATAATAATATATGTATGTAAGCATGTTAAACATGTATGATATTTTATGTCTTCCATGTACCCATAAAAGACATAATATATCATGCATGTTTAACATGCATGAAATCACCCCATGGCCATATGGCCCCTTATTATATGGATATATATATATATATGCTATAACTAAAATAATAATAATAATATTTATATTTAATAAATATCGGCGATGTGTCAGTCTATCAAGACTCACTTGGTTTGTTAGTGGTCTACAACGGCCTCTATATATAGGGGTAGAGTATAGAGATAGTGAGGCCTAAGATGTCAAAGGGGGTTAGGGGTGAAGAGAGACATTTCCTTTTAAGGGGTCTAGTATGGGGATGAAAAGGCTATAAATGTCAAACGGACCTCCTCCTCCTCCTACTAATTCTCTGTATCTTCTTCTCCACTGATGATGATTCTACTGCTGCGGGACCTGTTGTTTGGCACTTACATCTTCAAGCATGCACAGGCCACAAAGAGTCAGTGTTCGGGATAAAATTCGCTAACTCGATCTGCTCTAAGAAGCCTGTGCTTGGGCATATTCAATTTTTGTTCCAAACGATGGCTGCATAGTCGACCTTCCTCCTCATCCTTCTCCTTCCCCTTCTCTACCTCCCATTAAACCCGTCAACTAAGAGGCCCAAGGTGTCAAAGGCTCCCAACAACTCCACCATGCCAATGATATAAAATGAGGTGTCAAATTGGTCAAGACATCCAACAACTTTACCTTCCTAGGGGGTCTGAGGTGTCAAACGGATCAGCTAGGTTTCTAACACCTTCACCATGCAAAGGGTTCTAAGCGTGAAAGGGGTCAAGTCCTCCAAAGCCACGTAACTTGTCAATCCCATCAACCATGACGTTCCCACCTCTTTTTTGTGTTCTTTTATTTTTTGTTCTCTTTGGAAAATATGTTTTCCCAGAATTGTTTATTAGATTTTTTTTTGGGGGGTGGGGGTAAGGAGTACACGATGGACCCTGGGGACAACTTTTTACTTGTACAATGCGCTGTTGAGCCCTATAGGTTGGTGGCAAATACTTGGCATTTAATGGCGTCCGCATCTTGGAGGCTCATCAGCATGTTATATTTCTATTTTAAACTGATCAGTGGGATCCATAAGTTCCATTTGGGTATGTCCTCTTATGTAAATGCCACCGGGGAAAGGGTGTATCTCCCTTTTTGATATAATAAAATTTGTGGGGTACCGTTCCTCGTTAAAAAAAGGGATCTCTATAATAGCTTTTGAGATTAGGTATATAAAATTTTTGAGGGGCACTGATGAGGGCGTCGTCATATATGATGTTTCCAATCCGGCTCCGCACCTCTTGCGAAGATTTTCATCCCAGCATTCTCAGGCGGCCCACGAAAGGCGGTTGGTCGGGAAGGGCAACCTCTCTCGGATTGGGAAGATCACACTTCACCAATGTGAGGTTAGTGAGTTGGACTGGGGAAGAAAATGAAATAGACGGAAATAGACAAAAAGATTCACATTGTTCATCCTCTAAGGGCCTGGACATATGTCCTTTGGTAATGCCCCCAGTTGTCAAATCGTGATTGGAAATCCTTTGAATCACGGATCGTGAGTTGAATCTTTAGATTCGGCGTAAAATGTAAAAAATGTAGAAAATAAATTAGTGTATATTCAACACATGAGAACATGTAATAAAACATATTATGAGGAGACGATTACATTGTTTAGAGGTAAGGTGCTTGCTTTTTTGGGGTGTGACTTTATGACAACTGGTCATGTTACTTTCAACCATGCATCTGTAGAGTTAATTTAAACATTCCCAAAAGATCATAAAAAAATATAATAAATCTAACAAGGCAACCATAATGTATTCTTTCTATGATCATATCAGTAGATGCAAGTACTATCTATACCCCAACAAATCATAAACAAACATGTATTAAAAAGCAAAACGCCACCATATTGATCATCATCATAAAGCTCTACATCATCTTCTTCATCATCATCATTGACAACTTCGATTGGATTTAAGTGCTCGGGCTGGGTTGGCAAGATTGATATGCCTAGGCAGACTCGGAATGAGATAGTGAGCTATCTGTATGCGGCACTTGGGCTGCCTTGTCAATCAAGAATTTGATTCAGTGAAATTCTCACTAATCAATATGTAAGGATAATTCGTTAAATTATGTTTAATGAGAATACTGTCTTCAACATAGCCTATTAAGTGTTAAGTGTTGATGATAAATCAATTCATTTTGATTATAATGTCGTACTGGAATTGATATTTTCAAGTAGTAGCTTTTGCGCAAATCAAATGCACTTAATTTAATAGATATATATGTTTTCTGTTTTAAGTACTTGATGGGATTATCAATCAAAAATCCGAATGTTACCTGCTCGATTTATTAATTATATTGTAGGATTCGTTTGATTCGGGGTTAAATATTTTTCACTGGGGTGAAAAAGTATTCCCATGTATTTAGAGTTAAATTTTTTCATTTGTATACGTTGTAAATTATTTTACACGCCATATTATGTGATTTTGCACAAAATAATGATTTTGTTTTAATCTCAATAGGTAAAAATACTTCACCATTTGATTCGTCTTTTTTTTTTAATATTTGGCATATATATTTTTTAAATGCAGCAAAGTGCAGCCTTCAAGATTCTTCGGACACGTTTGAAAACCGTGCCTTCATACTCCTTCAGTGGCGAGCAATTTATGCGAACATCATCAGGGAATCCTTTCTCGCAAGCTAGTCACATTTCAAGTGGATCGCGATTGTCTGAGGATGGTGACATGAATGAAAATTCTTCACATAATAATGGAATGAACTTTGCTTCTAGGCTGCAACAGTTTGAGCAAATGCAGCAGCAGCATCGTATGCATTCGAAGTCACAACAAGCGCAGTCACGCTACCGGTCTAGTTTGTTATCCAAGGTTCGCTTTACACTTTCCATGTCTATTACATTATACGGCTCATTTGAGAAGTGTACATTCTGCCTTTGATATTCTCATCGAAATTATAAGATCCTTTAGCACTTTTTTATATCAGGAATTTCCTTTGTGTAATTGAGTTGAGAAAGTTGAGATTTCTTTAATGTATAGGCCTGTGAGAATAGATCTTTTGTTAGCCATTAGCCTATGCAGATGCTTAGTTCATATCTGGAAAAGACTTCAATGGTTCCTATTAGATTTTGGTTCGATGCTGTTGAGGTGGAGGAAAATCAAAGATGTATAGAATCTATGGGGAGGCTAAAATGTTTATTTTATTTACTTGCATATATCTTTTAGGGTGGTTAATTGAGTGATTTTGTGGCGGGATGAATGGTGAAGGAACAAAAGCCTTTCTTTTATATATATATATGTATATAGATATAGATAGATAGATAGATAGATAGATAGAGAGGCAGACTCCTGTGCACACTAAATTTGAACACGTGCTGGCGCACACCAATTTTTTAAAAATATTAAATAAAATATTTTTGAGTTGATTATTTTATGTGATATATAAACATTTCGAAGTACCCATAAAAAAAATTCAACTCAAAAAAACTTTTTTTGCTATTTTTAAAAAATCGGTCAAACTTTCACACCTTTTAAAAGTGCTTAAAAGAAGCGAAAGTTTGACCGATTTTTTAGAAATAGCAAAAAATGTTTTTTTGAGCTGATTTTTCATGCAAAAAAAATCAGCTCAAAAATATTTTATTTACTATTTTAAAAAAATGATGTGTAAACTTAGTATGCACAGGAACCTCTCTCTCTCTCTCTCTCTCTATATATATATATATATATATATATATACATGTTATACTAGTTAATATCATGTCGAGTAAATATGATATCTATCATTAGAATCAGTGGGAACTGGGAATTCGAATTAATTTCTTCCATTTTATTTATTAGTTTTTTGGGACATGTATTGGCCCACAAGGATTAAGTTGAAACTGTCTTTAGCCCCCAAAGTTTTAATTTATTGAACTTTGACCACCATTATTAAGGTTCCATTAATTGGCTGTTACAGGTCATAACAAATACCATGATTTCCTATTTAATGTCTAGTAATATATAAAACACCATGGGATAAAATTTAATTTAATATGAAACAGTAGGGGAAAAGTAAGTATTTTAGTCAATTGCTATTATTTGCACTCACTGAACTGTAAAAGATGTGGGTCAAAATCTAATAATTGATGATTTTGAGGGCTAAAGTCAAATCCGACCTAAGCTTAGGAATCTCACTTTGATTAATTAAGATCGGTGCCTTTCCTGTTCTTAGAAATATCATTTTGATCTCGTGGCGGTGCAGGAGGTAAAAAGACCAGAAGAACCGGGGCAATCTTCCCCTGTGCCAGACATTAGCAAGCCTCCGTCAAGATCATCACGAAAAGGACCAGGACAGTTGCAACTTTGATTGTTTCACCTATCGAGGTTAATTATCGCGATCTTAGTGTTTTGTGGGACCGGCATAGGTCTTGGTATAATTTGTAAATTGTATATCATAGTAGTGTTTGTTTTGTTGAACTTATAAAGCCTGGGATGGATGGTGGCTATTGGGGTTTTGAATTAAGCTTCAGGGTGTTCCTGAGCCATTCTTTTTTTTTTTTTAATCTTCGAATGGGTTACGCTCATGTGGTTCTGTTATTTTTATTGAAAAACCATATGGGCTAGAGGTGATTATTTAATTTAGAAAATATACTTCCTTTTATTTTTTTCTTCCTTTAATTCCTATTCATCTTATATTACATTTGAAATAAAAAACTAAATTATGTGCACTTTGATATTTGAGAAGACTATAAACCTGTTAATCTTCATTTTAAGGTATCATGAGGTGCGTGAATAAATGATGTGTGCTTATTGTCTAACACATAAATGAAAGATGATTTAGTTGTATTTGTATATTCCCTGCTTTGGTTTCATCTAAGAACCTTTCAAATTTATGTGATGAATTACTGAGTATGCTACTTCACTGGAGAAAAAAAAGAATTAATGTTCGCTCACCCTTTTTATTTATCAAAAAATAAAATAAAATGTAGGCAGCAGATTTGATGGAAACTAAAACTTCTTTCCAACAACATTATTATACAGGCAGTTGTGTAGGAAAGTAATAATGTTCACTTTCATTAAGAGTTTTATTAAACGGATTTGGGATTATAATGTAACCTTTTAGTTATCACTTATCACCAAGTCATAGACTAAGGGCACATTTGGTTATATAAATTGTTTAATTTTATAAATTGATTTATTTTGAATGAATAGATTGTCAATGTATTAATTATAAATTGTACATTTGAGATTCATATTATAATTATAAATTGTGCAATTTCAAGCTTTTGGTGAAATGTATTAATTTAAGTTTTTGTGAATCAACATGAATTGGTTCATTTTTGAATTTATTCATTCTTGTAACCAAATAGTAATAATAACGCAATTCATGAATGAGTTCATTTTAAATGGATTAATTTATAATTTTAGGAACAACCAAACAGGTCCTAAAAGAATTTGTATTCAAGAAACTCAAATCAAACAATCTCTACATTTGTGGTGCTTGATGGTTGCTTATTTTTCTTTCTACAGTTTTTCAACTTGGTAAAAATAAACTATTTTTTATTTGAATATTTTAATAAAATGCAACCCCAGACCGCAGTGAGAAAATTTATAGTAATGTCAAGTGGTCTAAAGTTAGAAATTTGGGTTCATGGCAATCACAGCCACTGGACATTTTAGGTGTCCAAAATGGGTGGTACACATTCTTTAAGCGAGTGCAAACCCAGACATCCGTGTAGATTTGTCTCACTCGAGTCCCAAGTATTCCGGGCGGCATAGCACTTGTCGCTTGGGTAGCTGCTACTTTACAATGTCTCTTAACATGCATTTGTGTGTTGGTCAAAACATGGAGTTTCTCCCAAACATCAGAAGGGGTGAACCGTGGCCATCGAAAGAACTTTACCCCTCAAGGAATATCTTCAACTTTGTAATAATTGACGACTCTATACTTCTTACAACTCATCACATTTGGGAGTAGGTCTTGATTCAACAAGACCAACGTATTGTTATGTTGCATATCATTGGTTTTCTTGTAATGGGTGGATGATCAAATTCACTAGCATCCCCGTCCAGATGTCGTGGGCACCCGAAAGGTGGTAGGAGCGTTGATGGCCTTGACTACGCCAAACAAGCATATACTTTCACGAGTCGAGGGAGTAATTGAAATTCAAACAACTGAGTTGAAGTAAACTCCCAAGTGGGCCTCTGACTTGCTTACGTGGTGCAAGCTGACCAAAAAAGCAAGGGTTGAATAAAACAACGAAGATGAAAGGGAGTTTTGCTCTTGAAAGCTAATAGCAAAGATTTGTCAAAATATTCTCTTTCTTTTCTTTTCTTTTCACTTGGAATATGTACAACCCATAAGTTATATACCAAAAAATTGAAGCAAGGGTGGCAGCACTGTGTTAAACACACAAAGGAGCAAAACCATTAGTCTCTAACTACTTCAAATTGTGTCTTGACACAAGTTCCAATGAGATCGACATCAAAAGATCTCTAAAAGTACACAAAATCTGACCGCAGGCAGGTTCACTGAAGCGAGTTTAAAGAAAACTTAGTCGCGCCTTTGTCTCGAGATTTTTTTTCACAAAAACTCCTCTGCTGTGACAAATGAAAGGCAGATTCGTTGAAGCGAAGTCCAGCTTCACTGAAGCAAATGAGGTCACAAAAATTGTCAGAGTTTACCCAGTTTTATAGAATTTCATAAAGCTCATAATTTCCTTATCTAACCCAAGATCAAGTAATTTCAAAACACAAAAGACGCATTTTATGCATAATTTTTACATAGGAAGAATATATGGCATCATGTATTTGACAACCTCAAAAATCACAAATAAATTAAAAATATTTTTACATTTAATCATTTAATCAAGGGTTGAATCTAAGTCCTCTAGAGAATAAACTTTTATCCTAAGTGTTTTAACTCGGGACAATGCCATGAATGATCTAGAATGAGTTTGATGAAGCTTTTCAGAGACCTCTTAGACTAGACTCAAAGTGTGTTTCGAAAAACAGAATCAAGACAACCAAATGAGTAGAGGGAACATGAGTATATATATACTTATAATCTCTTCTTTATCTGTTTCATGACAAAACACTAAAAAACCAAAAATTATGAGCAGCTGAATCAAATCTATCACCCAAGACATGACTGACTAAAGACATATAAGATTGAAATTACGTTTACAAGTAATTTAAAGACAAGACTCTCAGGAACTTCCATAAAGAGCTTCTTGTAGTTATTTTCCTTTCATCCACCAGGAGACTCATAAAATAGAAATGTATTGTATAAAGACAAAAAACTATGAGTAATGTGACGATGAATCACGTGAACATGGCAATATATACATGTAATTATCAAACTACTAAAGTAGCTCCCCATAAAGTCTCCAATTCCCCTCAATAAACATAAGGCATACGAGTTTGGATAACACTCCATCGATTGAGAACAAAGACCAAGTCAACCATACTTCTCTAGAATTTGAGGCACACGGGTCTCAAATAGAGAATCTAACACCATAAAACATTCTCACTTTATAGAGCACTGAGAGAAAAGCTCATTGAAACTAAAAATGGTGTTGGTAGATGTCGAGGCAAGTGAACGCGATTTGAGAGCAAAGTGGATAGCTTGAAAATCATAAATGAAGATAAAAGACACATATTTCCTATGGAACTTGGACATCAAAATAAGTTATACTATACTAAAAATACGTGTAAGAATTTCATGTAAGATAAAAGGTCAAACAATCATGAACTATAACTCATATTTAAAGCCAGAGTAATAAAGTCCTAAAATGTGTATAACAAAGTAATCAATATAAAGCCAAAATAAAAAAACTAAATGAATCCCATCTTAAGATAAGTAAACTCACCAATCCTAGAAAACAAATCAACCACAAACCAACAAAATCTCCATCACCAAACCCTAAGGTCTAAAAAGAGAAATTCAAAAAATCTAAGAAGAAAACTTAACAAGATGATGAATAGTCAGTAGATCTAGGATGGATAACACATAACACTTCCAAGGTATGAATCTGGAAGCTGATAGATTAAAGAATAAAGAGGAATCTTGGTTGGTAAGAATAGGGAAACTGCGAAATGGGTTCTAAAAGAAACTTAACACATTCCAGGCACATTTGTTGAAGCAAATGTCCGATTTGCTAGTCACGATGTAATCGCTGCAGTGAATCCTAATGTTTGTAGGTTGCGAGTAGAGACAAGGGTTCCAAAATGTGCAGGATGAAAGGAACATAAATATGTATATTCTGACCCTATTAGTTTCACAATATCCTCCATGAAAAAAATAAACTTTGATATAACCAAATATACTTAAAAAAAATTAAGGTTTATGGCTATGTCTAATACCATATACAAAGAGTGATCTAGCATTCAAAGGCCTAAAACTCAAATTACAGTCATTATAAAGAAGAATGATCTAAATACTTGTTATAAAAGTGAATACAATGAGCATTAACTCGTAAATCAAGAATGAATATTAATGTTTCAACTCACTTATTAAAATTTTTGGTTTATGCAACTTAGAATGATTTTCATCTCTTTGTATAATTTTCAACTATCATTTTTCTCTTCCCCATTTAAGCAATTTATGATTAAAATATTTGGAGTTTCATATCTTTGGTGTTAACCTAATTTAAGATAGATAATTTTTAAGACAACACTTATAAAAATGATTTTTCAAGTGGAGATTTTCACTATGCACAAAAGGAGGGAAACTATTTATAATTTTTAAAGGTAACACCCCACAGTCCTAAAGTTGTAGTTCCGACTACTTCTTCTCTCATGATTTTTATTGAATATATAATATTTGTATTTTCAACTCAACTATGATCAAATTCTCACATGCACAAAGGATTATATATGACACCCTTAATAAAAAACCACATAAAACTTCTAATTTCCTTTAGAAGAAGAAACAAAATTTCTTACTTATATTCTGCATGAAAACTTCTCAAGTTATAGTGCGGTGGAAAGTGCAAAAAGTTCTCAAGTTATAGTGCGGTGGAAAGTGCATGATTAATGATAAAATACTATAAAAGTTTTAATCTTAATTTACCAAGTCATTTCAAATTATATAATTCTAAGTATGGAGTATATAAGACATAAATGAAACCGACTGTACAATATCTAGCCATATAGGTTAAAATGAAGTATATGGGATATATGTATACATACAAACATCGAAAACCAAAAATTACAATAAAAAAGTTTTCGATATGAACAACTAAAGAACAATACCAAAACAACAAAAGATGAAATCAAAGTTGTAGTTTTGACTACTTCTTCTCTCATAATTTTTATTGAATATATAATATTTGTATTTTCAACTCAACTATGATCAAATTCTCACATGCACAAAGGATTATATATGACATCCTCAATCAAAAACCACATAAAACTTCTAATTTCCTTTAGAAGTAGAAAGAAAATTTCTTACTTATATTCTACATGAAAACTTCTCAAGTTATAGTGCGGTGGAAAGTGCATGATTAATGATAAAATACTGAAAAAGTTTTAATCTTAATTTACCAAGTCATTTCAAATTATGTAATTCTAAGTATGGAGTATATAAGACATAAATGAAACCGACTGTACAATATCTAGCCATGTAGGTTAAAATGAAGTATATGGGATATATGTATACATACAAACATTGAAAACCAAAAATTACAATAAAAAGGTTTTCGATATGAATAACCAAAGAACAATACCAAAACAACAAAAGATGAAATCAAAACTAAATACAACCAAGGAATAAGATGATAAATCTAAACCACATCCTAGGCATATCCAATGATACTAAATCTAACTACTTATAGTCGGGAAATGGACTCTAATGACTTGAAAGGTTCTTTATTTTGGTTCGATTAATGTCAAGCTTCCTAGACAAACTACAATATCGTTGAGCTGTAGAGGATCCAAACAGAACTTTGGGAGAAACAATTGTGGTTGTTTTCCCCTTGGGTGCCGTGTTAAGGACTTCGACCTTCTTCTTAGCCTTACCAATAAAACTCCTAATATCCTTAAAGCTCTCTAAAGGCACAAACGGTTGAAGAAAAACATAAAAATATATAAGATTACATGTCTTATGGAAATGGGTACCCTTGTAGGATTTTGGTTCTACTAAAATGATGCGGCATTATAGATTAGGCGTTTGAGTATATGTTTCCCACTTGAAGCAAAACTCTTTCCAATGTCCCTCCTTGTCACAATAAGAACATGTGAACTTCACCGAACTGTTTCTTCTTTAACGGCTCAGTTGAAGAAGAAATATTTAAGGTCCATGGTAAGATGGGTTGTGATGCATGGTTTATGTAATACCCCATATTTACTTGCATTTATATAATTATTTAATTGCTTATCGTGACATGTGATATGTCACTTAAGGTGTGTGTGTATTTATTTATATATTGTTTTGTGATTGATATATGTGTTACGTGAATTCACATTCTTTGGAAATCGATGTAATACAAGGTAATGGACTATATAAATATTTTAAGTGGCTTAATATTATGGGCGATTATGGAATGATTAGGGACTAGGTGTTGAGGCTTTCCTTATTTTAATTATTCTCTCGGTATCAGGTCCCACCAATCGTGTTGTACTTTCTTATAATATCGAGCCACACTGAACTAATTAGTAATTAAGTTTTAATTTAATCGACTCGTACCGGCTAATAAATTAACTTAATGAGATAAGAAATATATTAAATTATGTTCTCTTTTGGGTTGGATTTTAGAAAGTCTGTTTTTGGTTTAAAATAGTGGAATTTAAGTCCGCTGGATTAATATATGGTTTGAGCCAAGTTTCCGTTTATTTAGAGTATGTTTTGGACCATTTAGGTAAAGGCTATTTTTGGGCTTAGGCTTAATTTTGGAATTAGAGCCTTTAATTACCTAATTTAGAAAGCCTAATCATTTATATCACATTAGAGAATATCCCTAGTAGATATAGAGGTTGAGAGAGCAATATGAGGTTGAACATATTTAGGATTTGAGACTCAATTCATACAATCGGTCATAAGCAAGTTTACTTTGATTAAGAATAAATTAAGCACGTGTTAGATTAAAAATAATTCATTGAAATATGAGCCTAATTCATGAAATCTAATTTCAATCGTATCAAAACCTAATTTTCATTATTAGAGCAATAACTTGTTTAAGGCTTAACCACAATTTCATGAACTAATGTAGTTTTGATGTTAAATCCCATAATTGAACCACAAAGTCATGTAATCAGGTTATGATAACTTTAGATATGAATCTTAATTTTGTTAATATGTAAAATCCCTAATCTTTAATTAGTTATTTAATCGAATCCGTGAACAAATTTGATATACCTTGTTAAAACAATGAACTTATGATCCAAATCTTAGAATATGAAATTAGATCATTAATCGTGGATTTAATAATCTAAAACTTGTTAATATAGGTTCGTAATGTTGTTATACATGTCATATTAGAAGGAGAATGATCATTATAATCTTTAGAGGCTTTAAACTTAGGATTAAGTTGATTATGGTCGTTTCTGCACTATGGAGAAGATGAATTCTACGATGATCTTGTTCGAACGAAAAGGATTTTTCTTTCAAATGAATTTGTCTTCTGGTTCGAACGACAGAGGAATTTGGATCGAATGACTTTGGGGTTTCGTTAGAATGACTTAGGATTTCATTCGAACGACTTTGAGGGTTTCATTAGAACAACTTAGGATTTCATTAGAACGACTTTGAATTATTTTAGAGTTTAATTCTTAATTAATGAGACATTAATTAACCAAGATCTAAAACATTATTTAGTAATCCTTGAGTAGGATCAACTGATGTTAATTTGTTTTATGTGCAATCATATCGAGGCTGTGCATGTATGCTCATAAGGGATGTACTAGGAGGGAATTTTTAGGGCACATACGATGTTGACTGCGCGGGTACCCCAGTGATTGCACTGGGCTTACCTTGGTCCTTTTTACCTCGATCATAATGTTAGCGTACCCGTTTCCTGAGTAGGACATAAGGGGGAGTTCGTTCGTATAGTTTTGGGTATGGAGGCTATACGACTGGAGGGAAGGCATTGTGATTTCCATTGGTTGATACTTTGAGGTTATATGAATGTGATAACCTATAACTATAGCTAGTGCGCGTGAATGATTCTCGAACGCAATAGAGATAGGCCTTCATGCACTTAGGTTTGGGATTAGACATGCATGCTATATTTAAGTTGTTTGAGTTGGGTAAACTTAAAAGAAACTAAAATATGATAGTGAGGTGCATTATTATTATTATGGCCTAAATTTAGTTACATTCTTACTCATTATAGACTTGCTAGGTTTAGTCCAATTAGTGGAACTATTTTTTAGATCCTAGGCAACAACAACAACCACAATCTTGATTTGTCTATCATTTTATTCCTAGTTTCAACTTTTGTTCATAGTATGTAGGTGTCGAGCCCACGTGCTCATCCGTACATTATGCTTTCCTTTCATTATTTTCTTTTCCCTTTTAGTAATCATTCAGTCGGATTATTGTATTTGAGATTCATTATGTTGAAGTCATTTTATTTATATTCAAAGTTGGATATTAATATTGTGAGGTAGTTATTTATTCGAGTGCAGATTTTTATTCATTATAGTTTTTGGAGTGGTCAGAGTTGTGTTTGTAGTAATTCATATTGATTACTGTCAACATATGTCATCTATTTTAATTCAGTCATACTTAGAATGATACAAATTGTTTTGAATCTCGTATTATTTATATTCAGAACTGATGAATCTAGTTATGGATTTTATAGGGTGTCACAATTTACAAAAGTGATTTCATTACTAGTGGATGAATTTTTTTTACTAATAAATCCTAATCCTCTTTTATGTTCCGAAGACTTCCCCTAAAAACATATTTCCCAACTTATGAGATCCGTCTTCCAAATCTAACTCTAAACTAGATGTGGACAAAGGCCTGATCTATTGAGTGAACATTTTATTCAGTAAGGCAATATTGGAGTTCACTCTCTAGAGAAGATTTCGTAAAATACTCAATTTCAGCACTAAAAGTCATAATTACTTCCCTATATGCCAGGTAAACTAAAGACCATCTTTAGAGCGTCAAAATTGCTCTCACAATTGCCACTAACCCATGCACTTTTGTATTTGACATTGGCTAGAATGGTGGAGACTTCTATGTTTTGCTTCTTGAACTCTATGGGATCCTAAAAAAGTTGAGGATAATCACTGATGATATCATTATTCACGCATTAAACATCACCCAAAGATGTGTCTATGGGAGTAGTGTCAACATGCACTAGAGGAACATAAAAGTCCTCTAAATCATTTAACTCATTAAATTTTTTTCGGGCCATAAATTATTATCCAGAGACTCTTAATCTGATCCGGAGTCATCATCACTAAAAGTGACTTGATATGAATGTTTTCCACACCTTAAACCGGTTAAATAATGTGTTTTACCACCACACGTGTAACATGTGACGGTATTTGGGGAATCTTTCTTTGTCACACTCGTACCTAAATCTGACTGGACTAGGAGGTTGGGATGGAAATGGAAATTGACTCACCTATTTAGAGGGTAAATCTGGTAGTTTGTAGCTGAGGTGTACCTGCATTTAAGAGTATACCCAACCATACTGTGTAGTTTCACTTGTTCACTAGTGTAAATGTTGCTTAATATACACCTCTAGATTGAATTTTATGTATGGTTTATAACAAGAGAGAGAAAAGTATTCGTCTTCTATAATACAAAAAATGAGAAAAGTATTCTTCTTTTATAATATACCAGTAGGGGATGAGGAGGTGGTGGTGGGTTTAGTGTTGGATGATAAGTTAGGGTTTTGATTTGGGGTAAGAGATGGAATAAGGTTATTTTCGTAAAAAAATTGAGTTGGGGGTTAAGTCTAATTATGAAACATGAATTTTTAATAGACCTCTAGCAGTTAGAGTTAATATAAGGGCAGAAAGTTTAGCTTAGGCTCAGTATTTATTTTATTTTCCACTATGGTACATTGGCGTATCCCGTTACAAATCGAGACATGCTGACACAATGAACCGAATCTCCAACATCTCCAAAGTTCAAGACTTCTTCACATTATGAAACATGAATTTTCAATAGACCTCTAACGGTTAGAGTTAATGTAAGGGAAAATAATTTAGCTTTGGCTTAGTATTTATTTTATTTGCCACTATGACACATTTGGCATATCCCGTTACAATCCGAGACATGATCGATGAATTGAATCTCCAACATCTCCAAAGTTCAAGGCTTCTTCACATTATAAATGTATAACTCATTTAGGGTTTTAAATTTATTTACATTTATATTTGAGAGATTTTTTTATAAAAATCGAGGCAATTTTTTCAGAGTTAAAAAAATTAATGTTTATTTTACCTCGTTCAAACGAGAAGTATATATCATTCGAATGACATGTCGATTTCATTTGAAAGCTAATTAGAAGCTTGTTCTAATGAGATTGAAGTTTCATTTGAATGAACTTGGTTTTCATTCTAATGAAATGACATTTTCATTCGAACGATTTCTACTTTCGTTCGAACGAATTTCACCGCCTCAAAATTTATGTACGACCTATTATACTTGTTTCGAAATGATTTTACTAGAGACTTTTGAAAAAAATAAAAATTATATAGTGTCACACCCCGCGTAATTCTGGCGTCGGCCGCCACTAAAACTATGCCGGGCGTGAACTAAATAAAAATTATCCTTAGCATGTGACAGATATGAGACAATAAAAATCAATCCACAAGATGAATAATAATCAATCCCAATGAATAATAATACTATAAAAACATCACATGCTAAACTCCAATTAAATCCAATCTCCAAAATCTGAATTAATTTAAAATCTGAATAATCAACTGACTGTAAACACTCCAACTAAAATCCTTAAACAACCACTACACCAAATCCTGCGAATGGTCACGCCTAGTGGGTCACGGCCCAAGTCCGCGACCAGCTGGTCGCGGACTTGGGCCGTGACCCACTCAATATTTGGCGTGACCATATTTATTATCACACTAAATTATCTATGTTCTGGAAGTGGTCACGGCCCAAGTCCGCGACCACAGTGGTCGCGGACTTGGGCCATGACCAGGTCGTGACCATCTTGGCGCCAAACTCGCGCCAAAATTCCCTCCAAGCTTGGTCGCGGATGGGTCACGGCCCACGTCCGTGACCCATGGCATGACAAAGAAGAAATTACACACATTGAGGGTCACGGTTTAGGGCCGTGACCATCCCTCATTCAAGCAATAGTGTTGATAAAAAGGGTCGCGCATCACAGAATGAGGGTCACGGCTATGGGCCATGACCATTTCTTGGTATGGGTCACGGCTATGGGCCGTGACCAATAGGCAGTACACATCCCACTTAGCTTCATTAATGGGTCGCGGTGGGTGGGTCACGGCTCTAGGCCGTGACCACTGTTAAACCTAAAACAAAACAAAGCGCCTCAAAATTTTCATTTCCCCGCCCATCTGGTTTATTTCTTCCCCAAATGCTGGAAGCAGGTATGGCGTTTCTTCCCCAAACGCTGGTAGCAGGTATGGCCGTGTATGGAGGTTGGGCGGGTTTTTGTTCGGTCTGATTAATGCGCAGATTGAACCTTCCTTTTTTGTTATTTTTTCCATAGCTTCGGTCCACTGCTGTGTATAAAAGGAGGTTCTCTTCTCTGTGTAGAGGAAGGGACATATACACAATCATTCAAAGTTAGCAAGAAAGAAACACAGATTAAGAGAGAGAGAATGGCAAAAACGATGAAATTGGGTTCTCAAGGTTTGGAGGTATCAACCCAGGGACTTGGGTGTATGGGTATGTCCGCATTTTATGGGACTCGCAAACCGAATGAGGACATGATTTCCCTTATCCACCACGCTGTCAACTTACCTCCGATGTGTATGGCCCACACACTAACGAGATCCTCATTGGAAAGGCTTTGAAAAAGGAAGGGATTAGACAAAAAGTTCAGCTCGCTACCAAATTTGGTTGCAAGTTTGGGGATGGTGGGATGGAGATATGCGGTGATCCCGCCTATGTAAGACAAGCCTGCGAGGCCAACTTAATGAGACTTGACGTCGATTGTATCGATCTTTATTATCAGCATCGCATCGACACTCGTCTACCCATTGAACTCACGGTATTTTCATTTTATTTTATCCTTCCATGTTTTCTCCATTTGGGCTTGCTCTCCTCTGCTTTTCTTATATAAATGCTGGTTTCCGAATTATGAAAAATTAAGGCAAGGGAAACATGAGTGACAACTAACTAATGCGCCCATTTTTTGTTTTTTTTCAATATTACCACCCAACAATCACTTGAAAAATATTAGATTATGTACTTATAGGACTTAAAATAATATTGATTTTGTATATAGGACAATAAACTTTTCGTTTCCATTTTTAGTCCCTATTTTCAAATTAAAGGAACACGTGGCATGTTATGATTGATTGATGCTTTATGAATATGAGTCCGCGCCAACGGCTTTATTTAAAAATAGAGACTAAAACTATAAATAAAATGTTTGTTGTTCTATTTCTAAAATACATATTACAATAGGTCCTAAATTTATAAAGACCCTTGAAATATTTATCATCCATTCATATTTTTCTTTCTCCTTTTCTGAAACCCCTCTTTTTTATTTATTCAAGTTTGTGTCTAATTCTGTGTAATGATGCCTTTTGTCAAGATGGGAGAACTCAAGAAATTAGTTGAAGAAGGTAAAATAAAATACATCGGTCTTTCCGAAGCCTCGGCTTCAACCATCAGAAGAGCGCATGCAGTTCATCCTATAACAGCAGTCCAGTTGGAATGGTCTCTTTGGACAAGAGATGTTGAAGAAGACATAATTCCTACTTGTAGGTTAGTCATTTCTCTTCATATCCAATATTGTCTTTTTTATTTTAAGTAATGCGTGCTTTTTTTTTTTTTTTTTTTTTTTGCCTGTAATAAATATTTTTAACATCTCGTAGCAACCGACGGTGCACTCACAGGACCCCCAATTTTAGGATTGGACAAAAAAAATACATTTTTTTTAAATTATAGATTATTTTTTTTGTCGCGCTTAAAAATGGTCGCGGTCAAAGTCCGCGACCATTTTTTTTATTTTTTTGTCACGGTTATGGGTCGCGGACTAGGGCCGCGACCAAATTTTTTTTGTCACGGACGCGGGTTGCGGACCTTGGCCGCGACTAATTTGTCACGGCTGTGAGTCACGGATGAGGGACGCGACCAATTTTTTTTATTTTTTTTGTCACGGAAGTGGGCCGCGGACTTTGGCCGCGACCAATTTGTCACGGTTATGGGTCACGGATTAGGGCCGCGACGAATTTTTTTATTTTTATTTTTGGTCACGGACTTGGGTCGCGGACTTTGGCCGCGACCAATTTGTCACGGTTGTGGGTCGCGGATGAGGGCCGCGACCCGTCACGGCATGGGTCACGGCCAAAGTCCGCGACCATCGGCCGTGACCCCTCTTCGCCGTGACCATTTTTTGGTCACGGACTTGGGCCGCGACCCACGAAAATGGTCA
Organism: Sambucus nigra; assembly: GCA_949130495.1. NCBI lineage: Eukaryota > Viridiplantae > Streptophyta > Magnoliopsida > Dipsacales > Adoxaceae > Sambucus > Sambucus nigra. Next base: position 335,879,683 of record OX422215.1, read on the forward strand.
CGCCCGAAATGGTCACGGTCCAAGTCCGCGACCCACAGTTTTGGTCAGGGATTTTGGCCGTGACCAATCGCCAGTTTTGGTGTAGTGAACTTTGGAACCGAATGGCCCAGTCAAAACCATAAATCGTGTCTCAAAGTAAGTGCCAAGGAATGGAAAACTAAACTAAATCAATACGCATAAGGTAGAGAAACTCCAACTGCACCTCCAAGCAAATTTCCAAATAATTCTATGCAGCTTTTCCAAATACTATTTCCTGAAAAGTTAGTCAACGCACGAAGTCAGAGCCCCGAGCATGAATACACACTACTCCCATCAAATAGGGTCCGTGAACCCATACAATAGAATTATATGCTATAATTATCACAATAGAATATTTTAATTCCGAATATAATTAAACGCGAGAAGGATAAACTACTAACCACCCCCAAATATTCTGATAAAAATACACCAATATCTTTTTAATTATCCCACATGCCCAAAGCATTAATTTAATTAAATTTAACCCAAAATTATTCTTCTTCTCACTTTATTATAGTGGTCCTACCTCCACGGGTGGTAATCCACCAAAGTTTTACACTTCCCCTTGTCAAATGGTCTATGATCCGTTCACACTGTCGACCCCGTCCCATGATAAGGTTCCACACACGACACAACATAAATTGCTCGCTGACCCGTTTAAACTGTCGGTCCCTGACACATTATGTCGCCATAAATTTTAATACCCGTTTTTATCTTAGGAATTAAATTCTTATCTTTTTAATTTATTAAGTTATCAAATTACCCCACCTTTTTTATCGACGTGATATCCTCAAAATACCCCTTAGTCCCATACCTAAGGGTCCCCAAAGTACACATACGTACTACCCTATATATAGGATGGATTTCTAACCTTAAACATGTCCTAGTCTCATACCTAGGATAGCGTAACGTCGACAAAGTATAAAAATCTGCCCCACCCCAAAATATAAAATTCGCATGAATATACACTAACTAGTCCCATACCTAGAAAGCATAAATTATAACCAAGGCTTTCCCACTAGTCCCATACCTAGCAAGCATCCTATAATCAAGGTGAGAATTATACTACCCAAAAGCCCCTCATCCCCGTCATGGCAAAAGTGAATGAAACAATTCACACAATATCACAAATCATAATCACACCATGGCAATTCAATCATAAATGACACAATTTCATTTAATTCAATTAATAGCACCGTCGTTGTTTTCAACATAATTCATTATATTCAATAATGTTGATTTATTTAACATGCGATAATATTGAATATGATATAATCTTTCTCTTTTATAAATCATCATTTTTTATAGGTGGGACGCGTCCCAATATAACATATATATAAACCCATAATTTCTACATGCAAACCTACACCCACAAACCACGAAAACCCCAAAAATCTAACCTACGCACCCAAATGTTTCAAGGATGAAATCATATTAAAGATTTCATAAAAATAGTCCCAAATTAAGTGCCCACTTTCTCTAATTAAGTTACTAATTTATTTTAATCATTAACACATGATTAAGGATTTAGGTGACACTTAAAATGCATAATACTAAAAGAAAGGAATAGAGTATTCATGCCTATGATTTCTGAATCAAAAATCTAGGTAGACGGTTGGATTCTTCTCAAAAAATTAGCAAAAGAGCATTCTTTAGTAATCTTGAGTAAACCCCATATTAATCCTTCAAATCTTGTGACAAAACTTTGATTATGTTGGAGGTTAATGTTTGTGGTTGATAGGAAAATATTTTGGAAGAGCTCTCTCGTGAAAAACTTGTGAAAAAGTGATTATGAGAAGTCCCCCTACGGATTAGAAGCATTAAATAACAATTAAGAGTCCTAATCCCACTCAAACTCTTAACAAAAGGTCGAACTGACGATAAACTGGGCTTAGTCGACCGATCGACCAAGAAGGAAATTAGAAATCCGACATCATTTTTTTTAAAAAGGGGCTAAACTTAAAACTCTCATAAAAACTTCATTTTAAATCCGATTTCTATTCCGTTTGAATTTCTACTTTTCAAATAATAAAACCAACATAATTAATTAATAAAAATCCAAAAATCTAAAATTTTATTTTTCTAAAAAATTCCCATTTAATTAAATAAATCAATTATAAAAACACAAGGTGTTACATAATAAAACTTTGGTGGATTACCACCCGTGGCGGGAGGACCGCTATAATAAAGTGAGAAGAATAATAAATTTGGGTTAATTTAATTAAATTAACGCTTTGGAGCTGTGGGATAATGAAAAAGATATTGGTGTATTTTTATCTGAATCTTTGGGGGTGGTTAGTAATTTATCTTTCTCGTGTTTAATTATATTCATAATTAAAATACTCTATTATGATATTTATTGCGTATAATGCTATTGTTTAGGTTCAAAGACCATATTTGAGGAAAGTAGCGTGTATTCATGGGCTCTAACCTCGTGCATTGACTAACTTTTCAGGAAATAGTATTTGGAGAAGCTGCATAGAATTATATGGAGATTTGGTTGGAGGTGCAGTTGGAGTTGCTCTACCTTATGTGTATAGATTTAGTTTAGTTTTTCATTCCTTCACATTTACTTTGAGACACCCTTTATGGTTTTGATTGGGCCATTCGGTTCCAAAGTTGTTTAAGGATTTCAGTTGGAGTATTTACAGTCAGTTGATTATTCAAATTTTAAATTAATTCAGATTTTGGAGATTGGATTTAATTGGAGTTTAGCATGTGATGGTTTTATAGTATTATTATTCATTGGTATTGATTATAATTCATGTTGTGGATTGATTTTTATCGTCTCATATCTGTCACATGCTAAGGATGATATTTTATTTAGTTCATGCACGACATAGTTTTGGTGGCGATCGACGCCAGAATTATGCGGGGTGTGACATATACCTATTTCAAAAGTCTTCATTCCTTTTAGGTCAAAATACCTTTTGATTCACAAGACAACCTCCCTAATATACTTGTGAACTCTTTTGAAGCCCTAAATAGTTTCATACCTGATCTATACTTGTGGAGAGAGATTTATAATGTTGACCTTGTAACCTAAGAAATCACTGCTGAAGAGAAGGCTGGTCGGTGGATCGCCACTTGTGGACTGCTCTAAATCTGAGTCATTTTCTTTAGAGAGTTTTGTAAGTAATCTGTCTTGTAAAACTATCTAAAGTGTAGAAATAAAAGTTTTTCCCTGAAAAGGGATATTTCCTCATATATGTTTGTGATTGCATGCGTAGTTTATTTTTTATGTTTGGAATAATCATCACATGCAAACCTAATTTAAATCAAATATTAAAACTTTGGTAATAATTGGATTGTGCATTTGGGGCATTTAATTAAATAAGTTATCTCATAAAGACCGTGGACACTCTCAAATTGGTATCAGAGCCAGTTACACAATAATATTGTGTGATATTTTTTCGCAATTTTTTTTCTATGATATCAATTTTTTTTTGAAAAATTGTTTATCTTGAAAAAGGTAAGATTTTTATGGATAATTTGTATAATTGAATGCCCATCTTTGATGGTACCAACTATGCATATTCACATACTAGAATGAGGTCTACTCTTAAGTCAATTGATGAATGCATCTGGTTGCTCTATGAAAGAGGGTGGACACCACCCACTGTTACTGTTGACAATGCCGTCGGCCCTAAACCCGTCTCTCAATGGATAGAGGACGAATTTAACAGGAGAAACTTTAATTCTAGCGGTTAGAGATCCATCTAGGGAGCCGTCACCCCTGATGAGTTTCACCGCATTATGATGTGCACCACGTCTAAAGAAGCTTGGGATACCCTCCAGCTCACAAACGAGGGTACTGACGCTGTTAAAGCTTCCAAGCTGTAGAATCTCATCATACAATTTGAAACAATCATAATGCTTGAATATGAATCCTTTGATGAGTTTTATGCGTTACTTTTTTATATAGTTAAATCGAGTTTCAATTTGGGTGAGATAATACCCGAGACGCGCGTGGTTAAGAAAATCTTGAGATTGCTTCCCACCCGCTTTATTCCTAAGGTTATCATACTCAATTAGTTAGGGTATCTAGACACTCTTAGGTTATAAGAACTTGTAGGAGATATTCAAACATTGGAGACATATGTAATACCCCGTATTTTTATGACTTTTAAAATTGGGGATTTATTAAATTCAATTGAGAATTTAATTTAATATTAATCCGAAATTTTATTTTAAATATTTACTAGCGTGACGAGAGTTAGTAATTATTGGGAATTTGTTGAATATTATTGGGTGAGTAAAGTAATATATGAGATTGACTTTATTAATCTTGGCACAAGTGAATAATATGGCAATTATGGAAATTTAAGTCGGGACACGCCTATGTCGTGTCGGAACTAAATTATTATTATAAAAGTGAATAAATCATAAGTAGCCCGTATGGTCGTTTCGAGTGTACTAAAGTGTCCGAAAGGTTCGAGATAGTCAAAAAAGTGTACCCGGAGGTATAGTTTGGGCCTCGGGGCGTTTTTAGGCCTAATTGACATCCCAGGAGGGTATTATAGACATTTTGTATTTTTAGGTAATTAATCCCACAAATTTTTTTAGGATATATTAGCCATTAGGAGTTGTCTTTTAGGGTTAACAAACACATAACCTAAGAACTTCCATTAGAGAAGAAGGTGGAGAGTTTTCCAAGCAATCCACGGCCTAGAACTCACTCGATTGCACCGCCACCACCACCAAAACGTAGATCGCACGACGAGGAACGCAACCATATCTTTTTCATCAACAAATCAGACCTTTCAATCCCAGGTAAGTATTTATCTTTCCAATTTCTAGTTAATATTCCTCCCATGTTAGTCTAGGAATGAAAATCATATGTTTTAATTGAAGAATTAGATGTTTTGGAAGAGAATTTATATGTGTTGTAGGGAGAATCCATGTAATTTGAAATCTTGATCATATGTAGAGGATTACCCACGAATTTATTATGATAATTGGGAAGAAAATCTGGATTAAAATAGAGGTTCGTGATTATTCATGCAAAATTTGGTTTTATAAAGAAATCTGGGATTAAACCCTTTTTGATTCATCCGTTGAGGAATTTTCGATGTCTTTATGTTAGAACTCGTTTATATATATTACTTATACATTTGGATTACTTTGCTGGGAGTTTGGGATGAAATTATAGAGGTTTGGAGGGGTTAGAATGATTGAACCCGTAGGTTTAAAATTGCAAAAAACTGGGCAAGAACTGCTTGATCGATCGATCGACCAAGAGCATCGATCGATCGATCCCTCCTGGAAATCGCATGTTTTTCCCCTTTTTGTTTAATCTGAATAAAATACGTGGGAACCCTTGAATATATTTTAAATGGTATAATGGGACATGAAGAGGACCAGTAGGGTCTAAGTAGACTTCGTTGAGTGAAATTTAATATGAGATGAAAATTGTGGGTTAATGGGAAGTTATTCATACATTAGAAATTTGTGCGTACGTTCACTAAAGCATTAAGACTCGTGAAAGATTTAGACCAGAAGGCAAGTGAGGGTATACCTACTGAAATTATACTTAGTGAGAGAGAATACTTCGAGAGATGAGAAATAAGTATGAAATAAATGATAAATGAGAATAAAAGAGATGAATCCGTTATGCGAGATAATTAAGTAAAATTTGTGCTAAGCACGGATGAAAATAATTATGGGTCGTGGCTGAACCTAATTTGGAAAAATGTGAATATTTATATATATGACTGTGTGACTGTACATATATTAAGTATTATGTATCTGAGTATAATCATACCCGAGCTACTTGCTATTACGGAGGTTTCCACGCCAGGACAGTCTTATCTCGATCGGACCTTTATGGGGGATATTGACTCGTACCCTAGAAGATGGTATCCTTGATACAGGCTATCTGAGAATGATAGTCAGATGGTCCTAAGAGACATGAGAGTATGTGCTGACCTCTTAGTGACTTGAAACTATGCTTCACCTCCATTTGTATGTGTATTGTGTTAATATAGTTCGAGAGTGATTTCGAACTAGTATTTCCCTTAGTACAATAGATACGGGGACTTGATAACAGAGTATGCCAGCACCATAGATTCTATGTGGGGTGCCGATAGTGTGTGTGTGTGTGTATATATATATATATATATATATATATATATATTATATGAGTGACTATATATATATATTGATATGTATGGAAACTTTTTACTGTGTGTATGAGTAGTTAAGTAATGAATAAATGCTCCAGCTTCATAACAAGTGTTCGTGAATTTCGTAACGGTATTGAGTGGTTCTAAGTAACGTAAGAAAATGGAAGAGATTAATTTTCTAAAACTAAATATCATGGCCTTAGTATTTTTTGAGATAAAACTTCATGCGAATAAATTTGATAGACTTATGTGATCAGTAGTACGGTAGGAGTGCACACTAGATGAGAGGTGAGAATTCTCAAGAGAGTGTCACGCACTAACATGGTGGTTATATTAGCTGGTAAGCATTTTAAATACTTGCTAAACTATTTTTAAAATTGTTTGCTCTGACCCATTTTCTGTCCTTTTTTTCTCTCTCTTGTATATATATGTATGTATTACAGGTACCCAGCCACAAGGGCGTCATGAATAGGTTCTTTGGATTGGACGTGCTACAACTTATGTGGGAGTTGCAGGCCCGTACTTTAAACGACCTCGTTATTGACTCAGTTCCTATTTTAGTTCTTTATAGTTAGGGCATGTGACGCCCGATTTTCTATTCCGTTTGGACTTGTCAGAGATTTATGTTTATTTATATTTCCAGTATTCAGTACTCTTCGGGAGTTAACTCTTGTCAGGATGATTTCATTTATAGTTCTTAAACTTGGGTTGGTTTATCTAGATGGTTTAATTCTTGTGTGTTAATTATCATCCTTAGTATGCATGTGATTCTTAAACTGTTGGGTATTAAAAAGGTTTTCTTATTGGAATTTAATAATTTAAAAATAAGACTTTAAATTGTTTTGACACAGCTTAATTATTTAGGGTGTTTAAATTGGAAATAATTAGTTGGCGACAGTGATGCTAAGAATGAACCAACCTTTCACCTTGATTTTAATTTAATAAAGGACTGATCACCCGGTATTTAATTAGGCGGGGTGTCACAGGTGGTACTAGAGCATCAGGTTCTAGTGTCCTTTAGGATCTGTACCGATTATTCTTCTTCTAGCGTTGCTTTGTTTGATATAGAGCCCTATGTTTAGTATTATTGAATTCTATGGTGAGATTCCTTTCTCCTGTTATAACGTATGTATATTAGTGAATCTTAATTGCGTTCGGATATGTGCGTGTGCCGAATGATGAAGTTTGACGGGCGAGGGCCGTTGGGCGGACACCAGGAGGCAGAGCTCAGTTAATATTAGAGAGTATATTCAAGGATGCTAACCGTAGATGAGGTCACCCCTATTATGGCACAGGAAGCCAAGACAGTAAAGACGTCTAGGGAACAACTTATGATTTTTAAGTATCGCTATCGTAGACAGTGGTGCCAAAATTGGACTCACCCAACGTGGTCGGATTGGGAGAGGAGAGCGTCAGATGAAACATCGAAGAAAACTGTCAGCGAAAATTCTAGAAATGCGGAGATTGTGTATGTTAGCTAACAGAGGAGAAATATACAAAGGCTTGGACATATGATGAAGTGTGGCTAACTGAAAGTGAAAAATTGAAGTAAGATTTTTCTTGGCTCGTCGAAATGAAGTTATAGTGGTGGGAGCCAGCCACTACTTTTAGAAGTGGAATGCTATGTCTATAGAAGGATCTCAGGTACAGTTTGACCACAGGTTCCTTCATCAGATGCTCAGGATAAGATTTGAACGTTGTTCTGAACTCATCATAGGAAGGCCGGACAGAGGTCCAATTTTGAATATGAATCTAAATAGTTAGCGAATCTTGTATCAGAGGATGTAGATACAAATAGAGGAGAGGATTCCAAATGGGAGATCGACTCGTAAGGGAATTCTGCTGTTAAAAGGGAATTATGTTAAAAAGGAAAGGTCTGCTGGACGGTCGATTCAGAGGGTGACAATGTTGTGCTTTGTCAATGGAGGTGTTAATACTTCTTTGTGAAGGGAGCTAGAGGAATCGAAAGATTTATCGGGAGAGTAAGACTAGATGAAAAGCAGTTAGTGAAACGCCGAAGGGGGTAGACCCATCAGGGGACCCATTTAAATGATTCGGGTAGCTGAATCCTTACCAAGTGATGATGAGTTCAGTAAGAGCTGTCGAAGCTAGTAGTGTGTTCCTTAGGGCCAACAAAGCTAAGGAAATAATGGGGGTAGCCATCAGTAATCGAGCCTACCAAAGTCCTAGAGAAGGACAACCCTAATAGGGTCAATGTGACCGATAATAAGTGGATTATGTGTAGAGGTATTTTGTGGAGGGTGAAAACACGTGCGTTAATGTTTTCCAAAGTGAGTAAAGGGACAAGAGTAGGGTGCCTAATGAAGGTCAATGATTAAAGTAGTTTTGTTTTGGCTCAGACTTGCATATTTTGTCCGAAAGCCATTTGAGCAGCCAGGACGATTGGCAAGGTAGAAGTATGAGTTCTACCCTCGGAAGAGGAGATGTGTTTTATGTGTCACGAATGAGTTACTATATTTTGATTAATTCTAGATTCGCACATGAGACGAGCTTAATACGTATATTGATAATGTTATTATTACGTGAATATTTTTCCCTAGTATGACAGTAATATCTTTAGTGATATCCGTGGAGGGTAAAAAGGTGTATTAATAGTGGTATATACTTTATTGAGATTACTCATTTTAGTGATGTGATATACGAGTATGATATTATCTTGGTTACAACCTTATAGTAATGGTTGGTAAGATAGTAGGCAGTTATTGCAAGGCTATCGGGGTGGTTGCCTTAGTGCAGCATATTTTGTTCTGACGAGGCCTCACCTGCGAGGGGGTCAGACTCGCACTTATATTATCTATTATAGAGACTTTTAAGGGTATAGTGGTATGAAAATGTTTAATACCAGGGTGTGTAGGGACTTTGTTGTTATAATTCAGTATGTATTGGGTTTATTGTTGAGTAAAAAGATTTAACTCATTATTATGTGTAGCGCTCAAGACTTAGTGATAGGAGAAGTGCATTGTTATATTTATCTTTTAAAAATGTGGAAGTTAAGACTTATATTAATCTATTTGGGGAATGGGATTTTGAGAGTCCCGATTGTATGTATACAAGGTTTATGGAATGTGATCACCACCAATACTGAACGATAGTGCAATTGGCAAAATGTTCTTTGTTTAAGTGTAATTAAGGGAGGAGATGTAACTTTTCTATCAAGAGACGGAATAAAGGGGTACATGCCATGGACGGAGGGCCTAACGGATTTCGATAACCGACAATGCTAGGTAGTAGTGTACCGGGGAGGGGTTCCTTGTTTGGATTTCGCTTTGCGATACATCCCACGCATGAAACTTAGAGTAAGGTTGGAAGTAGGGAGATGTTTGGTCATTATTCCATTAGTCCGGTACCTCGGTCGTTATAGGAACAAGTAATTATAACTGTGGGTTGGAAGATAAATTAGGACTTAAGGCTAGTGGAGCCGGTTGTGTGGTAAGGAAGCATTAAAATTTTGTTTTATCACCCAATTGACGGGTGGAACGATGATAAGTAGGTTTGGGAGTACCCAAGTGTTGTAACCACGTTGTGTCACAAGGGAAACAAAGAATTGGTTATGTGTTAAGCATAGGTGATGCTTACACTAGTATGCACGGTTTATAGGGTGTGTGGGCATCCTGGTTAGCTGTTGCTTGAATCGTTTGAGTTGAAGAGACGTGGGAATAGACGCGTGGAATATATGTTTGTGAGAATGGCATAACAAAGTTGAGTCGGTAGAGTGGATTAAGCGTGGTGCGAAGGACGATAATCCATATATATACTCGTAAGATCAGAGTAGCAAACACGAATTTAGTTGGAAGGCTATGGGAAGTCATTTAGGGGTATTCCTTGAGAAGGATAAAATTTAACTATTATGGAAAACACTCTGAGAGGATTTTACCTAGTCAAGTGCGGAAATAAACTTGCGCGTAGGTTGAATGATGATGTTAGTAAGGTATAAAGGTTCGACAGTGCACATCGTGGAGAAAAATGAGCGGGTCGGAACTTTCGGTATACGCTAAGGGAAGAAGGGGAGTGTTAAGTGTCACTTCATGTGAGTCAGTACACGTAGAAGTTGATGTTGAGCGGGACATAGCGAGTAGTCTCAGTGGGCACCACTCATGGATAGAAATCGTTTGGAACGAGAGGATCAACCCGAGAATTTTATAGCAAACCTACGATTCTTAAAATAAAAGAGAGCAATTGTGTGACATTTCTTGGATGGGGTTCTAAATTCAAGGTAAGGTCACGAGTTCCTTAGAATGTGTGGAACAAGTTGACCTAAAAGAAAGTGATTATTATCCTTTTGGGTGGTATACACTATTAGACAGTGTGCCCCAACCTTTCTTTGAAAATAAGAATTTAGTCGGTAAGAGGTTCTTCCAGGTATTAATCTGAACTAGAATGGGCTCATTGAACCCCACTTTCAAACCAGGATTTCATAAAACAGTGGGGATAACATTTCATTTTGAGTAGGTTGTATTACCCTTAGCCGGGGATTATGCGAGGTGATTAAAGATTAGTGGAACCACGTGAAAGTAATTTTGAATTCATGGGGATGATTTTATTTCCACAACGGATGTATCTAGCAAGTGACGTTTAGTATGGTAGAGTTACGTGGAAGCACTCGTACGTGTTTATTGTGGACAAACTGCTTATTAAAATTTTGTGTGGAAAAACCTTAACTATTCTCCCTCTAGTTGTTTAGAGGTGAGTTGATAATCAGGATTTTTGATCGACCGAGTTAGAGTCTAATGACTGTGGTGGAATTACCACGACTGTTTTAGGTGACTTTTGAATGTTGTAAGAGTTACGTCATAAAAAAATCGAGATTTGAAGAACTGACAAGAGGGGTCAAATGATCGCGTGATTTCTCTAAAAAAGGGAGTTTTGTGTTTTGATAAATACGAGTAATTATTACGTAGTAAGGTACGGCCTCCCAATAATATTGAGATAATGGGGGATAATGATGTGTAGGATTGTCTTATGCAAATAACAACGGATTGGAGCACATTGTGAAGTGCCGTTATTTAAGTGTGACTCTATAACTGATAGTATTGAAAGTGTTAAATAAGCTTATTGTGAGGCGGCAGGGGGGGGGGGACTATAGATATTCGCCTTACCCGAAAGTCCATTTTGAGTATTGATAAAGTATCCAGATCTATTTTTATCAGGCATACCTTATTTTCCGAATTTCGTGATGAAATTCCGTTATTAGGGGGAACTATGTAATACTCCGTATTTTTATGGCTTTTAAAATTGGGGATTTATTAAATTTAATTGAGATATTAATTCAATATTAATCCGGAATTCTATTCTAAATATTTACTAGCGTGACGAGAGTTAGTAATTATTGGGAATTTGTTGAATATTACTGGATGAGTAAAGTAATATATGAGAATGAGTTTTTTTAATATTGTCACGAGTGAATAATATGGCAATTATAAAAATTTAAGTCGGGACACGCCTGTGTCGTATCGGAACTAAATTATTATTATAAAAGTGAATAAATCATCAGTCGCTCGTATGATTGTTTCGAGTGTGCCAAAGTGTCCGAAAGGGTTGAGATAGTTAGAAAAGTGTACCCGGGGGTTTAGTTTGGGTCTCGGGGCGTTTTAAGGCCTAATTGACATCCCAGGAGGGTATTATAGACATTTTGTATTTTTGGGTAATTAAACCCATGAATTTTCTTAGGATATATCAGCCATTAGGAGTTATCTTTTAGGGTTAACAAGCACATAACCTAAGAACTTCCATTAGAGAAGAAGGTGGAGAGTTTTCCAAGCAATCCAAGGCCTAGAACTCACTCGATTGCACCGCCACCACCACCAAAATGTAGATCGCACGACGAGGAACACAACCATATCTTTTTCATCAACAAATCAGACCCTTGAATCCCAGGCAAGTATCTATCTTGCTAATTTCTAGTTAATTTTCCTTCCATGTTAGTCTAGGAATGAAAATCATATGTTTTAATTGAAGAATTATATGTTTTGGAAGAGAATTTATATGTGTTGTAAGGAGAATCCATGTAATATGAAATCTTGATCATATGTAGAGGATTACCCACAAATTTATTATGATAATTGGGAAGAAAATTTGGATTAAAATAGAGGTTCATGATTATTCATGCAAAATTTGTTTTTATAAAGAAATCTGGGATTAAACCCTTTTTGATGGATTCGTTGTGAAATTTTCGATGTCGTTATGTTAGAACTCATTTATATATATTAATTATATATTTGGATTACTTTGCTGGGAGTTTGGGATGAAATTATAGAGGTTTGAAGGGGTTAGAATGATTGAACCCGTAGGTTGAAAATTACAGAAAGCTGGGCAAGAACTGCTTGATCGATCGATCGATCGATCGACCAAGAGCATCTATCGATCGACGATCGATCGATCGACCCCATTCCTCGATCGATCGATCCCTCTTGGAAAATGCATATTTTTCCCCTTTTGTTTAATCCGGCTAAAATACGTGGAAACCCTTGAATATCTTTTAAATGGTATAATGGGACATGAAGAGGACCAGAAGGGTCTAAGTTGACTCCATCGAGTGAAATTTAATATGGGATGAAAATTGTGGGTTAACGGGGAGTTATTCATACATTAGAAATTTGTGCGTACGTTCACTAAAGCATTGAGACTCGTGAAAGATTTAGACCAGAAGGCAAGTGAGGGTATACCTACTGAAATTATACTTAGTGAGAGAGAATACTTCGAGAAATGAGAAGTAAGTATGAAATAAATTATAAATGAGAATAAAAGAGACGAATCCGTTATGCGAGATAATTAAGTAAAATTTGTGCTAAGCACGGATGATAATAATTATGGGTCGTGGGCGAACCTAATTTGGAAAAATGTGAATATCTATATATGTGACAGTGTGAATGTACATATATTAAGTATTATATATCTGAGTATAATCATACCCGAGCTACTTGCTTTCATGAGGGTTTCTGCACTATGACAGTCTTATCTCAATTGGAACTTTATGGGGATATTGACTCGTACCCTAGAAGATAGCATCCTTGATACAGGCTATCTGAGTGTAAGGTCATTTTTGTCCATTATCATTATGTATGTCGTACGCCGTTACACCGATGAAGAAATTCAAGATCACATCTACATCAACGGATCCGAATATCAAAAGCATCTTTAAACTTGGAATTTGGTTTCTGCATAGCCGAACCGGTCCGCCAATTTTGAAAACGAACCGACCCGCCTCCGGACCGATCTGCCCCTATACCGGACCGATCCACTTTGCACCAAAAATAGTGAACCCCGGATCGAATGCAAACTGAAGAGGCCCTGTTAAAAAACGAACCGATTCGCTAGGTTCGTCATCAGAAGCGGACCGATCCGCCTGAGATAAAATCGATCAGATCTGCTTGAGGATTTTCTGACCCAGGTTTCCTTATTTAAACCAACTTCGGGGAGTTGTTTTCTAAGACTTTGGTAGTCGATTTTAAGAGTCCTAAATACTCTAAGTCTTCACCTTTTTTAGTCCCAAGACTCATGTTTTGATTCACATATCATTGTCATATCTTTGTGAATCCTTTTTGAAACCCAAGAACACAATTTTGTTTTTGTTCATCTTTGTGGGGAGATCTTAGCAACCGAGGACTATGTGTTATTGCTGAGGGAGTCTCTACAAAGTTTTATGGCTGCGTGTCATTGAGGAGTGCTGTGGTTCTTCCTTTATTTATTGGACTGAGGTTCATATGGGTTCGCTGCGTGTGGATTCATTGCTGACGACACCGATCGACGCCTGCGAGTATTCGTGTGTCACTTTATTTCATTATATTCCATGTAAGTTGCGATTTACTTATTATAGTGAAATAAAAGGTTTTGCCCTGCGGGGATTTTTTCGTTAACTTTGTGTCACATGCTTTATCTATTTATGGTTTGACACACGCGCACACACGTAGATGCATGCTTAGGGGTTGATTTATTTGATTTAAAAGAAGACTCTAATTAAATAAGGGTTCTTGGAAACTTGCGAATTTAATTTAATCAATTATCACACAGTCGCACTTTTCAAATTGTTATCAGAGCAGGTTACGCTAATTTATCGCGTATTCCTATTTTTTGCAAAATAGTGTGATATTGATTTTTTTAAAAAATATTTTTTTAAAAAAATTGCATTTTTTCAATGGAGCGTTCATTTAATAAGGTGCCTATTTTTGATGGAAATAATTATGCCTATTGGAAAGCTCGCATGAAATCTCGTTTAAAAGCTATTGACGAGCGTGTTTGGTTGCTTTGTAAAAATGGGTGGACTCCTCCCACGGTCACTGTTAATAACATCACCACTTTAAAAACCGTGTCAGCCTGGACTGAAGATGATTATAAATTATCCAATTTTAATTCCCGTGGTCTGAGTGATATTTCTGGATCTGTCACTCCTGATGAGTTTCGCCGAATTATGACGTGCACCACGTCTAAAGAGGCTTGGGATGTTTTGAAATTGACACACGAGGGTAGAAACGCGGTTAAAGAATCAAAATTACAAAATTTGACCACCCAATTTGAGACTATCACCATGTATGAGTCTGAATGCTTTGATGATTTTTATGCACGTTTGTCAGACATTATTAACACATATTTTAATTTAGGTGAGGGGATTGATAACACGCGTGTCGTTAAAAAGATTTTGAGATCTCTTCCAAAACGCTTTATTCCTAAAGTCACTGTTTTGAACTCTTTGGGAAATTTGAAATCACTTAAGTTGGAAGAACTTATAGGAGATCTTCAAACCTATGAGATTGACATGTTTCCCAAAACCATTAATGCTAAGGATAATGGCATTGCTTTAAAGACTCATTGTAAGAAAAAGATAGAAAAAGTTTGTGAGTCCGATTCAGAGGGAGACTTTGATTTTAATGATATGGCCTTGTTTGCGAAAAATTTTAAAAAATTTCTCAACATGAACAAACATAATTCTTCCAATAAAAATAATTTTTTTGAGAAAAATAAAAAGAAAGGAAAGGCCAAGGAAAGTGGAGAGAGGGAAAAAGAGAATGACTCCGATGAGGAGTGTGAGGAAGATTTTGAGAATGTGACTTGTTTTGAATGTGGGGGTAAGGGGCATAAGTCGTTTGAGTGTCCTACATGGCTTAGAAAGAAAGGAAAGAAAGTAGCCATGCCCGCCACACTTAGTGATAGTAGTGAAGGTGAGGGTAATGAGACTAGTGGTGAGAAGTTTGTAGCTTTTTCGAGTCATGTGAGCACACCCACTTTGTTTGACGTTGATAAAGGTCATGAGAGCACCAGTGATGACTCAAGTGTTTCTAGTGGAGATGAGAGCGAGTTTGAGAGTGGAGATGAAAGTGAGCTCCAAAAAGCTTTTAGAGATTTTTACACCGAGACTATGAAAACAAAGAAGTATAATAGAGATTTAGGTCGTCGGATTTTAGATTTGGAGAGAGAGAAGGAGGTTTTGATAAAGGACAAGTGTGATTTGACCGACACGTTGTCTAGTCTGATGACACGTGTATCCCAACTCGAGAGTGATCTCGAACGTGCGAGGGAGGTCAATGTCAATTTTGAGAATGCACCTAAGAAGGTTAAAAAGGTGGTTCTTAAGGGTAAAGGTGAGAATTTAGGAATAAGTCACGACAGTGCTTCTACTTCCCAATTAGTACCCGAGCCGGTTCCCACTTTAGTGTTTGATTCACGTGAGTCTCATCCTAATCCGCCTAGGCGTCCCATTTCTATTAGGAAAGTGCGTCCTAGAGTTTTTGAGAGAGGTGTTCCGAGGCCTATTTATGTTTGCTCTCATTGCAAAAGGAGAGGACACCTTAGGGAATTTTGATTTAAGTTGGGGTAAGTGTCACGTTTTTCTTCTACACGTGTTTCTGGCACACATGCACCCACACATGATACTTTACATGCTCCCGGAGACTACATGAGAGAGTTTGCACACTTAGGTGAGCAAGTTATGTTTTTGGTCAAAACTTCACAAGAATTGATGGAGTTTTTTCATAAGTTGTCACCACCTTTGGAAAATCCCTCCGCACCTAATGATTGAGGTTTGACTTGTTTACTAGCATAGGGTGATATTCATGATGACATTGTTTGCCTATTGCTAGTATGTATCATTTTTGTATGTTTTATTTTTTTTGAAAAATTTTGAAAAATACAAAAAGATTTTATTTTGATAAAATTTTTGAAAATCCAAAAAGATTTTTGTATTTTGTTTACACCTTTTATGGATGGACACTTAGGATGACCGAGTCACAACATCATTCCATTATTTTCATGTGACTATTTGATAGTGTTTTAAGACAATAGTTCAATTGATCCTTGTGATTTATAATGTTTGGAGTCATTAAGATGTAATTAAGTGTTACTTCCTACATGTTTGACTCATGTTTCCTTTATTGCACACATCCACGGATTTGTTTAATTATTGTGCTTGTCTTATCACATGTTGGTTGGGTGTTTTCACTTCAATCCTGTCCTTAAAACGAACTAAGCGCGATAAATTTTGATTAGGAAATTGTGCATATAAAAATCGTTTTGTGAGTTTGTGTGTTTTGTTTGAAAACGGGGAAGGGCCGCGAAAGGTTCTTTTTGCCTTTGCGAATACTAAGCCACCGTTAAATTGGACCTAAAAAATGGAGGAATTTTATTATCCGAGGTCCAAAGAGGTTAAAAGAGCCCGAAAAAATTGAATGGCAATAAAAAGAAATTCATGCCAAATTATGGGCCATTTAGGTTTTTGCACCAATTCTCCAAAGTTTGAGAATTTAGATTACCTCTAAAAAGAAAATATATATGAGGGAGTTTGGTTGGAGATTTTATAACGGGTTTGCACGTCCTTGAAAATATTGAAAAAGAGTAAATAGTTTTTGGACATTATTGGTGTGGAAATCATTTTGACTTTGATTTGTTGATTTGCATAAGACGATGTCATTTAAATTCAACAAATTTTTACACCTAAGGATACTTTTGATGATCATTCGTTAGGGGTACACATATGCATCGTGCACATATGATTGATTGAGTTTATTTTCCTATCGAATGTGTTCACACCCATTCATTCCATTTCAATGACTTGGTTGTTTGAGTCT